>CAMZMU010000085.1:89857695-90567500 GCA_947311845.1 Poa pratensis
TATTCATGCTTTACCTCTACTTATTTATATATCTTTCCAATGTGTCCACCTTTTATATTCAGATTTGCAAGAATACTCTATGACCATTATAGGATGTTTTTACTTTTCATTATGCATACATTTGGACCATAGTACTTTCTTCTATGTTACACTTTGTGAATTATCATTGAACATCCTTACATTGAATATTTGATATCACTTCATAATCTATCTTGTATATTGCTACTCCTTTGAAGAATGAATCATTTGACTCTATGTAGCAATAATAATCATCTTTGATATCCATTGATAGTATTAAAATGCAAAGTCCATGTTAGTTTTATCACCTTCATACTCGAGGACGAGTATTGGTTAAGCTTGGGGATGTTGATGCATGTAAAATGCATACATGAACTTTACATTTTATTACTTGATATTCCAACTTATTTGCAACTTATATGATGTTATATTCATGTTTTATAATGATTTCGGGATTTTCTAAACAATCCCCCCTCTTTTGGTTCTAACTCTGTTTTCCAGAAAACGTCTTTTTTAGGGTTTCGGACTTTCCGGGAGCTTCGGGACTCCAAAAAGGGCAAGGCCAAAGAGCACGGTTCAGAATTTTCGAGACGAACGCAATGGGCCTAAAATGAAGACCAGCAGCCCAGCCAGCTGGAAACTAGAGGGTCCCACGCGGTCAGATTCCCTGGCCGCGTGGGACCACCTCTTTTCCCCCTCGTGGCTCCGATGCCGTCCGTTTTCGTCTCCGTGGCTTCGTCTTGACCTAAAACCAACTATAAAAAGAGTCCCCCGAGGAGTTTCGCGAGGAGGCGGCGGAGAAACACGAAACACACGAAACAGAAGACAGAAGGCTGCCGCCGGAGAAGATCGGAGGGGGGAAACGCTGCCGGAATCACCTCCGGTAGGCTCCTCCATCCCCCCTCCGGAGTCTCCATCAACACCAACGTCAAGACCTGCACCATCTCCATCACCATCTTCGTGATCCACTTCATCCCCCTCATAGTTTGAGATTGTTGAACCCTAGCTATTGTTTAAGTGCTATTCTACCTGTGTATGATTAGTTACTTGTCATTGTTTTGTGGTGAGACTATAATTTCAGATTGTGTTGTATCATTTATACCACTGAATCATATCATGTCTTCACGTTGTGAGTAGTTCTCTCATGTTCCTGGGGGCATAGGATGGATTGGCAATGATCTATATATAACATGTGTTGGTATTTTGTCTAGTGTTTATCTTTTTATGTAATTCTATGATGGTGTTGTGCGAACGTCGACTGCACATCACTTCACCTAGATGGGCTCATAGGAGAACACCGTAGTGTAATGAATTGAGGGAGACTTGGGAGGACATGTAAACCTGAGACCGAGTCATGAAGTTACATTATGAGGGTATTAGTATCGGGGACCTTAGAGTGTAATGCTATGGTGGGACTTTATGTCTTAATAAATCTTGTGCAGTCATTTACTTGGCCACATGATCCATCATAAGGGGTTTAGTATATTTATTTAGCTATACCTAATAATGGCTCCGTCCGAAGAAGATTAAAACTTGACAAAATGCTACCTTGTTGTTCTAGAAATATTTATGCCATGAAATCTAGGTAGCCCCTGGGAACGTTCTCCACTTATAAGAAACACACACTTGAGCTTGTCCTCTTGCTGCATAGAGGATTGGGCTTTTCTCTCTTTGAGAGCTTTCACCTGCTACTATTTATCTGCTGCATTTTTACTTTATTGCAAACTCTACACCAAAAACCAAAAACACTTGCATCATTTAATCATTTTAGTTTGTCTAGTGCATAGATAATAAGGGAAGTGACACTCTTATTTGAGAGGATAAATAACTTATACCTTCTACTCCTCGTGGGATCGATACTATACTTACACATTGAAGATTTCAACGATCCCCTATACTTGTGGGTATCAGGCGCCCATGGGCGTCGCCGCCGTCGGCCAAGGCAACACCAGGCAGATTTTCACCCTGGCACTACTCCCCTTCTTCAACCCGAGTGTGGTCGGCTGCCGAGGTAGCTATCGGACCACTTCCACCATACGTCTCTTCGCCGGACAACCCGCCGCCCACGCGGCAAAGACCGCCAGCCAGCACCAGAGCCGTGACCCCGCCTCGGCGCCACGACTCCCACCGATCAGGGCCGCCGCCCTGCAACCGAAGGAAGCCCACACACCCATCCATGAGGAAGATGGGCTGCTCGAGCGAGGCCGGCCACCCCAGCCACCGCAACGAGCACAACTCCACGGCCACCTACCCACGTCATCCTTCCGTCGCCCGCACCACGCTCCACCCCGCCAAATGCCCCAGCAAGGGAAACCCACCGGCCGGCGAGACAGCCCCGAGTGGGGAGTCCCCGATTGGATCTGGCCGCCAGATCTTGATCTGGCTCAGGGAGCGGGATACCGCCAGGCAGCACCAAGCACCGGCCCCCAAGCCGTGCTGGATCTCACCCAAGGCCGGGATCTGTCCGCCCAAGGCCCCAACAGCCGGAGGAGCCAAGTCGGGGGCGGAGAGGGCGGGGTCAGGGAAGGGGAGAGAAGAGAGTAGGGTTGGAGAAGGAAGGGCGGGGAGCCCCGTCGCCGCCGCTGGACGGCCGTCTGCCGCCGACGGCGACGGCGGCGCGGGGGAGAGAGCTGGAGGAGGAAGGAGCTAGCTAGGGTTTGGGGTCGCCCACACGGGAGCGACATGGGAGCCGGGGGTCTGAACTAAAAGTCCAATGAATCTGTCTCCGTATCCCTTTCGCTCCGGTGATGCCCGGCTAGTCGACTTGGCGACACAATATTAGGTTGCCCTCGAGACTGACGTGCACACTGAAAGACCCGACGAGCGTGAGGTGCAGTTTGCCATCCTTAACTTCCCCTCCGCCCCGATGTCACCTTCGTCAGATAATGCGCCGGCAAACTTGGACTCTACATTGGCAAGTTGGACCTGGATAGAGTATATAGGGATCTCCGGAGAACCATCAAGGAGAATCCTCTCCTCGATTATGCGGAGCCCTCTTTGCTTGGCGACATAGTCAGCATTCCCAATGTAGCAGCCTCTGCAATTTCAATGGCTACCTTCCTGTAGAAGATCAACAAGAAGAGTTAAAAGTATAAGCTAGTAATCTGAGGTACAAAGATTGTGGCTAAAAAACAGCAAACTTGTGCTTCTGTTCTGCAAGCTGCAAGGTGTGGTGTCACCGTGAAATTTTCATTTGTGTACTAACTTGTATTTTGGCAGTGGCTCTTCAAAAAACACATCAAGTGCTGTCTTACTCACATGACAAAGTAGTCAAGAAAAAGGCTAAGGGGATAATTTGGAGCAAAAAATAAGAATGTGTACTGTTTATGTCAGATAACTATTAGAAGAATCTGAGTAATGACAACTTGTTGACAGAAATATGCTTCATTGGACGGGGAGAGAGCTAGCACAATCCTGGCTCCCGCTCCACTTGCGCCCTTTCCCCGCGCCGTGTTTCTCTTCTTCCGGAATGTTGTCACGCCGCCATTCTCGGTCGAGTGGAACGTGGAGCGCGCGTCCGGCGAGGCCGCAACCAGAGCGCTGCAAACGCCTTGCAAGTTGCAACATCCCTACGCCATCGCCCCCGAGATGTTCGGCGGGGCTGGCGGCGCAGCGGGCGCCTTCGCTCTTCGTTGTGTCCAACGGCGGAGACGGCGAAGGGTAGGAATGTCACAACGACGGCGGCGATGTGCAAGGCCGAGTGTCTGCGTGTCGGAGTGGGGGATAGAGATCCAGTGCTTTACTACATCAGGTCCCGCTGCGACTTTACCCCCTCCATCTCCATCTGATTTTAATCCAACGGCTCAGATTTGAGCTCAAAATTTAGAACAATTCGAAAAAATTCCAGCACGTAGTATATGTCTCATTTTATATTTTGTGAAAGTTCGGATTGATTTGGATAAACGATTTATTATTAAATCAATTTACCTGTTTTAAACTTAAAAAGCTATTAAGTAATTAACCAGTAATCCAAAGAAGAGGAAACTTTCTCAGAATATATAACAAAATGTGTACTACTTGCTGGATTTTTTTTAATTTTTTTAAAAGTTTGAATTTAAGCTAAAATATGAACCGTTGGATTGAAATCGAATGGAGATGGAGGGGGTAAAGTCACAGCGTGCCTTCATGTAGTGAAGTCACTGGATCTTCACTACTCAAGTCACGCTGCGACTTTACCCCCTCCATCTCCATCTGGTTTCAATCTAACGGCTCAGATTTGAGCTCAAAATTTAAAAAAATTAGAAAAATTCGAAAAAATTCCAGCACATAATATATGTCTCATTTGATATTCTGTGAAAGTTTGGATTCATTTGGATAAATGGTTTATGATTAATCAATTTTCCTGTTTTAAACTTAAAAAGTTATTAAGTCATTAACCAGTAATCCAAAGGACACGGAACTTTTTCAGAATATATAACAAAATGTGTACTACTTGCTGGAATTTTTTCAAATATTTTTAAAAGTTTGAATTTTAAGCTAAAATATGAACAGTTGGATTGAAATCTGATGGAGATGGAGGGGTCCAACGGCTCAGATTTGTGCTCAAAATTTAAAAAATTAGAAAAATTAGAAAAATTCGTAAAATTTCCAGCACGTAGTATATGTCTCATTTTATATTCTGTGAAAGTTTGGATTCATTTGGATAAACGGTTTATTATTAAATCAATTTTCCTGTTTTAAACTTAAAAAGCTATTAAGTCATTAACCAGTAATCCAAAGGAGACGAAACTCTCAGAATATATAGCAAAATGTGTACTACTTGCTGGAATTTTTTCAATTTTTTAAAGTTTGAGTTTTAAGCTAAAATATGGACCGTTGGATTGAAATCGGATGGAGATGGAGGGGGTAAAGTCACAGCGTGCCTTCATGTAGTGAAGTCGCTGGAACTCTATCAAAGATCCAGTGACTTCACTACATCAAGTCACGCTGCGACTTTACCCCCTCCATCTCCATCCGATTTCAATCCAATCGGAGTGGCAACTAGCGTTCTATTTGTGTCTATTTGTGTCGATTCTGAACGACTGCTCTTGGGCTGGGGTCGTCTATCATATTGGGCCGGGGCCCATCTAGGAGCGGTGCCAATTTGGCACTAGTAACTACTCACACTTTCATCACCAGTATAAGTTTTCAGCCTTTGGATTACCGAAATGGATTGACTGTAATTAATTCGGTTTTCCTAATTCTCAATCGATTGAGAAATTGCTTAGTGCTTAGTCGAATCATCCACCCTTCATCCAGTGTGTCGCGATTCGTGCAAACCCTAGACTCCTTCCTCGCGACGACGGCGGCGCCAAGCGAGGAACAACTTAACTTGGGGGGTGCGGGGGTACGGGTTCGCCGGCGCCGGCCGCGGCGGGGTGGATAGCGGTTAAGCCGGCGGTGGCTGCGAGGGAAGCGAGCTCGCCGGAGTTGAGGAAGAAGAGATGACGTCAGACGATTGAGAACTAACTTAGTTCTCAGTCGACTGCGCCCTAGGCAGACCCCTAATTAATTTGGGGTAACACAAAAGACCTCTAAACAAATCCCGAACATAATAGATTTTTCTCGCTATGTAGCATTTTCCTCTGAATCGCCATGGAGGTGCTAGAAGAGAGGTGAAGGTCACAATTGCCAAATAAAACTACAAATGTGGGTTTTGGCAGAAAGAACAGCGCCATAGGTATAAACGATTTGGACCAAATTTGCACCCATATGACAGGTTCAGGCCAATTTTCGAGTTGTTGCACCAATTTACACCCACCGCACAAGCTGTTATATGCCCAATGCTATTATGTAAAAGAAACATGTATACCACCACTAACAAAACAAAAATGTAAAGTCGGCGGTATGCACTGTAAACATAGCTCCCTCTGGTTCATCCGAGTATGTCGCCCTCAAAATGTTGATTGCAGTATGTTCAGCATACCCATCTTATGGATAATAAATCCTTCCGCAAACTGCAAGGAAGATATGGCATGGCAGAAGTAACAAAAATTTCGCTCAACTTTACTCGAACAAAAGCCTGCAATGTGGGCGAAATACTACTCTTATGTCCTCTTTGCAACACGCGTCAAGGCTGCCCATCGGAATTCTTTGCTGTGATCGGCTTAGAAGAATCTATTCTCGTTACTCTGGACGCCGCAGGTGACCACTTTGTTGGATCTCATTTTGCGTAGGTACAGCACGAGCCCCCCGATGCCGATCACTGCCGAGATTGAGAACACGACGCTTGCTGCGCGAAGAATGGAACAAAAAAAGGTGGCCGAAGTTAACGAAATAGCTTGTTCGAATTGGAGCAAGTTTGATGCAAGTTTTGAAGATGGCGGTGGTTCTCACCAGCTACAACTCCGGCTGACGCGCCATGCCCTGATACGCCGCCATCTGTACAAAATAACAAAAGATCAGGCCTGTATTCCCACGGTGGGGATAGTACCAGAACGATGGAGCAGAGAACACGACGGGGCTACCTGCACAGTCCGTGGTGGAGTTCCGGCCGTCGTCGCAGATGCAGACGAAGTCCCTAGTGGCCGGGTCGAAGCCGCAGGTGCCGTTGGCGCCGCGCCGGTGGTCCTGGCAGCGCAGGCAGAGCGTGGTGACGGGGATCTCGAAGTCGACCCGGACGCCGTAGTCCGGCACCTGGTCGTAGGGCGGGAACTTGTCCCCGACGGCGCGCCAGTAGACGGTGGTGTAGGCCTCGCAGTGGCGCAGCATGGTCCGCAGCGACTCCGCCGCGCGGGGCCGGTAGGCGCAGCAGGTCATGTTCCCTTCCTCCAGCGCGTCGCGGCAGCCCGGCAGGTTCCGGCACAGGTAGCCGGCGCTGTCGCACGCGGAGTCGCACCGGTCGGGGTATCGGTCGCAGATAGCCGGGCGGGGCGCCACGATGACGCGGTCCTCGTCGCAGTTGAAGAAGAGGTGGTCGTTCCTCGGGGACAGCGAGAAGCGGGTGCTGGTGTCCAGGCTGAAGGGCGCGGCGTGGATGGAGGTGAAGGGCCGCGCGCACGTCCACATGGACGGGTCCGTCACCACCAGGTGCGGGTCCGCGTAGTCGGCTCCGGTGACCGGGTACGTGCCGGACGGGGTGCGGAGGCGGAGCGTGGTGTTGTCGGCGCAGGTGACCATGCCGCGGTAGTACGGGCTGCCGCAGCCGTCGTCGATGCCGAGGGGTAGCGCACCGGGACGTCGCCGCAGCTGTCTCGGCAGAGCCCACCGGCGGCGGACGAAGGCCGCGCTGCGATGAGTAGAAGATCGTCAAGGCATGGAGGTGGAGACGCATCTCCATATCACTGAAGTAGTGGAGTAGCGCAGTGCAATGGCAAGGACAGTGAGAAGAGAACTATACTAGCTTGAGCTTCTTCGATCGCCTGACTAATGGAGAAAAGACTAAAGAGTGATTCATTCCCTTGTGGTTAGGCTACTGCTTTTGCGCTTTTGCTTTGAGCCTCGGAGCTTTTACTTTGCTCGGCTCATATTAGTGCCTTCTTTTGTTCAATGCCGGAATCTAATCCCGTGCGCTTGCCTCCTTGGTCGGGTACGTATCACCTAAGCAAGGCATACCGCGGGATACTTTTCGCAGTTTATAGATTCATCGCAAGTTGAGGAGCATACTAAACGTGTTGACAAATGCAAAAAAAAATATGACACGAAAACGGTGGGGGAGCCGCCTAATGTGTGTTCTCATAATCTAAGCTACCACAGTACATATTTACAAACATGTACACATAAATTAAGCTACATATTTACGGAAGGAGATAGCAGAGATATGAAGAAAAAACCAAAGAACTATAAGCTATTTAGTTAAGAATCCAGTTTTTGCATTTTTGAGGGAGAGATAGGATGCCCAATTAACTTCAGATCTCTTCTGAAGAGGATATTTTAGCAAGCCGTGAAAGGAGCGTTATGCTAAAAACTTAATCATTTTTGTGCTTCCAGATATTTCAGGGAACACAAGTAGCTACTTCAAGAAAATATGGCCCCGGAAACGCATATTTGGCAGCACCGCAGCAGAGAACATTTGATAAATCAATGTTGGAAAACCAAGTGATGCCTACATGTGTCCAAATCTTCTAGCAAAATAAAATAAAATTAAAGAACAAAATTTCTCTTTTTTCTCTTAGGCTCGTAGAACACATATCACAGATATGTCCGGGTACAGGGCACACAAATAGAGCCTGGGAAAGGGACATGATGTTTTGACTCACGGGTGTAGATGAACTCGTTGTGTAAAATGTATTTTTAATGTATTTCAAAATGTTAAAAAATTTCAAACAAAATTTTTGGGTGTTCATATGAAAAATGTCTATCCATACAAAAAAGTTTCGCATCTAAAAGACATTTTGTGTGACCGGTATAAAAAAGAGAAACAAAATGTTGCGTGCAGAGGCATTTTTGAACGCCGAAGATTTGTCTTTTTTACACCGGCCGCATAAAAAAAATTCATCCCCATTTTTTTTGTACGAACATAAAATGTTCATATGTACATCCGAAATGTTTGTTTGAATTTTTTTGATATTTTAAAAGTCTTTTTTGAGTAGTGGGCGTAAATGCACCTATGAGCCGGAGTGGATTTCCCCTGGGAAAGAGTTATCCTTCCAAAAAGAGCAAAGCTACCGTACCATTGCCAATCGTGCAGACAATGTGATCTTACTCATACATACAAAAAAGTTATGCTTCATTTCCTCGGTATTCCTCCACTAGTAGAAAACAGCCCTTTCGTCCGGCCCCTTTAGTCCCGGCCGTGGCCTGGGCCGGGACTAAAGGTCCGGCCACGTCGCCCCGAAATCGGCGATGGCGTACGGCCCTTTCGTCCCGGTTCGTTAGGGCCCATTTGTCCCGGTTTGAGATACAAACCGGGACTAAGGGATCTGCGGCCAGGTGCCCCCACTTTAGTCCTGGTTTGTATCTCAAACCGGGATAAATGGGTTTTTGCCCTATATATATGGCAGCCCTCTCCCCCTCTCTCTTGTTTTTTTCTTGGTGGGAGGTGGTGTGGGTTTGTGCTAGGTTTTTTTTCTTCGTATGCACTAGAGGTGTTCGGTGAAATGCGTGTTAGAGCGATGCCACTTGAGTTCACACAAGACAAACATGATATGAGGTGCCCGAGCCACACTTAAGCTTCTCCTCTTTATTTCCACTTGTCCTAAAAGGTTAGCAACTATTTTCTCGTTTAGACCGTGCGGTAATAATTTTAGCATCGTGATTGCGTTTGATATACAGTTGTATGATGCAGATGAGCCATCATGGATGTACGGTGACCGACGCATAGCTGCTTACAGAGAAGGCGTGCATTCTTTTCGCGATGCGGCCGAGGCGAACAAGCATGGGGGTGGCTTTATGTTTTGTCCATATGTTGAATGTCGGAATGAGAAGGATCACACTTCCTCAAGAGTCATTCAGAGTCACCTGCTTCGGTCCGGTTTCATGTCCGGCTATATGTTTGGACCAAGCACGGAGAAAGAGGGGTTATGATGGAAGACGGCGATGAAGAAGAGAACGATGATGACAACTACCGATCTATGTTCCCTGAATACGCTGATACCGCAATGGAAGACAATGAAGAAGAAGGTCAGGGTGAAGAACGGGCACCAGATGAGCCCACTGATGATCTTGGTCGGGTCATTTCTGATGCAAGGCGAGGCTGCGACACAGAAAAGGAGAGGTTGTAGTTCGAGCAGATGTTACAGGACCACAACAAATTGTTGTACCCAACTTGTGAAGATGGCCAGAAGAAGCTGGGTGATACGTCTCCAACGTATCCATAATTTCTGCTGTTCCATGCTTATATTATACCATTTGCTACATGTTTTATATACACTTCGTATCACTTTTATGCATTTTCTGGGACTAACCTATTAACAAGATGCCACAGTGCCAGTTCCCTGTTTTCTGCTGTTTTTGGTTTCAGAAAGTTACTTCTGGAAATATTCTCGGAATTGCACGAAACAAAAGGCCAAGTCCCTATTTTTCCAGCACGTACACGGAGTCCGAAGGAGAGACGAAGAGAGCCACGAGGTGGCCAAACCACAGGTGGCGCGGCAGTGGGCCCAGCCGCGCCACCTGGTGGTTTGGGCCCCTCGGGGGTCCGCCGACATCGCCCCTTCGCCTATTTATTCCCCGAGACGGAAAACCCTAAAACACCGAGCCTTTCATCCAGAACATATTCGCTGCCGCCGCCGTCGTCAACCCTAACTCGGGGGGTTCTGAAGCTCTTCCCGGCACCCTGCCGGAGAGGGGAATCATCACCGGAGGGCTCTACATCGCCATGCCCGCCTCCGGAGTGATGCGTGAGTAGTTCATCCTTGGACTATGGGTCCATAGCAGTAGCTAGATGGTTGTCTTCTCCACTTGTGCCATCATGTTTAGATCTTGTGAGCTGCCTATCATGATCAAGATCATCTTATTGTAATGCTACATGTTGTGTTTGCTGGGATCTGACTTATATTGATACCTATGTGGAGCTGAATATTATATTATCATGTCTATGTCATTTGTGATCTTGCATGCTCTCCGTTACTTGTTGAAGCCTTGGCCAAGTGAATACTTGTGACTCCAAGAGGGGGTATTTATGCATGATAGTTGGGTTCAACCTCTATTTAACCTGGGATAGTGACAGCAAGTTCTAAGGTTGTAGATGTGTTGTTGCCACTAGGGGTAAAACAGCAATGCTTTATTCAAGGATGAATGTATTGTTTACATTACGCACATTACTTAATGCAATTGTCTGTTGCTTGCAACTTAATACTGGAAGGGGTACGGATGTTAACCGGAAAGTGGACTATTTAGGCATAGATGCATGCTGGATAGCGGTCTATGTACTTTGTCGTAATGCCCAAATGAATCTCATAGTAGACACCACAGCTCACACATGCATGTTATATGCACTTATCAATTGTCAATTGCCCAGCTGTAATTTGTTTACCCAGCATGTTAGTTATCTTATTGGAGAGACACCACTAGTGAACTGTGGACCCCGGTCCATTCTTTTACATCTGAAATACAATCTACTGCAATCATTGTTCTCTACTGTTTTATGCAAACAAACATCATTTTCCATTCGATACGTTTAACCCTTTGTTTTCAGCAAGCCGGTGAGATTGACAACCTCACTGTTAAGTTGGGGCAAAGTAATTTGATTGTGTTGTGCAGGTTCCACGTTGGCACCGGAATCCCTGGTGTTGCGCCGCACTACACTCCTTCACCAACACCTTCGAAGCAAACCTCGTTTTCCTACTGGTTCGATTAAACCTTGGTTTCATACTGAGGGAAAACTTACTGCTGCACTCATCATACCTTCCTCTTGGGGTTCCCAACTGACGTGTGACGTACAAGCATTGTTTCTGGCACTATTGCCGGGGAGATATTCCCTCGTCAACTTAGAGCCACCAACACGTTTTCTGGCGCCGTTGCCGGGGAAAACCGAATTGCTTCTGCAAGGGGAGTCTCTCACACCCAATCTCTTTACTTTGTTATTTGTCTTGCTTAGTTTATTTTTATTTAGTCTTGTTTGCTCTCTTTATCAAAAACACAAAAAAATTAGTTACTTGTTTATTTCGGTTTTGTTTTGTTCTTGTCACCATCATGTCTTGTTCCATGCCTGTTGCTATGTCACCTGAGGAATTGATCTTCACTTTTAAACAAGGGAGTGAGGAGAATTTTAAAGAAGCTTGGTCTAGAATTAATGATTCCTTTGGTAAAACTGATCCTAAAATGACTTTAAGTTTGCTTCTCACTAGCTTCTACTTTGGTCTAGCCCTTTGTTATAGATATGCTTTAGATGCTATTGTGGGAGGAGATTTCCTTCACTGTGATGGGGACCAAGCTTTTAATGCCATAAAAAAGTTGATTGCAACTTCTAGCTCAACTAATAAATTTGATTCGGCCCTTGTTAGCATCCATGCTAGATTAAACACTCTTGAGACACATATATCTTGTTTAAAGGACGGCTATAATCAAATTCGGGAATATTTTGACTATGTTCCAACAAATTTTGAACCTTCGATGTGGGTCCCTACGGTAAAGGTTGCTATTTGTGGTGAAACCTTTTATGCTCGTTGTGATATTATGTCTGAGTTTTGCCTTATGCCTAAAAGCATTTATGAAACTTTGAATCTTTGGGGACTTGCTGAAGGAGGAGAAGGAATAACTCTTACTGATAACTCTGTTATATTTCCCGAGGGGATAGCTGAGGGTGTGTTTACAACCTTTCTTGGGAGAACGGTGTCCACTGATTATCTTGTTATTGAATGTGCAGGGACAGGACAAATTACACTTGGAAGATCTCTGCTCAAATTAATGGGAGCAACCATAGATGTGGGAAAAGGCACTCTGAATCTTACCTCCACACCAAGGTGCGGCCATGTATTCCCCAAACCAAAGAGTAAGTCTAAGGGTAAGAGAGGTAGGCGCATGGCCCTTGGTATTGATGTCAATGCTCCTCCACTTGACACTTGATTTTCACTTTCTGCGCCTAGCTGAAAGGCGTTAAAGAAAAGCGCTTATGGGAGACAACCCATCGTTTTTATTTGCTGTTATTTTTGTTTTCTTTGAGTCAAGGAGTTTTGTTACTTCTGTAGCAACTCCTTTGTATCTTTATTTTATCGCAATGTTGTGCCAAGTAAAGTTCTATATTGAAAGTTGATGCAAGATTTGGATTTCTGCGCAGTGACAGATTTTTAGCTGTCACGGATTTGAGCTTATCTCCCTGTAGAAAATTCAAAAAATTCTGAGAAAAATCACGCATATTCCTGAGATATGTACGCAACTTTCATTATTTTAGGCCAGATCCATCTGAGCAACTTAAGTGCCTCGAAAAAATTCGTCATTCCAGACTGTTCTGTTTTTGACAGATTCTGCCTTTTGTTTTGCATTCGCTCTTTTACTGTGTTTGTGTGGATTTCTTTGCTCCACAAAGCATTGGTGGCTGTAGCTAATGTCCAGAAGCTTTGGGATTGATTGTATCATTACAGAATATGAGAATTTTTGATTATGCACTAACCCTCTAATGAGAACTGTCTTGAGTTTGGTGTGAAGGAAGTTTTCAAGGATCAAGCGAGAAGGGTGATATTATGTGATCAAGAAGAGTGAAAAGCCTAAGCTTGGGGATGCCCCCGTGGTTCATCCCAACCATATTCAGAGAGACTCAAGCGTCTAAGCTTGGGGATGCCCAAGGCATCCCCTTCTTCATCAACAAACTTATCAGGTCATCTCTAGTGAAACTATATTTTAATTCTTTCACATCTTATGCGCTTTACTTGGAGCGTCTGTGTGTTTTTATTTTTGTTTTTGTTTGAATAAATTCGGATCCTAGCAATCCTTGTGTGGGAGAGAGACACGCTCCGCTTTTTCATGTGAATACTCATGTTCTTCACTTATATTTGTTGAGTATTCTTAACTAGCTACTGCAGTGCTTTTAGCTCCTGTTTTTCATGCATCTCTTCGAGCTGTTAGCACTTGTTTATAAATACTCTCTTGCTGCATTATATTATCATTTGGAGAGTTTATGTTTAAATAAATTGATTGGTGTTTGTTTGGAAGAAAGAAAATGCTACATGTAGTAGTTGGTATTGGAAAAGACATATGCATTCTTGTAGATCATTGTCTTGTTTCGATTTGATGCTTTGCAATTGTTTTGAGCTCTCAAGTAGATCATGTTTAAGCTCTTGCATCATGTAGTTAAAGCCTAGTAGTGGAGAACTACCGTAGAGCTTGTTGAGACTTGGGATGCATATTTGTTCTCTCTAAGGTCTAGATATTTTCTGGTAAAATGTTTGAGCAACAAGGAAGACAGTGTAGAGTCTTATAATACTTGCAATATGTTTTTATGTGATTCTTGCTGTACCGGTTTATACTTGTGTTTGCTTCAAACAACCTTGCTAGCCTAAACTCTGTACTGAGAGGGAATGCTTCTCGTGCATCCAAAACTTGAGCCAAAACCCATGCCATTTGTGTCCACCATACCTACCTACTATGTGGTATTTCCTGCCATTCCAAGTAAATATTTCATGTGCTACCTTTAAACTATTCAAAACTTTATTACTCCTTATTTGTGTCAATGTTTTATAGCTCATGAGGAAGTATGTGGTGTTTTATCTTTCAATCTTGTCATTTACTTCTGACAGACTTTCAATGGACTAGTGGCATATACATCCGCTTATCCAATAATTTGCAAAAAGAGCTGGCAACGGGGTGCCCAGCCCCAATTAATTACAACTTTCATTAATAATTCTCTTCACATGTTTTGCCCTGATTTATCAGTAAGCAACTTAATTTTGCAATAGACACTCCTCCATGGTATGTGAATGTTGGAAGGCACCCGAGGATTCGGTTAGCCATGGCTTGTGTAAGCAAAAGGTTGGGAGGAGTGTCATCTATAAAGAAACTAAAATACATGTGTAAACAAAAGAGAAGAGGGATGATCTACCTTGCTGGTAGAGATAACGTCCTTCATGGGAGCCGCTTTGAAAGTCTGGTTGACAAGGGGGTTAGAGTGCCCACTACCATTCGTTGACAACAACAAACACCTCTCAAATACTTATTTTGTGCTCTCTATATGCTTTCGAAAACTTAAAAAGCTCTAGCACATGATTTAATCCCTGCTTCCCTCTGCGAAGGGCCTATCTTTTACTTTATGTTGAGTCAGTTTACCTACTCCTTTCTATCTTAGAAGCAAACACTTGTGTCAACTTTGTGTGCATTGATTCTTACATATTTACTTATTGCACTTGTTATATTGCTTTATGTTGACAACTATCCATGAGATATACATGTTACAAGTTGAAAGCAAATGCTGAAACTTAATCATCCTTTGTGTTGCTTCAATGCCTTTTACTTTGAATCTATTGCTTTATGAGTTACCTCTTATGCAAAACTTTTTGATGCTTGTCTTGAAAGTACTATTCATGAAAAGTTTTTGCTTATATGATTCATTGTTTACTCTTTATCTATTTGTTAGCAAACTATAGATCATTGCTTTGAGTCACTTCATTCATGACATGAGCCTTGCAATATATTGATCAAGATTGTGTGAAAGCATGTCTCCTCAGAAATTATTTGTTGTTATCGTTTTACCTACTCGAGGACGAGTAGAACTAAGCTTGGGGATGCTTGATACGTCTCCAACGTATCCATAATTTCTGCTGTTCCATGCTTATATTATACCATTTGCTACATGTTTTATATACACTTCGTATCACTTTTATGCATTTTCTGGGACTAACCTATTAACAAGATGCCACAGTGCCAGTTCCCTGTTTTCTGCTGTTTTTGGTTTCAGAAAGTTACTTCTGGAAATATTCTCGGAATTGCACGAAACAAAAGGCCAAGTCCCTATTTTTCCAGCACGTACACGGAGTCCGAAGGAGAGACGAAGAGAGCCACGAGGTGGCCAAACCACAGGCTGGCGCGGCAGTGGGCCCAGCCGCGCCTGGTGGTTTGGGCCCCTCGGGGGTCCGCCGACATCGCCCCTTCGCCTATTTATTCCCCGAGCGGAAAACCCTAAAACACCGAGCCTTTCATCCAGAACATATTCGCTGCCGCCGCCGTCGTCAACCCTAACTCGGGGGGTTCTGAAGCTCTTCCCGGCACCCTG
Source organism: Poa pratensis (assembly GCA_947311845.1). Taxonomy (NCBI): domain Eukaryota; kingdom Viridiplantae; phylum Streptophyta; class Magnoliopsida; order Poales; family Poaceae; genus Poa; species Poa pratensis. The sequence goes on from CAMZMU010000085.1 coordinate 89,873,276, forward strand.
CCGGAGAGGGGAATCATCACCGGAGGGCTCTACATCGCCATGCCCGCCTCCGGAGTGATGCGTGAGTAGTTCATCCTTGGACTATGGGTCCATAGCAGTAGCTAGATGGTTGTCTTCTCCACTTGTGCCATCATGTTTAGATCTTGTGAGCTGCCTATCATGATCAAGATCATCTTATTGTAATGCTACATGTTGTGTTTGCTGGGATCTGACTTATATTGATACCTATGTGGAGCTGAATATTATATTATCATGTCTATGTCATTTGTGATCTTGCATGCTCTCCGTTACTTGTTGAAGCCTTGGCCAAGTGAATACTTGTGACTCCAAGAGGGGGTATTTATGCATGATAGTTGGGTTCAACCTCTATTTAACCTGGGATAGTGACAGCAAGTTCTAAGGTTGTAGATGTGTTGTTGCCACTAGGGGTAAAACAGCAATGCTTTATTCAAGGATGAATGTATTGTTTACATTACGCACATTACTTAATGCAATTGTCTGTTGCTTGCAACTTAATACTGGAAGGGGTACGGATGTTAACCGGAAAGTGGACTATTTAGGCATAGATGCATGCTGGATAGCGGTCTATGTACTTTGTCGTAATGCCCAAATGAATCTCATAGTAGACACCACAGCTCACACATGCATGTTATATGCACTTATCAATTGTCAATTGCCCAGCTGTAATTTGTTTACCCAGCATGTTAGTTATCTTATTGGAGAGACACCACTAGTGAACTGTGGACCCCGGTCCATTCTTTTACATCTGAAATACAATCTACTGCAATCATTGTTCTCTACTGTTTTATGCAAACAAACATCATTTTCCATTCGATACGTTTAACCCTTTGTTTTCAGCAAGCCGGTGAGATTGACAACCTCACTGTTAAGTTGGGGCAAAGTAATTTGATTGTGTTGTGCAGGTTCCACGTTGGCACCGGAATCCCTGGTGTTGCGCCGCACTACACTCCTTCACCAACACCTTCGAAGCAAACCTCGTTTTCCTACTGGTTCGATTAAACCTTGGTTTCATACTGAGGGAAAACTTACTGCTGCACTCATCATACCTTCCTCTTGGGGTTCCCAACTGACGTGTGACGTACAAGCATTGTTTCTGGCACTATTGTCGGGGAGATATTCCCTCGTCAACTTAGAGCCACCACTGGGTAGCACACTGGAATTGCTGAAGTGGAAGACAGAGACCGGTGTGACTGACTCGTCATTTGAAAAGTTGCTGGTACTAATGAAGAAGATGCTTCCAAGAAAGAACGAATTGCCCGCCAGCACGTACGAAGCAAAGAAGCTTGTCTGCCCTCTAGGATTAGACGTGCAGAAGATACATATATGCCCTAATGGCTGCATCCTCTACCGCGGTGCGAAGTACGAGAATATGGATAAATTCCCGGTATGCACTGCATTGCGGTATAAGATCAGAAAAGATGACCCTGGTGATATTGAGGGCGAGTGATGCATGTAAAATGCATACATGAACTTTGCACTTTAATTGCTTATATTCCAATCATATTTGCATCATATAAGGGTTATATCAATGTTTTATCATGATTTTGGGAATACTTCATAGTTTTCCCATTTATTTGGAATTAACCCTGCACAGGCAGAAAACCCTAGTTTTGTATTTTAATGTTTCAGGGACCCAAACGTCAACGAAATCACCTGGAAATTTACGGGCGTCAATATTTGGAAGGAAGAAGGACTACGGAAAAAGGAAGCAAGCAAACGGAGACCCGAGGGCCAAACGGGCCTGGCCCACGCGGCCAGGTACTGTGGCCGCGTGGGACCCACCGTTTGGGCCTCGTGGCTCCGTTGTCGTCGATCTTCGCTCCACCGCCTTCGTCTTGACCTAAAAACGCCTATAAAAAAGGTCTCCCGTCGTTCTCTGGAAGGAGCGCCGCAGAAACACAAAAACACCGAAACGGAGATCAGGAGCAGCAGATTGGAGGGGGAAAACTCCGGCGGGGCGCTGCCGGCGTGGTCTCCACCTTCTCCATCGACTTCTCCACCGTCTCCATGATGAAGAGGGAGTAGTCCACCTCTGGACTATGGGTTTGTGGAACTAACTTATGTATCTCTCCTCTCTTGAGCTTCACTAATTAGTACCGTATGAGCTGCTGAACATGATTACGGTCACCTTTGTAACACCTTTGTGGTGGATCTTTATGAGTTAATATATGTTTGAGATTGCAATGTTTGTTTCAGTTATGAGTATAGATGCATATTATGTACCCCGTTCTTGTCTACTTGTTTTGATCAAGCATGTTTATGAGAGCGTGTGAGGGGGAACGTGTGCATTAGTTGGAGTAATGGGGGGTGGCTAGTGCAGTGAACGTGAGAGAAAGTTCTGCGATCCACTTTGGTATCTTTACCTTACTTTGTTACCTCACTAGGGATAAACTAAAATACCATGCTACCGGGGATGTGGGCATGACCATTGCCACTACTCCATGACTAGATCTAGCATGTTCTTATTTTCACTTCATGTCATGATACTTATTGCTATACTCTGAGTTATCTGAATTATTAAGGTGTTATGATTTAGTTCGCATCTTGGTGGAGTATAAGAGAGGTTAATAATCAAAAGATCTCTATGTTAGGACGTGATGCCCATATATCTAAGTAACTTGTTATCAAACCCTGTGTTGCAATCTCATATGTTAACTTTGTGTGTTTGTGAAAGAGAGAGTGCATTTGTGAAACCATGAACCCCAGTCCATTTTTAATCATAAGAAACACCTTTCCAACACCATATACCACTTTTCTATTTTCAGCCATCATTAAATCCGAAAATACAAAAATAATTTTCATCTTGCATACATCATTCAAAAACCAAAAATATCATTTATCATTGCATCCACCGCCATTGCATATTTATTTCTTGTTTGCATTGCATAACTATCCTGATATCATTCTTACACCTTGTGCTTGACAACCACAGGTGAGGTTGAGGACCAAAACATCTAACCTTATTTTATAGGTAACCAAAAGAAGGATAAGAAGATAAATCTACCACTTCAGATTCCCCGAGAGTTCGATATTAAACCCTCGAGTTACCCCTCGTGGGGAAAACTGTCTTCCATTATACTATACACTCTGCACTTGGAGTCTCAACCTAATCCCGTTTATTTTGTGCATTCATCAAGACTTGCTCATCGGGTATCAGCGAGCCACCCAGGAAGAGGGTTCTTTCCAAGGTGATGTGGTATGCTCCTATAATACCACGGTTGGAACGTCTATTCAGAAACAAAGAGCATGCCAAGTTGTTGCGATGGCACATGGAAGACCGTAAGAAAGACGACAAGTTGAGGCACCCCGCTGATGGTCGGCAGTGGAGAAAAATCGAGAGAGAGTTCGGGGACTTTGCAGGTGACGCAAGGAACTTATGGTTTGGTCTAAGAACAGATGGCATGAATCCTTTTGGGGAGCAGAGCTGCAGTCACAGCACCTGGCCCGTGACTCTATGTATCTACAACCTTCCTCCTTGGTTGTGCATGAAGCGGAAATTCATTATGATGCCAGTGCTCATCCAAGGCCCGAAGCAACCCGGCAACGACATTGATGTGTACCTAAGGCCATTAGTCGATGAACTTTTGCAGTTGTGGGCCAAACCAGGTGTAAGTGTGTGGGATGAGCACAAACAGGAGACATTTGACCTACGAGCATTGCTTTTCGTAACCATCAATGATTGGCCTGCTCTTAGTAACATTTCAGGACAGACGAACAAGGGATACAATGCATGCACGCACTGTTTGGATCAGACAGAAAGTATATATCTGGACAAATGTAGGAAGAATGTGTACCCGTACAATCGTCGTTTTCTTCCGCCCAAGCATCCCTTAAGGAAAAAAGGCAAGCATTTCAATGGCAAGGCAGAAACCCGGACGAAGCCTGTCACCCGTACTGGTGCTGAAGTATTTGGTATGGTCAAGGATTTAAAACTAATCTTTGGAAAGGGTCCTGGCAGCCAACCTGTTCCGAATGGCGCTGATAAGCGCGCACCGATGTGGAAGAAGAAATCTATATTTTGGGAGCTACCCTATTGGGAAGTCCATGAGGTCCGCTCCGCAATCGACGTGATGCACCTGACGAAGAATCTTTGCGTGAATATTCTAGGCTTCCTGGGCTTGTATGGGAAGTCAAAAGATACACCGGAAGCACGGGAGGACCAGGAACGTCATAAAGAACGAGACGGCATGCATCCAGGGCAGTTTCAAGGGCCTGCCAGCTACGCTCTTACCAAGGAAGAGAAGGAAATCTTTTTTGAAGTCCTTTTCAGTATCAAGGTCCCGACTGGCTTCTCGTCGAATATAAAGGGAATAGTAAATATAAAAGAGAAAGAATTCCAAAACCTAAAGTCTCATGACTGCCACGTGCTTATGACGCAATTGCTTCCGGTTGCATTGAGGGGAATTCTAGCAGAAAGTGTTCGACTGGCCATTGTGAAGGTATGTGCATTCCTCAATGCAATTTCTCATAAGGTAATCGATTAAGAAAGTCTATGAGGGTTACAGATTGATGTGGTCCAATGTCTGGTCAGCTTCGAGTTGTTGTTCCCGCCATCCTTCTTCAATATTATGACGCACCTCCTAGTTCACCTAGTCGAAGAGATTAGAATTCTCGGTCCTGTGTTTCTACACAATATGTTCCCCTTCGAGAGGTTCATGGGAGTCTTAAAGAAACATGTTCGTAACCGTGCTAGGCCAGAAGGATGCATCTCCAAGGGCTATGGAACAGAGGAGGTCATTGAGTTTTGTGTTGACTTTCTTCCTGACCTTAAGCCGATTGGTGTTCCTGAATCTCGGTATGAGGGGAGGCTGACTGGAAAAGGCACACCAGGAAGGAAAGCAACGGTATATAGGGACGGGCATTCTTTCACTCAAGCACACTACACAGTTCTACACAATTCCACCGTGGTGGCTCCGTATATCGAGAGACACAAGAATATTCTACGCTCCGAAAACCCGGGGAAGGCTGACTCCTGGATTAAAGGGGAACACGAGAAGACTTTCGGGAGTTGGTTGCAGACACATCTCATGAATAACACCATTGTGGAGATCAGTTGTACTTGTTGGCCAGGTCACCATCTTCGACTATATGTATGATACGTCTCCAACGTATCTATAATTTTTTATGTTCCATACTTATATTATGTCAATTGCTACATGTTTTATATACACTTTATATCATATTATGGCATTTATTGGAATAACCTATTAACAAGATGCCACAGTGCCAGTTTCTGTTTATTATGTCTGTGTATTGCAGAAAAGGACCGAAAACCAAAGTGCTCGGAAAAATCCAGAAAAATTACAGAAATTCTATTTCGCCAGAAGACCCACGGAACCAGAACGGCAAGTCCAGGGGAGGCCCACGGCCCCCTCACCATGCCGTCGCGCGGCCTGGAGGGGGGTGGCGCCGCCACGTGGTGAGGCCGCCTCGTGCACGCCCTCGCGTTGCCCTTTGGCCTATATATTGCTCCTGCCCCGAAAACCCTAGAGGAATCGACGATTTCTCCAGAAGAGTTCCGTAGCTCCGCCTTCACCAAAAACCCTAATTCGGGGGACAGAAGTCTCTGTTTCGGCACCCTGCCGGGGCGGGGAATTGCCCCCGGAGCCATCTCCATCGACTCCACCGCCATCTTCATCGTCGTTGCTGCCTCCCATGATGAGGAGGGAGTAGTTCTCCCCCGAGGCTGGGGGCTCTACCGGTAGCTATGTGGTTTACCTCTCTCTCCCATGGTGTGATTTTTATGTGATCATGAGCATTGCTAGTATCGCTGAATTCATATGTAATGTTTATGCTACTCAAGTGATTTTATCTAGTTTCGGAGTCATTGTGACAACACGGTATCAAGGTGACAGTGTGGGTACTTGTGTGTGACTCTATAAATAATTTAGATATTATCATGGCTTATTCTTTGTGGAATTGTGGTGTTTGTTTACTCAGACTTTGAGGTGTGCTTTTGTAGCCCTACGCATAGTACTCTTGTTTCACCAAGAAGGAGAATAATCCCGAGTAGCACTTACTTGCGTACAGTTGTGCTAAAATGATGAGAGATAACACTAGTGAAAGTATGATCCCTAGGCCTTGTTTCTAAGCATTGAAACACCGTTTACAACAAGTTCTGCTACATGTTTGCTTGCTGACATTTTTATTTCAGATTGCAATTACTACTTATAGTCATCCATATTACTTGTATTTCACTATCTCTTCGCCGAACTAGTGCACCTATACATCTGAGAAGTGTATTAGGTGTGTTGGGGACACAAGAGACTTCTTGTATCTTAATTGCAGGGTTGCTTAAGAGGGATATCTTTGACCTCTACCTCCCTGAGTTCGATAAACCTTGGATGATTCACTTAAGGGAAACTTGTTGTTGTTCTACAAACCTCTGCACTTGGAGGCCCAACACTGTCTACAAGAATAGAAGCGTGCGTAGACATCAATGTACTTTCCAAGGGTACAAGATAAATGAGAATACATTTTACACGACAGCCCAAGATAAAAAGAGCACCAACCAAAACAGTGGTATCCGCTTTGATGCAACAGACGACAATGGGCAGAAGGACACATATTATGGGTACATAGAGGAGATATGGGAACTTGACTATGGACCTACTTTTAAGGTCCCTTTGTTTCGGCGCAAATGGGTCAAGCTGACAGGAGGCGGGGTAGATGTAGACCAAAAGTACGGCATGACAACAGTGGATCTCAACAATCTTGCGTACATGGACGAACTATTCATCCTAGCCAACGATGTGGCTCAGGTTTTCTATGTGAATGACATGTCTACCAAAACAAGAAAAAGAAATCAACAAAAGAATACATCGTCTTATGAGCCAAAGCGCCACATAGTTCTTTCAGGGAAAAGAGACATCGTGAGAGTAGATTACAAGACAGACATGTCAGTAGATTATAATAAGTTTCATGAAATTCCGCCCTTCACAGTGAAAACTGACCCAAGCATCCTGTTAAATGATGAAGATTCTCCATGGCTACGGCGCAGAAGAAAACAGAAACAATAGATAGGGATGTTGGTGATGTGTAATAATGTATTAAACCTTTTATGTAATGCATTCTATGGAATGTATTAAACCTTTATGTAAGGAGCATGTGTAATAATAATGAACGTGTATTTCCAATGTGTATTGTCAAGAAGCTTCAAATCAGCTGCAGTTTTACCAACACAATCTCTGCATTCTCCAAGATCTTTAGCATTTCCAAGTGATGCAGAAAGCGCCACAATCCAGATGTTACTGCCATTCTCCAAGATCTTTAGCATCTGAATAGTTCCCAAACGATCTCTGGATATGAACTGACTCTCAATTGGCAGTTGTTGATTCATAAGGGAGAGGTAGTATTGCAATTCACTGTGGCCAGTTAAGATTATTCCCTCTCCGTGTGTATCATACTTAGTAAGAGGTAGTATTGCATTAGCAAAAAAACAGAAAATGGCAAAATTGTTAATAGTTTGTAGAGTTAGAATAAATATTTTATAAAACAGAAAATGGATTTGGAATACTTATTCAAATTCAAGCACTTTTCATGTTGAAAGTTTAGTGAGATTCAAAAATATGCAAAAAAATGTTAGTTAATCCATATTTTAATTGAAAATGACAAAATTGTTAATAGTTTGTAGAGTTAGAATAATTATTTTATAAAACAGAAATGGATTTGGAATACTTATTCAAATTCAAGCACTTTTCATGTTAAAACTTTTCTCAAATTCATAAGTATGCAAAAACTGTTTCATTCAAATGTTCAAATATTTAAAATTGTGCTAGATTTCAAAAAAAAGTAAAAACGGTACAGCGCGCGCTATATTTGGCCCAGCCCGTGCAATTTTTTGGCCTTTTGTCCCGGCCCATCTCACCAGCCGGGACTAAAGCCCGTGATGCGCGCAGGAACGCGAAAAGCCCTCCCACCCCTTTAGTCCCGGTGCGTGGCACCAGCCGGGACTAAAGACCCCCCTTTAGTTCCGGTTTGAGCCACGGGCCGGGACTAAAGGTCCCTCCACTACTTAAGCCACGGTTGGAATCCCAATCTGGGACTTAGCCATTTCATCGAAGACGAAGGAGCGCAGAAGCAGAGGAGACACCGTAAGGATGCCAAATCCACCGCGCCCTCGACGTCCGCCGGCCTCCACGCGCCGCCCGAGCCCGCCGGCGCCGCTCTCCTCCACGCGCTCCTCCACGTTCTGTAGCCGCCCGAGGTCGCGAAGCTGCCGCCGCACGCTCTCCTCTGCCGCCGCGCCCGAGCTCGCGCTCGCCGTCGAGGTCCAGACGCCGCCGCCCCGTGCTCGCCACCCCGTGCTCGCGCTCGCCGTCGCGCCCGAGGTCCAGACGCCGCCCGACGCCGGATCGATCGAGTTCCAAACACCGCCCGACGCCGGATCGAGGTCAGCCCCTCTCCGACGCCGACGCCGTGCTCAGCGCCGCCGCCCCGTGCTCTGCCCCTCCCCGACGCCGACCGAGGTCACCGCTGTCGCCTCCCGAGGTACTAAGTTACTAACACTAACAATTTTAGTAGTGTTATTATCAACAACAAAATTAGTAGTGTTAGCAATTTTAATTTTAATTTTAGTTTTGTACTGTTATAATTTTAGTTTTGTACTATTAAAAATCAAAGTGTTAGTGTTAGTATAGTGTTATAATTTTAGTTTCAATTTTAGTTTTGTAAGTTCATGTAGTACTGTTATGCAAATTTAGGCTTATTTTAGAATTGGGAAAGATGATCCATTTGCATATTCAGATGATCTATTTGCATATTTTAGAGTATGCAAAAAGATGATCTATATATTTGCATATTTTGTAGTACTGTTTTGCAAAAAAGATGATATATTTGCATATTTAAATATGGAGTAATTGATTTGTAGTAATTTTTAGTAATTGATTTGTAGTGGATATATTGTGACTTAATAGATTTGTAGTAATTTTTTAATTACAAAGTATTGATGATAAGAATTGATACACATTAGATAAGTGACTTGTATTCATTGATTTAGTAATTATTTATAACAATTGATACTCATTTTATTTGATGCATTTTGAAAAAATATTATGTGCATTTTGCAGAAACTATGGATCCACCTAGTCCAATCCGCAGAGACCTAACACAGGAAGAAATTCTCGAGAATATAATCCACGACGCCCAGGTGCTGATCCAGCCGAATCTCCGTCGTCGTATCTGAACCCCTCCGGGATGGAATGGAGGTCGACCGAAGTGAGGATGAAGCCGACGGCTCCGATGATGGAGAAGGCGATAGCTCCGATGATGGAGAAGCCGGTGGACCCTTAACGAAGTCCGGCGAGGTATATATATGAAGTTCGGCGATTAGTAGATGCATTACTTGAATTGTATATATATAAATTGACGAATGTTTCTTCTCTTAGGCCTCCACATCGAGCAAATCTTCCAAACGAGGCCCGACCAAAAAGTTGGCCCATCTACGCATTATACATTTGAGGTCATATCCCCTACGGGCGAACCGAAGGAACCCAAGAAGGCTGCCGATGTATTTAAAAAACAATGCGGAGTTCTGGTTAGGGATCACGTCCCGATCACCGTTCGAGACTGGCATAAGCGCAAAGGGGCGAACGATAGTGAGTATGTCGTCGAAAGGTACAAAGAGGGTCTTTGGAATGACCTCATGGCACATTTCACCCTGCCAGAATTTGAGGATCTGCCGACACTGCAAAATTGAGGGCGAAAGTCAAGCAGTGGACTCTTAAGAAGATGGCCGAACTATTCCGGGTGTGGAAGAAAAGATTATGGTAAGACTATCTGAAGAAAAAGACTGCTCCAGTATTCGAAGGCTATCTAGCGAAGCAGGCGAATCACTGGAACGCATTTAAAGTACAAGGAGTCACAAGATGCCAAGGAGATGTCAGTAAAGAACAAGAAAAATGCTGAGAAGAAGAAATATCACCATAAATTGGGGCCAGGGGGCTACGAGACTGCCATGCCAAAGTGGGATAAAAAAGAGCAAGAGCTGCTTGCTAAAGGGATCGAACCAGAATGGATGCGCGAAGAATGGGAATTGAGGGCAAGAAATTGGTTCCTTGCGCATGGGGGTTCATACGACGAAACAACATGGGACCTTGTTTGCAGTGACGGGATTAGGATACCCATGGAAAATTGGCTTAAAGTGGTGAAAGAAATTAAAGAGGGGAAGTTAAAGTTCCGTCCCGATAGAGAGAAAGACTTGCTGACACTGGTCCTCGGGAATGACGAAAAAGGAGGACGAACACGAGGCCTTGGCCCTAAGTATCCGTGGAGGCTTGGGTTTGCCAAAGATATAGAAACTTACAGAAGCCGAGCGAGAGCAAAGCAGCGACAGCAGAGGAGGAGGGAGACAGGTTCAACCAGTTGCTTGCCAGACCAGCAGCAGCAGATTGACGAACTTAGAGGAGTAGTACGCCTGCAAGATCCTGCACTCGATATTACCGTCGGCCCATCTCAGCGGAAAAGCAGCGTGGGTGACTCGGAGGTCCCGGCTGACGATGCACGGCGGATGATAGATGGTGGTCCCGGCTACCCCGTGGATGGAATCAAGGATTCAATATCTTGTGAGCTCCATCAGAAATTGAAGAACATATCCATGAAGGTGGCAGTCGGATATGCTTTACCTTGTCCACCTGACGCACGCTGGCAAGGCTGTGAGATTCCAGCTGGCTATGCTAAAGTCGGGGTGGATGAAATCGTATCGGGGTTTCATGATATGGAGCTTGACATCCCTGGACCTGAAGATGAGAGGACACTCGGAGAAGTTGTGGGTGATATCATTCTATGGGACAAAAACTACATCAAGTTTCCAGGCTCGGCGCCAAGGACAACACCGCCTCCGAGTCGTCGCAGGTCACCTACACCTCCATCACCTCCAAGAAGCCCACCCCATGACTACGACCACCACAGCGCGAGTCCATCTCGATCTCCGCCGTCGGACTTGGGTCGGCCGTCTTCGCGCCGCCTTTGCAGCTAAGGACAATAAGCGGAAGCGTGCTCCGTCGATGAGTACTAACCGACGCAGCAGCCCAAAACGACAAATGTCGCCCCTCCCAAGAGTACCTCATAAGAATCTTCCCATCAGAACTTATGACCGTACTGACGAGCAAATCGCAGCGATCGCAAAGGCCGAAAAAGATGCGCATTTTGCAAAGAAGAAACCCAAGCCCGCCCCGGTATACACCGAGAAGCAAAAAGTGTGGGCACGTGATTTTCTGAACACAAAATCGCAATATGAGTTGCACCATAAGCCAGATGACTATCTACGCACACTTCAGAAGGAAGTGGAGAAGAGCAAATCAAGTAAAAGTGCAAGCGGGAGCAAATCAAGTAAAAGTGCAAGCGGGAAAAGAAGGGACGTTCCCAGCTCGGACAACAGGCCAAACAATCGATCCCATCCCTCAAGGTGTTATCCGAAGACGTTCCCCAGGTGCTACAGCAGGATATGGAAGAAGCTGCGAAGTTGGCGGCCGCTATGGGTGTGAGTGTTGCTGAATTGCTAGGTTCCCAAGACGACAAGTTACCCAAGGCTGATGTAGTACCTACATATGTCCCAGGGAAGCCTTTGGTCAGCAAAAGAAGTTGAAACAACTGCCAACACAAATGCGGAATTTGCATGAATGGTACTTGAGTGTGGTAGGGGGGCAGAACAATGATCGTGGCGAAAGTCCCACATGAGTACTTCTTCCGAGCCGAAGGTCCATGTTGAGTTTTCAGAACTCTTCCAGTTATACAATTTCGACGCCCTCGACAAATCTCTCATGAGTTGCTATTTTATGTAAGTTGTTGAATTCATTGTCTACATATAAGTTGTTCAGTTTTTCAGTTGTTCAGTTCATTGCATGTAATTATCCTCATTATATCCTTTTGTACTCTATTATGCAGAATGAAGATCCGGAATGTAAAAGAAGGATCTATAGTGTTGGGTTCATTGACCCAGATAAAGTATATATGGTTACGCTAACGACGAAACCCGACGAGACGGTGAAAAACCTTCTAAGGTTTCTAACGGAGCAAAATTTCTGTGACCACATACTGTTTCCTTACAACTTCAGTGAGGGTCTTACTCTGTTGTACACATTCACTTTTACTTACTCGATGTTAAGTGTAATTGATGAGTTACTGACGTATATATAAACGTGTGCAGTTCCACTGGATTCTGCTAGACATTCAAGTTGATAAGGGAATAGTTGAAGTCATGGACCATTAAAGAGACACCTGGAAGAGTTCCGCAGCATGCAGGACATGCTCCAGAGGTAATTTTCGCGCTATATCGGTCTCTTTCGTTGATTTCATGAAATATCAGCTAATGAATAACTCATTCATTAATTCATTTTCTTAGCCGGGCAGGGTTTGGAACCTGTTCAAGAGTGTGGAGACGGGTTTCTTTAGTGAGAAGCTGACGTTTACTCCGGTCTCGGTAAGTAGTACGAGATATGTCCGCGCATCTCTTTACTTCTAGTTTCAATACAATTATGATGCTAGATTATTATTTTGATTGAATTCTATTCTCGTAAAGTGCGCGAGGCAGCCACCGGAGACGAATCTATGTAGATACTACGTTTGCGAGTTCATTCGCACGTTTACCACTGAGCACAAAGATTCTAGAGTCGACGTAAGCAATATATTCACAACATTATTTTATTACCGTCACTTTTTGTTATCATAATTGATGTTCATATTGATCTTCTTTTCTTATATAGTTCGAGAGAATGCGGGATCAGCTCCTACCAGAGCAACGCGTACTAGAATGCAGACGAACTGGCGGGATTTTTATTGAAAGAGATGGTAGACGACACCGGAGAATTTAGTGTGAATAGGCGCTACTGATGATCCCGGCCGTGTAATCGAATAGACGGGCTCTAGTCCCGGTAATTATGATCTCCATGTAACTATCAAAATTGTATATATTTGTATGCTCGATCGTAAATTAAGTTATCTTATATATGCACAAACGTGTACGGTATGTGGGTAGCGTAGAAATACGAAAACTATTTTGAAGAAAGAAATAAATAAAAGAAAACAAAATGAATTGCCGCGGCACAGATCATTAGTCGCGGCCTGTTATACGAGCCGGGACTAAAGGGGTGCCCCCAGCGCGCTCCGCGGCGGCCACGTGGAGAGCCTTTGGTCCCGGCTGGTAACATGGCCGGGACTAAAGGTTGGGCCTTTAGTCCCGCTTGGCCTGTCCCGGTTGGCCAACCGGAACTAAAGCCCCTCACGGGCCGGGACAATAGGCCCTGTCTCCACTAGTGCTCGTGCATTAAGCTACTAAATACATGTCCCATTGTGCCCTTCGACCCTGAGCCATACATTGTGGATTTCTCTTTTTTTTTTAAGATCATGTCAAACAGATTATCAAACAGAGCCAACACGCTAATGAGGACTTGTGAACTTACTAAGCCGAAGCGAACGGGCGGAGAGAACAGACGTGCTGCCCGCGGCGAGGCAAGGGCATAGTATATGATCTGTTTATAAAGGATGAAGCTGAATGCGTATGCGTCGACACCTGTGTCAAACACTTCATTTATGTACTGCTCAGGCACAGTGTAGTAACCTAAATTACAGAAGAATATACTTACTTTTATCAGTCGAGAATTATTATATGTATGTTTCTCGTTTTGATGGGTTTACTGAAACTGTCGACAAGGGCCTCGTGGTTCACCTGCTTCACCAAGATTCTAAAGTGGGGGCAGAACTTTGCAAAGGGTGCGTCCAAATATAGTATGCAAGCAATTATGATTCCAAGAGAATGCAACAAGAGAATACCAATTTGCTTCATTTATCTTGCTTTGGCTCTGAAGTCGCAGTGGATGACAGGGTCTGATTAGAATTGATGGGGTCTGGTTAGCACAAATGATTGGCTCCGTAGTCGCACAGGGAGCAACTCTGAAAACATACGTTCAGATGAGCAATTCAGCTATCAATGCTTAATTCAGATGAGGATTCACATACAAGTGCAATTCAGATACCTTGGACGGGCATCGTGTGGTGCGGAGGCGGCGACCTCGCCCGGGAGTGCGGCGTCGTCCCGGCGGAGTGGTGGCGTCCTCCTGCGGGCGGTGTCGTTGTCCGGGCAGTGCGGCGGCAGCGTCGTCCTCCCGCGGGTGGTGGTGGCGGCGTCGTCGTCGTCCGGGAAGTGCGGCGGCGTGCGCAGAACGTGCACGGGAGGTGGCGGCGCCTCGTCGTTGTCCGGGCAGTGCAGCGTCGTGTGTGGAGCACTACTACAGAAAAGCCTATCTGTGGCGCACATATTTTGACTATCTGTGCTGCACAGGACGTGCGCCACTGCGGTCGCGCCAATGGTAAGTGCTATCTGTGGCGCAGGCTCGTGCGTCACAGATAACACGACTTATCTGTAGCGCACGGGCCAGTGCGCCACAGTTATGTTTAGGTATGCAGTTTCTGGGCGCCACAAATAACAGCTTTTGTGTGCCCCTATTTTTTTTTCTACCGCTCTGTTTTTCATCGTATTTCATATTTGTACATATGTATAAAAGCAGTATCAATACACAACAGTAATAAATAGACAAGTTTAGTCAACTAACATGAATTACATATAATATATCATGATAAAATGGCTCTAGCTAGGTTTAGAAAAATAATTTAGTCAACTAACTAAAATTACATATAATACATCTCGATCGAGTCGCTAGCTAGCAAGATAAGTGTCTCTGGTTCATTCTCTCTTCTTCCGGTTCCAAGCCATGTTGAACTCCTTCTCAAAGTTCTTCCAGAAGGTACCTCGTCCCCGCTATCGTCGTCCTGAGACGGAGCCTCACCGTGCGAAGGACCCGCCGACGACAAAATGTCTACATCCTGTGAACCGAACACCTGGCGCTAGTATGCCATCAGATTCGTCTCCTGCTGCAGCTGCTGCCTCACCAACGGGTCGTCATGGGGGCGGATGTTCCGCCGTGCAATCTGCGCCTGAGCCATGCGGTGCTCCCTCTCCATGTTCTTGGTAATCTTTCTAATCCCTGGCGGTGCAAGTTCGTCCACGCGGTGGCGATGCTCGGGGAAGTTGAGCTTCTTTAGTTCACGCTCCTCTCCGTACTCGTGCATGCCGAAGTAGTCGTACGCGCGTGCCGCCTCCTCCTTGGTCGGCCACTGCCCGACCCAGCGCTTAACCCCGCCAATGTGGATCTGGCACCCATACATGATCGTCCCATCGACCCTAGGACTCACCCTTACACATGTATATTTAGACATACCTTCCTGAAAATAAAACACAAGTAGCAAATTATTAAACAGAACATGATAATGCAGAAGAATATAACAAAAGTAAACCCATGCACTAGAACGTACAAATTTCAACTAAAAACATATCTTCAATTATGTTAAAAAGTACCAACTTTGGAGGCTTCCTAAATTATCAAATCTTGTTCCTATTAGTTTAAACAGTGACAAAACTTATTTATTTTTTCAATTTTTAAACTAATGGACCCACTGTAAATTAAACCAAAAATAGCAGGTAATCTAAAACCAACCTATTGGAAACAAATGTTTACATAACTGCACAATCATAACCAGTAATCACCACCCTAATATGCTATTGCCTAGTGTCCTTACATCTCTAGCAGATTTTTCTTGTTATTTCACACACTTGGGCAATACTACTGGTAGTAAATTAGTGACTAACGATTGCACATCCGAAGTATGCCGATTTAGCTAGTTCTTGCAATTCATCTAGGATTATTGAATATATGTGTTAGTTTCTACAGGTGGTTGTGGTTATAGTAATTCTACTGGCTCGCAAAATCCAATGCATCAACAGGAGGGAAAGGTAGAAGATGGAGGAATCGGTCTCACCTTGGTGTTTACTGCGGACGGTGGTGACCAGATCGACGGCGGAGCAAACCGGGGAGCCCCCGAGCACCACTCGATCAGCTCCGGGAGAGCAGCGGCACGTCCCCCCGCGCGCCCCTCTGGTCCTCTGCTCCGGCTCCCGGCAGCGTGGCGGCGGCGTGGCTACCGATGAAGCCCGCGGCGCCCGTGACTAGGACGGAGAGGCCAAGGCTGCCGGTCCACCTAAGCGGCGCGGGTAGTCGGTGGTGGAGGAGGTAGGGGCACCGGCGGCGCACCGACTAGGGTTCGTTGTGGCAGCCGTGGCTGGGGTTGTAAAGGGGAACGACACAGGAGAGGCCGGGGTAGCGAGGCAGGTGAGGGAGAGGTCGCTGGGGAGGAGCTCGGGGAGGATTAGAGGGTGGAGGCGCAGCTCGGGAGGGAGAGGCGGCCGAGGTTTTGTGGTAGATGAGTGGATAGGGTTTATTTTTTTTCTTTTGCAGGATGAGTGGATAGGGTTAGCTCTGTATACCTGTGGCGCACGGGGTCTGTGCGCCACAGGTAATCTCTCTCCATTTTTTTACCTGTGGCACACCCAAATAAGTGGGCGCCACAGCTAATCTCTCTCCTCTCGCGCCAAATCTGAGGGGTTTGGGAAAACTTATCTGTGGCGCACCACCATTCCTGTGCGCCATAGGTAAATTTTTGCCTATGGCGCACAGCAATGGTGGTGCACCACAGGTAAGTTTTCCCAGATCTTTTGAGGGAGGAGAGAGATTATCTGTGGCGCACACAAGTATGTGCGCCACTGATAACATGTCACCTATAAGTTTTTTTCTACTAGTGAAGTGCGGGGCAGTTTAGGGAAGGATGCATTTTTTTCTTCTCTGCAGTTATCGTTTCGTCGGTGTGCTCCGCCCGCTAAACGCGCCCGCACTCTAAATCGTTGGATTAGGAATTAAACGATCAAGATTCTTTGGATCTGCCACCTCTCTCTTTTTATATTAGTGGTGATGGTGATGGTGATATACTGTATGTTTTTTTTCGAGATACCATATTTGATATATCTATGTTGAATAGTCCAAACCGTCCCTTCTCTAATAAAATTTCAAAAAAAAAAACTAGCTGAATGTCGTTCGTTGCCCCACCATTGCCCAAATTTATCTATCTGTGTCTTATTTCACAAATGCAAATATACATTCTTTTGAATTGTGAGTTACACTTCATCACAAGTCATACACCATATGAGAAAGAAAAGGAGGCAAGAATAGATAAACGTACCCCTTCGCACGGAAAAAGGCGATCAAGGGTTTCAAGCCTCCTGCCGGCCGCCGCCGATCCACCTTGTCTCCGTTGAAAGTGCATGTGTTGTCCCATGCGTGGTTTTGGTAATTAATGACAATCCTTATGTACTAATGTTTGTATTGAGTTATTCTTGTAGGTTTGTCCATTGGCATCGCTTGAACTCCATGTGTTGGATTCAAGGTTGTATGCCATCAAGATCATTGATTATGATGGACATATTTGATATGATCAAGAAGATGAAAAGATACAAGGTTGATCAAGACTAAGTGCAAAGAGTGGTTTCAATTTGATCAACACACAAAGCTAAATGATATACCATGTGGGATCATGTGATCCAATGGTATGGTAAGAAATTGTCCATATAGCTTTGTGAACTAACCCATTATGTGTGCGTGGCATTCCTTTGTTGGGGTTAGGTATCTCTCCATGGGCTTGCATCAAAAGGAAGATTTCTTATAGCTCATGGAGGATGACGTCAAGTGGTGATCGTCATCAAGGTTGTGATGTGCAAGTTCAAGATGGACATCTAGAAGATATCATATGCTTGAAGCTTGCAACCCATTTGGAGATAATGGTCAAGTGAAGATGTTCCTAAGAGAGACACTCCCATCTTGGTGCATGGGGGGGCGTTATGCAAGTCTTCACCAAGTAAAGCGCAATCAAGAAAGGTGGTCCACTTGAAGAGATCAAGATCGTCATTATCTAACTCAAGTGGAATGCGCAAGGCAAAGGTTATCTTTATAGGGTTTCTATTTTACCGGTCTCTTGGTTTAGTGGGAGACCGGGTTATAGGATGGACGGTGTACTATCAAGAGAGGCTCTCAAGTGAGTAACTTGATCGCATCTTTGTGGAGAGCTCAACCATTTTGCATACTTGGCATATCATCTTTCTTGGTTCTTATTTGGCTTTTCTCCTTGTTGGGTTTTGGTGCTTGTCATGCCAAGTTCTCTGAAAACGGATTTCGTATGGAAAACTTGTTGCGTTTTTGGGTTGGAAATATTATCGGTTTATCCGTGAGGAAAGTTCCACACCTTCCCATGTGTGTCAACTTAACTCTTTTTGTAGGAAAGCTCTTGTCCTTACCTTTCCAACAAAATTGGTTTCACCTGTTTTGGAGTTCGAACGAGAAAGTTATTGCATTTCAGGTTTTGCAGTTTTGTTGTTTCTGTCTATTTTGCTCAAGCAGGGGAATCGGATTATCCGGTCCTAGCTGACTCGGAATATCCGATTCTCAAGGTTGCTCGTTTTCGGCTAAGGACTTTAAAGCAACCCGTTTTGTGGCGCACTGGAGTTTTTCGGAATATCCAGTATAGGTCGAATTGGACTATCCGACTGAGTTGGATTATCCTCTTTTTGACTTGTGTCGGAATATCGATTCGCAAGGTTTGCTCGAATTCGGCTAAGGACTTTTAAGCAATCAGCTGTGTGGCGCACTGGACTTTTTCGGAATATACGATATAGGTCGAATCGGATTATCCGACGCTGTCGGATTATCCGGTGCTGACTTATGTCGGAATATCCGACTCCCCTGTCTGCAACGGCTCTTTTTCTGGGAGGGGTATAAAAACCCCTCCACCTACCTCCAGCCAGCCAGATTTGCCCAGCACGATTTTCTCTCTCTCCCCCACCATTGTTGACCTTGCAAAGCTTGCCTCTCTCTCAATTCCTCCCTTGATTCTTGCATATCTTTGAGGGAAAAGAGATAGGAGATCTAGATCTACATTTCCACCAATCCATCTCTCCTCTAAGTGAGGGGAACCCTTTCGATCTAGTTCTTGAAGTTCCATTTGTTGAGTTCTTCTTTGTTCTTCCTCTCTTCTCCCCCCATAAGCATTAGTTGCTTGTGGTGGGATTTGAGAGTGAAGGATTTGAGCATTTGCGCTCTTGCCATTGCTTTGTGCATCAGTGTGTGCTCTCCATGAGGATTCGTGGAAGTTGAAAGCTTGTGAACTTGTTACTCTTGGGTCTTTGGACCCTAGACGCCTTTGTGGTGGTTGAGACCTTGTGTGGTCACTTGTAACTGTTCGGGAGCCCCCAATTCGGTTGTGGGTGTGTGCCCCGGATCGTTGTTGTAAAGGCTCCGGTTTCCGCCTAGAAGGATTCCGATAGTGGAAGGTGAACCAAACATTTGTGGTGCGGTTCATCGGAGAAGAAGGTGAAGCCTTTGTGGCATTGAGATCGACCTTTGTGGTGCCTCACACCTCTCCAACGAGACGTACTCACCTAAAAAGGAGGAACTCGGGAATACATCTTCGTCTCCGTGTGCCTCGGTTATTTCTATACCCGAGCTCTTTACTTATGCACTTTACATTGTGATAGCCTTCGTGCTTGAAGTATTCTTGTTGCTATCACCTTGTTGCTTGTCTTGCTTAGCATAAGTTATTGGTGCACATAGGTGAGCCTAGTTTACTTAGCATGTTGGCCTGTTAATTTAAACCCCTAGTTTTATTCCGCAATTAGCAAGCCTAAACCAGAGAAGTTTTAATCGCCTATTCACCCCCCTCTCTAGGCGACATCCTTGTCCTTTCATCCGTGGCCTTAGTGCCATGGTGGCGCGGAGGATCTCGGTACTCGCCGGTGGGAGGGCTCCGTTCTCACATGTTTTTTCCTGTTTGGTTAGGGTTTGTGTCCTACTTAGGGAGATGAAGTGGCGGCTGCTCCTTGAAGATGGAATAAGGTCCTCCCCGTCTAGCCTCCGTTCCGGCGGTGCTTCTAGCGTCGCCGGAGGGCGTGTTGAGGTGTGTCTCTGGCGGATCTCGCGGGATTCGGTCGGTGGTTGTCTTCGGTGGATCCGTTTGGATCCGATCTTCGTTCTTTATCGTTTGTGTGTCTACAAATTGAATCCTTCTGATCTATGCTTCTCTTCATCGGTGACAGTTGCTGTTCTGGTGCGTTGGTCCTATGGGGACTTAGCACGACGAATTCCGGACTGTATACTAAAACAAGGTTTGCCCGACTCTGATCATGGAGGGGTGATGACAGCGGCGCGCCTTCGGCTCGCTCAAGTGCATGTAGTCGTCGCTAGGTGATCTTCGGATCTAGATGTAATTTTTATTCCTTGTTGTGTTCTTTGTACCGCCTTGACAGGTCATGAATAGATCGGAAGTTTCTTGCAAAAAAAAAAGAGTCATACACTATATGTACAATTACAACAGCCACTGTATAAGAACAGTACAACCAAATCTGAACGTAAACAGAGGACTCAAGGTAGCACTCAAACTGAATGACACATGGTTGATTCTTCACTTGTCCATGTGGCCCAACCATGGGGACGACCTAAAAAACGTTTGCCACTGTTCTAGATGATCTAGATCTCTTAGTTACCAGACGTAGTGCTACTGGAACCCTTTCTGAAGAACATTTCCAATCGCCCAATATCCAATAAGAGAAAATAATGTCATTACTACGAAGGTAACTTCCATTGAAAGAGTTGGCCGACGACGATAAGGGGGAGGGAGTCCAGAGTTGGCTACAGAAGAGATGGGCAAGAGAGAGAAGAAGACGGTATCCACCAGATTGACTCGAGGATAAAGATTAGGCCAGCACATGGGGAGGGTTATTTCCTGCTAGTTTTAATTATGCTTAAGCTGAGTTGAGGATAGAGCGAGAGGATTTAGATTGAATGACCCAAAAGATAATGTTCGATTACGAGGCGAAAAGTCAAAAGAGTGCTAGGGCTACATGGAGCCTGATATTTTGACAAAAATCAAAATATTCATTTATTATTTTTAAAAATACAAACACAAATCCAATATGTAGATAATGTTGAACTCTACCTGTGTGAAAAAAATAAAAGATAAATAATTTATATTCTAATCTACATAAAAATAATAAATCCGAAAAAATTCAAATTTTCAAAATGTGCACTGTTCACCACAGTCAGATTCACACTTTGTTATTTTTGCTCAGCCTAGATATAAGCTAGTTTGTATTGGGATTTTTCGTACCAGTAGAGTTCATCATATCTACATCTAGTAATTTTCTGTTTTTTAACTTATAGATACCATTTGCGAAAAAACAATAGAAAAAAATTCGAGGGATTTGTTTTTTCAAATAAAGGGGTCTAAAACGACGCACTCATTATAAATGGCTGTATTGGATGGATCACACGTCTTGGTGGGCCGTTGACTCTCAGATGCCCAGGCCAGCTAGAGTTTTTCTCCTATCCTGAGCAGCTAAACGGGCCTGGTTCAGGAAGAGCCCAGTGATCTAATGTCAGCCAGGCCAGGCCGTACACTACCAGACCACCACACCAAAAGGAGCAGCTCCACAGCTGCTCATAGATGCTCCACATTTGCGTCCATTAAGTAATTTAACATACGTTTCTCAAAAAAATAAAATAGCATACAGTAATTTAACATTTGGGTCCATTAAGTAATTTAACATACAGTATATGCGGTACCGTGCGTAGATTTTCTTATACGCAACCGCTGCATAGATGTCCTATGTTTATGTGATTAGTAACAATCTACTCCATTAACTAACAGGATAGAAGTGCACAACCTCACTTCAGTTTAGTTTATGTATGTACGAGTTCAAACCTCTGAAATTTCTTGCAATTTTATAGATCTACTCTTTTTTTGTCAGTAAAACAAGATAAATCAAATCTAAAAGAAATCATGTAGCCGGGAAACATTTCTTAACAGTGAGGCCAACGGTTTTGTGGTCCGTGTTGGTGGTTGCCGATGGTTTGTGTAGCAACCGTTATGAGGATGGAGTCGTCACAAGATTGCGGTAGTCGTATTTTCGGCGGCGTGTCTTCTGGTTACCCAATGTTTGTTTATGGCCTGAAGTCGGAGCTACGCGGCGACGAGGTTCGGTACGACGATAAGATAAGGCTTGTGCGACGACGATGACAAGCGAAGAGTAGGCCGCCTCGGTGATCGTCCGCGGCGCCAACTTTTGCATTACTGCATAGTTCTCCATCATAGGTTGTTCTCGGATATGACGCTATGTTGTTGTGGGTGGTGTGGCCGTTTATTTGGCGGTGTTCCTTTGCCTTCACCCTCCTCTTATACACAGTAAGCGCGTGTAGAGATGCTCTTAGTAAAAAGCTCATTTTTATCGTCCGATTCAATTCATTCGCTCCGAAGAAAGACCTAGACAATGCGAGAGCCCAAGACGTTCCAACCAAACCTACTCGTAGATTCGTAATTGTTGTCCAAAAACTGCAAAACCCTTTCGAACACGGCGTCCGTGACCGTCCGACGGCACTTTCCTCTGCCCTTCCCAACTTCCATTTCCTCCTCGAAAGGTGTTCCAAATTCCAAAACCCAAACCCCGGGGCAAGGAAAGGCACCGCACCCTCCTCGTTTCCTAGTACAAAGTGCCCAATAAACGCCGTGCTTCCCCACCCAGACCCCAACCCCCGCACCGCAACCATCCGCTCCGCGACGATGATCCATCTCCTCTTCACGGTGCTGGCCGCGGAGGCCGTCCTGGCGACGGCGCTGCTCTTCAAGACGCCGCTGCGCAAGCTGGCGATGCTCGCGCTGGACCGCCTCAAGCGCGGCCGGGCCCCCGTCATGGTGCGCACCGTCGCCGCCACCGTCCTCGTCGTCCTCGCATCCAGCCTCCACAGCATGACCAAGATCCACAGCCACACCGGCGGCGGCGAGCTCGACGCGCCGGGGCGCTCTCCCCCACCGACCAGGTCCTCCTCGCCCGCCACCTCCTAGAGGCCTCCCTCATGGGTACGTACGTCACCCTCCGGTTCTGGGCTTCTGTTCCGGGCGCCCGGCCCCTCTTAATTTTGCGTTTCCTCTGTTTCGATTCCATGGATCGGCCTGACGTCCCCGTGTGACTGTGGGTGTGGGGTTTCCCTGAGTTTAAAGGGGAATTGAGGACTTGATTTCACGGTAGGGTATCACAGCGTCTGATTTAGTTCTAGTTCGATGTACGAGATGATAACTTGATAAGTAATTAAGTAGCTGCAACTGCTACGAGCAGGATGACCAATGTTGTGTCTTCTAACCTTTTAGAATAATCTACAATTTAATAATTTGGACTGGAGTAAAACACATCCACCTATCTCTATTCTGTAATGTGATTATCTAAGTACAGTTCAGTTGAGTTTTGGATGGAGTATATGCAATAACTTGATAAGCAATTATGTATACCTACATTTGCTTTGGGGACGACGACCAACGTTGTGTCTCCGAACTCTTTGGAACAATCTACAGTTTAATAATTTTGACTGGAGTAAGACACTTCCAGCTATCTGTATTCTGTAATGTAATTTTCTAATTACAGATCAATTGAGTTTTAGACGGAGTCTGTATGCAATAAAATAATCCATCGCTGAATATGACGTAGAAATGTAGGATGCCTTTTACCCAAACGGGCCACCTTTCGAAGTTTGCCAGTTGTCCCATTTTAAGTTAAATTTCTTAATTGTCTGCTAGAAGTGATGTTGTAAACAGAGTATTCATAAAACCCAATCTACAGTTTAATAATTTTGACTGGAGTAAGACACTTCCAGCTATCAGTATTCTGTAATGTAATTTTCTAATTACAGATCAATTGAGTTTTAGATGGAGTCTATATGCAATAAAATAGTCCATCGCTGAATATGACGTAGAAATGTAGGATGCCTTTTACCCAAACGGGCCACCTTTCAAGTTTGCCGGTTGTCCCATTTCAAGTTAAATTTCTTAATTGTCTGCTAGAAGTGATGTTGTAAACAGAGTATTCATAAATCCACTCGGTTGTATTGAAATGATGTCATACAATACAAAATTAGCTTGTTCCATCTCTCCGAATCCTGCCCTGATTTAAGATGCAGTGGGAATTTGTATGGCTTAGGTATTCAAGAAAGTACTTATTAGCTGTAGCAATATTTATTACTGACTTACTGTACCCTTGTTCAATGAGCCTGCTATGATTGAGTTTAGGACCATCTACAGAACGAGTATTGCACTGCTCGAACTATTTTTATTATATGCATTTTAAAGGTATATTGAAGAATATGTTCATACAGCCCTGTGATTTCTACGTACGGTCACTAAAATGATGTTTCGAAGACAAATTACGTTTAAGTAAAAAGAAGCATCTCAGATAGTGTTTTTCTTGCCTGATCTTTGTGATTACCCTGATGCCAAATCCAAAAACAAATTGCAGCATTCATGTACAGTTTATATACCTGATCTGTTGACATTTTGTTCATGTATCATTTATCTCCCTTTTTTTTGCTGCGTCAGTTTCATTTATGACTTCCAGGAAAGAGATTCACATCATTTTGTGGGTGTTCATCTAGTTTTCTTGTTCTTGAAAGTGTTCTGCTCTTTGGCCCAAGCTGATGGATGACACGGCTTTTTTGCTATGCTCTGAGAGTTGTTTTGCTATAGTTACTTCATTATGTGGTGGTAAAGATATGGCTCGTTCCCATTAAATATATTTATTTGGAGTTCAGATGAGCTTTGAAATACATGCTTGCATATAATGGATGTCCTCTATAATTGCAATATGGAGTCCCTATAGTTAGAGTGCTATGTTCACCGCCCTAAATGGAATTTTGGTTCATAAAGGATTGAATCAGAAATGAGTAGATGAGATTGTGCAAAATCCAACCACTGACGTTGTATCTCGGAGATATGGATATCAACAATTACATGCTTCATACATTTATTATTTAGTAATATCTAGCAAATCATGAAGTTGAAGTATTTGTAGCATATCTTATATTTGTATTTGTTCTGGAACAGTTCGTTGTTATAGGATCTCGATTATTTTTAAGTACTCATGTATAAAATTTTCTAATTAGTTTCTGCAATTTCAGTTTTTACATTTGAATGGCTTAGTCCTTAAATTATTGAACTTGCATACATCTGAAATGTCCTAAAACACACAATAACAGGGTTTTAAAAGATAGTGTTGAAGAGAAAAAAAGGTAAATTTACTTTTTTATCTGGTTGAAACCATTTATATATGTGTGGATTTCTATTTTTTATTCTATTATATTGTCCTGTTTGTATGCTTTAGAGCGAGAGTGTAGTCCAATCTATAGTGGAGTAGCTAGGCATAGTCGCTTGCTGTGATGTGAACAATAGTCTTTTGTCGCTTGTATCATTACGAAAATACCTTGTTATGGCTCTTCTCTTTTGTTGTTGGTCTTATGTTTGTGATACCTTTCCATTTTTTGAGGTTTCTTATAGTGGTTTTGGAGACTTCTATTTATTCTGTCAACAAAAAAGTAAGCTAGTTGACTTGTTGCATCTGGAGAAAAAAATTGACAAAATTCAATCCCCGTGACCTTCTATTCTGAAGTGTAAACCCTCAACTATGTAATTCTTTTTTGTTGTAACGCAGTTGATATTCTTCAATTAAATACGCAAAATTATGTATGATTTTTCATAGCAATTTCTTGTATGTTTATGTGTAGTAGTTCAGTGATTTGTCTCACAAATCAGTTCTGCTTGAGGTCACAGCACAGTAGCATTTTATCATGGCATCTGTAGTTCCGTAAGAAAATTTTCCATGCATAATGGTACACTGTTTTGTTGGAGAGTTTTGAGATTTGTACGGTTCGAATGTGAGTCTAAGCTGCGTCAAATCTACATGTGATCTGAGTCACACAATACTCCCTAATCTGTTTACATGTTTCAGGGTACATTTTGTTCCTTGCTCTCGTCATTGACCGGCTGCACAACTACATCAGAGAAATGCGAGGGCTGAAGAAGAACTTGGAAGCCGTGTCTAAGCAAAATAAGACATTTGAAGAAGCAAAATTTGGAAGCTCTGACGATGATGATAGCAAGTCACACCAGAAAGATATTGCTTCACTGAATGAGAAGATCAAGAAGCTGAAGCTTCAACTGAAAGAGAAAAAGGAGGAGGTCAAGGATGCAGAGGCCAAAGCCCTAGCTGCGAAAACACAATCGGAAGGCCTAACGCTCAAATATGACCGGCTGCTGGAGGACAACAAGCATCTCCTTGACCAGGTGCAGTCAGGAGACATCGCGGTGTCACGTCCGGAGGGCAAGAAGAATACCTAAAGATGATGCCGTTCTCAAGGTAAGCCTAGTTTTTATCCATGACACAGATTGCAGTTTTGATGACAGTTCAATCCTTACTCTCTTTTTTTCTGAACTACCATGCAGAAACTACAGGAAGCCTGAAGACAGCCGATACATGAATAGAACGTCAGTTACTGATAATCTGCCATCTGAGTAGTACCATCTTAACATAAATGCGCTGGTATTCAGTACCAGCACGGGAAATATGGCTGACCCTCTTACAGTCATCTGAGTAGCTTCAAATGCAAAGATTCTCATCTGTAAATATCTTATTCGTATGAATGTTCGACTGAATATCTGATCAAAGTCGTAGCTGGAACATGAACTGTCGGCTGCTGATTACGGAACTCTGGCTATCTTGCCACGTGCTTGCCCAAACATAGATCATTGAACTCTGGGTATCTTTTCATCAATTTAACTATTAATCATGCTTGTAGTACTATAACAGTACCTGGTATGCTGCTAAGTCTGAATCCTGGCAAGAATATGATGGTATCAGGTTATACCGTTTGTATTTAGGACTGTATATACTAGGGTTCGCCTTTGGTCTGTGTCCTGTCGTCCTCCCTGCTGGGTGGTGGCCCTGGCCGCTCCCTTCCTCCCTATTCCGCCATCGGCGGCCCGTGGTGCGCCATTCCTTGGCTTGCCACCGCTGCCAAGTAGTAGGGGATATAGATGAGGTTTTCCTCTAAAGCCACCAGAGTATTCAGTATATGTCATACATACGCCATCCCTTCTTCGGCTCTTCCCGTTCAACTTCGTCCCCTCCTCCTCAATCTACTGGCCACGCGGTGTGCCGTAAGGCCATAATCTGACCAATTCGAGCGGAAGATGTTAGGTGATTCTAATTGCTAATCTGTTCTGAAATTAGTGTTGGTAAGTGAGGGCAGCGAAACACAGTTACAGTTCAGCACATATCACATTCACATAGTATATTAGGTGTGCATATGAGTATATCTGAAACGTGCATGGATCAATCACAACGAGGACCAGCTAGAGAAGAAGCTTCACTCCATGGCATCGCATCCAGGAAGATGTTCCATGCGGCCGGCCACTCACGACAAGATCTCATCGCGCACACACTACGATCCGCGGCCATAATGACCCAATCTCGCAATATGCATCCGTATCCACGTCCTTGCGGATTCGCGTGTACTACTCCGACATGGCCACGACTTTCTTGCAACCATCAGCAGTACATCCATGATCCATGCATGCCCTTAGGGTGTGTGTGGTATCCGTCACCAAGTAGAATAGAACGGGTCCAACCCATTCCCGGAAGCCATTCACGTGTTTGGTAGGAGACTAGAACGGGAACCAACTGGTTCGCAGGAACGAATATTCGCCTGAGATTCGGAACCGCGTCGTTCCACCAAATCGAAGGAACCACTTGGTTCCCAACCGATTAACGGGAAAAAAAAGGAAAACCTCTCGCTAATAACCGCATCTCACCCGCACCTGAGCCCAGCCCCGCAGGAACCCCTCCCGTCGCTCGCTCCCCATCGCTCGCCCCACAGGAAACCCTCCCGGCGGCGCCCTCCTCCTCCACCTTCCCCGACGGCGCCCCCTCCTCCATGTTCCCCGACGCCGTCCTCATCCTCCTCTGTCCCCTCCCCGACGAAGGCCTCCTCCTCATCCTCCTCTGAAGACAGGCGCGCCGGGGAGCGGCAGTGTGTGGCGGCGGGCTCCCTGCTCCCTGGCGGCGGGCTCCGTGCTCCCTGCCGCGCTGCTCCCTGGCGGCGGGCTCCCTGCTCCCTGCCGTGCTGCCGCCGCCTCCTCCGCTTCCCGTCCCGCTGCGCAAGTACCCATCCTGCTTCGACCTCTTCACCGGCGACGGCCTGCACGGGAGCGGCGGGGAGCTCTGCTTCGGCTTCGCGCGGCTGCTCATGCTCGCCCGCGGCCGCCGCCTCCAGGTCTCCAAGCTCGCCGCGCTGCGCGGCCCGCTCGGCCTCCCCGACGACTACCTCCTGCGCGTCCTCCCGGCCCACACCGACCTCTTCCGCCTCGCCAACCCGTACCCTCACCGCCGCAACGCCGCCGAGCTGGAACTGCTCCGCTGGGTTCCATTCCGGTTGGGGAAGAAGGGGATTAGGGAGGCGTTTGGGGAAGAATAGGATTAGGGAGGCTGACACGTGCTGACTAGTGGGTCCCAGTGGCAATTCCATTACACTTATTTGGTCACAACCAAACGCGAGAATGAAACGGAATGGAACGGTTCAATTCCACTGGAATGGAACCATTCCATTCCATTCCACTTCGTTCAAATACCAAACACACCCTTATATAAACGGGTGGCAGTAGGACTTTCTTGCAAGGCATAATAAAACATCCTTCTTGCCTTGAAAGAAAATTCTCCTATATCCTCTAGCCGAGCCCTACATGCATGGCAGTAGGACCCGTATGAATTATGATGTCACACGCCCAGGATGATCTCGGATTTTATTTTCTCTCACGAGTTGGTTGATAGGAACTTTGTGGTTCTTGCAGAGATCTCGCACGTGCAAAATGAGCTAGACAGGATATGGGTTATGCTTCTTTTCTGGTTCCTGGTGGTTAGTGGTTGAAGAGTGGAAGACGACTAGCTAGCTAGCTTGTCGGTTGCATGCAGTTGTTGTACTAACAGTCCTGCTCACACCATCTAACTATCTAAGTCCTGGCGGGTCACACGACGTTGAACCGATTCTTGTATTTTAGGTGTCGGTTTCCCCTCAATTCTGTCGTAGTACACATCATAATGCTGTCTACTGTCATCCTCTATTGTGTATAGTCAAGTACCTCTCCGTTAGTTGCGCGGGACCAATTGGAAAGAAAATTATGTAGAGGAGTACATGAAGACATGCGTGTGTAAAAGGAATTGATTACAATGTGTTGCTACCTCCGGTCGGAAAAAGTTGTCGTAGAAACAAACTGAGCTAGTGAAAATTTGCACACAGCTCACGACAACCTATACAGATTGGAGGGAGTACTACTTTTTCCGAGATGTAGACAATGCGTTCTCTACCGGTCCCGACATATTGGACCCCTAACTAAAGTTGCACTTTCAGAATCGACCAAACACATGAGAAAATCTAAAACAATCCTAGGTGTTAACAGTGACTTATTCTATGGTTCTACAAATTTTTAGCCCGAAACATTTTGGAATCCGGCCTACATAAAAATAACAAATCCTGATAAATCTGAATTTTTTCGATTTTTCACTGTTCATAAATTTTTTGTCATTTTTGCACAGCATAAAATATAGAATATTTCGTATTGACTCTTTTACACTGGTAGAAATAATTATTGCCTACATCTAGGATTTGTTTCACATTTTTTCGATTTCTTTAAAAACAAACGAGCTATGTGGAGCTCGTCCTTCAAATCACCGCACTCGGTCTACACCCCACCTTCCTTCTTGCGAGAAAAAGAGACACCCTTCTACTCCCTCCGATCCAGAATAAGTGTCACAGTTTTGAACTGACCTTAAAACCATGACATTTATTATGGATGCGGAGGTAGTACATTTTTTATCCGAATTTTGCATTGAAACTCTAGACCGAAATGCGTATTCCTTGTGTCTACACTT
The DNA here is from genome assembly GCA_947311845.1 of Poa pratensis. Taxonomy (NCBI): domain Eukaryota; kingdom Viridiplantae; phylum Streptophyta; class Magnoliopsida; order Poales; family Poaceae; genus Poa; species Poa pratensis. Next base: position 89,902,965 of record CAMZMU010000085.1, read on the forward strand.
AAATTTTCTAGTTGACTAGTCGCGTTCCAGCATACCACTCGTGTACCACTTAATGCTCGTCGAGCATTGCGTTAGTGACAGATATACAAATACATATGCAACATGCGTGATATGCAGATCGATACTGAAGATAGCTACAGCAAGGGTGGGGGACCTTACTTCAGCCATCACTGTTCACAGTTGCACCTAACATTGCATTAGCCAACTAACAAGGTAGCCCATACACAGTCCATTAGTTCTACCCTATCTTAGTTACCTGAGTTTAGCTAAGCCCACTAATTAATCTGCCAAGGTGTAAAACACGGCTAGCTAGCTGTAGCTCAGTGACAGCACGCATCTGTGTGCCGTCGCTTGCAAGCCAACAATCAAAACGGCATGCATGCATTGCCCACTTGTAGGAGCTTTTCCTCCCCCGGCCAACAACTGCGTCCGACGAGGAGCAAACTTCAAAAGAGAAAAGAACAAGGAAGACGTAGCTATCAGAAGCAAGGCATATTCTCAGATGATCCAACTATTGTGGCGGGAGCGGCGCACGCATGAGTGCAGGCATGGTTCTTTCCTCCCACACCAACAAGGTTTGGCGTATGCATGCGTTTTTGTTTCAACTTTAGTCTTGCAATACGTATCTTGCTCTTCGATCGCCCTGGAGTGCATATCGCTACGGTCCGGACAGAATTGTAAGAAACGATCGCGGGAGTGCGGATGGAGAGCGTCTCCTGCCCCGCGTCGGGCGACCAGAGTGGTGCCCCTGCGTGCCGGCCGCCGTCGCGCCGTCGTGCCCCCTCCCCGGACTCGCCCCTCCCCCCCTGCGGGCCCAGCGGCGGTTCCAGGTTCTGGGCTCTTGCGGGTGAGAGCTCGGACGAGGAGTCGGACTCTGATTCCGGTGAGCGGGTCGGAGGCGCGTCCCCGAGATCTGGTCCCTCTCCGGTCACCCTGGAAGGTTTCGTCTCCAAAGCTTTCGCGCTGCCGGCCTCTGCCTTGCCCCGCCGTAGATCAAAGTTTGCTCCGGGTGGCCGGCCGTCTCGTTTTGGCAAAGAGCAGCTGGCTCCTTGCCCTCCGGTGCGGCGGCGCGTGCCGCTGACTTCGCCTGTGCGGGAAGAGTTCCCGCCCTTGCCCCCCCCCCCCCCCCCCCCCCCCCCCCCCAAACCACAGCGTGTGGCTGGCCCGTCGCCAAGCTTAATCAGGGTGGGGACGGTGTCGATCTCGCTGCCGGTGCCGTCTCCGGCGCCGGAGTCGGGGATCACATCGCCAGATCTGGGTCCTGCGCCTCGAAACCCTAGTGCGGGGGAAGGGACGGAAAGCACTGGGCCTGATGGGCCTGGTGGGCCGCGGGGACACATGGTTCTGGAGGACAGTAGTGTGCCTGTTTGTGGGCCTGGTTTTCAGCAAGTCAAGCCTGTCTCTGAGCCCGCTAGGCCCAGGAAGCCCAGCCTGTATCGGGAGGTTGCTCTTAATGGCGTTGGGTACCCCGGGGAACCCTAGATCTCACTTCATCCCATCCCGTTCTACGTGAAGACCTCCGCCGCCACCAGCACCTCCTCCCCCCTCAGCCATGGATCGCAACCGTCTCTCTGGCAGGCAGGCGGGGAAGCGTCCGTATGAAGAGTCTGGCAGCGATGTGGATCGCCGTCGCGAGAAGTACCTGCGCGGCCTCCTGGAGCAGGAAATCGCGGCCAACGAAAGACCCCGCCCGCGCCCCCGCTCAAGGGAGCGTGAGAGGACCCCTGAGTGGTGGCTGGATGAGAAGCAGAAGGCCTACGACGGCGCAGGGCGCGCTGGCGGAGGCCCTTCTGACGGAGACCCAGGGCGGGTGGCTACCCGTCGCAGTACAAGCGCCAGCCACCAAAGAAGTTCAAGAGATCTGCGCCACCGGCGCCGTCGGCTCCTCTCTCGTCGGCGAGCGGAGCCGCACAAGGGGAGGTGCTGACCCAAGAGGCTGGGGAACCTTCCCAAGGCGCGAAGAAAATCATCTGCTACAACTGCACGCTCACGGGTCACTACCAATCTGGTTGTACGAGGCCTGCTCACTGTGCCCTCTGTAAGGTTGATGGCCACACCACTGGGATGTGCCCGTCCGTGGTCAAGGCGCCGGAGCTGAAGTGCTTTGGTTTGGCATCCCGGGAGGCAGCTTCTACGCGTTTGACTGCCTGCCGCTCCCGCCGCAACCGTGGAATGACAACGCTGCCAGAGTGGTGGTGGATGATCCAAGAGCTAGCGAGCAAGTGATTGATGACGGCCTTAAAAAGCTGATCTGTGAAAGCTGGGACTTCCAGGTGCGGAAGATCAACGAGACTGACTACGCTGTCACCTTCCCAAATGCCGACAGCCTCCGCCTTTGCCTCCGCCTCTGCATGAATGCTGAGGGGCTCTCTCTGCCAGTTTCAAAGATCCCTGTGGTTGTCCTGGAAGGAGCAGAGAACCCGAAGTCGGTTTCTGCGCTGAAAGAGGTCTGGGTCCGGCTGCGCGGGGTGCCTGCCGATCTTCTGGTAGCTGACCGGATCATGGCTGCGTCGATCCTCATCGGCCAGCCAACCTTTGTGGATCTCTTGTCCTTAGTGAAGGATGAGGATGTGATCATGAAGTTCCTGGTTCCTGATCCAGAAAAGCTCCGCACTTCTGTGAGAATCCATGTCAATGGTGAGGGTTTTGACATCCAGATCTTCCCTGACCTGTCTCGCGCTCCTCAGTATGCGCCGCCGCCGCCTCCAGCGCCGCCGCGCAACGATAAGGATAAGGATCGCAGGGAGGATGAAGATGGTGATGATACTGAAGACCAAAGCAAGGACGAACATTGGAAGAGGAAGAAGGCAAAGTCATCTGAGAAAGGTGACAAGGCAAAGTCCCCTCCTCCCCACCAGCCAACAAGCTGCACCTCTCTCTGGAGGATTACCCTACAGTGCTGGGTTCGGTGCCGAAGCAGTGTGCCAAGGTAGCCGACTCAAAGAAGCTCAAGTGCAAGAGCGTCCCAATTCTCCGCAGTCCTTCTTATTCTCCGGTGGGCAGGAAGGGTGCCTCTGTGCCGCCGCCGGACAAGCTGGATCAGTATGGCTCCAACTTGTCTGTCAATGGCAACCTTTTCTCCAAGCTGTGTGAAGTAGCTAGCCCGTCCAAGGGTGTCTGTGCTGTATCCTCGCCCATCTCGGTCGCGTCACAGGATTTCTCTGGGGAGGAGGATGAAAGGGTAGAGATCCCTTCTTTCTCTCCATGTAAGGCGCCAAGTTGACTGCTGCTGAGCGTGAGGAGATGGGATGGGAGAGCCCCATTGGTTGGGAGTTTGACAATCTGCCGCTGTCGGAGCGCTCCAAGGAGCTCCAGGAAAGCAGGATGCCCACCACTCCGGCGGTCACCAAGGCCAAGTCTCTGCGTGCTGATCAGGACTCTGCTTCGTCCTCCAAGCTCTCTAACGCCAAGCTGGCGCCCAAGACACCCAAGGGAGCGCAGGGTTCCTCTTCTCCTGCAACTGCTACCAGACGCAGCGCTAGGGGCAAGGGATCTGATGCCGAATCCATGCTGGACAAGGCGGTCCGTGTCAAGGCGGCCAAAACTTCAGGTACCTCCCCTTCCCCTGTCTTTAGTGTGCTCTCGAAGGTCTCCAATGATAATTTGCTAGAGGTAGCTTCCGATGCCGGTATTTCTTTTTCGTCTTGTTCGCTTTCTCCTAGTAAGCTCCTCGACTTGGTTAGAGCTAAAGAGCTAGCTCAGGCCTCCCTAGCGGAGGCTTGCCACAAGAAGTGTGAGGCTGAGAAAAAGAAAAGAGAGGCGGCTGCGCTCGCGAAGCAAGGTGAGGGTCGTTGGCTGTTGGAGAGGCCAGTGTGGCCTCGCCAAAAGCTACTGCCTTGACTGCAGGGAAGCAGGTGCCGCTTCCATCTAAGGCAGTTACAGGGAATGCTAAGAGGAAAGGGGTAAAATGGCCAGTGTGGCTACGCAACAACGACCTAATCTCAGAAGCACACCCGCCCGCCAAGCACGGGCTGCGAATTTGGTGTCCTAATGCGGTGTCTATGCTGGAATCCGAGGGGGTTCAATCGCAGTGGCCGAAGAACCCAGCTCAGAGACTACTTAAGGAAATTTAAAATTGATATCCTTTGTCTCCAGGAAACAATAAAACAGGACTTTTCTATGCATGAACTTGAATCCCTAGAGATGGGTGACAAGTTCTTTTGGGATTGGATACCAGCGATTGGCCACTCTGGTGGCATGCTGGTTGGTTTTAGAGACAGCTCCTTGGAAGTTGGAGCTCTCACTAAAGGAGAGTTTGCCATTAGCACAGCCCTTTATCATAGGCAGTCAAAATTCAAGTTCAACTTTATAGGGGTTTATGGTCCGGCTGACCATTCTCGCTCTCCGGCTTTCCTTGCTGAACTAGAGAGTTTAGTCAACTCTGCTGCTTATCCTGTGTGTATAAGTGGTGATTTTAACCTGATCAGGGGTGCCAACGACAAGAATAATAACAATATTAATTGGCCTAGGGTCCACCTATTTAACGACTGTATTGCAAGACTGGGCCTAAAAGAGATTGAGAGATCAGGAGCTGCCTTCACCTGGACAAATAAGCAGCTGAACCCTGTTAGGAGTGTCCTTGACAGGGTGCTGGTCTCCCCAGTGTGGGAGGGACAGTTCCCTTTGTCCTCTTTGGTTGCTGAAACTAGGCTGGGCTCGGATCACAACCCTTTGCTTCTCGATACAGGAGAGTCCTTAGCCCCGAGACCTAATAGGTTTTTCTTTGAGTCCAGCTGGCTAGTGATGCCAGGATTTAAAGACCTGGTGGTGCAGCGGTGGCTGGCCTTGCTTAATGAGCCGAAGCACCTCCGGGATCCCATTGACCTCTGGCACTATCTGGCTGAGGGCCTGAGGCGGTTCCTTAAGGGTTGGGGTGCTAATCAGGGCAAAGAGGCTAGAGTTAGGAAGCAAACCCTACTGTCCAGATTCAAGCGTTGGATCTGGAGGCAGATAATGTGGGCTTAGATGAAGATGGCTGGGCTCTCAGGTATCACCTGGAGGACCAAATGGTCCAAATCTTTGCCCAGGAGGAGGAATATTGGCGCCAGCGTGGCCGCCTTAATTGGACGCTTAAAGGGGACGCTAACACGGCCTATTTCCATGCCATCGCTAATGGCAGACGTAGGAAATGTGTTATTTTGCGTCTTTCTGCACCTCAGGGTGAGTTGCAATCGAAAGGTGAGATCCAGGAGCACATCTACTCCTTCTATCGGGAGCTGATGGGTGCGGAGGAACCAAAGCTCCTTTCCCTTGCCAATAATGTGTGGGATAACCCAAATGACAGAGTGTCGGAGGCGGAAAACCTGAGCATGTCTCTCTCCTTTTTGCCTGAGGAGTTGGACATGGTGCTTTCTAGCACAAAAGCAGATACGGCCCCGGGCCCGGATGGTCTGCCTGTCATCTTCTTTAAAACGTTCTGGCCAATGCTTAAGAATCTGGTTCTGCACATTCTCAATGGTTTTGCCCTGGGTATGCTGGATATCTCTAGATTAAATATGGGTGCTCTGTCCCTCATCCCCAAAGTGCCTGGGGCTGAGGAAATCAAGCAATATAGACCTATTGCGCTGATTAATGTTATTTTCAAATTTGTGGCCAAAGCATATGCTCTGAGATTGACTCCGATAGCGCATCGAGTCATTTCCTTATCCCAATCTGCTTTCATCAAGGGCAGGTTTATTCAGGATGGCGCTCTGGCCCTTCACGAGATTCTGCACGAGTTGCAGACTAAAAACTTGAAGGCTGTCATCCTGAAGTTAGACTTTGAAAAGGCGTATGACCGTGTCAATTGGTCGTTCCTTCGTGAAGTGCTCACGAGGAAAGGCTTCGAGTCAGGCACAATTCACAGACTGATGGACTTGGTTACTGGGGGTCAGACCACGATCAATATCAATGGTGAAATTGGCCCTTATTTTAGGAATAAGAGAGGGGTTAGGCAAGGCGACCCAATCTCCCCACTGTTGTTTGATTTTGTGGTTGATTCTCTTGCTGCCATTCTTGACAAGGCCAGAGGGGCAGGTCATATCAAAGGGGTGGTGCCTCACCTAATCCCGGGTGGGGTGTCACACCTACAATATGCTGATGACACGATTTTGCTCATTCAGAACGATCCCAATTCGATTATTAACTTGAAGTTTCTGCTAATCTGCTTTGAGTTGCTTTCGGGTCTGAAGATTAACTACCTCAAGAGTGAGGTGATTTTGACTGGAGTGTCTCAGCAGGAGCAAGCCAGAGTGGCCAACCTCCTGAACTGTAAGACTGGGACCTTCCCTATGACTTATCTTGGTTTCCCTTTATCTGATCATAAACTCTCGCTGGCAGATTGGGAAAGCCTGGTGGGTGTGGTCGGCCATAGAGTTGACCCTTGGCAAGGCAGATTTATGTCCTCTGCGGCAAGGCTAACCCTCACTTCCTTCTCATTAGTTAGTCTACCGATGTTTGCCATGAGCTTGTTTCTGCTAGCTGAAGGCACTCATGCGGGTTTTGATAAACACCTGGCTCGCTTCTTTTGGGAAGGTGTGGGAGAGAAACGCAAATACCACTGGGTGAGATGGCCTGAGGTGTGTAAACCAAAAGACCAAGGGGGTCTTGGGGTTACGGATACAAGGGCTCTGAATAAAGCCCTTATGATTAAATGGATTTGGCGTTTCCTGGACGATAGCAACCAGGACGCGCTGTGGGTCAAATTACTGAAAGCTAAATATGAAAATACAGACAATTTCTTTAACTGTGCTCCAGTGGGAGGGTCCCAGTTCTGGCGCAGCCTCCATAAAATCAAACACCTGTTCAAGTTAGGTGCTAAATTCTCCTTAGGAAATGGTGAAAACATTCTGTTCTGGGCTGACTGGTGGGTTGGGGAGACTCCTCTCCAAACCAGGTACCCTAGGCTGTTTGAAATCTGTGCTAATCCCTCTGTCTCGGTGGCCCAAGCCCACAGTGGTGGTTCTTGGAGACTGAGCTTTAGAAGGACCTTTGGTCCGGCAGAAATTGTGCAATGGAACAACCTTAGGAGGGAAATTGATGAACTTTGTCCTGTGCATGACCATGATACATGATACAGTGTGCTGGGCGTTGGAACCCTCTGGAGAATTTTCGGTGTCCTCTCTTTATAAGAAGATTTGCCAAAGGGAAGAGTTCCCTTACGCAAACACTATTTGGTCCTCCCCTATCCCGCTTAAAATTAAGATCTTTACCTGGCAGCTGATCAAGGGGAGGCTCCCATCTAATGATAATATTAAGCTGCGCAAGGGACCATCAGATGGTTTGTGTGCCTTGTGTGGTCAGCCGGAGGATGCTGACCATATTTTCTTTAATTGTCATCTTGCTCTCTTTATGTGGAGTGCCTGCCGTGAACTGATCGATGTTAACTGGAACCCTAGTTCTTTCACGCACTTTTACAGCATGTTCAGTTCTTTGAATAAGAAAGCTAGGCGTATTGTGTGGATCTTGTTTGCAGCACAGAGCTGGGTGCTCTGGACTGTCAGAAATAAGTTCACCATTGAAGCTATTTTCCCTCGCCAACCTGCTGATTTGATCTTCAAAACACGTCTCATTTTGCAGCAGTGGCGCCCGCTGCTAAGGCCTAAGGATCTGGGGATGACGGAGGTGATAATGGAGCGACTCAAGGATATCTACATCAAGACGCACTCTCCTCCAAATAACGCAAGAAACTAGTGTAGTTTGCTGTCGTTGTTAGCTCTTGTTGAGTTGTGTTGGCCTGAGCCTGCGTGCTCGTGTTTATGACTTTGTCTATCTAGGCCGCTAAGCCACTGGTTATTGTCTGTGTCTGTAATATGCTACCTTAACTAAGGGCTTTATTAATCTAAAGTCGGGCCTTTGGCCTCGTATCTAAAAAAAAGTGCATATCGCTGGAAATGATCTGGTCTTCGTTGGCTAACTCGGTCGACCGACGCTGCTTTTTAGTGGGCCGATCGAGCGAAATCTCCTATCTGGTCTTTTTTTATACCAAGATATATCTATTATATCCATACTCTGCAACGATATAATGAATATATAAAGTTTAGACATTAACGATGCACACAGTCGGAAAAAAAAACTCACACAACAGAATTCAAAAACTCGCAGCAACAATAGCATCACCAGTGTTGACAACACCACGACTCCGAATTTTTTCACACTAATTAAGCATAGCGCCACTGATCCGTAATTTCTTCCCCGACTGAAATGAAGTATACTCTTCTGATGCAATTCTTTTGGCATACCACTTCGATGATGCCTACCTTGATTTGGAAGCCTTGGGCTCCGCCCAAGTGCAAAATCTTTGCTTGGTTGATTCTTCAAAACCGGGTGCGAACGGCGGATAGGCTTGATCGGAGAGGGTGGTAAAATTGTGGTCTTCGTAAGCTTTGTAACCAAGTGGAAGAGACGGTTGTGCATCTCATCTTCCAATGTCGTTTTTCCATGCGGATATAGTCCTCGTTGAAGACTTGGCTTGTGTTGCATGATATGGCGTGAGGTGATTGGCATGGAATCCCTACAGTCAAGGATTGGTGGATAGATGTGAGGTTGTTCGGCATGGATGTCGGAGCGGCGGCTCCGGATGTTCGTCTCCGCCGTTCTACGTTGAGGTGTTTAGCTGTCGATCTTGATTGCTTCGGCGACTTGGTCGCCGTCTCGTGTGGGGTGCAGCGTCGAAGCTGGCGTGGTGTGTTTTGTGTTGTATCGGTTTTTGGTCAGTTTCCTTGTATACTGGCCAACTCTTTTCTTCTCTATATAAATGGGAAAAAAGCGAGTCCATGATTTTTATACAAAGATCCTGAAATCAAAAAACAGTCATTGTCATGATCTTTACAAATTGTTAGGCGCGCTAACTAATTTCTGCAGATGGAAAGCAACGAGATGTATCATCTACAATATCTCTACCGAGTCAATTCTTAACTAATGCAGTATGTTTTGTGCATGGAAAATGCAATCAATCAAGTTGAAACGTCGGCGCCATATTGTTGCAAAGGTAATTAATTGATCCAGGTTGTAAGTGTCTACAGCAAATCCATATTCTTCGCCGCTAATTTGTTTTGAAAGTAATGTGACGTGGTATAAAATTATTACATTATATATTCTGTAACCTCGATTATCCCATACTGATAACTGTTCCCGGCCTTGTTCAACAGGTCGATGCACAGTTGTATATCGACTTCACAGGTTACAACAGGCCAATGCACGTGAAAGAATAGCTGGTGTTGATAATAATCTATAAAAAAGAATACGTAGCTGGTAACGTCGTCAGGCCAAACTGGCAAAAGTGTAGCCAATGTGTGTACAGGCATCATGCGTGCCCAAAGGAACCAGGCCGTCCCATATTCCCAGCTGTTTTAGCGAGGGGAAATGGATGTAGTGGTCCTTGGTGTTCACTGCCAGCATCCACAGCTCACACCAGTCGTTTATGCCACTCACGGCGTAAATAGGGTCGCCAATAGCTCTATTAGACGTGTCGGACTAATTTCTCGCCTACTCGCGATGTCAATAGCGGCCTTACGTCCAGCCCAGTGTGGCCAAATATTTCAGTCGGCGAGCCCAGCCCACGCCCTCCCTATTGGGAGTCGTTTGGTCGCGCCGGATGAAACTTCGCGCGGCGCCACGTCGGGCTCCGATGAGCCGCCCCGGTCAAAACATTCATGGCGCGCAGCGAGGCAGCGAGACGTCGCTTCGCCTCTGCTGCACGGCGGCGTCAATGCGGGTGGGCTTTTTCGAGGCACCGCTCTCCGACGCCGATGCGTTGGGACCGGGGCCGGCGCCTAGGAACAAGAACGTTCTCGGGCGGGAGGCGTTCTAGGGCGTGCCTGGGCGCACGCTCAACGCCGTCATGTACCACATCCCTGCCAGCGGCAAGCCTCTACATGCGCCGGCTCTGGTGTTCCCGCCGCCACCACCACCTCCGGAAACCCGCTGGGCACCGAGGAGGACCGGCTCTGCGTCGGCCTCGTCATTGTGCTCCTCTTCCCGCTCCGCCTCGTCCTCCCACGGCATTGCTCAGGGTCAAGGACGAGGCGGACACGGCGCCGCGCCGGTGCACTGGGAGCAGCGGCGACATCTCCATGCGAGCCGCCTGCTCCTCCATCGGCGATGATGAAGAATGTGAATACGAAGCCAGCGCCTAAGAGGACGCGACACCACCTCGTCATGATACGGGTGCAGGAGAGCATGCGCAACCCTGAGGCCGACCTGGAGAACCTTCTAGGGCTCCACGCCGCCTTGGGGGAGTCGAGGAACATGGTTCCCGCGCTCTCCTTGGAGGACTCCTGCGCGTGTTCCTTCCACGAGCGTTTTGCGGCGACCGGGACCCCCTTTTTCGACCTCACCGGCGCCGAAGATGGCGCATGGCCCAGCGAGGTTGTCAAGGACGAGCCCTTGACCTTGGCTGTGTGTACAGTTTTTCGTAAATATGTAAATCTCTTGTAACCTTGGCTGTGTGTACAGCTTTTTTTAATATAAAATAAGCAGTGGGAGACTCTCCCGCTGTAGATGTTTTTAAAAAAGGACGAGCCCAGCGAAGACGGCGGCAGTGCAGGGCCCAGCAGAGGGGGGGGTCAAGGATGAGGGCGGCTAGGAGGAGGACTACATCTCGTTTTACTGGCGGGGCTAGCTATATTAGGTTTAGTTTTTTTAGTTTACCAAAAAATTAATTTAAAATTGTAAGAATTTCTGAATTTTGCATGAATTTCGTTGGAATTAGTGTTTCAGTCTTGTTTTCCAAAATGGCAATTTGTTTCGCGAGCGGGGGAGCAGTGCCCCAAATAGCCCGCGCCGCATCCGGACGGCGAAACGCTGTTGCCTGGCGGCGCGTTTTGGTCGCCGAGTGGAGATGCTCTTACGTGCATGCACTCTAACCTTTATTTGACCCGTCCCCTCTATTTTTGCCAAAAGTAGTATGTCCTGAGTTGCATGGTAAATTTTCAGGTTAATTTGTGTGTGAATCGAACGTCTGGCCATGCTGACGGTTGAAGAGCACCAAACAAACATACGGCGTACATGCGAGGCGCGGAGGCGATCGATGATCAGTGGTCGCTCTCGATCGAGGTGTGGCCATGCACACAGCGCGCACGAGCGACCGAGCGTACGGCAGGGCCAACGCCCAGCGCGCATTGATGCAGCGACAGTCCATCCATCGGATCATCGTGCGGGTTGCGTGAGTACGCGAGAAAGGAAGCACCCACGTCCGACGGGACCAGATTTATCGGTGGCTACCTCAGCTGGGAGTGGACGCCAACGCCGGAGTGGATGAAGAATGATGGCCCACGTTTTAGGCGTGAGCGTGTGGACGCCGATTGGCATGGCACTTAAACGTACGCACGTTCGGTACGGGGCCTCCACACATTCCGTCCGTCCCAACCCCCGGTGGATCAGAACTTGTCTCTCAAAGGATGGTTACCAGGTTGATTAAATCCAAACCTTACAGAGTTTAGAGCATCTCCACCGACGGCTCTTAAAATTAGTTTGGGTGGTGCCGGTAACCTGTCCGGCAAATCACTGTTCGTCTCCCCCACCGGCACCCCCAAAATGAAAAAAAAAAACAAACGACTTCACATTTTTAAAATTTCATTCAAACTTCGCTATGATTAGCTTACCTCTGCACACAGTATTACAGTAGTACGTACTGATAAACCGACAGCCAGATCGGGAGGCCAAATAGCTTATTCGATTCGTAGCTAGGCAACGAGATTCCATGTTACTTGGAAGTCGATCGGTGAGACTTTACTTGCACACAACCAATGCATGCATTTCCTCTGTGGGTCGATCGATCGATCGACCTCCTCCGGCGCGGCCCTGCCTGTTTGTTCTTCAGGTTTCAGAACATGAACTCTTCATTAGCACAAGCTGCAGACATCCTTAATTATTTGGACACGTTTTCCATTCGGCATTGAGTGGAACAAATGCAGATCGATGTGGCGCGCGCGCGGGCGATTTCAAGCTTGGAATTAATTATCAGACAACTGCTTGCGTAAAGAGAATACCAAGAACAAGAGCAGCAGCAGAACAAGGTACAGGTTGTGTGACGCAAGTACGCAGATCGCCAACCAAATCGGGAGAATATCCTATATCCGCGACAGCGATCGGCGTGTGCGGCACGCTAATTATATTTCTGCATGTCGTACGCCACGCCACGCCCAGCTTGGCCACGTTTTTCTTTTCCGATCGACAGTGGGGCCATCTGATGCTTGACGTCGCCGGCCGGACGTGACACTAAACCAAGAGCCTCACACGCCAACTAATCACCCATCCATCCGTCGATGGATCTGCTTGATCCATCCATGCATCTAATGCCTTGTCTTTGTTAAACACTTGAGCACACAGCTAGCAAGATCAACGTACGGCGCGTCATGCATGCATTACTACGCCGACGGCCCGACGGTCGATGGGATGCACGCGCACATCCTCCCTCTCAAAAGGAGTTTTTGCGGGACAAAATCCCATCACATTTTAGTCAAACTTTGCAACGTGTGATAAACTGGTTTTAATCTCGAATTGACTGCAAAACTGACAGCGGGGCCCACTCAGTAGGCTGACATGGCAGCTAAGGACACGGCTGGTTTTAATCAGGTCGTGTGGGGTCCACTGTCAGAGATGTTTGCGGGACAAAATCCCTCGCCCTCTATTTCTTTTACCTTCAAAACCCACGGTCGAAGCCGACGCAAATCGACGTCAATGCAGGCCTCCCCGGACGAATCTGAGGTCACCACGAGCTCCGCCAACTCTCACTCTACCTCCCACTCGACGCGTGCATGTTGGAACGAACTCGAACCGAGCGAATCGTCTTCCCGGCCTCCGACCGGTGGTAGACGCGGACGATCTCAACTCCACCGACCTCCTCCAGCCTCCCCGACACTTCCATCGTCGTCCTTGTGAGACGCTGGTCAATTAGGACCATCTCCCGCTACCTTTCTCGCTCTATAACCGTTCGTCGCCGCATATTTGGTCAATGCCGGCTATACATGTAACCATATGGTCCGGAGCACCGTCCGTTAAGTTCCCCGTGATGCCCTCGTTGTATCCGCTGCCTCCTTACCAAGCGCGCAGCCTCCCTCGAGCGCGTATGTCGTCCCTGATGTCCCCGAACGACGTTAACGGCCATGTCCGCACGTCGTCTCTACCTGCCACGTCAGTCTGTTGGGTGTGCGCCGTTGTCAGTTTCGCCATAAATTCAAGATCAAAACCAGATTACTACATATTGCAAAAAACTGACCAAAATGTGGTGCGATTTTGTGCCGTAAACTTAAAGTGGTGGTTTTTCGCAATTTTAGCAGCAAAACAAATCTCTTAAAATGGTGTGCCATGCATGGATGGCACGATCGATCGGTGATGGGCGGATGGCTATTGTTGAGCAGATCGAGCTTAGGATTTGGAAAGAAAAGATAGTCTAGGTCACGCGCGGGAGGAGAGTGGTTGCGTTCTGTTCCGCTGAAAAGAAAAACGTCGTGCATGTGCATGGATGGCGCAATCTCGTGTCTTGATTTTCTCCTTATTTAAACGCGACGTGATGTCCTTTTATTTTTCTCTCTCTTTTAGCTAGTCGGATCATGGGACTGTAGTGTTGCGAGTTGCGACACTCGACCTGAAACGCTGTGGCATCGAAATGGTGCGTGGTGTTGCAGCAACTGATCAGATGCTTGATCATGGCTTGCAATTCTCCAACTGCGTCGGATGAAGTTGACGGCGTCGGGATCTGGTGACCACGGGGAAGATCCTCGGCCGACGTGCCACAAAGTCTCGGTCTCGTCGCTTTCCGGTTCATCGGCTCGAAAAGCATCCTTGTATGCGAAGGTGCTCTCCCAGATCTTGGTTTGGCGGCTGCTCGCATCTTTTTCCGGCGCTGCCATGGTGGCGGCGGAGGACGTTGGTGGACGACGGTTCGGCGAGGCACAAGATTCTTCAAGGGTTCTTGCATCATTTGTTGATCATTTGTGTACTCTCTGTAATAGGTTTGTCTAATGGAATATATGGTTACTTTTTTAAAAAACATGGCGCCACTGATCCGGTAATTTTCAGAAGATACTACCGGAAAAACCAGCACCGCAAAATTAGTTTCAGATTACCCGTGCATTTTGGAAATCCATCGGGCGGAACAGTTACTGAATATCCGTACTGTATTTTTTTTTCTAAAAAGAGGTCGCGTGAAATTTCAACTAGAATCTTCTCAATTTCATCATAAACTTTAACATTGTTCATCACGGCGCTAACATTGTTCATCACACAAACTAACCCGCTATTAGAAGACGGCAATCTTGCTCTACTCGACGACGACAATCTTTCTCTTTAGTGGAGTGCTCACTCGTCGAAGTTGAGGTAGTGCTTTAAGGTGTACTTGCGAAGCACCCATGCAAGCTCGTGCTCGTCTTGGCAGTTTCGAGGTGGGCCTGAGCACCGTTCGCCACCGCGCGTCGAGCGCCAGTGAGTTCATCAATGGCGGCGCGGGTCTGCTTGTGGGGCAAGATGTTTTCGTCGAGCACATTGAAGTCAGCCCACGCCCCCACCCCCCAGGCGTTGTCCCGCGTCTCGACCTCCACATGTGTCATGCCTCGTCCATGTCGTCACTGAGCACCACCACGCCTGGCACCACGCGGGAGCTCCTCGCCTCCGCTTTGTGCGAGCAGGCTGTCACAAGCGCGCCCTTGAATGCATGCATGCTTGTTTGCACTGGCAGAGGAGCCGCTCCTCCTCCTCGTCACCACAGCCACCACCATTCCCTTCTAGTGCTGCCAGGGCCGTGCATGGATGATCGAACCATTGGTCTACTGGAGATGTCGAGCGTGGACGGGGAAAGGGGGAAACGAACGCGGAAGTTTCGCGGCGGAATTATCAGCGGGCCGGAGTTTCGTGGCGGAGGAGTGGATTTCGAGACGGATTGATCGGCGGAGGGGCGCGGGGGGGGGGGGGGGGGGGGTTACCCTCAATATAGTACGTGGAGGAGGGGTCGATATACAGTGCATCAAATATTTTGATCTGGGCAAAACCGATATACGATGCATGTTCGAGCCATAAAAAGACCCAAAACGGCATATTGGCTGGAATTTTCGGGTCCATTGAATTATCCAGTATCTACAATAGATACTCTAACACTACTCCCTGCTTATTTTATTTATAATTTGCGTTCTGGGTTTTGTCAAATCAAACTTTATCAAGTTAAATTGACCAAGAATATAGGAAACAATATCAATATCCATAATACCAAGTGCATATAATATGGAAATATACTTTATGATGATTCTACTACTATAGATTTTACACTGTAGTAAAATTTGACTTTAACTAAACCTAGAACGCAAAATAATCATGAACGAAGGGAGTACTATAATAATCATGAACGAAGGGAGTTGGGTCAACAGCAACGGCGCGCCATGCATTACTACGCCGATGGTCGATGGGATGCACGAACGTACCTACGTACGCAAATCCTCTGTCTCAAAAATCAAAATGGTGTGCATGGGCGGATGGCTATTGTTGAGCAGATCGAGCTAAGGATTTGGAAAGAAATATATAGTTTAGGTCAGACGCGGATGGAGGGTAGTTGCCTTCTGTTTTGCTGAAAAGAAAAACCTCGTGTATGGATGGCGCAATCTCGTGTCTTGATTTTCTCCTTATTTAAACACCACCTAATATTTTCCTTTCTTCTGGCTAGTTGGACAGTAGTGTTGCGACACTCGAGCTGAAATGCTGTGGCATCGAGTTTGGAAAATGGTGAGTGGTATCTAATAAAAAACTGAATATATGGAGGATACTGTTGCAACAACCGCATTGAGCAACTGATCAGATGCTTGATCATGGCTTCCAAATCTCCGGAAGAAACTATTGCGAATCTTGTCACAGTAATTAAGCATGCCGCCTCTCATCCTGTAATTTCTTCCCCAGCTGAAATAACTACTCTTCTGATCAACAAAGCCTTCCAAGTCCTATTACAGTTGAACATTGTCGGTTGCAACATGAAGAATCTTACTTCATAAGCGAGGCTGTCATGTACTCCTTCCGTTTGGAAAAAGGATGTCACAAAAATGATCTATCTATAGTTTATTTTTGTGACATCCTTTTCCAAACAGAGGGAGTAGTATACAAGTTCCTGAAATCATAAAAATAGTCACTGTCATGATCTTTAAAATTTGTTAGGCGTACTAACTAATTTCTGCAGATTGAAAGCCACGACATGTCTCATCTACAATATCCCTACCGAGTCAATTCTTAGCTAATGCATTATGTTTTGTGCATGGAAAAGGTAATTAGTCAAGTTGAAACGTCGGCGTCATATTGTTGCCAAGGGGGTTGGTCTAGCTAGAAATATAGTATTGCAAAATTAAGGGCAAGATAAGCAAATAGTGTGCCCAAGAATTAAGTATTCCCATTTATATATTGCAAATCATGAGCAATCCTCTTTGAGTGGAAAGCCAAAATAAAGGTTACTTCTAGAAAGGAAAAGGCAAAGGGGGGAAGTCTTGCCACGCAATTCTTCCATCCCATGCGGCAACACGGGGGAGTGAGTGAGAGGGGGAAAGATGTGTTCAACCAGATGTGGCTTTGCCACCGGTCACAGGTTGTTCAAGTTAAATGGGAAGAAAGGTCGACGCGAGCGGCCAATCCGGAGGAAAACCTTGCCGGCAAGCTACAAGGTACAGTAGCCAGTAGGCGTATCACAATATTATTCCTGCGGTTGTACATCAAATCAAGCTAGACATACAGAAAACAAACGCATGCTTTCAACGGAGGGAAACGGCTAACAATCTGCGGTTGATTATGTCAGTGGAAGTACGAATTAAAGGCAATGCTATTGCCTGAGCCGTCCGCGGGGGAGAACGAAGACCAGTATTCGATTCGAAACTGGTGGTAAGTGGTTAGGGACTGTGTTGTGGTTGCCTTCATTTCTTTGCGTCGGTCGATTGATTCAGGTAAGTGGCAGCCCACTTCAGTTCTTCCTGTAGATTCTGAACTAGAAATGCTCCATTACTGGAGTTGCCAAGGAAAGATTGCAAACTGAAACTAAATCCCATTTATGAAAGCAAGTGCCTGTAAAAGATAAGTATTCCATTGCTGGAATATCATGACTTTTTCAACCTAAATCCATCTTTACCTTCTTACATCAAAATATACTAAGGGTACTAGTTAAAGCAGGACAAGAAAGGTTCTCAAAATTTACATAGAAGGCAAAATTCCCCAGGTTGTACTAAAGGATAGACTTTACTGTTCAACTACATCTTCAGTGAAGTTCTTTTTCCAGCAAGATGTTCATTGAGGTTTATTCCTTTATCATCTATATAAAGTAAACTGAACCTAAATCTGTTACCATGGTTTGCATAAGCATATACAGGCGTACTAGTCCATTAGCCGTTCTCACCAGACAACTGAAGCAAGAAGCTAGCCAGCCATTTTCGACAGGCTGCCGAAAACAAACAAGAACGCAAGCAAGGAAGGAGTGAGGCCTTCCATTCCAATCCAATATTCCATTCCTCAGACGAGCCAGGCAAAAACGCTCTCAACGACAAGTGTCCCCCTCCATGATTAAACACCACCAATTAAACCCTGAGTGTACCCCATTGTACCACTAGGTAGGTGCGTTCTGCCAATATGAAACTGAGAAAAAAAGAAAGAAAGAATACAGAGCAGAGCATAGAATAGGAAGGCACTGCCAAAACCCCACCAATCTCTCGCCCCAAGATGGGCAAAATGGCCAGTCTCGCGGCACCAAATGGCGAATCTCCTGAGAACTTGCCTGTGGCAAGATGGTTAGGAGGGTGGTTGTACCCCCAGCCCACCAGAGTTCAAACCCCAGGTTTGACGTTGGTGTTTCTCATTTAGGCGGAATATTCTTTCAGTGGGAGGCGACGTTCCCGTCGACAGCGAGGCGTCCGTGGTGACTTCGTCAATCTCAAGACCCAACCGCCGGCTCGGTCTTTCAGAGGTGCTCATAGGGGTAGGGTGTGCGTGTGTGCGTTCATAGGGGTGAGTGTATGCGCGTGTATATAAGCGTCTGCGTTGTACTGTGTTTCTCAAAAAAAAAAAATGGCGAATCTCCTCGCGACGGCCGCCTCCTGCCAGCTCGGAACGCTTTGGACAGCCCACAATTAACCACCTCCGCCTTCCAAAGCATCCACCTTCACCTATCTGTCTATCTTGTAGTTGCAGTGCCCAGCTCGGAGGAGGAGTAGTATATAAGCATAGCACAACGCCGGCCATCACACCAAGCTCCTTCTTGTCCCCAATTCCAATTGCGTCCACTACTCGGAAACAAGAAGCGGAGCACACGCCACCGCGCCTCAAGCCATTCTTGTTGCTGCGGCGGCGGCTGCAAGAATGGGCGTCGTCGGGGAGTGGACGCGGGGGCCGACGATCGGCAGGGGCGCCTCGGCCACCGTCTCGCTCGCGGTCGATCGCCAGACCGGCGATGTGCTGGCGGTGAAGTCCGTGGACGCGGACCGGGCGGCCGAGCTCCGCCGCGAGCAGAGCATCCTGTGCGCTCTCAGCTCGCCACACGTCGTGCGCTGCCTAGGCGGCTCCGAGGCTGAGAATTGGAGCGGCGGGTACGACATGCTGATGGAGTACGCGCCCGGCGGGTCGCTGCTGGACGAGATCAAGCGGTGCGGGGGGCGGTGCGAGGAGGGCCTCATCCGGTCCCGCGCGCGCGACATTTTGAGCGGGCTGGCGCACGTGCACGCCGCCGGGGTCGCGCACTGCGACGTCAAGGGCCGGAACGTGCTCATCCGGTCCGACGGCCGCGCCATGATCGCCGACTTCGGGTGCGCGCGCCGCATTGCCGCCGGCGAGCGGCTGGTGGGCGGCGGCACGCCGATGTTCATGGCGCCCGAGGCCGCGCGGGGCGAGCAGCAGGGCCCGGCCGCGGACATCTGGGCGCTCGGCTGCACGGTCATCGAGATGGCCACCGGCGCCGCGCCGTGGCAGCGGTTCGGCAGCGCCGCCGCGACGCTGCACCACGTCGCGTTCTCGTGCGAGGCGCCGGAGTTGCCCCCGTGGCTGTCGGACCAAGGCAAGGACTTCTTGGGCAGGTGTCTGCTGCAGGACGCCGGGGAGAGGTGGACGGCGGAGCAGCTGCTCGAGCACGAATTCGTGGCTGTAGCAGAGGCCGCCTGTTGGTCCTCCAATTCCGTGCGGCCAGGGATCGTCGAGAAGGAGATGTTCGTGTCCCCCAAGAGCGTCCTCGACCAGGCATTGTGGGAAGACGAAGACGACGACACGACGGCGGACACCGCTGCCGACAGAGTCCGCGCGCTGGCCGCCGGCGCTGCGGACTGGACCTGGGACGCGAGCTGGATCACGGTCCATTCCGGCACCACCACCGACGACGACGACGACGAGCGTGCAATGTCGCCGGAATCGTATACCGATAGCAGCGATTCCCCATTCGTCGGCAGCAGCTCCTTGGCGGGGTCCTCGAACAGCCAGGCCTCACATGATCGTTCCGATGACAACACGAGCAGCTGTAATGGCGAGCGCAGTGATGATGGTAATCACGTGATTAGCGACGATTGTACCCTTCCAATCACAGGCAATGGAAAATTCTTTTCCGATACAGTGTGCTTTGTTTGTCCCAGCTGGCTGGCTGTCCCGTTTACCTTTCTTGTCATTTGTTTCTCCCCTCGCCATTATTCGCAGCAGTAGGACGCCGGACTTAACACAGAGAATGACATGGACATGGCGGAGGAGGAAATGCGGATCATCGATCGGGAAAGAGAAGACGGGGGGATTTTGTTTTGGTCATGTGTCACGCGTGACTGGCAACTAGGAGGAGGAGCTAGCTGGTTTAGTGGTGGTTACGGTACGGCCGGCGAGGTTAGTTATTACGAGGCGGCGAAGTCGGGTGTGAATGACAGCGGCGGCGGGACCCGGCCATCCGTCCGTCGGGAGGGCCAGGCAGGGGCGTCGTGGCCATGGCTCGCTCGCTGGCTCAGTCTGGTGGATGGACGATGAGGTCCACCCCTCCAACCCGTCTCAGAAAGTGACGTAGTACGTACCTACCTACCTTGGCGCACGTTGGGCACGCGCGCCCCTCCCGGTTCCAAGTGCACCGTGTCGGTCTCGCTTTCGGGCATGCGGCTTGCGAGCACACCACGCTTTCGGTCTGAGCGTAGTAGCGAGCGCTCGCACACCACGCCACCCATCCGACTTGTCATAGTGGCGCGGCGTTTCTGCCACGAGGTAACATGCATGCCGACAACATCTCTAGCAGATCCAGAATAAAACAGCGAACCGGAAAATCCCAGCCGATACGTGGTTTTGGAAAAAATTACAGCCTGAACAGACGCCGCATAGCGGTCTAACCCGATTTTTTTTTCTCGGGAACACATGAAATGGCCCCTCCGGCACTAAATGGAGGGTACCAGAATCATTTAGGGTTAGCCACTCTCTTCCTTCCGCCTCAATTTGGTTTTCTCCGCCCCTAGTTTTAGATACCTATGACGAGCAATTTCTCGTAACTCCACCGCTCCGCCGCCAAATGGATCCTGGATTCGGCGGCGCGCCTCTTCCAGGCGGTGCCCCTCTTCTAGCAGTGCCGGCCTCAGCGATGCAGCGGAGGGGTCGGGGGCTGCCAGCTTTGGTATTCGCCGACTCCTACGAGTTCTCCGACAACGACGAAGGAAAGTGGGAGCTCACCACCAACGACGACAACACGGACGAGCTCACCGCAATCACCAAAGACGACGAGCTCGTTGAGCACATCCGACATAAGTCGTTGCGCTCCTTCTCCAGACCGCCTGGTGGGCCGAATGGTTCAACGCCGAGCAGCTCCGCCACAGCCCCGGCCTAGTTGAGCGCCGATCACGCAGCGCTCCGCCAGAAGTGGGAGAGGGAGCAAGTCCGACAACTAGTGCGCCGGCGCGCATAGTTTAGATCTAGCTTTAGATTGGTACTCCCTCCGTCCCCAAATAGGTGGCGCACAAATTGAATAAAAAGGTCAACATTTTTTATGTTTGACAAAAAATATATACAAAATTATTTTTTGAAACGAACGGCAAAAGACTTGCCCTTTATGCATTAATAAAGAAGGAAGGTTCACAAAGTACCAGCATTACAGCCCAGAAGGGCAACGAAAAACAGTAAAAGGATTAATCTCCCGGCAGGAGGTGACCCAAGTCCTTTGCGCCGGCAAGCACCCAAGATTTAGCTTCAAGTTTGATTCTAGAGAAGAGGGCGGCGGGCAAGGTGCTAGTCTTCTCAAAGGTCCTCGCATTACGCTCGTTCCAAAGCTCCCAAGATGTTAGCATGAGGAGCGAGGCGATGGCTTTCCTCCTAGTGGGATGGCGAAGGAGAAGGAGTTCCCACCAAGCTTCAACATTGTTGATGGCGGACCAAGAAGGAGGGTCGAAATCCACAAGACCGAGCCAAACCTTAATCAAGTTCCAAATACGAATGGAGAAGCGACAATGGAGAAGAAGGTGGCACGCCGTCTCGTCGACGCATCGACAAAGAGGGCAAATCTTGTCGTTGGGCCATCCCTGCCTCTCAAGACGGTCATTTGTCCACACACGGTTTTGGATAATTAACCACGCGAAAAATTTGCACTTCGGGGGTGCCCAATTCCGCCATACAAGAGAGCCCAGAGAAGAGTAGGTAGAGCCTTCAAATTGAGCCAAGTACGCCGAATGGCAAGAGTAAGAGCCGGAGGAGGTAAGCTTCCAAGTAATGGTATCACAACTGCTATCGTCGGAAAGGGCAACTTGAGACGTGAAGTGCCAAAGGCTTGTGAACTCTTGAAGGTGGATCAACGAGAGGCCGTTAGAGGTGTCAATTTGTAGTACCCAAGCATTGTCGGAGAGCGCATCCCGAACACACCAATTCTTCCGCTTTGAGAGGGCAAAGATGGAGGGCGCAATCACTCTAGCACTAGTCCCACCGGCCCAAGGGGCCTCCCAAAAGCTCGCTTTCTTGCCGTCGCCAAGCGTCACCTTGGTCATAGCATAGAAGAAATCCATGTCACCTTTGTTGCGCGGGTTCCCCAAGCCAACCCAAGGTCTCTCTGGCGCCGTCCACTCAAGCCAAGGCCACCGAAGACGAAGAGCTCTACCGAATTTTGACAAGTCAAGAATGCCAAGGCCACCGAAAGTCTTAGGCCGACAAACCGCTTTCCAATTTACTTTGCACTTCGCACCCGCCGCCTTCTCTTTTCCGGCCCAAAGGAAACCTCGAATAACTTTTTGGACAGCTTGTAGAGGCTCAACCGGAACATCCACGGCAGTGAGGGGGTAGATAGTTTGAGAGGTGAGGACCGAGGTAACAAGAGCCTTCCGCCCCGCGATGTTGATGCCACTCCATGGCACAAGCCTCTTTTTTGCCTTGTCTTCAATATATTGGAAGTGAACCTTGGCAAGTCTCTTCACGCTAAGGGGAAGGCCGAGGTATCTCATAGGGAAGGTTGTCAAGGTAGCCGGGAGGGCAAGGAGGATGTTGGCCATATCCACACCATCACTCCGAATCGGAGCCACAATACTTTTTTGGAGGTTGGTAATCAAACCCGTAGCCGAACCAAAATTGTCAAGGATGCGAGCAAGATTCGAAATATCCGCTTGGTAAGGCGCCATGAAGATAGCCGCATCATCCGCATAAAGGGAGGTACGAAAGACCGCGCCCTTCCCGGGGAGTTGGTGAAAATAGCCAAGGTCCGTGGCTACTTGGATGATGCGTTGGAGAGGGTCAATGGCAATGTCAAATAGGAGTGGGGAGAGAGGATCGCCTTGCCGAAGGCCGCGGCCATGTTTTATAGGAGCACCGGGAATCCCATTGAGAAGCACACGCGAAGAAGAGGTGCAAAGAAGCGCGGCAATCCAATCACGAAACGTGGCGGGAAGCCAAGCCGTTGGAGAAGCTCCAAAATGTATTCCCAACGGACCGAGTCGAAAGCTTTCTTGATATCGAGCTTGAAGAGGAGAGTTGCCTTCTTCCTCCGGTGTAGCCACCGGGCATAGTTTCTAACAAACATGAAGTTATTGTGGATGCTTCTTTTCTTTATGAACGCACTTTGGGCAAGGGAAACGAGCTCATTCATGCGAGGGGCAAGACGAAGCGAGAGAATCTTAGCCACAATCTTAGCGAATCCATGGATGAGACTAATGGGCCGAAAGTCGGCAATGTCTTCGGCTCCGTCCTTCTTAGGGATAAGAATGATATTAGCGGAGTTGAGCCAATGAAGGCTATTGGTGCGAAGATCGGAGAAGCGATTGATAACCGCCATAGCATCTCCCTTGATGATTTCCCAACAAGACTTGAAGAATTTGCCATTGAAGCCGTCCGGGCCCGACGCTTTATCGGAAGGCAAGGCCATGATCGCCAACTTCACCTCCTCCTCTGAAATTGCATCATCGAGGCCGGAGAGGTTCGGAGAGGCAAGGTTAAGGGAGTCCCAATTAAAGCTCAAGGTCCTAGCCGCACCATGCCCAATGGCCGAAGTGAAGTGTTGTTGGGCGACGTCTTGCTTATCTTCATGAAAGGTGACCCAACCATGGTTCCGACGAAGTTTGAAAATGAAGTTCTTTCGTCTCCTCGAATTAACACGCGCATGGAAGAATTTGGTGTTCGCATCGCCTTCCCGAAGATAGTTTATTCTAGCGCGTTGCTTTTTCCTAGCTCTCTCGAGCGCCGCGAGGCCAATGACACGCCTCTTCAAACGAGCCCTAATGTCATGCTCCTCCGGCGAGAGGACACGACACTCCATGGCCATGTCAAGGTGAAGAATGACGAGGAGAGCCATGTGAAGTTGCGACTTGGCATTCGAGAAAAGGCCCCTACTCCAAAGTTTCAATCTCTTGCCGGTGGTAGTGAGCTTGGAGTGAAGGATGAGGAACGGGTCGGTGTGGGGGCAAGGCTCGGCCCAAGACTTTTGAACAACCTCGGAGAAACCCGGCATCTTGGTCCAAAAGGACTCAAAACGAAAGGTGTTTGGCTTCTTAGGACCCCGGCAAGCGGCAAGGAGCATCGGGCAATGATCGGAGAGGGAGGAGGAGAGCGCTTGAAGGATGTGATCATCATGGGAGATGTCCCAATCTTCGTTGCAAAAGAAGGCGTCAATCTTACTCATCGTGGGCGTTGCACGCTCATTAGACCATGTGAAGCGTCGATTTTGGAGGTGGATTTCTTTAAGCTCACAAGCAACAAGGGTATCCCGAAATCTATTGAGGCGGCCAATGTTTATGTTGTTGTTGTTTTTGTCGTGGGCGCGGTGGATTTGGTTGAAGTCACCAAGGGCGAGCCATTTAATGCCGGCGGGAGGTTTAAGGCTCAAGAGCTCAAGGAAGAAGTCCTCTTTCAAAGCGTTATTTGTAGGTCCGTAAACCACCGTGATCTTGAAGGTGTCATCATCCCGCTTGGAGGTAACCGTCGCCGATAAGGAGAAAGGTCTAATATCGATGTCCGAGAGGTCAACCACATCTTGATCCCACAAGATTAAAATCCCTCCCTTGGTCCCAATCGCCGGCCTTTGGGCGAATCCACGAAGGCGATACCCAGCAATGGAGGCAGCCAAGAAGGGGTCGACGAGTTGCAGCTTGGTTTCTTGAAGGCAAACAATGTGACAGGATGTATCCGAAAGCGTTTCCAGAACAGCAGTTCTCCGATCCGGGTCATTCAGGCCACGAACATTCCAGTTCGCAATATCGATGCTATAGTAATCACTCATTGGTGCACCAAAAGGACCCAAGGGAAGCGGAAGCTTGAATCAAGCAACAGACAACAGCAGATGCAGCAGGTGTAGTAGTAGTAACAGCAAACTGATCGAAAGTAGCAGGCTGGGCACGCTCCCAGGAAATGGCGAAAGCTGACACTCCCACAAACCAGGAGCTAGATAGCAGATAAATCGTCATGCAGGCACGGTCGAAGCAAAATGAGGTCTCAGCAAAGGATCCCACAATCGGGCATCCGAAATAAGTAGCACGGAAGCAAGCAGCAGTAGTTGTTGTACTAACATAGTAACTAAGATACTCGATTAGCAGAAGAGAAACCAGCTCAGACGGCAGCCACCTGGGAGCAGCAGGCCCGGCAGCAACAGCGGCAGCATCCGACGCCGCAATGCCCACCACCTGTGGGACAGCCATGCCTGGCGCTTCAGCTTCGGGTGCGAGCTCCACCGCCGTCGCGCCACCATGAGCAAGGAGAGCCTCCTCGACAGCAGTAGCAAGGTCACAGTCCAGCCTGAAGAGCGCGCGGAGGGCGGAGTACCAAACCAATATCAACAGATTCACCATAAGATATATTTTCGTAATGTATTTGTGAAATGTTGTAATTATTGATATTTTCTTCTACATATTTAGTCAAACTTAGAAATAGCTGACTTTTGTACTCAATTTATAAGCCACCTATTTTGCGACGGAGGAGTTATGAACTCTGTTTGATCAAAATCGCGGTGCGAATTAGATTTTCGAAATTTTCGTTATCTGTTCCGTGTGATGGATTTGCAAGTCGTAAAATCAGTTTCGGTAGGGTACCTAAACTTGTTTTACTGGGAAGGAACGATCGTAGATTTGTTACTGTTGGTAGAGTTAAGAAAAATGAGACCACCCAAAACTAGCCCTTGGTAGCATATTTTTATAGGAGAATTGCTCCTTTGTGAGAAAACCAGAAATTTGTCCCCGGTGGGAAATCAAACTTAGTCTGTTGAGCGTGCTCACCCACGTCTCCAACCACTGGGCCTCTGCCCGGTTCTCCGGTCGGTAGAGTTAAGAGACACAGTTACAGTGACGAAAAAACCATGTGGAACAGCGTGGCTGCGCGCGTCTGCCGGAGATTCGAGGAAGCGTCAGCACATTTTGAGCTTTATGGCGAGATTTTTTCAAATCGGTGGGCGCGCGCGCCGCGCGGCGCCAGGACCAGAAGTCCAAAACTAGGTTTGAAGCCGGCGCTGGGACTTGCATTGTTGGTTGGTTGGTTGCTTCACGTGGCTCGCCGCCGGCCACGATGCTCTTCATGCCATGGATGAAAAGTTGCCCGTTTCTGACAATGTGCATCGACGGCCTCAAATTGCGAAAACGCCTTGGCGTAGCCGCTACCGCGCGTCTCTCCAATCTGGTGCGGTTAGTTGCTGCTAGGGATCCGCGCCCAGGCCCACTTCGGCAGCACGTTGACCGCCATTTGCACCCAATACGGTGGGTCGGACAGCAATACGAGTAGTCCTCCGTACATACGTTCCTGCAGCCGTGGCCCCTCCTCGGTCACCATCATCTAGGAGTACTCACTTACCACCACATCTCGATCCCCTTTGCCGCCGCGCCCGTCGCCGGCCGATTCCGGCCAACTCCGGCGACTCCCGGCGCTGCAGAGCAGCGCTCCGGCACCATATTCTCCTCCTCTCCCGATTCCACGGCTTGGAATCGCGGATTTGCTGCCCTCTCCACAAACCCTAGCTCAAATGCTGGGGCATGGCGGCGGCCGGCGGCGAGTCTGCTCAGGCAGAGGAGCCGTCGGCGGAGAGGCTGCAGCCCGCGTGTCTTCGCGTCCAGGCCGGCGTAGTGAGGCTCGCCGTCGCACTCTTCTCCAAGAACCTGATGCGGTCCACGAGGCTGCCCTTGGCCCTCGTGTCCCGCCGGCTGGGCAGGCCGTCCACGATGCTGCACCTCCGCCGTCCGGCACCTTGGAGGAGAAGGTGGTGCTGGTACTGCTCTGTTCCCCTATCTCTCTTCTCCGTCAGATTAAATTATTGTGTAGATCCCCGATGTCTTCTTTTCTCTCTCATTGATTTAGTTTCTGTTTCAAGATTTGGTTCAACGCCCAAGAGCTGAGTAAATTACCTACCCTAGAAAATGCATGTAGATCCACAGAGAGACCTAGTACTAAACATCATTGACATGGCGTGCAAGATTAATTAGCTAGGTAGCATATATACGGGAGGAGATGTGGTGGAACCTTGTTCTGTTTTGGTGTTTCGTATGCATATATAGCTCAACGTGCAAGATTAATTATCTTCGCCATGGGGATGTCCACAATGTTCATTCGTTTCTTCACCTCCTTCGTTCCTAGTAGTAGTTGAGACAAAAGCTAGCAGTCAAGTTCCTGCAGAGTCTTGCTGCAGGCGATGAAATGGTTTTTTCCATGATAAATATTTAGCTTAGGAGAGATGGTTGCTGTGATTTTCTCTTTTGTTACTTGGGGAAATGATTTTATATCTTTGTTTTCTTGATGCACTGGTACACACACATGTTCTAATGCCTTTTGTTCATTTTGCAGATGCATGATTCTGGGACATTTTGAAGAGCTCGTGCAGTGAACTCTGCGGAGATGCAATATTTACCTTTTCTTATAGAGAACCCTGCGGAGATGCAATACTTATTCTTTGTTCTAATATATTCAGATCTCATCACATGTGAAGACTGAGACGGACCAGGAAACCGCTCACCCAGTCTCATCTTGCTGCTACTTCGACCATGCTGCTCGGCCTTTCAAGTTCTCCGGCGCTGCCCAGGAGCCTCCATCTTTTTCTCTGCTTTCTCCCTTTCTTTTCTTCAGGTTGTTTATTGATATTTGAGTTTTCCTCTTGTTCTTGCCTAACTACTTATGCTGTTATGCATCAAATTTTTTTTGTTTGAAGTTGTGATAGAAGAGCTTTGTTGGGATCCTGACGATGTTGTGTTGCTCTGTTTTTTCCTTTCGTTACTTCACATCCATTTTTGTTGCTAGTTTTTTAAAATAAATTATTTCGTTGCTAGTTGCGAAATCTGTGGAGAAGAAAGCATATTTTGCGCTTTTGATGTGGCTATGACTTTATCTATTTTGTGTCGACCATCGTCAGTTGAAAACACCTTCTTTCTCTGGAGAAATAATTTAATAACTTTTTTTTGCAGATATGAATAACTATGCACTGATATGCATGCACATGTTCTAATGCTTCTATTCTTTTTGCAGACGCATAATTCTAGGACATTTTTTATAGCTCTTAACATGCTGTAGTGAAAGCAACTTGTGCTGCAGTGCACTCATGGATGGATGTTATTCTTGTCCCATTCCATTAGCTAGATGGATGTTATTCTTGTCAAATTTCCCCATACTAGTGCTTGTTCTCCAGATGTATGATCAACTGTCATCGTTTTTTTTCTTTTTTTTTTGAAACTGTGGGGCAAAAGCTTTGCCCCATATATTAATTAAGCAGAAGGTGCCCGGTTTATTAGTGGAAGAAACCGGGCGAAAACCATACAACAAACATCCAGAACAAAGAACACCACAGGGCAAAGCCCACACAACACCCACTCCACGGCCAGCCGGCCAGCAAACCACCCTTGCCGGAGAGAAGAATCCGCAACTGCTATGGGAGGAGCAGGTACGGGACACTCCGTCGTAGATGAAAGCGGCCACCACCGGGGAGCCTCGACGACGAACAGCACCGAGAGCAGCCTTGTCGCCCACACAACACAAGGAGGAACGCCCTCGATGATACAGAAAAAACTCGGAGCCGCCGCCCCGACATCCAACCCTCCATCACGCCCTGCGCAAACCACCTGGACCACCTTCCGGGGCCGCCGCCCCGACATGCCACCGCCCACACCCGGGCCACGACGCCGCACGACTCGGCCACCCACAGCTCAAGCTGTACCAGGTAAGCCGCTCGCAAACCACAGCCGTCGTACCAGCATCCGGGGCCGCCGCCCCGGCCTAAAAGGCAACCGCTGCTGCCGCTGCCCCAGCAGCCCCGACAGCCTCGCCGCCAGCACCCCCTTCCGGGACCGCCGTCCCGACATAGCACCGCTCACAACCGAGCCACGACGCCGCACGAAGCAGCCACCCGCAGCCCAAGCTGCCCAAGGAGAGCTGCTCGCAGACCACGGACGTCGTACCAACATCCGGGGCCGCCGCCCCGGCCTAAAAGACAGCCGCAGATGCTGCCGCCACACCCGCCTCGACACCCTCGCCGCCACCTCCCGCAACCACATGTCCCTCCAGCCGGTCACCACTCCAAGAACGATGCCCCCAAGGGGGAGCATGACACAGAGCGCCATCATCGCCCGATCCCGGAAGATCTAGGGTTTCCCCCGGAGTGGTCCGAGTGAAAGGCGAGCACCACGTCTCGACGGCATCTTCAAGAAGAGAACTGCCCGACAACAGCCGGAGCAAAGCTTTCGCTCGACGTAGCCAAGTCTTGCACCCGCTCACCACGAGACCGACTAGCCCACCAGCTTCCACACGCCACGAATCCAACATCAAAACCTCCGCTGCCGAACCAGCTGCCCACGCTCCACGGCACCCCCTGCCACGGACCTGCAGGAACGCCAACAGTAGCGTCCACCACCTCCACCGCGGCAGCAGCGGGCGTCACCTCACGACGCCGAGCCACGAGCCGCGAGATGCATCGCCGGCGGCCCACGGCCGCCAGATGCAGGTGCGGCTCCGCCGCGCCGCCTTCCTCTCCGTGGCCACCGCACCAAAGTGGGGCCGCGCCATGCTTCTGCCGCACTGACGCCGCTGAAGACCCGGACGGCCGCCCTCCTCCATCACCCACCTTCCTGCATCTCCCACCGCCATGGAGGCGACCACACCACCGCCACAGCCGCAGCCGCCGAACGCGCCGGACGCCCTGCCGCCCACACGGCCAGGACGCCGCCAACCACCACCTGCCGACGATCAAGGAGAAAGCCGCCGCCAAGCCCGGAGCCGCCGCCCCGGCGTCCTCATGCAGCGGGCAGCCGCACGTCGAGACACGCCGCTGGGGACCACACGGGCGAGCTGGAGCATGAGGCCCCCGTCAAGCTCCAGGAACCAGCGCCGCCGAGCTGCAAGATGGCCTCGCCGCCGCCGGTGCCGCCCAAGCTTTGCCCAGGCACCACCCCTGGCGACGGCGAGGTGAGGGGCTAGGCAAGCAGGGCCGCGGGCAGATGGTTGGGGACGCCCCGGTGCGGCCGACGGGGCCGCACGGGAGCGAGCTGGCTTGGAGGTTGGGCGCGGAGAAGGGGGCGATTGCAGCTGCAACCTCTACGACGGTGGCTCTGGATTTCGACAGGGGTGGAGAGAGGGCGCGGAGAAGTTTCCGGACCTGGTCTCGACTATGGAGGGGGTGGTCGGAGACGGGAGATCAAGCTCGGGCGGCGGCGGCCGCACGGGAGCGAGCTGTGGGAAGGAGCGTCGGGCAGACCGAGCTGGCAGACCCGTTTTCTATTTTTTTATTCCTTCTTAAGCAAAACATGTTTGATGTACTAGTGGAATTTTGTCAGAAATTAATAGAATATATCATGGTGCCGGTTAAACCATGGTTATGAGCCAACGACCGAGAATTAAGATTTCTGTTTGTTTGTAATTTACTCAAGTAATCCACAGCACTCTCGTGGGACCGGGCCAGCTAACATTCGCATGGTTGTCAATGATCTCACTCGTGGATATCTTTATCGCGTATCCTAGGACATCTTGCTATCGCCGGTTATCCATAGTGTCAGTTGCGGTTATCTTCGTCACTGTTGAACTCACCTCTTTCTGAGAGTGTTAGGTTAACAATCAACGCATATCTAACTTTCTCTTGCAAATAATCTCAACTTGTTGATCTCGTCACCCCTTAATGGAGAACGTCGCGCGATAGCACCGAGATGTCCGTGTTCACCCTTGTGTATATATTCATGGGTTGTTGGAGAGAACCCATGCACAACAAAACCACATATGTGGACACCTTTGCCCAAGACGGGAGAACACCCCCACGACATCCTCTGGATCTCGATGTTCACTCATGGGGATAGACTCATCTTTCATCGAAGAACATACTACGAACTCTGGAACGTACCCAGGAGGTTTCAGTAGTTTCGGTTATCCATCACTACTAGAAGGTACCTAGGAGGTTCCGATAGGATAACCGAGCGGTCCGACTCGTGGTTCATTGATTTTCACAGGATAGCCATGATGCGGAACCGAGATACCTTCAACAAGTTGCAACCTGTTCCAAGAACTCTCAGTTCTGCCTCATGGCTATCCGGTGAAAAGCAATGAACCATGAGTCAAACCGCTCGGTTATCCTATCGGACCCCCTGGGTACCTTCTAGTGGTGATGGATAACCACGAGTCAAACCGCCCGGTTATCCTATCGGAACCCCCTGAGTACCATCTAGATTTTCTCGATACCTTCAACAATTTTTGGGTATACCACGCCGGTTATCCATGTAACCGCTTGTCGATGTCTTCGTTGCTTATCGTTGAAACATTTGATAACTTCATTGCTTTTCACCGGATAGCCATGACTTGGAACCTAGATACGTTCGACAATTTGGATATCATATCCCGTTTCGTCGGATAGCCATGATGAGGATCCTAGATACGTTTGTCGCCCATCGGCTAGCCATGATCTGGTTTCTAGATATCCTCAATAGCACTCGGTTATCTTCGGTTGTCTATGTTACCAATCGTCGATGTCTTTGTCGCATGTCCGTTAGCACATGTGGATATCTTCATTGCTTTTCGCCGGATATCCATGACGATGATCCTAGATAACCGAAAAGGCCCCAATCACGTATCAACATTGGACATCCTTGTCGATGTTCGGATGGCCATGAATTCGGGTCTAAAAGGTACCCATGAGGTTATCCATCACTACTAGAAGGTACCCATGAGGTTCCGATAGGATAACCGAGCGGTACCTCCTGTGGTTCATTGCTTTTCACCGGATAGCCATGACCTCGGGTCTAGATATCTTCAGTAGTTTCGGTTATCCATCACCACTGGAAGGTACCCAGGGGGTTCCGGTAGGGTAACCGAGCGGTTTGACTCGTGGTTCATTGCTTTTCACCGCTCATTCAAATGATGGCCATGACCTCGATTCTACCCCCATCACGTATCAACATTGGTTATCTTTGTCGCTGATCGGATATCCATTATCTTTATTCTAGATATTCTCGTTACCTTCGACAATTTTTGGGTATACCACGCCGGTTATCCATGTAACCGCTTGTCGATGTCGTCGTTGCTTATCGTTGAAACATTTGATATCTTCATTGCTTTCAACGGATAGCCATGACTTGGAACCTAGATACGTTCGACAATTTGGATATCCCATCATGTTTCGCCGGATAGCCATGACGAGGATCCTAGATACCTTTGTCGCCCATCGGATAGCCATGATATGGTTTCTAGATATCCTCAATAGTTTTCGGTTAGCCATCATCGGTTGTCTATGTTACCAATCGTCGATGTCTTTGTCACATGTCCGTTAGCACATGTGGATATCTTCATTGCTTTTCGTCGGATGTCCATGACGATGATCCTCGAAAACCGAAAAGGCCCCAATCACGTGTCAACATTGGATATCCTTGTCAGTGATCGGATGGCCATGACCTCGGGTCTAGATATCTTCACTAGTTTCGGTTATCCATCACCACTGGAAGGTACCCAGGGGGTTCCGATAGGGTAACCGAGCGATTTGACTCGTGGTTCATTGCTTTCCACCGCTCGTTCAAATGATGGCCATGACCTCGATTCTACCCCCATCACGTATCAACATCGGTTAGCCTGTCGGAACCTCCTGGGTACCTTTTAGTAGTGATGGATAACCGAAACTATTGAAGATATCTTTCTCGATGGATGGCCATCCGATAATGCGACAAAGATATCCAATGTTGATACGATAACGGCTCGGTTAGCCTATCAGAACCTCCTGGGTACCTTCTAGTAGTGATGGATAACCGAAACTATTGAAGATATCTAGAATCGAGGTCATGGCCATCCGATAACGCGACAAAGATATCCAATGTTGATACGCTAACGGCTCGGTTAGCCTATCGGAACCTCCTGGGTACCTTCTAGTAGTGATGGATAACCGAAACTAGTGAAGATATCTACAATTGAGGTCATGACCATCCGATAACGCGACAAAGATATCCAATGTTGATACGATAACGGCTCGGTTAGCCTGTCGGAACCTCCTGGGTACCTTCTAGTAGTGATGGATAACCGAAACTATTGAAGATATCTAGAATGGAGGTCATGGCCATCCGATAATGCGACAAAGATATCCAATGTTGATACGATAACGGCTCGGTTAGCCTGTCGGAACCTCTGGGTACCTTCTAGTAGTGATGGATAACCGAAACTATTGAAGATATCTTGAATCGAGGTCATGGCCATCCGATAACGCGACAAAGATATCCAATGTTGATACGATAACGGCTCGGTATGGGTTGGCGGCGTTTTTCTGTCGCGTGTGATCACCGGTTGTCAATAGAGTCGCTCGTGGATATCTCTGTCGCGTAATATACAAAATCTTACCATTGTTTGTTATCCATAGTATCGGTTCAGGATATCTTTGACACTTTCAAACCACCTCCTTTACCATACCGATTGTTCATGCTCTCACTTATGGATATCTTCATGGTTTGTGGGAAGAACCTGTGTGCAACAACACAACACATGCGGTTACCTTTGCCCATGATCGGATCTCCATGTTCAACCATGCAATGAACTCGCTCGTGGATATCTCGGTCGCGGTGTATATAACATCCTGTATTCAAGAATAGACCGGTTATCTATCACTGGTTCTCAATCAACTCGCTCGTGGATATCTTCGTCGCAGTGTGTATAACATCCTACAAATTTTAGTTATCCATAGTACCAGGTCAGGATATTTTCGTCACTCGTGGATATCTTGATCGCGTTGTATGTAACATTTTACATATACCATCGTCTCAGAAATTCACTTTGCCACCCGGGTGTATATAATCCTCTTATAGTATTCAAAATTAAACAAATATAAAAACACTTCGAAAAAATCTAGAATTTTTCTGGCAAAAACATATGCAAGTTTTCAACATTTGTGCAGAATTTCGGAAGGAAATAAAACTTTATGTGGTCTGTGAAAAAAAAAAAATGTGGCCGAAATGATATTTTAAAATACAATTTTCAAAACATAGATTTTGTCTTTTTTGCACATACCGCAGAAAATGTTATTTCCTTCCAAAATTTTGCAGGAATGTTGAACACTTGTATATCTTTGTGCCCAATTTTTTTAAGATTTTTTTTCTGAAGTGTCTTCATATTTTTTTAATTTCAAAACATATCAGGAGCATTCCAAAACGCCTCTCTCCCATCGTCTTGCCTAATTCGAGAATAGAATTCACAATTATTTCACTAAAACAAGACCACCTCGGCCTTCATCCAACGAAATAAATAATTACCGGAGACAGACAACTAGAAGGTTTATAGTTGACGGACCGTGTCATTTTTTCTTTCCTCCCCTCTCGCGAACAGTCCCCTGAGAGGCGAAAGGAAAGGAGCCGAGATCCCTTGCTCCGCCGACGGCCGGATCGCCGGCCGCCTCCCTCTCCGGCTGTCCTTGTGGCGGCGGGAGGGTGGAGGGTCGTCGATCTGTGCCCGAGGCTTGTAGATAGTAGGGTAAGGCTCCCCTCCGGCGCTGGCAAGGTGGTGGTGGCGGCGGCGGTGTGGAATAAGGTGGCCAGGGCTTCTTCCCCATCACGGCGAGGCCAGGTTTGGCGGATCCGTGAAGCTGCTGGCGTTTGGTGCCCCCAGATCCGTCGATCTGGTGGGAGTTGGTGCTCCGGTCTTGGTCGGCGGCGTGAAGACGGCGGCCGGCGTTTGGAGCTTTTGTTTCCTGTTCCTGTCTTCGCTGCGGTAGGGTGGGCTCTGGCCTTGTCGCGCAGGATCTGGGAATCCGGCGGCCGTCCTGGCCGTCTGTACAGGAGCTTCACTTCGGGATCTTCGAGGTCGCTGCCGGCTTTTGGTGCGGCGTTCAGGACTCCTCTGCCGGCCATGGTGGCCTGGGGAGGTGTGTTGCTGTCGGCGTGCTCTGCTTCATCAAGGTTTGGTCTTCCTCCTTCTCTGGCCGGCCGAGGTGGTGGGGGGAGAAGGTGGGATCAAGGCGTGCAAGTGGCGGCGTCTCCGGCAAGCTGCGGTCGTGCTCAGTGCAGGGTTGGTTGGAGGTTGGGTGGTCGCGGGGAGGTGGCGCCATGGCTGTGCGCTTTAAGCGTTTCTTCGACTCCGTTGCTTGCGGCGGACGGCATATGCAGTCTCTACATGTGTGGGGTGCTTCCCTTCCCGGGGATGGCGGCGGCCTGGTGTCTCCTTCTCCGGCGAGCTCGGTGGTGGAGTTCTTCAGGCGTTGCGGTGGTCCAGCGGCGTCTCCGGGTGCTGCTGTTGCACTGAGCTTCGGTGGCTTGTTTCTACTGCGATTTCCTGTGCTTTCTTTGTTTGTTCTGTTGATTTCACAGTGTAAGATCCTTTCAAAAAAAAAGTACTAGAAGGTTTAAAGCAAATGCACAAGAGCAATAAGCTCGGCAGTTTTCAATGGGTCCACACGATGTCACTGTTCCCCTCACGCTTGGCCTCCCGCTCCATCAGTTCAAGAGGCAGAAAAAGGTACAAAGCGGTACGAGTCCATCTGACAGGATCAAAACGCAAATGGAATTGATAGCTATTCCGTCAGAGTCGCAGAGATTAGTCTCCTTCATTATGATGCCTATTAAAAGAGTAAACGCAATGTTCTCCCAGATCTCACGCGTAGATGGAAGATAACAGAGTGGGCCTGCCGGGTGTACGGCCGAATCTTTGGAAATACGAAGCTCCAAAAAAAAGCAGAGACCTGACGACCATGCAGATACGGCAGACGGTGGGGTTCTGGTCAATAAAGTTGCTCGGATCCATAGATAAAGCCACGGCAGAGATAGCAGCAACGCGCGGTAGCGGCTCGGCGGAATCCGCGTCCAACTACACCCTCAAATTGCTCGGTCTGGAGAGAAGAGGCTCGGCTCCAGAGAAGAGGATGCTTTAATTTGGGTGCATTGACTTGGTTCAATCCTATTGCTCGGTGGCCAGGATCGATGCATGCATCTTGACTTGGTGCACCCCTCATGGATTCGTACGCTCAAAAATAGCGGCGGAGCAGTATTATTTGTCGGCCTTGCTTCGTTAAGCATCGTCAGACAGAGTAGGGTTTACTACTATTGTGTTTTCGGCTAACAGAATGATGGTCCATAAAAAGCAGGGGCGCTCATGAGAATCGGACGGAAACAGCCCTACATTGTCATAGCACATCCTCTGCCTGAGGCCTGAGCAGAGATACATAGCTTCGCGCGACATGTACTACATCGAGTCGAGCGATCAGCTGAAGAAGGGCAGAGCCTTGTCCCCTGCACAAGCAAAAGCCGAAAGGGAGCGAGCGGCTGGAAATCACCATGTCAGACTGCTGCTTTGCCTTGAAGCTTTTCCGTCGGGCATTGCCTCCTACGCAAGGATCGCATTTTACTCACTCCTGTCCTGTGTTGTTCAAGCAAAACCTGCCTGGACTCCCTATCTTGCTAGCTCTTGTGCTCTGTGCTCATGCATGCACACGGTTAATTAAGTACCATCTGCCACACACACAAAAGAACTACTCCAAGTGTGAGTAGAGAACATCCTATTCTTTTGCCACTTGTGTCGATCGTCTTTTTTACCTTTCGGTGACGGTGGGTAGAGACAATTCATGAATTTCCGAGTAGCTAGAATCCACCGCCACATCCAAATTCAGGATGGGGTACGTTTCGGTGCATCATGCAGTATATCTCTTCTTGTGCTTATCTGCATTTTTCCTTCATCGTGCTGCAGCTAGCACGAACAACACAGAGTATCGGATTACACGGTGGAGGGAAAGAAAGTAAAGCTATTGGGAACTCCGGGAACATCGAACATGTACGGAGTATAACCAAGCCTCCAAAGCAACGGAGTTGGTGTCAGAATATAATATATACATTGCACAACCCTTTCCCATCAGTTCGGAACTGATACCATATTAGATTGATGCACTAGCCAATTATCCCAAAAGTCCGAACTGATGGGAAAGGGTTGTGCAATGTATATATTATATTCTGACAGTTGGGACGATAATTTCTGTCCGGCCGATAACATAGATGCCAGTAACACTACTAATGTACCAGTATATCCTTGATAAATGATGCTGAGATCCCGTCGATGATGGCTAGCCATGCATCTCCATCACGTTTTCCAGATCCAACAATCACGATCACATGTCCACATGCCACTCGCATCGCCAACACAATCTTCTGGCGCTAAATGCTGCTGCTACTTGTAATATAACTGACGAACAAACACTTGCTGCTACACCTGCGCGCACATGGCGAATGTGGAATATACCGCCGTCAGCCTGGCTCTCATCCTTTTCAGCGATCGATCGAATGGAAGATGCTGCGCAGCGCAGACATGGGATTATGGGAAGCTACGTACGTACTCTGCTCTGTACTACTAGTACAGAGATACCCTGCTGGCTGCTGCGATTAAGGTAATACAGTACAGCGAGCGACAGGCGTATGATTGATCCGATCCGGGTTCGTACCACTCAAGATTTCAACCGTGAATAATCAAATCTCGCCTACTACAAAAAGTACTATGCATTCCATCCATGAGGCTGCCCATAAAGTACGTACTTTTGTATAGACTGGCTTGGTACTACACCGAATGCAACTTGGGATTAACCATTTTTTTTTCCAAAGTAAGAATAGCAAGTGTTTTGT
This sequence comes from Poa pratensis, assembly GCA_947311845.1. Taxonomy (NCBI): domain Eukaryota; kingdom Viridiplantae; phylum Streptophyta; class Magnoliopsida; order Poales; family Poaceae; genus Poa; species Poa pratensis. The sequence goes on from CAMZMU010000085.1 coordinate 89,940,374, forward strand.
TTGCCAGTTGATGCATGTGCCGTTTAATTCCCACCTGCTGTTTTTTTTTCGTCACTTGGTCCATTTACTCATGTCGTGTACCGAATATATTAAATTACTTGATGGACTCAAATGTTGAGCATCTATGAGATGTTTTTTTTTGAGAATATCTATTAGCAGCTGCGGTGATGCTCCTTTTGGTGTGCTCGTCTGGTGGCTGACTATTACTGGGCTTTTGCCGAATCAGGCCATTTGGATGCCCGGGACAGGAGAAAAACTCTGGCAGGCTGGCCTAGTCAATGGCCCACCAAGAAGCGTTGTCCATCCAATTCAATCCCATTATCCTTTGGGTCCATTCAATCTAAAATCCTGTTGCTCTAACCTCAACTTATCATAGGCTTTTTTCTAGATAGAATGCTCAAAGAACCCAACTTTGAATTAACAAATCCAGTACGGCAGATTAAAGAGTACAAACGCACAGCTTACAAGCCTCACGCAACAAGCAAACAGAAAATAGGGGAAAAAAGCTTCGCTTCGACCGTCGAGCCTAACCGTGGACGCCAACGGAGCGAGGCGAGACGATGCAAGAGGCACGACCATTGGGAGAACACATACACATCGCTACCAAAAGGCAAAAGGTGCTACCTTGCGGCCTCTGTCGTCGAATATGGAGCAAAGTGAATGAACTACCCAAAAATACGTCTAGATATGTAGGAATCAGAAGAAGAAAAAAACTGAAAAAGCTACAAAGGCTCATTTAAAAACAAAGAGAGAGTAGTGAACATCCATCCAAGCCCCTGCTTGGTTGTGCACTATTAATGAACTGACGCTTTTCAAAGATAGAACGTGAGAATACATGAGTCCCTGGAGGATATGAGTGTGGCTTCTTCACCTCTACTCTTCATGGTCCTGACAACGACAATCCTAAATGATCTTGCTGGATCAAAATAATGAACTTATATTAAAATTCCATTAAACCCTTCATGATCTAAAAAAAATAGTCAATAAATATAAAATGTATGAACACACGGCCATATTTGCTATAAATACTCATATATAATGAAACCTCCAAACAACCACTCCAAAATCGCCGTAACCAGATAAGTACTACTCTTTAACTCCTCGTGACAAGGGATGAACTCAAAGAGACCTTTTTTTTCTCACCCGGCCTCTGCATTAGAACGATGTACACAGCCATTTATTAAACAAGAAAACGAGTATCAAGTACGAGTACAAGCAGCTGAGCAAAATTACAAATCATGGATCGCTCAAACTGGGGGGCCTAGGCCAACTCAAATGTTTCAAATGGAAGTGATTAGTTTTCTAAGCAAGTGTCAAAAATCTTCCCTCAACTCCAAATTATACCTGCGTCCGCGTTGTGTCAACGTCGCCCTCTGTCATACTTGCAACTAAAGGTTTGGACTTGACAGGACCACAATCCCGGCTGACGCGCAGCATCCTCCGTGCCAGACACAGCCACGTCAATTATCTTTTGCACACCGTCACCAGCAGCCGATCCCATCCTTCCACAGCCAGAAAGTGCAACGCTCATCGCCTCAGCCTTCGTGACATCACTGCCGCTAGTCGCACACATGCCACGGCACACTAATCACCTTTTCTACACGCATTTTGCCATTGCTTTCAAAGTTACGGGTGCGGCCACGATTGCTGGAGCCCCACACCTTTTCTACGCATTTTGCCATCGCTTTCCAAACTATAAGTTCGTTAACGAGCTAACAAAGAAAGAGCGTCGTCCTCAACCCTCTCTCCTCGCTACAGTCCGGAGACAGGCGATTTTTGAGAGTCCACCGCCAGATCCACCTCGCAGCCGGTGGGGCGTGGGTTCCTCCCTCTCCGTCGGCCGCTCCGGCGGCGGGAGGGTGGGGGAAGCCCGCCCCACGGCTTGTACATAGGCTAGGGTTAGGTGTGTGTCCCACCGGCGGCGCTTGGGAGGCGGAGGAGCGGCTGGTGCGGTGTTTGCTGTCGGCGCGGTGCCCCTTCGACGGCGGTGCTCTCTGGAGGACGGCCGCCTCGCGCTCGACTTGTGGGAGCCCGGAGATCGGCGGATCTGCTTGGCTCCCTCCACCACGGCCGGATCTGGGAGCGATGGATCCGGATGTGTTCATCCTGGAGGTAAGTACTGAAGTTCTGCGCGGCGGCGCCGGCGGCTGCGGCAGTAGTCTCCTCGGAGGCGGTGCGGAAGACTTCCCGTCTGCCCGGTGGTGGGCTCCGACGATCCAAGGTTTGGGGAGCTTGGGCAGCGGCGCGTCAACGGCAGCTTCGTCGTCGTCTTCGTCGCCGGGATCCAGTGGACCTCGTTGTATTTTCATCTTTGTTCTGGATCTCTCTGTAAGAGTGCGGATCTGATGTACTTCTCTCCTTTCGCAAAAAAAAAACGAGCTAACAAAGCATATCAAAAGCGCCTCAAAAGAAACGGATACTTAGCTAGCTCGCTGGTCGATTTGCAGTTAGCTGATTAGCACACAGCTAAGCTAGCTGGTCGCACATAGCTAGCACGCAGTTCACGTACCAAACCTTTTGCACGATGACAAAGTGAGAATAAGAAATACTATATTAAGTAAGCTAATTAATCAATTGAATGTATATCAAAAAATTGCCAAAACCTCACCTTAATTTTGGATAATTACATCACACAGCGAATACACCTTTTTAGAGCATCTTCACCGGGCGCGCCCAACTCCGCTCCCAATAAACGTTTTGGGCGCGCCGGCACCAAAAAACCCTGCACCGGCTCGGGCAATACGAAAAAAGTTGTCGGCACGTCCCAATAGAACATCCGGCAACCCCGCTTCTAGGGACGCAACCAGGCGCGCCGGCAACCGCGACAACGCGCGCCTCGTCAAAACCTGACGGACGGGCCCGACGCATCAGCGGCACGGACACTTTCGCTCGCTATCACTTTCCCCTCTCTCCCGCCATTTTCATTCTCCCGCGATTTGTCTCCCCTCGCTATACCTGGCCATGGGCAGCCCGGCCCGGACGGCCCGACGCGACCCGGCCCGAAAATCTCGGTCCGGGCCAGGCCGAGCTTGCACATCGGGCCGGGCTCGGGCCTGAGTTTTTCTACATCGGGCTTTTCTAGGCCCGGCACGAAAAATGCCCAGGTATACCCTACGCAGGAAGGCGAGGTGCTGCTTACGGTGGCACCGCTCGCGGGGCCGGTCACAGCTACGTCGCCCCACGCAAATCTCGCGCGCGGCCGCCGGATATGTCGGATGTATCCTAGAATGTCGAGCGGGCGCGTCGAGCGACGTCGACCGAGGACAAGATACAGCGCAGCATTAGCGCGGAGCCTAGGCAGAAGGATCTTATTCTGCACTGAACCTACGTTTTTTGTTGACCATCGACTCGATGGATCTAAATAGAAGAAACGGAAGAAACTAGTACGTGCACGTACGGCTCTATAGGTTGAGTGGATCGATCCTTGGAGTATTTTCCTGCAGGGCCGGAGTAATTAATTAAGTGCCACGCGCACGCGCACCAACGAACGTGCTTTTTCAAACGAATACTCGCGTGGATGCGGCGCGCTGCGGCATCCGCGGGACGGACGCATACGCCGTTTGTTTTTTTCCCTGCTCCGTGGAAGCTCGCGTTCGTACGTAAGTGGGCCGAAATTAGCGGCGCCGTGGTCGGTCCATTACCGCTTGCACCCAGACTCCCCGCGACCTCGTTCATGAACTGCCCAGCTAGCATCAGAGGAAGATGACTCCGGCCCGGGATTTTATACTACTCCCTCCGATCCATATTAATGGACTCAACTTTATCTAGATACGGATGTATCTAGTTAAGTGTTTAGACTAGATACATCCGTATCTAGACAATGTTGAGACCATTAATATGGATCGGAGGGAGTATGTGTTTTGCCCTTTCATGGGTTGGAAAGGGTGTTTTGACTCTTGAAAGGAGTAATAACGCAATAGCTTTACCAACGTTGGAGGCAGAATCGCGCGCTACAGTATCAACGAGCTTCGTGATGTAACATGTTTGTTCTCCTTTTGCTGCGTGCTTTCCTGAAAATGTCGAAAGTGGTTAGCATTTAGCGCCTGGTTAGGTTTCACTGCTTTTGTTTCCTCTTTTTTTAAACGAGGTAAGAGCTTCGTCTCCTTTTAAACTTGTGGGACTGGTTTCTTAGAATAGAAAATCGGAGGGGACACCGCCACGACTAATTTCATTGCAGAACCAGGAGCCCCACGCCGCCTAGGGTTAGGTGACACTGGAGGCGACCTAGGGTATTTCCCCTCCGGCGGTTTCTCTCCTTCTCGCAGCGTTGGCGTGGAGCTCCACAAGATATGGCAGCATGACTCCGTGATATCTCGGCGGTTGGCTTCCTCCGGTCGTGGTGCTACCGCTGCGGTTGAGCGTAACTGCAGGCTCATCCGGGTCTTGGGCAAGGTAGGGCATGTGGGGCCTGATCTGCTACTACCGGTGGGCAGCCTAGTGAGCTCTCTGGATTTGGATGGTCGGAATCGGTGTGAGGTCCGGACATATTGCCCTGATCATGGCCACCCCATCATCAAGATTTTAATTGTAGTGACAGATGTCTTGAGGAAGGTGGCTTTGAACTATGTATTTGTTTTGTCGTGCTTTGTTGCATAATAATACAGCAAAAAGTTGTGTGCATTTTTTGTATGAAGAGGCCAGGAGTTTCACGAGTTTGCTTCATATAACCTATAATTGCATGGGAAAAAAGGATCATCTACATGCCTAGAATGTACAACTACACCTAGGGATGGCAATGGGTATCCTTTACGCGCGTACCCTGCGGGTAAAAACCATATTAGGATAAGGGTTTGGGAAGAAAAAATACCCATAGGTATGTAAATAGGGAAATCTCGTACCCATCGGGCAGAGAGGGTACGGGTATGGGTTTGTATAACCCATACCCGCGTACCCATGTACCCTTCTAAATCTGTGACAAGTGGTCTCACAATAATAACATAATGTACCTACTAATTTTTATGACTATGTGTTGTTGTCTATCATTAAAATGTGTTGTTGTTTATGCGCAAGTGCTGTTGTTACATGCGTTGCTTATGCGCAAGTGTTGCTGTCTATAAGTACATGTGCTGTTATTTTCAATGTGTTGTTGTTGACAATGTGTTACTATTTATAAGTATGTGATGCGGTTTTAAATGTGTTGCTGATTAATGTTATATGATTATATGATGTTGTTTATGATTATTTCTACTAAATCTGCTTTGTTGCAAACGCGGGAATTTTTACCCGCGGGTACCCTTTTACTCTGTCGGGTGAAGGGTATGGGAAAAAGTTGTACCCGTACAAGGATATGGGTACGGGTGACGGGCAAGATTGAGGGGGCGGGTAAGGGTACATATGGGATGGCTCCACCCTTACCCATACCCTGCAGGTGCCATCCCTAACTACACCCAGCTCCACATAGTCAAACCTAAAGCTGTAAGCAATTCCTAAAATGTTCAAGCACTCAGTTAATCGTTTCATTATAAAATAATGATGACGTGATGTTCCTTTTGTATATCCTCCACCATGTTGATCCTTTTGTATATCATCCACCATGGGCCATGGCGACTGTTGCCCAGGTGGTCTTGGAGTACCAAGTTACCAACATAGTAGCAACTGTTCCTTGGTAGGGAAAAGCAGGCAACCATTCTTTTACTGGCTATCGCAAAGCGTTTTTCTGGTGTCCAAAGCAGAGTTCTACAGCATATATAGATCATGTGCAGGCGGTCATCCTGTCGCGAGGACACGGACAACGACGGACCAAGCAAAAAGGACAATGGGAACGATGGCGGCAGCGCTATGGGACATCCTGGCGAAGGCGGCGAACCTGGCGCAGATGTCGGGGTTGCACGCCGTGATGCTCGTCGCCGTGTGCGCGACCATCCTTCGCATCCCGCAGAGCAAGCGGGAGTGCGCCGAGCTCGAGCGCTGCGCACGCAGGCTCCGCTCACTCCTCCAGTGGCCGGCGACAGGCTACGGCGTCGCGCTTCTGTGCTCGGACATGGTGGGGGGTCCCGTCAGCGAGGCGCTCGCTGACGCAGCCAGCCTCGTAGAGTCCTACAAGAAGAGCACGCTTTGGCGCCGAGTCCAGAGCGGCCGGAGCATGGCCACCCAGCTGCGTGACATGCAGGACGTCGTCAACTCCTACTGCCACTACTAGATATCTCCATATAGCCGAGGGTCCAATTACCGTCGGTGATTTGAGTTCACCGTCGGCTAAGCCTATAACCGACGGGTCACCGTCGGATATCCACTGTCGGGGAAGCTCGGTCGGCCATTACTATATTGGCCGACGGTACGCTCGGCTAATAGGATTTCTGACGGTATAAGACCGACGGTGCACTGTCAGTTCTATGTTGGTCGCGTGCAGTCTTTTTGACCGTCGTAGTAACAATTTCCGAGGGGTTGTGGAGACCGTCGGATATAATATATCCGAAAGGTTCACTTGGCTGTCGGCCCTATGTTAATCCCAGAAGTTTGTGTCCAACATTTAGGCTATTTCTAAATGTCTAGAATATGCTCGCAGCAACTAGCAGCTGGTTTATTCCCCCACTGAATTGGGTATTTTTAAACTGAAACACATAGATATAACTCCAGAATTATGACAAGATATATGTATAACATGTTCCATGCCATCGGTAGTATTTATTTCATCATACAAAAGAGTACACAAAACTCTCACTAGAAGTTCACATAACTCTACTTTGAAAAGGTCAACATCACTAGTTTATGACTCTTCCAAATGGGTAAACTCTGAAGGACTTGTTTTGCACTCCTTCCCATGGATAGCAGCATCCTGATCACTGATGGCACCATCTTCATCAAATTTGTCGAGCTATGAAGAACCTGCATAATCACAAAAGAATTAGAGCTGAACTTCTATAAGTTTCAGCAACAACTACTTTAGACAAAGACAAAACACTGTAAATCAGGTCTCAAGTTTTAGAATATTTTCATCAATCGTATATGAGCCAACAATTTAATGAATGTAAAGTAGGGGCGTACTGTTGGTAGACTAATTTTTCGTACTATGGCAAAGTAATAGCGATAAAGAGGTTTGCAAAGTTAATAGTACAGCACTTGACAAAAACAGGTTGGTACGCAGAATATTTAATCGTGAGTGATATTTTAATTCGTACTTTGTTAGGTCCTAAGTTATGGCAAAACTTGTTGATCAAGTGATATATGCACGTCTCAGTATATGATCAACCATAGATTAATTCAGGAAATATTTATGCATTGTATTGTACCAAGAGTACTGTCGCCAGACTGCAGCCTGATGAACAACAGTAGCGCCATCTCTTCTCCTTCGGGACGGAGATCACACCATTGTCAAGAAGGTACCTGGCGCTCGGCTGCCAGGTAGCCGCAAGACACGCCATGCTCCAGGGGCATCTTCTTGCCTATACAATACGTAGATCAAAAGATGCATTTAACCATCGATCCATAATCCAGATGATTCACTAATACATGAAGAGGATTGAGGAGGGCCGGGGAGATTGATTACTTGGGGATCTAGCAGCAGACGGCGAGGTAGCAGAAGCCGCCGACGGCGATGTGGAGGATTTTCATTGCATGGTAGCTGCTGGCGGCGACGGTGCTGTCGACCTCTCTCCTGCGTTCTCGTCCGGCCAGCCTCTTCGCGAACTCTACAACATTGGAATACGCATTAAGCGGAGCATATGGCTAGGCGCGGAAGATCGAAGGAACACACAAAAAAGGTATCTTTTTTCTGATCGCCGTGCAGTGGAAAGATGATTGAATACTTACGTAGATTAGTACCGTTCAGGTGGCGGACACTGCAGCAGGAAGTCCATGTCCATTCTCTCTCTCGCTTCTTCGACGGCGCCGGCGTCTTGGAATCTATCTGACTCTTGTAGTCTTATGGAACGGAAGGCAAGGGGAATGGAGGCGAAGGTTGTGGAAGCAGAGATCGTGAGAATGCGGGAGTTACGGGATTAATAGGTGGGCGTGGGCGGCAGCAGCGTGGGAATATTTTGGGCCACGAAAAATTCTAATCGTCGAGCAGCAAAACCGCACAACCCTACCGCGCGCCGTGTGGTGTTAGTTAGATTTTTTTGGATCCAGATTTTTCACTAATTACATGGTAAGCGAAATTGTCGTTCTTTCCCCGGAAAATATTCTTATCCTTATTGGTTCAACCTAATCCTTATATTTAGGACCGTATATTTAACAACTGGCGATTCGTTCTCTCCCTCCAAATATTTTCTCTCTTTTCTATTTTTTTCTCTTAAGAAAACAACCAAACAAGCTCCCATCGTATCCACCTTGAGGAATCAAAACGGAAATCAGCGATCGGGCTATTGAATAAGATAACCGAGGGGCACCTTAAACGTCGGTTATCATTATTCACGCCATCGGAAACTTAGAATATAGCCGAGAGTTGTGTTTGAGTCGTCAGATATTACAAAGAACCGTATGCTATTACACGGTAATCCCCGAGCGGTGGTTCATCCCCGTCGGCCATTTGAAAAACCGTCGGTTATACGAGGTAATAACTGAGGGTTCGACCAAAACCGTCGGCAATTAGTGGCACCGTCGGCCATTAGTGTAATAGCCGACCGGCCGTCGGGTATTTAAACGCACCGTCGGAAATAAGGGGATTTCTAGTAGTGTGCGGCTTCCTGCTTTGCACCAACGCCCATCTCCTCACGCAGCCGACTCATCGTCCAACGTCCGATAGCACTACAGCGTGAGATATATATTACTGCTTCTGCATGTCCTACGTTTGATGCAGCCTGATTAAGTTTCTGATACCATGTTTAATAACTGGCAACGCAGGATTCCTGAGGTGGATAAGCCATCACAGAATCCAAGTGTACAGGCAGTAACCATCTGCCCCACAACTACAGGAGGTTGTGACACTCAAAAGGCCAACGATATTGGTCGGGGAGGAACGGACAGTCAGACATGTAACACAACCGACCCGGCTGGTTGTGAAAGAATCGTGCCTGCCATAGTGATTTCCAATCCGTAACTGTACATCGATGATAAACGAAGAATTCGATGTGCATTCGAACCTTCAAACACGCTTGTCTTCTTACTTGCTGTATATATAAGTGAAGAATGCAACATTCTGTATAGGTTTGGAAGTTGATTCACCCTCGCCATGATGATTTAGACCATTTGATCGATGTACTACTAGCTAGTAATCAGATAAGGAGCACATGTATTGTAAAAAGAAGCTTGGAGATCAAACTTAAATTACTGTTTGTGTGTTTGATGTTATCTCCTTATTATTTTCTTTTACGCGTTTTGGTGGACAATAATTATCTGACAAGAAAAGGTGTGCCCCGTCACTTTACATGGTTTGGACGCATGGCTTTACAAACCTGAAATTTGTGGATTTACATGTTCAGACGCGCCGAACTAGTCTATTACACTGCATATAGTTCGTAGCAATACCAAAATTTACTAGGGCTTGCATCTTGATTCTTCTTACGGGGATTACTGGGGCTTCAGCTTCAGAGATGCACTGCAAGCAAGCAGAGAGGATGAAAACATGAAAAGAAACCATACCCATTCATCTTGTCAACAAGAACAAGATGTAGCAAAGGTAAACATATGAACATAAAAGATCAAACGAAGGGAGCAAACATACCTGTTAATGCAATATCTCTTCCCCGTCGGCGGTGGTCCGTCGTCAAACACATGCCCCAGGTGAGCGTCACAGACAGCACATAGGGACTCGGTCCGAGGCATGAAGAAGATGGACATATCAAGTTTGTCCTTGACATTGTCGCCGATTGGTTGATAATAGGACGGCCATCCAGTGCCACTATCAAACTTGGTAGATGACCTAGAACGCAATCAAGCATCAGTGCAGAGCAATGAGCAGAATAGCAGATGGCGTTTTAAGTGAAAAGGCAACTATGTTCTATTCTTCGAATAAAGAAAGACGCAGCTGCCCCTTGGATGTTCTGGTGTTAGTGCTTACTCGAACAGAGGGGTGTCACAGCAGACGCAGTGGTAGACCCCTGGGGTTTTAGTGTTCCAGTATTCCCTGGATACACAACACAACAGAGAAAAATATAATGTTATACTATGGTAGCACCAAAAATAGCAAACTAAGATTGTACACATATGAAGATTATGGTTAGAATTTGGCAACATACCCAGTGAATGCCCTCTCAGTTCCCTTCTGCCGAGTGACGTAATATTGTTCTTTTGTCAGGCGCTTCTTCAATTCTTCATCACTCAGAGATACATTATCCGCTTTCCCTGTACAAAAATGGGCTGTTACTTGGAAGTTACTAATGATTTCAAGATATCGCACTAGAATCAGACACATGAAAGTCAAATAATACAGTGCCTGATAGATTGCCCACAAGAAATTTCCTTGAGCCACCACTGTATCGTGTGAATTCTAAACATTAATGAGATCAACGAAGGTTTTATGTAGCAGCGTGCGGTTCGGTACCAAAAAAGCCATCTTGGAAGCTCTTCTTCGATTTTAAACATAAGTATAGAGAATATTATACTCGCAACGAAGAGTACTAGAAGAAAATTTAGCCAGTGATTAAAATTTACGTGGAATTAATATGTGTAGAAAACAGAGCTAGCGAGACTAAAAATAGCAGATACAGTTATCTGGTTGTCATAAATTTTACTACGTCACGTAGCTTTCATCTTTCTTGTTTGAAGAAGCTACAAAGAACTTCTGTGCTACGCAGTATTCATTTGTTCAAGTTTTGGTCCAGCTACTAGCGAGAATCCACGGCAAAGTGGCCCGAGACGATGGGTGTGTGGCCCGTGAGGCCCGCACAGGGACCCATATTTTTAGGGGCCCAAAATTTGATTTTTAAGTTTCTATGTAGAGATAAAATTGTGCGTATCCAATAATATGCACGAAAGGAGCAACGGCGTAGTGGTCAGGTCTATTTGTTTCTTCCACCAGCCTGTCGCTTCGGGTCTTCCACCAGCTTGTTTTGTTTTTTCCATTGTTAAAAATGGACCTCGCAGGCTGAAGTCCGTTGACAATTCTCTTTGTCAAAAAAAAAATGATGCACACCACACAGCGACTCACAGAAACAGCCATATACATTACCTATTTGAGCTAGTATTAGGCCAATAAATTTAAATCTATCTTTTTCTACAGTAACTATATTTCTCGGAGAGAAAATAAATTAACGGTTGAGCTACTATTAAGCTATTAGATTAAAATTTATCCCTTTTTTCATATGCTAGCTATAATTCTCAGAGGGAAACGGAATTAACGGTTACTGATGGGTTCGGAAAAATCTAAGGCCCTCACCTAAGGGGTCTAAACATGAAGTCGTGGGTCGTACAAGTCCAGAACGGAGCAAGCCCAAGCCGCCGGTCGATTAGGCTAGCGACGCAACAAAGCCGACGAGAAGCGTCGAGCGTAGGACGCTAGACGCCAGTTCGTCTTTTGTTCCTTCATGACTTTTTCCGCGCTTGCGATCGGCCAATTGCCAGACAAGGATCGTTTGCCGGATTTCGACAATGAGGGAGTAGGGCCTCATTTAAGACTTTGGCACAGGGCCCCTGATTATGCTCACCCGGCCCTGTCAAAGAGTTAGGGCTCTATGCACCTTTTGAGCTAGAGCTAAAAGAAGCTAGAGTCCGGGTGTACTTTTTTTTTTTTTTGAAACGATCCCCCATCAGGGAGTCCGGGTGTACTAGAGTGGAGCTAACGAAGTGTAGTTTCACTAGCCCCCAGAAGCTTTAAAATGGGTAAATCCTCACGTAGGCTTCATCAGAAACAAGCAGCTGTTTTTAAACCAACAGGAAATACTATGAATAGGCTGTTCTGTGTTGACAAATAATCCAGACTGACAGTTTGGCCATAAGAAATCTCCTAGATCCTTCAGTGCATCTGTCTGAATTCTAAACACGAGTGACTGAATGTCATCATAATAAGAGCAGGCTGTCCCGTCTCGTGAAATATCTTCCTCTTGTAAAGCTCTACTTGGGGAAAACCAAATTACTAGGACATACTAGCTAACGCCTAACAGCACAACTCCACAAATTAATCAAAGATCCTATCCTATCTCATCTGACAGGATTAATTCAGGTACGAAGCTGCACCAGAAGCAGAGCAAGCTCCTCAATTCCTTCAACCCAAACCAATCCGACAGACAGTGGCGTCATCAGATATTGTTTCATATCAAACGCACAACACCACCATGCGCGCAGTTTACTTACTGGTAATTATAACAGGAAAAGGGATTGTATAATAAGATTAAACTAAAAGGCGAAGCACCGCATGGCACGCACCTGGGGCTTGTCCCGACGGCGAAGGCGACGACGGCGAGGCGCCCATGGCGCGGACGACGGCGGCTCGCCGGTAGCTGCCGCTGCAGGGCCGGGTCGTCCACGCGCCACTGGGTCGCGCGGAGGGGAGGTAGGAGGAGGACAGGCGGGGCGCGCGTGCTCGCGACGAGACCACGACGGTAGCAGCAGCGTAACACCGGGTGGCCATCGATGGGTTCGATGCTACTCCTATACTTTTCTGCGGAACGGACGATGGGTAGCGGTGCGTTTGGTTGCCACGCGAGGCGAAAAGAGGGGCCAAACGTGGGACGCTGCCAGGGGTTTCTTCAGTGGCTGGCGTTGCCTAAACGTGGAAGAGCGCCGATCGGCACACGCGCGAGCGCGCATTCACCTGGGACTGCATCGAGCGTTTTCTACTCAGGATTCTAGAGCAGTGGCGGACCCAGAGAAAAAAAGGGACGGGGAGCATCCATGTATAGAAAACTCACTTTTTTTTTGAGAAAAGAAAAATCACCAGCACATAACTATATAAAGCTTATAAACGTCCGGATATCATATATATAGCAGTTTTCTCATAATTAATAAAACACTTCCTCCAATAGCAATATGAAAAGTTTACTAATAAAAGTGAACAAACCTTTTTGAACAAAAAGACGGATATCCAAATAGTTCATATGTTGCAAAAATGAGAATATTATTTACTTGCAAATAAATTGTTACCTGCAAATAGAAAACACATGTTAGGATCAGCTATGCAAATGGAGGTGAAATATATGGAAAAGCTGCAAGATATTAAACCATTACATTTTATTTCTCCCATGACGAATTTTCATCTTATGGAAACGATCACTTCATTAGTCTTGGTGATGCAGCTCTTGGTGCATTTGGGGTTGAACTCTCTGTTGTGGTGCTCGTGGGGTTGATATTTTCTGATTTCTCAATCAAATACCTCTCCATATTTTCTTTCTTCTTCCCTGCCAAAATTATTGAAACAATACCAGTATAAGTTCATATGCTAGTAGTAGCAAGCAAGCAGAAACGTAATAATGCAAAGTTCAAATGCTAGTATTAGCAAGCAAGCAAAAAAGTAATAATGCTAGTAATAATATTAGTCAGGCTATCCGGATTACATATTTGCATTGCCTAATTTTTTTCAAATCCTAAAAATTGGGTAACAGGTAGTATATAGTATGTCAAATACTCAAATTAGTGCTACACAAATAAGTTTTTTTTTTGCTAAAAGCGCAGGAGAGCTGCGATTTTATTGATAGAAGGAACGAGCTACAAGGAACCCAACTGTACAGGTATGGCAACGGAAAGCCAATTGCCTAAACAAAAACGGAAACGAACAGAATTACTCGCGATCTCGCAAGTGGCGGCACCCAGCCAGCCCCCAGGTCGCTCTCTCGTCAATCACCTCCTGCAAAACTACAGAGGTTGGACGGTCAACCTCACGGAACACGCGAGCATTGCGCTCGCGCCAGATAGCCCAGATCACCATGAGAGCCATTGATTTGCAGACTTTGTCTGAAGCCGTGTTGCCGGAGGAGAGGCTTTGTAGCCACGCCGTCAACGAGCTTGCCGCCGTCCAAGAGTCCGGGGCGAAGGAAGCAAGGTTGAAACGCGTAGCCACGGGACTCCACAGTACGCGCGACCATGGGCATTCGACCAGCAGGTGCTCAACCGTCTCCAAGTTTCGGCGGCATAACTGACAAAAGTAGCAGTTGGGCCATTTGCCGAGCCATAAGGCGATCAGCGGTGAGGACGCGGTTCTGCACCATGAGGCACGCAAGTTGACAAGGGTATACATCTCGGATACCCTACCGTGAGGGTACCTGGTGCACGTGACGAGTAAGACCCAATAGCGAAGAGCCTACTCGAAGCCCAAGACAAGAGTCCCAAGAAGATGGAGTACCCTCCAAGATTAGACATAGGTATAGTCGGTTTAGACTTTCCTTACGTGTAAACTAGGTCGGTTACGAACTCCCGAGACCCAGCCTATTTAAAGGCTGGGAGGGGCGCCGATCTAGGGACCAAGCCATACTCAAACCACCAAACTCTAGCGAGATCGACATCTCGCCGGAGCCACCTTGTAACCGCATAATCTCACACGATCAATAACAGACAAGCAGGAAGTAGGTCTTTACCTCCACCCGAGGGGCCTGAACCTGGGTAAATCTTTGCCTCTGCTTGTCAGCCGACGAAACTACCAGTACTACCACGTTCTCTCCCCATAATCTCAACCCTAGGTCCTTAACCATGGGATTTGATGAGTGTACCCCTCGTCAATTGGCGCCGTCTGTGGGAAAGAATAGTGCTGGACTCACGGTTTCTTCGGTTCCATCGGAAAACGGCGACTCGCCGATCGGATCTACAAACGGCAACTCGCCGGCTGCATCAACAAACCAGAACTCGCCGACTCAGGCGGCACACGGCAACTCGCCGACTCACTCGACAAACGGCAACACGCCAGCTTCACCCGCAAAAAGCGCATCGGATCCTCTGATGGATTTCGAGCCACACTCGCCAGAATTCCAGGAGGCTTCTCCGATCTCGAGTCAGGTTTGGGTTTAACCGTTGGTTCGTTCAATTTTTTCGTCAACAAGCTTGGTGTGCAGGACTTGACGGATCCACGCCAACTCGCGACTTCCGCACCCGAGGCTCCATCGGTTGCGGCTCCTTCGACTGCGGATCCCTCAACTGCGTCCATACCATCGTCGATCCTCCAAGCTTGCTCGTCTGCAACAACCATGTCCACACGAGAGATGCGCGAGCTCATTGAAGAACTCCAGGGCGAGGAGGCCGAATCAGCATACCGCACAAACGATCCCGAGCTCGATCTCCCACTCGAGGATAGTTTCGACTGCGGGATCTCCCTCAGCGACTTCGACGAACCTGAAACTCATATCGACAACCACGTCGACTCCGAGATCTGCACCAACAACAACAACCTCGACTTCGAGATTCATAACAACTTCGTCGACGCCGAGATGAGCATAGGCGATGAAGGCATCGACAGCGAGATCCGTCCAGACGGACCACTCGATGGGCATATCGACTCCGACATGAGCCTTGATGACGACGTCGAGTCCATGATGGGACTCGAAGACACACATACCCTCGGGTGATACCCCAGCAGTCTACGTTGCCTTCGCCGCAGAATCATCTGATGCTGCGGCCAGTCGCAGGCCTACAGAGTTCCCGTGCACGTTACTATGCCGGACGGAGTCACAAATCTCACAATTACTGCTGAGATGGCAGCAAAAGCAGATAAAGTTATCAAGGAGTGCACAATGATGCCAGCAGACGCAACACAAGAGGAGATGCTGACCTTCCAGTACTTCAACTGGCAGGAATCACTTCGACTGAAGCAGATAAGAGCAACACTCGAAGAACGCAAAAAGCAGCTAGCTTGTCGAGTGCGCGCAGAAGACAGCTCTCCCTGAGCTCCACCGGGCGAGCAGACACAAGACCCAGATCAAGGCTGTCACACCTCTCGCCGGACGAGAGGGCGGCACTCACCCGCAACTTAGGCAACTCTTTCATGACATACGACGAGGAGGGAGTGCCAGTACCCAAAACAGCTGCGGGTGCTCTCTTTACCGCTGCAGCATACCTAGAGGCAATCAAGCCTCCAGCTGATGACCCCAATGCAAAACTACATCGCCAACAGATCAAATCACTCGCCTTAGCAGCGAAGGCCATACGCCAAATTCCAAAACTCCAGGGGGAGTCGAGACCGTGCCCTAGTTGACACGCGTCGTGAAGAGCACAATCACAGTGGTCGCCGCCACCACTCGAAGGAAAGAAGCGGCTCGCGTAGGCGCAGGTCCAGGAGCAGATCACGCAGATCTTACAGTAGCGACTCATACTCTGATCGAGAGCCTGAGCCACATGGAGCTCTGTGCTTCACTCGACGCGTCCGCGAGACACGGATGCCCAAAGGGTTCAAACTCACATCTGAACAGCCCAAGTACACGGGTCGACAGGAACCTTCGGGTGGCTGGAAGACTACAGGCTGGCTGTCGTGCCAGCGAGGCACAAACACCACAGCCATGCAATACATACGACTCATGCTCGAAGGCACAGCCCGCGACTGGCTCAAGGCCCTACCTCCATCAACATACGACTCGTGGGATCACTTCCGCACTGACTTCATCAAAAACTTCGAGCCTCTATGTGAGCGCCCAAAAACGTTCGAGGAGCTGCGAGCCTGCGTTCAACGGTCAGACGAAACGTTGAGGTCATACATCAGACGATGGACTGAGATACGCAACTCAGTCGGAGTAATTTCAGAAGATATGGCCATGGATGCTTTCATAATGGGACTCGCCAGGCGGACTTCAAAGAAGCACTTGGTCGCAAAAAGCCAACCTCTGTGGCTAACCTCTTGATGATCGCGACTGAGTGGGCAGACGGAGAAGACATGGCGCGCACCACACGCGGGTCCTCACCCCGTGACAATCATGAAAGCGGCAGTCGAAGCCGCAGAGACTCGTACAGAGACGACCGAAGGCGCAAACGTTCAAAACGTCACTACGACGATGACAGACCCGAATTCATGGCGGCTGGGTTCTCCACACCCCGCAACGACCAAGACAGAAGCGACCGCGGTCAGAAGATCGGGACAGTCGAGATGATCGACGGGACAGTCGAGATGATCGCCGGGACAGTCGAGACCGCGGCCAACGCAGATAGCTACAAGAGGAAAGACTGGCGCAAGTCATCCGGAGCACAATCCGAGCGATCATTCGAAGAAAAGATGGATGCTGATTGCAGATTCCACCTGTACAAGGGGGAAGACGGAAAACTGCGCTCCAATCACTCGATGAGAAACTGCAGGGAGTTCGACCAAATGGCGACTGATTACGTAAATCTCAGAAAGGCAGCAGCCACACGCACCTGCACCCGTGCCTCAGCCAAACAATGTGCCTGTTCTGATGGCACCACCTCCACCACCACAGCCTGCCGCAGGCGGAAATCTCGCGGGTGCCATACAGCCATACCTCGGGTGGACGAACCACAGTACCCTCCGCCCCAAGGGCAGATGTACATGATACAGAAAGGTCGCCCTTCCAACAGGGAGCAAAAACTTCGCACTCGACAAGTAAACATGGCGGTCATGTCACCTCCCGCTGTAACTGAATTCTTGAAGGGTTCTGAAACCGCAATAAGCTTCAGCAGAGAGGACCACCCTCCATCGGTTGTTCGTCCAGGGCACTCTGCTCTGGTACTCGACGCGCAAATTGGAGGCTACGCCATGTCCAAGGTATTCATGGATGGTGGCAGCGGCATAAACATCATCTTCGCAGA
The DNA here is from genome assembly GCA_947311845.1 of Poa pratensis. Taxonomy (NCBI): domain Eukaryota; kingdom Viridiplantae; phylum Streptophyta; class Magnoliopsida; order Poales; family Poaceae; genus Poa; species Poa pratensis. Next base: position 89,957,924 of record CAMZMU010000085.1, read on the forward strand.
TACGCTCCGCAAAATGAACAGGTCAGTCGAAAACCTGCCAAGGTCTTCAAATACCTTTCACGGTATCGTCCCAGGCAAAGCAATAAGCCCAGAAGGCACCATACAACTCGACGTAACGTTCGGGGACAAGAACCACTTCAGGACAGAATCGATTGAGTTCGAAGTTGTCGACTGGAAGTCACAATACCATGCTATACTTGGACGCCCGACGTTCGCTCGATTCATGGCGGTGCCACACTACGCATACCTCCAGTTAAAGATGCCTGGACCAAAAGGAGTAATCACAGTCAAGGGAAACTTCCAAAAGTCTGACTCTTGCGACCGAGAGTTTAGCAAAATCTCTGAGATGTTCGGCATGGAAGCAACACTCGCTGATCTAGCGGTCTCCAACGATCGAACACTTATGCCAGAACACAAAAAGGTGGCAGTCGACAGAGCATTCAATGCCACCAATGACACAAGATCGCATCAGGTGCACCCGACTGACCCGACCAAGACAGTCAATGTCTCGTCGAGTCTGCCTATCGCATAGGAAAGCGCGCTCGTCGAATTCCTCCGTGAGAACTGGGATATATTTGCATGGTGTCCAGCCGACATGCCAGGTATTCCCAGGGAATTCGCCGAGCACTCTCTCCAATTATTTCCAGATGCTAAACCAGTCAAGCAAACAATGCGCCGCATATCCGGCCCAAAAAGAACCGCAGTCGAAGCCGAAGTCGACAGGCTACTCGCAGCAGGTTTCATCAGAGAGATCAAGAAATCACAATGGGTGGCCAACCCCGTACTCGTAGAGAAGAAGCACACAGATATCCTTCGGATGTGCGTAGATTTTACAGCACTCAATAAATGCTGTCCAAAGGATCACTTTCCACTACCTCGAATCGACCAGATCGTCGACTCCACCGCCGGGTGCGCTCGCTTGTCCTTCCTGGATGCTTACTCGGGTTACCACCAGATAAGGATGAAGGAAGAGGATGAAGAGAAAACGGCGTTCATAACCCCACTCGGGGTCTACTGCTACACAACAATGCCTTTCGGGCTCAAGAACGCAGGCGCAACCTACCAGCGCATGATGCAAGACTGCCTCAAGAAGCAAATTGGGCGAAACGTCCAGGTCTATGTAGATGACATCGTCATCACACAAGGGAGGAAAACACACTACTCGATGACTTGCGAGAGACGTTCGCAAACCTCAAACGCTTCCACATCAAGCTCAACCCGAAGAAGTGCACGTTCGGCGTGCCAGCCGGGCAACTCCTCGGGTATCTAGTCTCAGCTCGAGGAATCGAGGCAGACCCGGAGAAAATACAGGCCATCTTGACGATGCAAAGGCCTTCAAAGCTCCATGACGTGCAAAAGTTGGCGGGTCGAGTAGCAGCACTCAGTCGATTCATCAGCAAGCTGGGTGAAAAAGCACTCCCGTTCTATCGACTGATGAAGAAAGCAGACAAATTCGAGTGGACGCAAGAAGCCGAAGCAGCCTTCACGGACCTCAAGCGAGTCCTCACAAGCCCTCCAATCCTCGTCGCACCAAGGGAACGCGAGCCACTGTACCTATATGTCTCCGCAACTAACAGGGTGGTGAGCACCGTACTGGTAGTCGAACGAAGGGAGGAGGGACACACCCAAAGCATACAACGTCCAGTCTATTACTTGAGTGAAGTGCTCTCCATATCAAAGCAGCGGTACCCGCACTATCAAAAGCTGGCCTACGCCGTGTTCATGTCCTCAAGGAAGCTGACGCATTACTTCTCCGAGCACCCGATCACTGTAATCAGCACCTCAGGGATCGGGGACATCCTCACAAACCCCAACGCAACTGGGCGAGTCGCAAAATGGCTCATCGAGCTAGCACCACGAGACATCAAGTATGATTACCCGAAGGCCATCAAAGCACAAGTCTTACCTGACTTCCACACCGAGTGGATCGAAGCTCAGCTGCCAGGAGCGCCAGATGTGTCCAACTCATGGACTATGTACTTTGACGGCTCGAAGAAAAACGAAGGCGCAGGCGCGGGTGTCATCCTCATATCACCAAAAGGCGACAAGCTTCGCTATATCCTGCAGATGGGATTCGAGTTCCCATCCAATAACGAAGCGAGTACGAGGCCCTGATCCATGGCATGAGGATGGCCAAAGCCCTCGGGTGCACTCGACTGATGATCTACGGTGACTCGAATCTTGTGGTACAGCAAACAATGAAGGCCTGCGATGCAATCGCAGATAACATGATCGCCTACCGTGACCTATACAACATCATGGAGGGCAGCTTCGAAGGCTGCGAGTTGCGGCACATAGGGCGTGAGAGCAATGAAGAAGCAGATAAGTTAGCCAACATTGGCGCGACCAAAGCACCAGTTCCACCTGGTGTCTTCTTCGAGCGCATCGAGCACAGATCCATCAAGAAAAAGCGAGCATCTCCTACATCAGCCGCACCAGCCAAGAGCAAAGCACCTAGCACAGAGGACCCGCCAGTCGAGGTACTCCTCATCGAGCCAACTTGGACTCAACCTTTCCTCGCATACATACTCCGCGGCGAGGTACCCGAAGACATAACAGAGTCACGCGTCACTCGACGATCTAAAGCATACACTGTCATCAACGGTGAACTATACAAACGCAGCATATCAGGTATGTTCCAACGTTGCATAGCATTTGAAGATGGCCAAGCCATCCTTCGTGATATTCATGCAGGTACCTGCGGGCATCATGCCAGCAGTCGATCACTCGTAGCCAAAGCCTTTCGCGCAGGCTTCTACTGGCCCACAGCACTCAAAGACGCGGAGGACATAGTCAAAAGGTGCATCGGCTGTCAAAAATTCGCCACAAAGCCGCACGCACCCGCATCGGCGTTGAAGACAATACCATTGGCCTGGCCCTTCGCCCAGTGGGGGCTCGATATGGTTGGGCCACTCAAAAAATCCTCCCATGGAGGGCATACTCACCTTCTGGTGGCGGTCGACAAGTTCACCAAGTGGATTGAAGCAGTCCCTATCACAAGTTCGACTGCCACTACAGCAGTCAATTTCATAAAATCCATCATATACCGCTTTGGTGTGCCAAGTAGCATCATCACTGATAACGGTACAAACTTCACGGCTGAGGAATTCCGATCCTTCTGCAAAGAGCAAGATATCACGCTCAATTATGCATCTGTGGCACACCCGCAATCCAATGGCCAAGTCGAAAAGGCCAATGGACTTGTGACGAGCGGAATCAAGAAACGCCTCCTGGTGCCACTCAAAAGGGCCGCGGGTGCTTGGGTCGAAGAGCTCCCGTCTGTGCTATGGAGCCTACGCACAACACCCAACGCCTCAACGCAATTTACCCCATTCTTCATGGTCTACGGCGCAGAGGCAATCCTGCCATCAGACGTAAGGTTCAATGCACCAAGAGTCGAAGCATACAACGAAGACGATGCAGATGAAGCACTCGAAGATGCAGTCGACTTGCTCGAAGAAGCACGCAACACGGCGCTAGCACGCACAGCTGTCTACCAGCAAGACCTCCGCAACTATCACAGCCGTCGACTGCGTACCAGATCCTTCGAGGTTGGCGACTTGGTACTTCGACTGAAGCAAAAGAAGGTGCATAAACTTGCTTCTCCATGGGAAGGACCCTTCATCATCACCGAGGTCATTGGTGGTGGAGCATACAGACTGAAGCACGCGAAGACAGGCGAACTCTCGCACAATCCTTGGAACGTTGCGCAGCTGCGCCGTTTCTATGCTTAGATTGCTCAGTCGCATAATGTAATAGGCACATATGTCGGATGGCTGCAGGTTTCAGACGCGCTCTTTTCCTTACCAGGGTACCTAAGGGGACTGGAAGGTTTTTAATGAGGCGGCCTGCAGCCTAACATTCAAAAATGGAATATAGTCAATGATTCCTCATATTTCTCCCTGTTTACTACTCGCAAACTATCGCACAACCTTAGCCTCACCCGAGTACTCGGGGGCTGCGCTACTTCAAAACGTGAGCTCTCGCTCCTTCAAACATAATACCCAGCCGCACTCGAATACTCGGGGGCTGGGTCGTAAAAATCATACATAAACAAAAAGTTGCTCAATAACATGAGTTGAAGCTTCAAACATGCAAAAATTCACAGCCTCACTCGAGCACTCGGGGCTGTAGAATTCATGTTCTATATAAAGTGTTTTTCATAAACCCCACTCGATACACTCGGGGCTGCATACATACAAGTGAACAAATATGTACTAAGTACAATGGCAAAATTTACACTCGGGGGCTGTCCCCTATACAGAAAAACCTAATCTTCCGGTTCGTCCTTTACTGGAAGAACAGGGCCCATAAGTTGAGCATGATAGCACTCAACCAACACCCTCGCATGATCGACTGTATCGTCAAGATGCGACTGGGACAAAGACGATCCAGGCACGGGTGGACGTAGCTGCATATTTGGACGTTGACTTCGGATATATGCCATCGTTGCGTTGGCTCCATCCACAAGCTTCTGGGTGATAAAGTCTCGAATGGAACCTGTAGTCCGGAAAAGCCCGAGCAACGCGTGGATTCCTTGAGGTTGCGGCCCAGTCGGAAAAAGCGTCTGGTTGATTCGACTGAAGGCCGACCTGCATAACTCAAGAAGCATAGTGCTCCGCCACACTCGATCCTGCAGAGTCGCGAGTATGCGTGCTCGGTGCTTATCCAAGCGAAAGTGCTGACGGCCAGTCGTGGGTTCGTTAGTCGCATTGTTCAACTGCTCATCTACACGAGCCTGCTCCGCCTGGAAATCTGGAACAAAACCTACAACAACACAAGTTGGGTGAACAAAAAGGACAGATTATGAACTCTGAGATCAAGCAGTCATGCTTACACTCGAGCTGTCTGTTCACGATCTCCATCTCGCCAAGCACATACTCCTCGTTGAGTGGGTAAAGCAGGCCTAGCCCTCATCCTATCCAGCTCACGGGCATTCCCAACTCTTGCTCCAGTTTTGCGACTCGAGCCTTCATATAACGCATTACTGCGGCATCGTTTGCCACCTGAGCTCGAGATCGAGTAGGGGCGCGATGCCGCGATGAGCGATGAAGTGGCGGCTGGCTGTTTCTGTTCCAAACATCATAAAAGTTTCATGAGAAACTCATCACAAAGCTTAGGCGAATAACAGCACACAGCCTTACAGGCAGAAGCATAACGAGGAAATTAAGTTCATACAAAGGTAGCAAAAGCGCATGCGTACTCGCATGGTCATAAGTTTAATTACAAGGCATAAAAGGCGCGGCTGCCCTACTTCTCAGACACCGACTCCGACCTAGCCCTACTCGCACGGGCGGCGACCTCTGTTGCCCGGCGTTCCATGGTGTTCATAAAAAGGTTGGCCAGCCGGGTGGCTGGCTCGCTAACATGCTTCAAAGATATTAGCTTCCCGCCGGCCTTCCGAGGGAAGTCAGACATCGCCGCCTCGAAGTTACCCTCTATCCCATGACCTAGTATCAGCTTGAGGGTGGACTCCGAGCCGCGTACCGTGAGGGCGCGAGCAAAATTCGCCATGGTTGAAGTCCCCGGTCCAAGCACGCCAGCAAAGCCATCAGCAGTCGACGGCACCTCGCCTAGTGGGAGCACCTCCTTGTACACAGCGCCGAGGGTGCTGGCAGACTTGGCAAGGGAGTCCTTCGCCTGGACAAAGGAAGCACCAAGGTCACCTATAACCTGGTCGAGTGATAACTCATCACTGACCATGTCAGTAGGTGTTGGCACACCAATCGCCTCTGTAACATGAACCAGAAAAAGCAAGATTACTACATACTACCCAACGGGTACACGGGAGGCATACAAAAAAGATGGTTCCTTACCTCTCACGTTCTGTGCGAGGCCAGCCAGTCGCTCAGCATGCTCCTTCTCGCGCGCAGCGGCAGAACGCTGGGCGGCATCCGCGGCTTTCTTCGACTCGGCAGCTTGAGTGGCAAGAGCTTCTTCTAGCTCCTTTACTCGGTTTCAGCAGATGCCTTGTCACCTGGGATAGATGGCCAGATGTCATTCACAATCGACAACGCAAAGACAGAGCAAAAAGAACTTCGAATACAGAAGTCAAACACACTTACGGCTGAGTTGCTCCATGACAGCGCGCAGATTGTCTCTCTCCTGTTCAACCTGGACAAAAGCTTTGCCTGATTCCACCAGGTTGAGGTAGAAGGGCTGCATGCACATGGAACCAGCATAAGTTATACACAAATAGTCCCAGTATGAGGACTCGACAAATGACACTTACGTGTTCAACCCAAGGCGCAGGCTTGGCAGCAGAAGTCCCAATTTCTGGAGTCGACGCACTCGCAATCTTGGCGGCCTCAATGGTAGTGGCCGTGGCTACTGTTTCACGACCTCAGCCGCCACAGGAGAAGCTTCTGGCTGATCTGGAGTCGAAGCTCTCTCGGCTGGAGGAGTCGGAGGGTGCACAGTCTCGGCACTACGAGTAACCGAAGAAATACAACATAAGCATAAATATCAACTCACAAAAAAATTTAGTACAAAAAGGAGCAAACCTGTGCTCTTCTTCTTCATCAGTGTCAAGGTCTTCAAAGTTTGGGCCTCCAAAAAGTAGCTCCCCACCCGACTGAGGAGGAGGAGCCGAGCTCAACGGGCTCACGTCCAAAGGAGCAGCTGTGGTCGTAGGAGACGAGCCCGAGTCTCCGTCATCTCTCACATCTGATTCCTTTGCGGGTGAACTCATGGAGGAAGACACAACTTGGGCCGCCCGACGGCGCTTGCGAGTGGGAACCTCGCTCACATCATCAGTCGTGGCAAGCTCCTTGTCCTGTGCTTCTTCAACCCCTTCCTCTTCAACCTCTTCTGTGGGAGATGTGGTAGCCGAAGGTAGAGGCGATTCGTCTCCTCCCTTCGCTTCTACCGTCACCTCTGTTTCATGAGTTGGGCCATCTTCGGGAAGAGGAGGAAGGGTTGAGGCGGTCGAGTGGCCCTGCATACAAAATACAGCAGTCGAAAGTCACAAAGATGCATAGCAGAATAACAAAAGCAGGAGATCATAAACTCGATAGATTCACTAACCTCTGGCAAAGGCTTTTCAGCCCCATAAGGAGCGACAGGGCAGTCGACGTTGCAGGGCTCGCTGGCTTTTGTGCTGGTGATGGACCGCACATGTGACACCAGCTCGCTCCTAGATAGCTCCTCCTTGTTCATTCGAGTGGAGTCGAGAGGACCTTCATACTGCCACATAGGGTGAGCTCGCGCGCGGAGCGGCCACACCCGCATCTTCACAAAGGTGGCAATAAGACGCTGTTAAGCAGTCCTCCAATCGTCTCCAGCAGAGGCGCCGCTTCCGCCATTCTTCAGTCGAAAGCTCATGGTCCCAGGCCTTCGTCCTAGCGGCTATACCAGCAGTCGAAAATGCTGGGACCCCTTCCTGGTCGACGAGCACATAAAACCACCTTTTCCTCCACCCTTGCGCCGAGTCGACTGGCTTCAGGGCAAAGTATCGGGTGTCGCTGCGCACTTGGATCTGAAGGCCTCCAACTGGATAGGTTCGGCCGCCTCGGTTGTTGGGCCGGACCATGAAGATAGACTTCCAAAGGCCCAGCTGGGAGCAACTCCCAGGAAGCACTCGCACAATACCATAAAACAGGCAATGTGCATAATGCCGTTCGGGGTGAGATCATGGATCTGCACCCCGTAGGCAACAGCAAACCACGAACAAAGTCGTGGAGGGGAAAAGATAGACCCCTAGGCAAAAACTCCGCAAAACATACGCGCTCATTTGCGCGAGGCTCGGGGAGTACCTCTTTCGATGGCGCACGGACAGTAAGCTGGTCCGCCGGCGGCAGCAGTCCGTCCTCGCGGAACTTCTCGAGATGTGCTGCCTTGATCGTGGACTTCATCCAATCGCCGTCGTTCTTCTTGAGGTCGACGGCGGCCGCAGATGCGCCAGCCGCAGTTTTCTTCCCCTTCAGAGCGGCCGCGTCAGTCGTGGGCGCGTCAGAGGCAGCAGCTTTCCTCTTTGGCGCCATGGCGGTGGTGGCTAAAGAGAACAGCAAGAGCTTGGGCACAAGAGCAATGGAGCAGGAGCGCAAGGAAGAAGATGGAACAGGGCGGCGCGCAGAGCAAATGGCTAGTAAAAAACAATGCCAGCGCCGTTCCCCTATTTACCACAAATCAAAGGCAATCACAGCCATTCAGATCCTAACCGTGCGCTACGCACGCAATCACCGTACACGTGGCAAACGCGGAGGGCAACCGTCGCCGGCCACTCCGCCCACTACGCACGCAAAAAGAGGAGCCATAATCACCTCTCCGTAAAAAGTGGGCCAGAGTGGTCAAATCAAGTCCAAACTGCACCGTCGTTCGGTCAGCTCTACACAAATGGGCCCACTATGTGTCACGTCCCATCCATTGCAGCATAACGCACGCCACGCGTGTCAGGCAGCGCAGTCGCCAAAAAACGTCATCCCTGACGTCATCTCAAGCGCTTTGATCAGAAATACATTCGAGTCCGCTCAACTCATATTGGCCACTCGACTGCCTTCGGCTGAGGCATATTACTCCCATCGGGAGCGTATCAAAAATTTCTTCGACTAAAGATGCTCAAGACAAAATAATTTTGAGATTATCCTCCATTACAAGTAATAAAGCACAATCTCGGGGGCTACTCCCATCGGGAGCGCTGTCGCGCACCCGATAGAATTACGACAGAAAATTCCTTCGATTAACATGTGCAGGGTAAGAAGATTTTGAGATTATCCTCCATTGCAATCAATAAAGCACAATCTCAGGGGCTACTCTCATCGGGAGCGCTGTCGCGCACCCGATAGAATAATGTCAAAGGGTCAGTCGACAAATGAATCGACTTAGTTCATATACAAAATCATACTCGAAACATTCCCGAGTTGCGTCCGTCGCAAATACTTCGGATGCTGCACGCATAGTGCAAAGGTAAGACCCGCCGAACTTTCGAGATGGGCTAAGGACCGTTCCAGCAACGTCAATCCTTATACTTTCCGTGTCAGCAGACATGATGAAAAATCCCGACGGACGCGTTGGGTAAAATTCAAAGTTATACTGCAGATCGACTCAGTAAGACCTCAGCGGCCTAGTCGAATCTGACCAGTTTGTTCCAGATTTGAGTCCGGGACTCGAGTTTGATTGAAAGCTAGTAAGGTTTTACCCGAATGTGTAGTTAACCAGTCCCGATCTGTCGAGTGTACTGGCCTGCTAAGCTATTATCCCTTGATCGTCATAAGCAAAAACCACAGTCGATGAAAACTCGACATAGCCAACATGTGCTATTCATACAGGAATTCCAATTATAATATACAGAATACAAAGCATATGACGTGCACTTACGAACGAGTCCATGCCCGATTCTTCGAGTCAGGCAAGTACTCGGGGCTACTGACAAGGGTATACATCTCGGGTACCCTACCGTGAGGGTACCTGGTGCACGTGACGACTAAGGCCCAATAGCGAAGAGCCTACTCGAAGCCCAAGACAAGAGGCCCAAGAAGATGGAGTACCCTCCAAGATTAGACATAGGTATAGTCGGTTTAGACTTTCCTTACGTGTAAACTAGGTCGGTTACGAACTCCTGACACCCAGCCTATTTAAAGGCTGGGAGGGGTGCCGATCTAGGGACCAAGACATACTCAAACCACCAAAGCTCTAGCGAGATCGACATCTCGCCGGAGCCACCTTGTAACCGCATAATCTCACACGATCAATAACAGACAAGCAGGAAGTAGGGTATTTACCTCCACCCGAGGGGCCTGAACCTGGGTAAATCTTTGCCTCTGCTTGTCAGCCGACGAAACTACCAGTACTACCACGTTCTCTCCCCATAATCTCAACCCTAGGTTCTTAACCATGTAATTTGATGAGTGTACCCCTCGTCACAAGTAGTCTGTGCTTAGCCGGAGCCCACGCGCGCCAGATCGGCACGAGCAGCAGGGAGTTGAGGGAGCCCACGAACTGAATCCTGTAGGCCGACGCGACGGAGAAGGAGCCCGAGTGAGAGCATCGCCAAGTGAAAGCATCTAGCGTCCCTTCAACGAATTGAACCGCAGCGACCTCCTGCCAAAGCTGCACGAACGCAGGGAGCAAATCCGCAGTAACCCGACCGCGCAAGTCTTGTACCCAGCGTTGATCAGTACCCGCCTCGCACAGCGTGCGCTGCTTGCGGCGCGACGTAGCGTACAGCGCCGAGAAGAGCAGGAACAGCGCTCCGGCCGCCGTCCAGTTGCCCAACCAGAAGCGCGCAGTTTGGCCATCACCGACGGTCACGGTGGACGCAGTTGCAAAGAGCGCGCGATCGGCGTCATTGCATGGCACCGGCATGCCGACCCACGGCTTGTGTGGCGAGAGCCGCTCCTGCCATAGTCACTTAAGACGTAGAGGTGAGCCAAAACGATCCAGGTCCACAATGCCCAACCCGCCAAGATCCTTGGGCCGGCAGATTTTGCTCCAAGCCACCTTGCAGTGACCACCGTGGCATGTGGTTTTGGCTCGCCAAAGCCACGCCCGTCGAATCCGATCGATTGATTTCCGCACCCAGGCCGGCATCGCATGCACCGATATCCAGTAGACCGACAATGCTGAGAGCACTGCATTGAGCAGGACCAAACGCCCAGCTGCGGACAGCAGCTTGGCCTTCCAGCACGCCAGGCGGCTAGCGATACGGTCAAGGAGGGGCTGAAAGTCGACCTTCCGGAGCTTGCGCAAGCTAAGTGGCAGGCCCAGGAATTTGCAGGGGAAGGAGGCGATCTTCGCCCCAAGCGGCGAGACAATGTCAGCGACGTCCAAGCCCTCGCAGTGGATTGGAAGGACGGCAGTCTTGGCGAAGTTGACACGCAGCCCCGAGACGGCGCCAAAGCGCAACAGGATCTCCTTGACTGCCTCAAGCTCCGCTTTGATTGGGTTGATGAAGAAGACAGCGTCATCGGCGTAGAGGGACGTTCTGACGCCATTTGCCCGGCCGCGCAGGCGGGACAGCATGCCGTCCTCAACAGCCAAAGCTAGCAGACGATACAGCGGCTCCATGGCCAAGATGAACAAAAACGGCGGGAGCGGGTCGCTTTGGCGTAGGCCGCGCCAGTGACGAATGCGATCCCCGGGAGGACGCCGTGGAGAGGAGCAACGCGATCCAGTCGCACCACCGTTGGCTGAAGCCACGTGCTCGAAGCATGGCGAGCAGGTAGGGCCAGGAGACGCTATCGAAAGCCTTCACGATGTCCAGTTTGACCATGAGATCCGGGTGGCGAGCGCGGTGTAGGTGACGCACTTTCCCTTGGACCATCAGGAAATTGTCCTGGATGGAACGGCCACGGATGAAGGCGCTCTGTACGGGAGAAACCAACCCGTCAATGCGGCGTGCAAGACGCGTGGCCAGCACCTTCATGAACAGCTTGGAGAAGCTGTGCAAGAGGCTAATGGGCCTGAAGTCACCGAGCGAGGTTGCAGCGTCGATCTTGGGGATGAGGACCACGTGCGCATCATTAAGCCTGTGCAAGCTAGTCCGGTTTAGCTGGAAAGGCTGTTGGAACGCGAGCATCAGGTCCTGAAGGATGATCGGAGCCGCAGCTTTGTAAAAGGCACCGCTGAACCCGTCTGGGCCCGGAGCACGGTCAGCAGGCATGTCCGCGATGGCCGCCAAGACCTCATCAGCCGTGAAGGGCACGTCTTGGTCCGTGAGGTCGATCGGATGCATGCCAAGGCCCTGCCAGTCCAAGGTTTCCGACGCCGCGGCAGGAGTCCCAAGCAAGTTCTCGAAGAAGTCCTTGGCAAGCGCCGCCTTGTGCCCATGCTCGGTTGCCACCACATTGTCACTTGCAAGCGTTGGGATGAAGTTCTTCCGGCGCCTGGCGTTGGCCTTGAGATGGAAGAAGCGGGTGTTCGCGTCCCCAACCCGTAGCCAGTTGACACGCGCACGCTGCCTGGTGCGGATACGCTCGATGACAACCACCCCAAGGATGCGCGGCTTAAGTGGAACTCCATACTTTTGAATTCTCTTTGATTTGACACGAAAAAGATCAAGAGAACCAAAATAAATAAGATTGTATCAAAAATTGAAAAGCCCTAATGTTTTCGATTGAGATGAGTGCTCAACTAGGCGTATATTTGGGGATGGCGCTACTGTACTGCAAAGTATGGACGCGGAGCCGGCGCCGTCCGGCCGGCCGGGCACACGGCGGACTGCAGGTGGCGGAGCGCGGCCGCGATCGTCGAACAAGTCAATTAGGAGCAGCCGACGCCCGCCTGCTCTGCTCTCGTTGTCGAGAGACGAAGCGCTGGTGTTTCGCCTGATCGGTTCCTCGATCGTGACTTCGCCAGATACGCACGATGTAGGCGTGTAGGCTGCAGCGTGAGACGTGAGAAGCCTAGCAAGCTGACCAATCTTTTTTTTTTTCTTGCTGGGCTTTGATAAAGAAGGTTGGGCCGGAGAGGGACTGGGGGCGCTAGTACTAGGCTGACTGGGGGCATTGCGTTAATCCTATCGGACACCTGCAGAGAAGACTCAAAATTGACTGAGGGCCAATGCCCCCACTATAACATGCGTCTGCCCCTGTTCTAGAGGGCGTGTTTGGTTACTCGGATAAGATTTTACCCATTTGCATCGAACAGGGTTCTGCAGTCCGTTTGCTTGCGTGAATTCGATTTTTTTTTTCGTATTTTCGTGTTTGGTAAACTTCCAACTTGGTTTGAGGATCATTAGAGCGTCTTGATGACCCACAAGTATAGGGGGTGTATCGTAGTACTTTCGATAAATAAGAGTGTCGAACCCAACGAGGAGCAGAAGGTGTTGACAAGTAGTTTTGATCAAGGAATCACTGTAAATACTAGCAGACAAGTTTTTAGGGGTTTTTGATATTGCAGATAAATAAAATACGTGTAAATAAAAGATAGTAATAATAATTGCAGCAAGTGGCCCAATCCTTTTTAGAGCAAAGGATAAGCCGGTTGGTTTACTTATGATGGCAAAATATTCTTGAGGACACACAGGAATTTCGTCAAGTGCTTTCGCTTCCTACAGCTGATTAATCTTTATTGTTTTGATAAGTGTTGTGTGGGTGAACCTATGCTAATGCACTGCCCTAACTTGGACTAATACATACTTGTGATTAAACCACTTGCAAGCATCCGCGTTACAAGGAAGTAATTAAGATAAATCTAACCACAGCCTTAAACTCTGAGATCCTACACTCCCTCATGCACCGGTTTACTAACGGGGGTTTAGGTTTCTGTCACTCCGGCAACCCCACAATTAGTAGCCGAATACACAATGCATTCCTCTAGGCCCATAAAGGTGAAGTGTCATGTAGTCGACGTTCACACGACACCACTAGAAGAATAACACCACAACTTAAATATCAAACCATTAAATATTACTCAACATAGTTCCACTACTAACAGCATGACTTCTCCCATGTCCTCAAGAACTAAACGAACTACTCACAAGACATCATATGGATCATGATCAGAGGTGATATAATGATGAATAACAATCTGGACATATACTTCAATTCACCGATAAAACTTAATAGCATCAACCACAAGTAGTAATCAACACCGGGAAAGTTTCCCCTATGAACTACACAAAGTATAACCCTAGATGTTACAGCAGAACGGAGTGGAGCGGTGGAGATGATGGTGACGGCGGTGGAGATGATGATGATGATCCCGATGAAGTCCGGCGTGATGACGATGACGATGGCGATGATTTCCCCCCTCCGGGAAGGAATTTCCCCGGAAGATTTCTGCCTACCGGAGAGCTTTTTCTCTCTGTGGTTTCCGCCTCGTGGAGGCGGCGGAATATTTCCTCGATGACTCCCCGCGTCTTAGGGTTTCTGAGGGATGAAATACGCGAAGGGGAGCGTCAGAGGTGGGCCAGGGTGGCCACACCATGCCACGGCGCGGCAGAGGGGGGTCCGCGCCGTGGGGTGGTGTGGGCCCCTCGTGGCCCATCTCAGCCTCCCCTTTTGGCTGGCTCCGGCATCTGACAAAATAGGAACATCTGTATATTTTCCGTGAATTGTTGATCTTCAGAAATAGGGTGTCTTGACGATGCTTTTTCCAGCTGAATCCTGACTCCGGCAGTTAATTCTCCAATAATCATCAAACATGCAAAACAAGATAAAATAACATAAGTATATCATCCAAATATGAAATATATCAATGAATAGCAGTAAATTATGATATAAAATAGTGATGCAAAATGGACGTATCAACTCCCCCAAGCTTAGACCTCGCTTGTCCCCAAGCGAAAACTGAACTCAGTAAACAAGACCACAGGTTTATGGAGTGAAGCGTCGATAATAAAGAATACGGACAAGAAGCATCAACATGTATTAACACACAAATCATTTTAGACAGCAACTTCCCCTCATATAACTTATCTTGGAACGAGTAATGGAAATCACAATAAAGGTGCATAAAGAAAATCATAGTTTGGTGATGGCAAACTTCGTTCTAGGTCAGAGAACAATTAACAAATTGTACTTATCTTTCAAGTAGAGTCCTTATATCGGAGCTATATTGCAGAACTTACATGCTCAATTATCACAATTTCTTTACAGTTATTGATAACTTTCAAAGTTATATTCCTTCAGATAAAAGACTTGTGCAAAACAAGGAAGGATAACAAACATGATTGATAATATTAATATATAGATGGTTGAATCACAACAACTCAAATGCTTGCTTAAGAAAGAAGGGAATAGGTTTACTGACTCAACATAAAAGTAAAATAAAGGCCCTTCGCAGAGGGAAGCAGGGATTAAATCATGTGCTAGAGCTTTTTAAGTTTTTGAAATCATATAGAGAATAAAAATATAAGTTTTGAGTGGTGTATGAGAATTGTCAACGAATCAGAAAATGGAAAGTACAATATGACCCCTGCCAACCAGACTTTTAAGAGCGGCTCCCATGAAGGACGTTATTTCTACCAGCAAGGCAGATCATCCCTCTTCTTTTTTGTTTACACATGCAGATATTTGACTGTTTGTCATTGCTTGACTGATAAATCAGGGCAAAAATGTGAAGAGAATTAAGCGGTTAAAGTTGTAATTAATTGGGACTGGGCACCCCATTTGCCGGCTCTTTTTGCAAAATTAATGGATAAGCGGATGTATATGCCGCTAGTCCGGTGGTAAAGTCTGTTTGACAGTTGACATAAAGACATCCACCCCATCCTCATGAGCTAGTAAACAGTGACACAAATAAGGAGTAGTAACTTTTGAATAGTTTAAAGGTAGCACATGAAGTATTTACTTGGAGTGGCAAGGAAATACCACATATAGGTAGTTATGGTGGACACAAATGGCATGGGTTTTGGCTCAAAGTTTGGATGCACGAGAAGCATTCCCTCTCAGTACATGTTTTTGGCTAGCAAGGCTGGGTAGCAAGCATAAGAGTGGAGGGATGCAAACAAATATAAATGTAATAGAAACAATCATGCAATCTTCCTTGTAAACACAAATAATTTTAACTTGAGAATACTAAGCTCATGAGCCAACAAGAAATAAAGATAATGAGATAATGTATCTACATGCAATCCCCTCTTTTCTACTTAAGCCTCAAAGTATTGTTGCTACTGACCAATGCTAAGTTTGCCAAAACCAAATAGATTTACTTGATGCTCCCAAAGTGATGCCAACACTAACAACAAGATCATTCATATGACAGAAATTTGCAAAGTAAAATAAAGTGTGCAGAAAGTAAATGATAAAACTTCTCATTAATATTCCAATAACGGCGACTCACACCAAGGGATACATAGATAAACAACTAAAGAGAGATACTTCCACACTGCAAACCATCCTATATGATAACTTCTCTACTCATGATATGACTCGACTGAAAAGTAAAAGGTAAAAGATAATGGTGATGATACCGCGGCACTCCCCCCAAACTTGGAACAAGCTGAGGGGATGCCAATACCAATGATGATTTACTCCTTCGGTGGTGATGGTGAATCCCTAATAATCTTCTCAACCAACTCCTTCAACTCGTCAATCTTGTAAGTGAGAGCACGAATCAACTCTGTGTTGTGTTCAATACGGTTCATGAACCTATCAGACTGTGAGTCCCAGCTCTTGGAATTGTTTCCCCACTTCTCATCAGACTGAGAGCTTCCTTTTCCTGCATTGTTAGAACGATCTATATTCCAACTAGTGGGTAGTTCTGCCTCAGGAACTCTTTCAAACTGATATTTATGGATTAAAGTGTGGAAAGGGTTATTGGTGCCTGGAGAAGATGTTCTTGGAGCTAAGCAATGACGCGGAACCTTCCCCCTGTGCTCATCCGCGCATTCCTCTTTGGGTTGAATGGATTTGCCACCACTCCGATACTTGCAATGGTGGCGCGCTGCTGGACAGAATCCCCGCAGCACGACGGGGTGCTGTGGTGAAGTGGTATCTCAAGTACGCAAACCTTACTTGGGTTCACGGTCTACGGGAGAGGGAGAGAGTGGAAGTGCATGGAGGGGGACGCCTCAATGGTTTGACAATTATTTATTTTTCAAGATTGAAATAATTAATACGCCCCTCTTTATATATGGGGACGAGGGGTGTCTTTCCCCTTGGCTCCCCCATGTGGGACTAATCAAAAGAGGAGGGGGAAACGGGAGGGGGCACGGCCGGCCGTGGTGGCCTTGGGCCCCACGCCTTGGCCCACCCACCCCCTTTCCCTTTGGGGCGTGGCCGGCCCCGTTTGTTGGGCCTTCCCACCGGGGTTGCCCAATAAGGTGGGCTGCCCCTTATTTTCCCTTTTATGTAATATTAAAATTAATATATAAATATATTTAATGTATTAATTAATATATTTACATATTATATAATTCCTGTGGCTCCGTAACTCCTTCCGGACCATTCCGAACTTCCTTCGGTCTTACCCGGAACCTTTCCGGTTTCTCTTCTCTTTAATTCTATGGTTTCGATGATTCCAAAACGATCTCCGAAAGTGTGTTACCCTACGGTTCGAGAATACTCCAGACATGGTCGAGACCTCTCTCCGACCAATGATCATTAGCGGGACCTGTGTAACATCCCAAAGAAATCGAAGAAAAGAGGCACGGGAAGAGGAGAAGCACCAGGGGACAGCCGCGGGCGCCGTGCGCCATGGCCGTCGCCGTGGCAACGGCGTTGTCGACACCGCAGTTGCCCAACACCGTGCCCCCCCTCTCTCCCTTGCGTCTCTGCGCTCTCCCAGCACCGCAGCCATCCCAGGGGAGGACCCCCATCACCGTTTCGCGCCACGCAGCCGCCGCACCCGCCCGAGACGGCCGTGCCAGTGCACGCACTCGCCGTCCAAACGTTCCCCGAGCCGTCCCGTTTCTCGCGCACGCACAGCTCGTCGCCACGCCGCCGAGCTAGCCTCTGCACCTCGAACACTGCAGCCGCCCCCTACCGCGAGCTACGGCAAGCTATCGCGCCCTGGAACCTCTCCCCTGCACCGTGTCCACGGCGAGCCCGTGCGCCGTCGTCGAGCTTATAAAAGCCACCCCGAGCCCTCCCTCAAACTCACAGCCTCTCCCTCACTCCACTCTCTCCCATACACCGCCAGAAGGGCGGGTACTCCGCAGCGAGGCTGCTGCTGCCCGTAGTTCTTCTCTGCGCCCCGCCGCACCCGAGGTAGGCGACGACACGGCCACGCCGTGCTGCTCCCTCCCTTGCTCTTCTCTGGCCCTCACCTGCCTCACCATTACCACCACACTCACCCGCGACGTTTTCCCCTCTGTATCGTGCCCAGGAGCCCCCGTAGGATCTCGCCGGAGTTGGAGCACGGCCGCGGAGAAGCAGGAGATCGTCGCCGACGCCAGGAGCTTCCCCATCAAGCTCCACTCGCCTCCCCAGCTTCCCCACGACCTCCGCCGTCGAACGCCGTACTCTCCGCCGTCCCTAGACCACCCAGGTACCCCCTCTGGCCACCCTCGCCGTCGCCGGAGCTCCGGCGACGCTCTGTTTAGGTCGTCGATGAACGCGGGCTCCGTGAGCCGTTCGATCTTTGATCAACGGTCGCGTACCGCTTCGTTTAATTGAGCCGCTGCCATGTAGGCCCCACCTGTCAGATATTTAAACATTTCCAGCACGCGAGATATTTCTCCTGTGCCGCTGACGTGTAGGCCCCCCATGTCAGAAATTTGAACATTATCCAAACAGAGCACATTTTCGAATTTAACTTCTCTGGAAATTTCAGTACTGGCATCAACTTAGAAAATCAATATCTCAAGATTTATGAATCCAAATAAATCAAACTCAATTGTTCTGGAAAGCTTATGAAATTGTTTAACCAACCCAAGTGGTCTCATGTCATTTAATAAATAGTTAAAAAGTTTTTAAAAATACTACAGAAGGTTTAAATTCTAAACTTGTTTGTTTCTGATACTCTGTTAGTCCAAATAATTCCAAACCAATTTTGCTAGCTTAGTACTGCCATGTATTAGCTTCCCTAATTTTGGTAGAATTATTTGTGCAGTAGTATTTGTTTAGTATTAAGTTGAAGTTTAAACACCCTTCTGCACTCAAACATTTAAATATTTAATGGTTAACCCAAATAATTAGGACCAATTTTGTTAGATCACATTTAGCCATGTTTAGTTACCCCTAAAAGGATTTAATTTTTGGACAACATTAACTTGAGTTGTAGCAAAACTTGATATAAGCTTCTGGATTCAAACAAATGTGTAGGGAGTTTAGTAACTCCAATGATCCAAACCAAATTGTGTTGTCTTCTACACATCAGTAGCTTTCCATAGAATTTTAGTTTGTATTTTTGTGACCAACAGAACTCAAGTTGTGGAATTAAACATGTTCAACAAGTTTCTGCCATAATTTAGAAGTAATTAAATAATGTTTAATTCAATTATTTTGAAACCAAATTGTATGGTTTGATGTGTGCAGTAGCTATTTGTGATGTTTATGATTGTTATGTTGAGATGATTGCTTGTATAGATTAGTGATTGTTTGCATTGTTTGTTTATTAATTAGACGAGAACGCTGTCGGATTTATCGAGGAAGGAGAGTTTGTTGAAACTGAAGATCAAGACCAAGGTCACTTTGCCGAGCAAGGCAAGCTATTCTCTGAGCTTGCACTACAAACATATGCATCTACTTTCATAACCTGTTTTACTCTCAAGGCAAGATTTATAAAACCCTTTTCAAAAGTATATGGAAATTATTTTGCCACTTATGTAGAAATATAAGATAGTTATATCAAATTATAGGATGGGAAAAATAAATATGGTTTATTCAAAACTCCTTTGAAATTACTTGTGAGATTATGAAATGCCGAGATGTCGGTGTTGGAATGGAGAAGTGGAAAAATGGTGATGTTTATGAAAAATGCACAGTGTGTCCTTGTACTTACGTCAACCATCCGATACCCTGTGCGACCACATCTACCACATATGGGAAAGGGCTTAGTCATATAATTTGCTCATATTAGTACTGGATACCTCATCGACGGAGATGACTCCGTCATGCATGAGGGGATAGTGTGTTGATCTACCCCTGACCCGGGTCCTCGCTCAAACTCTATGAAAAGATAAGGAGGAGGATTGAAGGTTCCACCATAAACCGCCGGACAAAACCTATGAGTCCTCACACTTAGATTCCGACGGGCTGGGTTAAGTGTGTTGGAAGTGTCATATGGGAAGGATCCTATACTAGCATGAGCAAAGGACAGGCTATGGTCGGCGGCTTACTTCGCATACACCCTGTATGGCGAGACGTGGCGGACACGATGAGTTGCCGGATGGATGTGGGAAAAGCGTGCTAACTCTGCAGAGTGTAAAACTATTCGAATAGCCGAGTCCTCGGATATGGACAGTTGGGAGGCCCTACTTTGACCATGTGCAAGTTTTTAAAAGTTTGAGTTTAAAAAGAAATGAAGTGGAGATGTGTTACACCTATACCAACGGATGGTATGAGTTGTTGAAATGGACCATGGGAGCTATGGTCAGAAAAAGGAGGAGTTTTGGAGAAACAATAATGGTGTTTCTTTAAAATAGTTATAAAACTCTTCTTACCTTTTTCAATAAAGATATAGAGATGTTTTAAATAAATAAAAGTTGTAAATAAAATAAAACTAGTGCATACTCATGTTGGGGTAGTTTGCGAGTACATTCAAATGTACTCATATTGGTTTCGTCCCTGGCTATTGACCTAGCCAGACTACGAGGAGGAGCACTACGCCGAGCAGGAGTATGGCGACTTCTACGCCAACTAAGGATCTCCACAAGTCAGCTGCCTGTCGGGTTGTCATCGTTAGAATATGATGTCTACTACGCCGTAGCTTCCGCTGATATTTTGGTTTGGCCCATGAAGGCACCTATGTAAGACTTGGTCTAAATGACCATTTATGTAAGACTTTTAATTCGGTATTGTAATGGATGTAAACTTTGGTATCCAATTCGGATTATGTGCAACGACAGACTGATCACGGGATCGTTGTGTTAAGCATAATCGGGTATTTCGGACAGCTAGTCCGGGGTCCCCACAGACTTGGTATCAGAGCCATCCTGACTTTAGGAAACCTTAGTTAGCATGGTCGTTAGACAAATGTTACAAAAAGATTAATTTCTAAAAGAAAAGAGTGAAGTATTTTCGAAAACTGCTTATCTCCAATCCTCTTACTTATGCAAAATTTTACTCTCATTAAATATACATTTTCCCTGTATCCTTAAAATTTTGCACACTTCTCATTAAGCTTAAAAATTTGACTCACTTGTTGCCTCACTACATTTAAAATTTTGATACACTTGTCACCTAACTAACTTAAAATTTTGTTAAAAATTGTAGATGGCACTCCATTGGACTGAGTTCGTTCAGCTTGAGAAGGACAGCAAGCTGACGTTCGAGAGGGACTTGTTCGAGTTGAGCAAGCTGCTAGGTCGCCCCGCTCCAGAGTTCAAAGGAGCTCAGGTTGACGTTCACGGTGTCGGAGACTGAGTTGGCTCATCGAGTCGTCAGTTCGCAGGAACATCAAGTCCCCAGTTCCAGGACGATCATCTTCACCACCAAGGCCTCTATCTGGGTTGACGGTCTCTGTACTGCCGCACAGAGGTTGCTAGCCCGACTTTGTGAGGAGCACAAGACGGAGTTGGCAAACTCCCGTTTCCGGTTCTACGGGAGGCGCAACAGCGACGGACACCCTACTCCTACCCTTACCACCCGATGTTTGGGAGCTACATCCTGGACATGGAGCTCTTACTTCACTACACCCAGGATGATCTGATGCGCACTAAGGTTCAGCTTCACTTTGATCGCATCTCGCTTGTTGAGATTCGCGAGAATGAGGAGAAGCTGCTGGAGGAGAAGGTCGCTCTTCTCACGAAGAGGGCCCAGCTGAGGAGGACCGTCGTGAAGCTCCGCAAGAAGGTGGCAGAGCAGGACCAGCTGATCGAGGAGCTAGAGCACCATACTGATGAGATGGAGGAGGAGGGCGAGGATCTCCGCAAGGAGAACAACGCTTTCCTCAGTGACGATGATGACTTCGTGGAGGAGATGGATTGTGAGGAGGAGGATGATGAGGAGGAGTTAGTTGACGAGGAGGAGGAGCCACTCGAGGCATACTCGAGGACGAGGAGGAGGAGCCACTCGATGCAGTTCTCGAGGACGAGGAGGAGGATCCCGAGGAGCCACCCTACCAGTCAGATGCTGACGTGTTAGAGCTGGAGGTTCCACCTCAGTAGGCGAGTGACTTGATCACTACCGCAGGATTAGGTTGACCCCTATCGCTAGTCGAGTCGAAGTAGTGGTTCTTTTGGAAACCAGATGTTATGTATCTTAGATGTAAGGTGATGTTGTAAGCTTGATGTTGATGTGAACTCCTTGATGTGATGTTGGTAATATATAAGTATGTTTGTCTTGTTTGATCTGTGTGAAATATTTTCATATAATCCTTAAATTAATCAACCACTTGCGAGATCGTCTTTTCCCTTAGTCGAACTTTTCTTGCCTTGCCTCTTATACCCGGTGTGCTTCAGGATGCCGCCCCGTCGCAGCAATGCGGAAGGATCAGGATCAGCACCACCACCACCGGACCCAACCCCCGCCCAACTTCTCGCGCTTATCATGGAGGAACGTGAAAATGCCCGGCAAGAGCGCCAGCTCATCTCGTTGCCCTACAGCAACTCGCAGCCGCTTATAACAACAACAACAATAACAACAACAACAACAACAATGGTGGTAATGGCAATGGCGATGGAAACCAGCGATCCACCTTAGGCGATTTCCAGAAACCAACCCACCCACCTACTCCAAGGGACTTCACCCACTGGAAGCCGATGATTGGCTTCGCACCATCGACAACAATCTGGAAGTTGCTGCTGTGGGAGAAATGAGAAAGTGTTGTATGCAACCCACTATCTCGCTGGACCTGCAAGAGCTTGGTGGGAAACTACCAAGGCTCTCCAGCAAGCTGGTCATGTTATCAACTGGGCTGAGTTCCAGGAGAAGTTCCGCAAGAAGCATATTCCCAGCGGACTTATTGAGAGGAAGAAGGATGAGTTCCGCAAGCTGAGGCAGGGAAGTAAGATGTGGTCGGTTATCTGGATGAGTTTACCGACTTATCTCGGTATGCTCCTGATGACACCGACAAAGAAGAGAAGAAGATGGAGCGTTTCATGAGTGGACTTCATGATGAACTGCAGTGTGCTCTGGTTATCCATGACTTCCGTGATCTGGAGTCACTTGTGGACAAAGCCATCCAGCTGGAGACCAAGCGCAAGTCTATGTATGAAGGTCGCAAGAGGAGGATGAATGCTCAGGAAGGTTCGAGCAGCCAGAAGCCTCGTATCTTTCAGCAAAACCCCAGGCCTGCTATCGTCCACCCCAAGCTCCACGCCCCAATTTCCCTAACCGCCCAAACAACTTCAACCGCCCCAATGACAATAACCGTCCCGGAGGAAACTTCAACAACTTCACCCCAATCCAATGTTGTCTGCTTTGAATGCGGCAACAAGGGTCACTACTCCAGAAATGCCCCAATCCCAAGAGGAATGTTCAGCGCCCCAATGCGCCGGCACCGAACAATGGTCAAGGCCGCAATGGAAATGGAAATGGCAAGAATGCCGCACCCCGCGGAAATGCTGCTGTTGCCAAGGGTCGTCTGCACCACATCAATGCTGAAGAAGCTCAGGATGCGCCGGATGTTGTGCTGGGTACGTTCCTTGTCAACTCAGTACCTGCAACTGTTCTGTTTGATTCTGGTGCTACCCATTCATTTGTTACCCAAGAATTTGTTGCTAAGGGAGGTTTAGTCGAGAGCCTCTTACCCAAACCCATGGTCATCCAAATCCCAGAATCCACCGTAGAGACCAAGATGTTTTGCTCCGATGTACCCCTTGAGATCAAAGGAGAAAAGTTTCCAGTTAACTTAATTGTTCTGGGAACCCAAGGCATCGATGTTATACTCGGTATGAATTGGTTAGCCAAGTACCATGGTCGAATTGACTGTGCCAGAAGAGCTGTATCCATCACCACCGACAAAGAAGTAGAAGTGGAGTATGTGTCTGAAACTAGTCAATCTCACCCAGGCTGCCATGAGAGCATAGCTCGACCTGCCCTAGATGAGATCCGTGTTGTTCACCTATTCAAGATGTTTTCCCTGAAGAATTGCCTGGTATGCCGCCAGACCGGGAAATTGAGTTCATAATTGAGCTTATCCCAGGAACCGCCCCTATATCCCAAAGACCTTATCGGATGAATCCGGAAGAACTGGTTGAGTTGAAGAAGCAGTTGGCAGATATGCTCAGCAAAGGACTTGTTCGCCCAAGCGCTTCACCTTGGGGATCACCCATTATTTTTGTGGACAAGAGAGACGGTACCACACGCCTGTGTGTGGATTATCGCAAGCTGAATGACGTGACCATTAAAAACAAGTACCCTCTTCCCAAGATCGAGGATCTGTTCGATCAAATGAACGGAGCCCGAGTCTTTTCCAAGATCGATCTTCGGACAGGATACCATCAGTTGAAGATCGAGAGACAGACATTCCCAAGACCGCCTTCACCACTCGTTACGGTTTGTTTGAATACACCGTGATGTCTTTGGTCTGACCAATGCCCCAGCCTATTTCATGAATCTCATGAACAAGATTTTCATGGATACCTCGACAAGTTCGTGGTAGTTTTCCTTGATGACATCCTTATTTATTCCAAGACCGAAGAAGAGCATGCTGAACACCTGCGTCTAGTTTTGGAGACCTCCGAGAGCACCAGCTGTATGCCAAGCTTAGCAAGTGTGAGTTTTGGCTCAGTGAAGTGGCATTTCTCGGACATGTTGTATCTGCCGGAGGAATTTCTGTGACCCAGAGAAGATCCAAGCCATTGTTGACTGGTTATCCCCAACCAGTGTGACTGAAATCCGAAGCTTTCTCGGACTCGCGGTTATTACCGCAAGTTCGTTGAAGGATTTTCCAGTATAGCCAAACCCATGACCCAACTGTTGAAGAAGGACAAGAAATTTGAATGGACTCAGAAGTGTGAGGATAGTTTCCAAGAACTGAAGAAGAGACTAACCTCAGCCCCAATTGATTATGCCAGACGTCACCAGAGTTTCGACGTGTATTGCGATGCATCACGCCTCGGACTTGGTTGCGTTCTGATGCAAGAAGGCAAAGTTGTGTCGTACCTGTCCCGGCAGTTGCGACCGCATGAAGAGAATTACCCAACCCATGACCTGGAGTTAGCTGCTGTTGTTCTTGCTCTCAAAACGTGGCGTCCCTATCTTGCGGGACATCGCTGCGAGGTCTATACAGATCACAAAAGCTTGAAGTATATTTTCACCCAGAAAGATCTGAACCTGCGACAGAGGAGATGGATGGAATTAATCAAGGATTATGATATTGGAATCCATTATCACCCTGGAAAGGCTAATGTAGTTGCCGATGCCCTTAGTCGCAAACCTTGCACCCTGAATGCCCTGATCCAAGCCGAACAGCCAGCCTTGTTCAAAGAGTTCAAGATTTTGGACTAGAACTTGTTAGCCATGGTTATCTCGCCAATTTAGAGTTACCCCAACCCTGATGGATCAAATCAAAGAAGCCCAAAAAGGTCATGAAAGCATTGAAGGAATTAGGAAGAAGATTTCCCTCGGCAAAGCACCCGGTTTTACCGAAGATGCTGAAGGAGTGCTGAAATTCAATGACCGTATCTGTGTGCCCAATGTCACGGAACTTAAGGAGTTAATCCTGAAGGAGGCCCATGAGACCCCTTATTCAATCCACCCCGGCGGAACCAAAATGTACCAAGACCTTCGAGAAAGATTTTGGTGGCATGGAATGAAGCGAGAGATTGGTTCTTTCGTAGCCAAGTGTGACATCTGCCAGCGAGTTAAGGCTGAACATCAGCGACCCGCTGGATTGCTTCAACCTTTGAAAATTCCCGAGTGGAAGTGGGATGAGATTGGAATGGATTTTATTACCGGACTTCCAAGATCCAACCGAGGCCATGATTCAATCTGGGTCATCGTTGATCGACTGACCAAGGTTGCCCATTTCATTCCTGTCAACACCACTATCGGGGACATCAATTGGCAGACTTGTATATTTCCAGAATAGTGAGCCTGCATGGTGTGCCTAAGAAGATTGTATCTGATAGAGGCACGCAATTCACCTCAAGATTCTGGAAATCCCTTCATGAAGCCCTCGGAACCAAGTTAGCATTTAGCACAGCTTATCATCCCCAGACCGATGGCCAAACTGAGCGAGTGAACCAGATATTGGAGGACATGCTTCGCGCATGTGTTCTATCCTATGGTTCCAAGTGGGAAGATTGTCTTCCGTTTGCAGAGTTCTCGTACAACAACAGTTATCAGTCCAGTCTGCAAATGGCCCCTTTTGAAGCCCTTTACGGCAAGAAGTGTCGTACACCCCTGAATTGGTCCGATACCGGAGAAAGCAAATTGTTCGGACCAGATACCCTCCGTGAAGCTGAAGAGCAAGTTCAGCTTATTCGTGAACGCCTCAAAACTGCCCAATCCCGTCAGAAGAGTTACGCTGACACCAAGCGCCGTGACCTCACCTTCAACGTCGGAGATTATGTTTATCTCCGAGTGACACCCCTTAAAGGAATGCAGCGTTTCCATGTCAAAGGAAAATTAGCGCCAAGGTATATTGGACCCTTCAAGTCATTGCTCGTCGAGGAGAAGTATCCTATCAGCTGGAATTGCCCCGGAGTTAGGAGATTATCATGATGTCTTCCACATTTCCTTGCTCCGGAAGTGTCTTGAAGTTCCTGACCAGCCTGATGTTTTCAAAAACATCGACCACCTCTCCATCGACCTGAACCAAGATTTGACTTATCGTGAGAGACCTCTCAAGATTCTCGAAGAAGATGTTCGTGTTACCCGAAGACGTGCGATCAAGTTTTACAAAGTCCAGTGGACTAACCACTCTGAAGAAGAAGCAACTTGGGAACGCGAAGATTATCTTCGGAGCGAATTCCCAGACCTCTTTAGTACCTAAGCCTAGCAAATCTCGGGACGAGATTTATTTTAAGGGGGGAAGGATCTGTAACATCCCAAAAATATTATCAGTATTATTATTCCAAAAATGAGAGCCAACAAAAACTTTTGTTGATTATTATGTGTTGTTTGCAAATTGTTGCTTGTGGTAATTAATTCTTGTTGCTTGTGTTATTTATTTCTTGCTAATTGTGTTGCTTGCTCTAAATAAAAATAGGAAGAAAAGAAAAGAAATAAAATAACAAGTAAAGCAAGAAAAATAAAAGTGACAATTGTGTCACACAAATTCTCCAAGTGAGAAACTAAAATGGTTTCAAACAAAATTCAGTGGAGTGGTTATATAAACTCTCCCATTTTTATTCCTACAACTTTTCCCTCTCAAAAATTTAATTTAAAAATCTAAATTTAAATTCTATTACTTTCTTTATTAAATTCAAATCACAAAGTGTGCTATGTTGCACTTGACACATGAAATGCAACACAGCACCACAAATACCTATACATATTATGAAGCAAAGTATGAAATCAAAATTCAGAAATTCAAATTTAAAATGATGTGCACATTTCGTCGAACACGTGGTGAACACCACTGTGTTCATTCGGTTCGATTTCAACCGAAGCAATTCGATCGAATTCGAGGTTTGTTCTTCGAATTGTGCTTGCATCCACTCCCTCTCACCTCACTGACCTCGCCGCGTCCAAGAAATCGAAGAAAAGAGGCACGGGAAGAGGAGAAGCACCAGGGGACAGCCGCGGGCGCCGTGCGCCATGGCCGTCGCCGTGGCAACGGCGTTGTCGACACCGCAGTCGCCCAACACCGTGCCCCCCTCTCTCCCTTGCGTCTCTGCGCTCTCCCAGCGCCGCAGCCATCCCAGGGGAGGACCCCCATCACCGTTTCGCGCCACGCAGCCGCCGCACCCGCCCGAGACGGCCGTGCCAGTGCACGCACTCGCCGTCCAAACGTTCCCCGAGCCGTCCCGTTTCTCGCGCACGCACAGCTCGTCGCCACGCCGCCGAGCTAGCCTCTGCACCTCGAACACTGCAGCCGCCCCCTACCGCGAGCTACGGCGAGCTATCGCGCCCTGGAACCTCTCCCCTGCACCGTGTCCACGGCGAGCCCGTGCGCCGTCGTCGAGCTTATAAAAGCCACCCCGAGCCCTCCCTCAAACTCACAGCCTCTCCCTCACTCCACTCTCTCCCGTACACCGCCAGAAGGGCGGGTACTCCGCAGCGAGGCTGCTGCTGCCCGTAGTTCTTCTCTGCGCCCCGCCGCACCCGAGGTAGGCGACGACACGGCCACGCCGTGCTGCTCCCTCCCTTGCTCTTCTCTGGCCCTCACCTGCCTCACCATTACCACCACACTCACCCGCGACGTTTTCCCCTCTGTATCGTGCCCAGGAGCCCCCGTAGGATCTCGCCGGAGTTGGAGCACGGCCGCGGAGAAGAAGGAGATCGTCGCCGACGCCAGGAGCTTCCCCATCAAGCTCCACTCGCCTCCCCAGCTTCCCCACGACCTCCGCCGTCGAACGCCGTCCTCTCCGCCGTCCCTAGACCACCCAGGTACCCCCTCTGGCCACCCTCGCCGTCGCCGGAGCTCCGGCGACGCTCTGTTTAGGTCGTCGATGAACGCGGGCTCCGTGAGCCGTTCGATCTTTGATCAACGTCGCGTACCGCTTCGTTTAATTGAGCCGCTGCCATGTAGGCCCCACCCGTCAGATATTTAAACATTTCCAGCGCGCGAGATATTTCTCCTGTGCCGCTGACGTGTAGGCCCCCCATGTCAGAAATTTGAACATTATCCAAACAGAACACATTTCGAATTTAACTTCTCTGGAAATTTCAGTACTGGCATCAACTTAGAAAATCAATATCTCAAGATTTAGGAATCCAAATAAATCAAACTCAATTGTTCTGGAAAGCTTATGAAATTGTTTAACCAACCCAAGTGGTCTCATGTCATTTAATAAATAGTTAAAAAGTTTATTAAAAATACTACAGAAGGTTTAAATTCTAAACTTGTTTGTTTCTGATACTCTGTTAGTCCAAATAATTCCAAACCAATTTTGCTAGCTTAGTACTGCCATGTATTAGCTTCCCTAATTTTGGTAGAATTATTTGTGCAGTAGTATTTGTTTAGTATTAAGTTGAAGTTTAAACACCCTTCTGCACTCAAACATTTAAATATGTTTAATGGTTAACCCAAATGAATTAGGACCAATTTTGTTAGATCACATTTAGCCATGTTTAGTTACCCCTAAAAGGATTTAATTTTGGATAAATTAACTTTGTTGTAGCAAAACTTGAATAATAAGCTTCTGGATTCAAACAAATGTGTAGGGAGTTTAGTAACTCCAATTGATCCAAATCAAATTGTGTTGTCTTCTACACATCAGTAGCTTTCCATAGAATTTTAGTTTGTATTTTTGTGACCAACAGAACTCAAGTTGTGGAATTAAACATGTTCAACAAGTTTCTGCCATAATTTAGAAGTAATTAAATAATGTTTAATTCAATTATTTTGAAACCAAATTGTATGGTTTGATGTGTGCAGTAGCTATTTGTGATGTTTATGATTGTTATGTTGAGATGATTGCTTGTATAGATTAGTGATTGTTTGCATTGTTTGTTTATTAATTAGACGAGAACGCTGTCGGATTTATCGAGGAAGGAGAGTTTGTTGAAACTGAAGATCAAGACCAAGGTCACTTTGCCGAGCAAGGCAAGCTATTCTCTGAGCTTGCACTACAAACATATGCATCTACTTTCATAACCTGTTTTACTCTCAAGGCAAGATTTATAAAACCCTTTTCAAAAGTATATGGAAATTATTTTGCCACTTATGTAGAAATATAAGATAGTTATATCAAATTATAGGATGGGAAAAATAAATATGGTTTATTCAAAACTCCTTTGAAATTACTTGTGAGATTATGAAATGCCGAGATGTCGGTGTTGGAATGGAGAAGTGGAAAATGGTGATGTTTATGAAAAATGCACAGTGTGTCCTTGTACTTACGTCAACCAGCCGATACCCTGTGCGACCACATCACCACATATGGGAAAGGGCTTAGTCATATAATTTGCTCATATTAGTACTGGATACCTCATCGACGGAGATGACTCCGTCATGCATGAGGGGATAGTGTGTTGATCTACCCCTGACCCGGGTCCTCGCTCAAACTCTATGAAAAGATAAGGAGGAGGATTGAAGGTTCCACCATAAACCGCCGGACAAAACCTATGAGTCCTCACACTTAGATTCCGACGGGCTGGGTTAAGTGTGTTGGAAGTGTCATATGGGAAGGATCCTATACTAGCATGAGCAAAGGACAGGCTATGGTCGGCGGCTTACTTCGCATACACCCTGTATGGCGAGACGTGGCGGACACGATGAGTTGCCGGATGGATGTGGGAAAAGCGTGCTACTCTGCAGAGTGTAAAACTATTCGAATAGCCGAGTCCTCGGATATGGACAGTTGGGAGGCCCTACTTTGACCATGTGCAAGTTTTTAAAAGTTTTGAGTTTAAAAAGAAATGAATGGAGATGTGTTACACAGCTATACCAACGGAGTGGTATGAGTTGTTGAAATGGACCATGGTGGCTATGGTCAGAAAAAGGAGGAGTTTTAGAGAAACAAATGAAATGGTGGTTTCTTTAAAATAGTTATAAAACTCTTCTTACCTTTTTCAATAAAGATATAGAGATGTTTTAAATAAATAAAAGTTGTAAATTAAAATAAAACTAGTGCATACTCATGTTGGGGTAGTTTGCGAGTACATTCAAATGTACTCATATTGGTTTCGTCCCTGGCTATTGACCTAGCCAGACTACGAGGAGGAGCACTACGCCGAGCAGGAGTATGGCGACTTCTACGCCAACTAAGGATCTCCACAAGTCAGCTGCCTGTCGGGTTGTCATCGTTAGAATATGATGTCTACTACGCCGTAGCTTCCGCTGATATTTTGGTTTGGCCCATGAAGGCACCTATGTAAGACTTGGTCTAAATGACCATTTATGTAAGACTTTTAATTCGGTATTGTAATGGATGTAAACTTTGGTATCCAATTCGGATTATGTGCAACGACAGACTGATCACGGGATCGTTGTGTTAAGCATAATCGGGTATTTCGGACAGCTAGTCCGGGGTCCCCACAACCTGGATGTTGATAACGACCCTTGTGCATTCCACGAATAAATATCGTTGAACCATAAACACATATACCTATTCCTTTTGTCTAGTTCGATACATGTCTTGTCCGAGATATGATCGCTAACGTCTGCATGCTTTGTTCAATCTCGTTACCGACAAGAGCTCCTTAACTCATTACCGTGATATTCCATCCCCATGACCAAGTCATACGCTGCGCAGCTTTATGGATGTAATCTCATCGAGTGGGCCCTGAGTATCTTTCCATCAAACGGATGAACAAATCTCGCTCTTGATACATACGTCTCAACCTACCCCTTTGGAATACTTGAGGTACACCTTTATGATCAGTCTGTTACGGTGTGACGGTTAATGCACTCAAAGCAGCCTCTAGTGATAGTGATTAAATATGATCTCACGGTCTAAGGATTAGTTTAGCATTTTCCTAACTATTGCAACTATGAACTTTGTGACACGATCGTGTTGCAATACTTATGTTGGGTACGTCCATCATCTCATTCACCAAATGAAATGACCTCATTGTCAATTGACATAAAAGCTCATGATCGGGAAATCTCGATCATCTGTTGACCAATGAACTAGTTTGTATAGAGGCTTACTAGGGACCCTGGTTTGTTTACATACCACACGTGTATTAACAATTCTGATTAATACAGTTACATCATGGTATAAAAATTATTATAAACTTAATGAGATAAGGCAATAAATACTCATTATTTATTTGACTCTAGTGCATATCTCCAACACAAGGTTCGTCCATATGCACACTGTAACACCCTGGATTTTTGGCCCCTTTTAAAATTTTCCAAAATACATTATTTCTACTTAGTTAAATGCATTTGGATTTAAACCTCGGGGAAATCATTTTAAATATCAAACCTGATAAATCAAGATGGGATCTTGTGCTTTCCATTCCCCTCCCACCTGGTACTTGTATCTGAGATTTTTACCTTGGACAAATATTGATTTGAGGAATTCCTTTTCTCTTTTAAAATTTACCCTTTTATTTGGCCTTCCAAAGGAACCCTATTTTTATATTCCCAAAAAATTATGCAAAAATTAGGGAACCTTCCCTAGTTGATGAGGATCTCATTTAGAAAAAAATATAGTGCCACGACTTAAGAAAATTTCCCTCACATTTCTTTTTACATTCTGCCTATTTTCTCAAAGCATTTCAAAATCTATCAAAAACAATTCTCCTGGATGAATCCAAGGCATGGATAAGCCCCTCTTCATCACTCCTACCTCAGGACAAACGGGCATCTCCATCCAACTCCATCTACCTCTCCAAACAATTAAATTCCTTTTTGACCAGTACTGTTTTTCACAAATTCTAGTCAGACCAACTTTCGAATTTGCAAAAACCTTAGTCAGCAAAGTTGTAAGGTTTTGATTTTGGCGTGCAGTGGTGAAAACCTCATCTCATTTGGAGCACGGAGATGAGAGAAACGTGCGGATGCCGCTCCTGGCGTGTCCAGGACGGTGATCACCGCCGGCGTGAACATGCCAGGCGGCGCCGCCCGTTCCTGGTCGCCGGAGAAACGCACCCCACGCGCGCGAGCGTGCCTCCCACGCTCTCCACCCTCCCCTGCATCTTCTTGTGCACGAGCACGCGCCGAGCGCCGCCACAGACGCGCCAGGCGCTAGCCGACGTGCCGTCCAACCCTGTGCTCGCTGGGACCCCGCTGTCGGCCACTCCACCGCCGCCGTGCCTATCCACCACTCTCCCCTATGCCGCGTGCGTTCCTGTGACACGGTCTCGCGACGCACCGCCCATCGCAGCCTCCACGCCTTGATCGACACCTCGTCGCGCCATTACTGCGGCCACCGCGCGGAAGGGCTATAAGAAGCCACCCGGGCACCGCTGAGCACCACGCACCACTCCCTCTCCTCATCCAGAAGCTCCCCACCCCCTCCATTGCTCCCCAAGCCACCCCAATCGCCGCCGGCGAGTTTGACCTAGCCGCACGGGCTCCGGCCAAATTCATCCTCATGAGACCACCCTGCCCGATTAAACCTACCCAGAGCCTCCCCAGAACATCACGATGCCGCTGACGTGCTCGCCAGGGTGAACGGTGGCCGGAATCATCGAGTCCATCTTCGACAGCACGCCAACGCCACCGGAGAAGAAGCCCTGGTGCCGCACGAGCTCGCCGTGGACCGTGAACACGCGGACGAGCTGCGCCATGCCTCCCTGGACCTCCCTGCCTCCTCTGCCACCCCTCTCCCTCGCCCCAGCCGCCGCAATCTGTCGCAGGTGAGTTCACCGGAGCCGGCGACCCAGCTCCTCTGTTTCTCGAGTTTAAAAAAACGGTTCGGCCCCCTCTGTCACTGACCAGTGGGTCCCACTGGTCAGGTTTTTAAACATTTCCCTGAAACGTTTTTCTGTTTAATTTTCTATTTAGTATTTGGCAGAATTTAAACCAAACTTTGGGATGCAATATCTCTCTGAAAAATGCTCAGAAAAATATGAGACCAATTTTGCTGGCTTTGTTTGAATTTTGTCTTTCAAATGGAACCAAAATGGGTGTATTTGGAATTTATTTTTTTGGCATTTATTCGATAACCTTGGAGGGGTATTTGATGCATATTCGTGTTCCTTTGATAGATTCAAACCTCTCCGATAGAGTAGAAGTTGTTCCCGAACCCTACCCACTGCTGAAGGCAAGCCGTTAACCCGATCTCAAGCTGATTTAAGTTTAGAAAATTTAGAAAATTTCTTGATGATTTAAGTTGATTGCTGTTGCATCTCACCTGCCATGTTGCATTTAAATATTGTCGCATCTATTTATATATCTGTGGATCTTTGCAACCCCTTTCTTTTGTCAAACGAGAAGGCGCTGGTCGGAGGTAGCTCCGCCACAGTCATCCGGTTGACGTTTCTTTTCTTTTGTCGAACGAAAAGGCATTGGTCGGAGGTAGCTCCGCCACAGTCATCCGGTTGACATTTCTTTTATTTTGTCGAACGAGAAGGCGCTGGTCGGAGGTAGCTCTGCCACAGTCATCCAGTTGACGTTTTTTTTCTTTTGTCGAACGAGAAGGCGCTGGTCGGAGGTAGCTCCGCCACAGTCATCCGGTTGACGTTTTCTTTTCTTGTCAAACGAGAAGGCACTGGTCGGAGGTAGCTCCGCCACAGTCATCCGGTTGACACCATTTTAATTTGTTGCTAAGTTTGAATATTGATACATGGAGGTTGAGATGATTTATTTGCTGCTGAAATTATTATGTGTATACCATGTGTTGTTCGGATCATGTTGGAGACTGGAAATTAAAATTTTGACTAAGAAGATAACCACCTCCCTTGACTAGATTGTGTCACATAGTGCCACTCACCAAGCACCACCAGCACAACCATGCGTCGTTCATATGGGCGGACCATGGCCGAGTATTCTATCTAGCCTCCTTTGACGCAACCCATTTGGCAAGTCTAGTCGGTTACCTTTGTGATCGGGGCTAGTCTTGCGAAGGTTCCGGAGCTAGGCGTCGCTCATCTGTTGGGGGCGTGCCGGATTCACTTCATCATAAGACTTGGTCCCTTGGACGTGTCGGTGGCTACACAGGGAGTGTCCGGGTAGGATAAATAGTTGTGGAAGTGTGGGTTTGTGCTGTCGCCATGATCGGTTCTAGTACTTCGGTACCGGCGGTACAAGCCTAGACTTCAGCGTGTGGATAAAAGTTGCAACCTCTCGAGAGTGTAAATCTAGAATCTAGCCTTGTCCCTAGGTTATGGGACGATGTTTGGGTCAGGTCACGCTATGAGTCAGTCCGGTCGAACATGGAGAAATAATGAATGCGAAACCCAACGGTTACGTGAAAATGTGAGAGTCTAGCCAGAGTTGGCTAAGGACTTGAGGATTGAGAAATAAGCCAGAGTTGGCTAGAGGCTTGGAAGCCTAGTTGTGGTTACGAGTTGTTAAGTGAGAAACGTGATCTCACTTGATAACATGAAACATCCCTACTAAGGTAAGTAGGTAAGTTAAGTCCAACCGTTAAGCTTGGACTCGCACTTAAATACCCGAACTCATGCCATGCTACTTTCTGAACTTATGCCATGCCATATAGATAGGCCTTGTTTGATTTTGGGCTAATGTCTTGCGAGTACATTCAATGTACTCACCTGGCTTTTCATGTGGCCAGACCCCGCTGCACCCGTCGCCGAGTACCCGCTGTACGAGAACTACGAACCCGTATCCCAGGCAGGACCCCGTGGAATAAGGCCCGCTGTCGCCACGCTACTCCCTACGTTTCCGCTACGATCTCCGCTAGAGGCTCGATGTTGGATAAATAATGTACATACTGTTGTGTGCGCATGTTGCGCAAGCGCTGGAGCCTCACCCCGTGTTGT
Organism: Poa pratensis; assembly: GCA_947311845.1. NCBI lineage: Eukaryota > Viridiplantae > Streptophyta > Magnoliopsida > Poales > Poaceae > Poa > Poa pratensis. The sequence goes on from CAMZMU010000085.1 coordinate 89,992,864, forward strand.
AATATTGTAACCATCCGAACTCGGAGCCATAATATATATTTGGTTATGTCTTTGTTTATCAAGTTGTCATATATCCAGTGTTTCTGGGACTGGTATATGGGGTAGCTCGATCATCTGGATCGGGGTGCCACACACACGAAACACAACACCAACATGAGCTTACTTGGGTGGATTGACTCCTCCCACTCTCGGGCCTATCGCGGATGTTCTCGAGAAATCCATGAAACTTGTTGACGACCTCTTATATGCAACGCCACCTATGCTCGATGGCACCTTTGTTGCGATCCATGCGCACCTTGTTGTAGTCCTTGGTGAACCGGTGCACGTCAAACTCGGTCTTATTCTCGTCCAATAGGCGCCGCTTGTTTGATTGGCACCGATGATTGAGTTCCCGCTCACGGCCTTCCAAGATTCTACCAAGCACACGTCCTCCCTGTTCATCCAACAAATGTGTCGGTTCCCATTCCTCTTATATTCCTGGTTTCACAGTCTGCTTTCACCCCCTCTTCTTCTTCATCATCATCGTACCCCCTCCTATTCTTCTTCGTATCCCGCTGTGGGGGGGCAACATTAATTATGGTATGCATGATGTCGATGTTGTCCAGTGCATACAAAAACATAACGCCGGCGATCAACGTTCGTCCATATGCACACAAAACACAACACCAACGATCATGTGATAGTCTCATACCTGGTTGGAGTCGAACGCGCCCGAACGCGCTTCGTCGATCACATTGGATGCTCCCGCACTGAACGACAAGCTACATCAGACCTGGAGTTGGATGTTGACGCTAAGGACACATGTCCCTCTTATTAGGGATGAGTGGACGATGAGACCTCGTAGGACTCGTGGAGATCGACGACGACGCCGTGGACGGTCTTGGTCGGGGAAAAGAGGGCGTTTGGGTGGAATCCGCCATGCTCGTTGTCGCCAAACTCGAGGGAACCTAGGATCGGTGTCGAACCTGGACCGAGGCATGGCGATGGCGCTCTCAAGGAAGTCCAATGAATTCGAAGGCGAGCCGTTGCTCCTCGAACGGACGGCCGCTGTGTCTCTCTCCTGGCTTGCTCCCATGGCAAACGCTTGGTTCAAGGCGGCAAGGTTCTTCACCGTCATGGACGTCTGCTTCCTCGCCACCTCCTTCACGCGTCGTCCGACGTGGTCCTCCGTACTTATCCGGTGCCGGAGGATGTCAAACTGCCAATCATGGTCTAAAATCCCCTCTGATCGCTCCATGGCCGGGCGGGCGAGGCTTGTGAGGCCAGCTAATACCAAGCCTGGTCCTTGACGCCTTCAGCTTGACTGCCTTTGCTTTGGAAGCCTTGGGTACGCGCGGGAGCGCCATGGCTACGAGGTGGGAATGGGAGAGTGGCGTGGCAGGAGAAATGAAATTAGGGAGAAGGTGAGGGGAAAGTGGGATTTTGGGGTTTTTGTTGTGTCAATGACAGCGATGGTCGCCTGTCGGTATCCAACGTGGCGGCGCACGGGGGTTCATCCGACGTGCCCAAGCTACTCCCAACGGGAGGGGCATGGGCTGGGCGCGCCAAAAGTAATATTGGGCCGCGCAGGACAAAATCTGGCTACTAGCACTGCGAGTGGGTGCGGTTTTTTTCGTCCGGCGCGCCCAATAGGGCTACTGGGAGCCCATTGGCGCAATGGAGATGTTGTTGGATGCACATCAGCACACATTCAAACACACATCAGCACACATCATTGGCAGTAACCATACTTCATTAGCACCTACTCCCTCTATAACAAAATGTAAGACGTTTTATACTTTCACGTACAAGTTTTTCCCTCTTTGCCAAATTACCCGCGCGCGGACGACTCCATTGCACACATTCCCCTCCACTCGCTAGCTCGACTCGCACTCGACCTCGCTATCATTCGCTCTCCTCCACTCGCTCTCGTTCGCTCGCCGACACATATGCTCCCCGCCGCCGCCCCATCTCTTTCGCTCCCCGTCACCGCCCTGCTCTTTCGCTCCCCGTCGCCGCCTTTCCTCACCACTCCCCACCTCGCCTTGCTCGCTAAGACCCGGATTTTTCTCCCACCCCACCTGCGACAGAAAGTTGGAGGTCAAAAGGTGATGTTTTTACGCGCCGGCGACGTGCTGCTGACGCGAGGAGGCGCCCACGTTAGATCCGCGTTTGTTGGCGGTTCTTGAATAAGGAGGCGCTGGATCTGGAGCGGCGCTGGATTTGCGATTCGGTGGACCAGCTTGAAAACGGTGGCGTCATCCTCACGGTGCTCCCACCGTGGTAGCACGGCCCTGTCCCGCCATGTCACGATGCCACGGCTCCGTGCGTCAGGTGGTCCTCCTTCTCTTTTCATCTCTCTTCTCCATGCGTGTCTGGTGCTTGCTTGGAAAATTAGCACTAAGTAGTTAAACTAACGGCCGTATTTTTAAAATGCAACACTCAAAATGTTTATCCTGAATTATATCTTGTCATATAGTCATAAATACTCCTAATCAAGCCAAGACTAATAAATAGAAACTTCGGAACCTCTTTTTGCTATGACAAGATACCTGTAAACATCATATCAGTGACATGAAAACAGGTTCATTAATTCCACCTGACGATGACAATGTTTACAGCATCGAACTGAGGCCATTACTTAGCAGGTGTGTTTTACTTCATTCCAAAAATTCTTTGAACACAAGCATAACTACTCCAGCAAACATCTTTGAACCATACTAGACTATGTGCAGTTGTTTGAAGAAAAAGTTACGTAACACTATTGCAGCAAACATCTTTGATCCATACTAGGCTCTGCATGAGTGTATTTTTTAGCATGTGGCCTTCTTAATGCAGACAGCTTGATTTGCGATTGCTAGAAGTCTCTTTGCTGCTTGTTCCACCATCCCTTTGGCAATTGCGAAAAGGTTTGACAGATGATCTATACACGCTGGCCTTCAGAAAGAAACTTACGGTTAAAACTGCTCTGACTAATGGGGTTTCGATGCTCTTTTTACCGTACCCTGCTAGGTCGATAGCTCTGTAGAATTATGAGATTGGCGGAATTGGTAGATGTATTATTGAGCCTCATGGGTGAGTAATATAGACGTATAAGGGACCGACTTGGAGTATAAGACAAGTTAGGCATCATATAGAAACATATCCTATATCTATCTATATTACCTTAACCGACCTATACGTTATACTCTAATATCCCCCGCAGTCGTAGCGGTAGCGTCATGAACAACAGGAGCATCGCGGACGGTCAGATTGGAGAGAAACTGAAATAGAATCCATTGGGCTGACATCCCCCGCAGTAGCAGCGGGAACGTCATGAACGGTGTCGCGACGCTGATGCTTGGACTGTAGAGAAAGCTGATGAGTGCTCAAGCGAGGTGGTAGCCCTTTGTGCTGATGTCGAGGGAGCCGAGAGCGGTATGCGGTGCAGCCTTGGTCGTGGTAGCCGTGCGAGTGGTCGCCGTGGTCGATTTCGTGGTCGGGTTGCCGGTGTCGAAGTAGACGCACATGAAGCCGCGGGCGCATAGTGCGTGTGAAGAGGACGGAGACGCGCCGAGCCAGTCGTCGAGGATGTCGATGCCGGAGACGATGCAGTACGAACCGTCAAGGACGAGGTGCGGCCATTGTTTTGCCAGAACAAGGCGCACGTCAGAGACGAAGGCATACTCCGGCTTTGTCAGAGCCGAGTACGCATAGAAGAAGTCGGTGACGTGGTTGAGGCAGTCGTAGAGGAGGGAGTCGATGCCGAAGACGTTGTCGAAGCCGATGTAGACGAGGCGCCGACCCGAGCTTGCCAGACTCGGAGAGACGTCGTGGACGAAGGCACGCACCGGTGTTGCCAGTACCGTGCATGCGGGGACAGGGACCACCATGGACCTTACGCCAATGTCGGAGGGGCCAGCAGAGGAGGACTCGACGACGGTTGCAGCGCCTATCGGCGGGGGGTAGAAGATGCCGATGTCGCTCGCGGTTGTCGGAGTTGACGTAGTCAGGGACGAGGATGATGACGCTGGCGACATGGTCGTGATGGACGAAGACGTAGAAGGCGGCGAAGGCAGCGGCGGCCTGGAGTAGCCATGTTGGACGCCTGGACAAGGGGTGGTCGGCGGGACCTGCGACGGCCTGAAGTGGCCATGGAGGTTACCTGTAGAGGTGCAGCGGCGGTACTCGAAGTAGGTGAGAAAGAACCCGGCGGCGTGACGAAGACCATGCGCGGACGGTGGTGTTCCCGCACCTAGGGAGGCGGCGCGGCGCATACCACATAGAAGTCGACGCGCGGGGATGGCGGAGTGGACCACGTGCCGCAGCGCTACGGCCCGAAGGGGCGACGCAACAGCCGCGCGCGGGTTGGGGCGACGGCGGGGTGTCGCTGGCGACGTACACGCCTGGGAAAGGCGCGTTGGTAGCCAGCCAACATGGACCAATGGCGGGGGCGCGGCGACCCGAAGGGGCGACGCGGCGACAGCCTGTAGCTCGATCGGTATAGGCGCATGCTCGGGGACGTGCTTGGCGGAGACAGGCGTGATCGGTTGATCAGACCGACGCTGCGCTGTACGCGCCATGGCGGGGACGACGCGCAAATCGAAGTCGATGGCGACGTTGTCGGTGAAGTCCCGGTCGATGATGGCGAAGACGAGCCGGCGATGGAGACCGTGCAGGCAAGGGAAGCCGGCTGCGACGCGTCGAGGCATCCCTTGGACGGCGCGTCCGGCCTTGCTGCGTGGTCGGTGGAGACGAGCCGGTCGGTGCGGAGTCGGCGCTGGCGAGTCGGCCACGATAGCCGGCTTGAAGGAGCCGGCCGGTGCGGAGTCCGCGCCCACGAGTCAGCCGCGATAGCCGGCTGTCGAGGAGCGGCCCAGTGCAGGTCGATGCCGTTGTCGAAGTAGATGCGCGCGGAGACGACGGGTGGTAGGCGACGCAAACCGATTTTAGATCGGAAAACCAAAAACGAAACGCCGATCAAAAACGACCGGCGAGAGAAAGAAAACCGGGATCAAGAGACCGGAAAAAAAAACTCTATGAACCCTAGGTACGGGCGGCGCTGCCCCCGAGAGAGATCATGGCGATCGGTCTCCCCGGGGGCGGCGCTGTGCGGAATCGCGGAGGCTAGGTCAGGTCGTGCCGCTCTGATACCATGTAGAATTATGAGATTGGAGGAATTGGTCGATGTATTATTGAGCCTCTCATGGGCGAGTATATATAAGCGTACAAGGGACCGACTTAAAGTATAAGACAAGTTAGACATCATATGGAAACAGATCCTATCTCTATCTATACTACCATGACCGACCTATACGTTATACTCTAACAAGCTCTACCAACAAGAACAAGAAGCACCGTGGCTGATGGCGAACACGTTGACCAAATGACCAGCCGCTGTGCTGGAGCTCCTTGACGTAGACGCCGTCCAAGGCCGTGCCAGTCTGGTTGAAGGCCGCCACGGCGAGAGTCCCCTCCACTCTTGCACGTGGCCACCAGAAACAAACCGAGGCCGGAATCCAGAGTCGCCGACTCGCCGTCTCCGTTGCCAGGCGATTCTTGAGCGCCGCGGTGCACGACGGAGAGCGCCATCGTGTCCTGAACGTCGAGCGGTGAGCGTCGTGGATAGGGGACTGGACCGGGTGAAGGTGTAGTCGGCGACGGAGACCATCCGCGGGTTAGAAGGTGTTCTGGCCAGTGCCCAGTGCAGCCGAGGTATGCTACGCATGTAGCTGTATGTTCATGATAGATTGGATTATCAAATTATGTGATACGTAGTGGACATAGTGCAGTACATGGATGAATCAAAAACAGGCCACTGTCAGATGGAGAGTGAGTGATCATTTTATTTTACTATAAGAATAATACAATTATACCAGTCGATCACTAATTCAACCGTCAGTACAAGTACGGTACCAACATTTTTCGTACACAACATAGTCACCACGGGTTGAACAAAGCTAAACTAAACCCAACTCACGCACTTATCCCAAATAAAATGCAGCTAAATTCCCCTAAACTAGAACCCTGAAGGCGCGACACGACGACGACCAGCTCCCTTAGTTGCTGCCCTTACGGATGAGCTCTAGGGCGGCGGCGGTGGTTGGCAGTGCCGGGATGGCTCCCTTCTGGGTAGTGCAGATGGCCCCGCACGCGTTGGAGAACTCTAGCACCTCCCTCAGCTTCGCCTCATTCTGATCAATGAAAACAATGCAAAGATTAAGACGGAAATTATATCAGCTGATCGATCAATGGTTCTTTTGACACTGGTAAATGAAATCCTTACGTAGAAGATAGAGTCGTCTTTGGCAACGTTGACCAGGAGAGAGCCGACGAATGCGTCATCGGCGTCGGTGGTGTCGACGGTCTTGACGGCGTACCCAGGCACGGAGCCCTTGAAGTCCTTGGTGAAGTATCTGCATCCCTTCTCGCCGTCGGTGACGATGAGCAACTTGAGCCCCTCGAACCAGAGGGAGAGGACGTTCTTCTCGTCGTAGGCGTCGCCCTGCGTGAGGAAGGCCACCTCCTCATCGCTCACCTTGATGAAGTCGGCCTCCTTCCAGATGCTCATGATGCCGTCGCGGGCCGCCTGCTCCGAGGGCCAGAGCGGGATACGCACGTTGGGGGTCATAGGAGCACAGGATGCCGCCGGCCTTGGCGGCGCGCATTGCGGCCACGTGGGCCGAGCGGCAGGGCTCCGTGATGAGCGAGATGGAGCCGTAGTGAAAGATGCGGGCGCAGCGGATCAGGTCCACGTTGAGCTCAGCCTCCGTCAGGAGCATGTCGGCTGACGGGTTGCGGTAGAACATGAACTCGCACTCGCCGTTGAACTTGAGGGTGACGAAGGCAAGGGTGGTGCGGGCGTGCTGGTCGAAGAGGCACCCCTCCACGTTCACGCCGTTCTGCTTCAGGATCTCCACCAGCATGTGGCCGAACTCGTCGTCGCCAAACTGCACAAACCATCAGTGAGAATTTCAGACAAACAATCTGCATCGCACAGCTATCAAATGATGATGATGAATTTCAATATGATTAAGGTTAACAATCGGTATTGGATTCTAGCGAAAGGCAAAAAAAAAAAGAATTTTTTTAAAGTACAATATTGCTTCACCGATCGAGCCAATGCATCAATTTATATCGTATTCCACAAGTATAATGTACTGTGAATCTGTGACTAAGACCATGATTAATCTGATATTAAATGTATTCGTGACAATTAAGAAATACCAACTCTACGCGAGAACAAAATTGACAGTGCTAACGAGATTGGGGGAAAAGTTAATTGAGGTCGTTGACTAGCAACACGCACTCCCACTCCGGAAGGCGATCATTGCTACTGCTGCCAGTTCTGCCCCGGTTACATGATATATAGCTCGGCAACTACACGAGATTCCTTGCCCGGAAATAGATCATAATAGGCATGATGTCAAAATTATCTAAACATAATAGATCAATAACCACATACTAAATCAGGATCACCAATGACGAATTACATCAAAAGGAGACGACAACCAGTACCTTCCCGACGAAGGCGGATGAGCCGCCAAGCTTGGAGACGGCACATGCGACATTGGCGGGCGCGCCGCCGGGAGCCTTGACGAAGCCACCAGACTCGGCAAGCGAAACGCCGGCTACGTCCGGCACGAAATCGATCAGCATCTCCCCGAAGGAGACAATCAAGCCCGGGGCTGCTGCCGCCGCGGGAGCAAGTCCATCACCAAGAGGCGCCATTGATCGAGCAAAGGAAATGTCATGATCTGCGACTGAAGAGGAAGAAGAACAACTGATTCAGTTACTGTTGCTGATCCGGGGCATTTCCTAGCCGTCGATGAGTCCATCTCCGGCCGAGATTAGAACTTACCGCTTCGTCGTTTGAATCAGCTTTATCTACAGAGCATATTCGCGCCAACCACTCAGTGTGTTGTCGTTTAGCTCGAGTCCTTGATATTTAAGCGCCGATCCGGCTTGTAATCTTTATCTTTCCCCTTTTGGGTTAAACCCTAGCCACCGTTGTTCCGGTTGGCCTTCCTTCCTCTCTCCCGAACTCAAGCACTGTAATCTTTCATCTGAATTTAGCAATACAGTGGAGAGTGGCGATGATGTTTCCCTGCTTCGTTTGAGTGATTCCGCTGTAATTCGATTTCTGCTAGTTTAGGCATAACAAATTGGTATCAGAGCCCTACGGTTCTTGGCGGCGACTGGATCTGGAGCGAAGAGAAGTTGGGATCTCTCGTGAAATCCTTCTCGGTTGCTTCTGATCCCGGCGGCGGTGTGGAGCTCGTCGACTTGGAGCTGGGGAGGCGGCTTGGCGGCGGCGGCACTGCTCGGACACGGATCAGGTACGGATCTGGTTGCTTAGGAACCCTTCCTTCGCTGTAAAATCCCACCCATCCCACCCTGTTCTGCGTGTCTTGGGAGGCGTTTGGATTGGCGTTGGTGGCGGTAGACCGGCGGCGGTAGATCATGGAGAAAAAGTGACCTTTCTTCGGAGAACACAATCGCTGAGTTGAAATCTTCTGTTAGATGTCAAAACTCTGCAGCGTGTTCGTGAAGAAGACAAGGAGGAATTTACCAACTTTACCACCAGAGTCGAGCAAACTTTGTGAACATACAAGACAATTTCGACAGCATCCAAGTTAGTTTGAACAAACTGCTGGCTGCTGTGCCTGCTACTGCTCCACCTGCAACACCTCCTGCTGCTCCTAATCCAGCTGCAGATTCACCTGCTCAAGGTAGTGTCACTCAAGCATTGGTAAAACCCATTCTGACAATGGTCAAGCCATTGGCTCTGCTGTCTTACAGGATGCTGATGGCAAGAGCTGAATTTGGATGGTACACCTAAAATCACATACAGGCACCCAAATTCAGTGCTCCCCAACCACAGATACACACACAACGTGGTACACTCCAGTACAATTGGGTGCTCAGCAAGTGGTTAATTTGGAAGAAGGAGACAAAAGAGATGCTCAGCCTAGAAATAGAGCTCTTTTCAGCAGCAGATACACAAAGAACACCCCTGCAGTCAAGCCAGCACGCATGAACATACCTGAATTTGAGGGCATTGATGCTGATTCCTGGATACAGACAATTGAGCAGTATTTTGAAGCTGCCAGAACACCACTGGAGCAGAGAACTGAATTGGCTGTCACTTACCTCAAGGGACCAGCAATACAATGGTGGCGTGGCACTGGATACTACCCCAACAACACTCCCTGGCATAGGTTCACAAGGTATATCACTGACAGATTTTCTGAAGCATCAGTGTGTGACAATGTGAGAAATTTCCATCAGTTAACACAGACAAGCACAGTAGCACAATATGTGCTGGATTTTGAGAAGGCAATGAATTTGATGCGCAGAGATAACCATCTTGTCTGAAGACTATTACATCAATAGCTTCATTTCTGGTCTGAATGTGTATATCCAGAGTCACATACAGTGCCTGAAACCACAGACAATGATTGATGCAATGTGGTATGCCAGAAGGATGGAACAGGCACAGCCTAGTAAAGGCAGAGCTACTCCCTACAACCCAGCCTGTGAGAATACAATTTCCTCTGATAAGGTGCTAAAAATAATGCTCAGCCTGGCCTAGCTGACATTATTGAGAAGCTAAACTGAACAAGGTTTGTTTCAGATGTAATGATCCCTGGTTTCCTGGTCATAAGAAGGTGTGTAAAATGAGTAACAAAGCTCAAATCCTAGCTCTCCAGCAAGGCACTACACAGCAGTGTGATACTGATACAGCAGAGGTGATATATGTGGAATATGAGGATTCTGATGATGATACCCAGTGCCACAACCTGAAGCTGAATAAAAATATCCATGCATGCAGTTACTGGAACCAAGATGAAAACTATACATTCACACTCACAGCTGTTGTGGGCAATCAAGTGGCCACTGTTCTTATTGATTCTGGAAGCACTGGTACATTCATGACACCTGCATTAGCACAGAAAGCAAATTGCAGAACTATCCATCTAAAAAGGTGAAGGTAATGGTAGCTAATGGTGAGCAATTGACTTCTGAATTCACCACAGAACATGTTCTTATTCTATACAGGCAAGCAGTTACTGTACAATTTCAGGTTATTGCCACTGACTGGGTATGATATAGTCTGTGGTACTGACTGGATTAAAGCACACAGCCCTGTAACAATGGATTTCAAGCAAATGTTTATCTCTATCAAGGATAGCAATGGTGATCAAGTAAAACTGCTGGATGAATCCCTACCTTCAACACCTGATGTGATACAATGGATAAGAATTTCTCATTAAAAGAGCAACCCATCTGTGGAGCCTATATTTCTTGCACATGCCAGTACCAAAAGCCAGTAGTGAAGCAGTGAAGTACCCAACTTTTAAGCATGTCATGGAACAGTACAAGGATGTGTTTGAGGAACCACATTCCTGCCACCAAAAAGGTCTTGTGATCACTCAATACCACTAGTGCCAGATGCAAAAATTGTGAATCAGAGATCCTACAGATTACCTCACCATCAGAAGGATGCTATGGAGCAGATAATTGCTAAATTGCTCAAACAGAATGTCATAAGGCCTAGCACCAGCCCTTATTCATCTCCTGCATTGCTAGTCAAGAAAAAGGATACTACTTGGAGGGTAGTAAATGATTTCAGAAGATGAATGCTCAAACTGTGAAGAACAAATACCCAATTCCAGTAATTGAGGATTTATTGGATGAGCTAATGGAGCACTTATATTCTCCAAAATTGATCTTCGCAGTGGCTATCATCAATTAGAATGAAGGAAGAGGATATACCAAAGACTGCATTTAACACACACATGGGTCATTTTGAGTATCTAGTAATGCCTTTGGCTTAACAAATGCCCCAGCTACTTTCCAGTCCCTTATGAACACAATACTAGCTCCTTACCTAAGGAAATTTGCCTTGGTCTTTTTCGATGATATCCTAATTTATAGCAAAACTGAAGAAGAACACTGTCAACACTTGGCTACTATTTTCAAGTGCTCAGAGATAACAAGCTGGCTGCAAAGTGGGAAAAATGTACATTTGGTCAGCCTAAAGTGGAATACCTGGGACATATAATCCAGGGAACAGGGGTTGCCACTGATCCAGTTAAAATAGAAGCTATTGCTAATTGGCCAACTCCACAGAATATCTCTGAGCTGAGAAGTGTGTTGGGAATGGCAGGCTATTACAGGAGATTTATCAAGGATTATGGAATTATTTGCAGGCCATTGTTTGATTGCCTCAAGAAGAATTCTTTTGCTTGGACAGAGAAACAAGATAAAGCTTTCCATCAGCTAAAGCAGTGTTTGATCACAGCTCCAGTGTAGCTATGCCTGATTTTAGCCAGCCATTTATATTGAGGCAGATGCTTCTGGATATGGAATTGGAGCTGTCCTTATGCAGAAAGGCAGGCCAATATCATTCATGAGCAAGTCACTGGACCCAAAGCAGCTGCTTGGTCAACATATGACAAGGAAGCTCTGGCAATAATTGAAGCACTAAAAAATGGCGCCACTATTTTGCTGCTTCTCTATTGTAATCAGAACAGACCAACAGAGCCTGAAGTACATCCAAGAGCAGAAACTCACTGATGGTATACAACACAAGTTACTCATAAATTGCTGGGATACAATTACTCCATTGAGTACAAGAAAGGCAAAGAAAATAGAGTGGCTGATGCACTGTCCAGAGTGAAATTCAGAATATCCCAGTTGATTGGATCTGCTGTCATTCCAACTTGGATTTCTACAGTGGTGGCCAGTTATGAAAATGATGATTACTGTAAGGGGCTACTAAAAAACTAGCTGTAGACCCTGCAAGCTTACCAAACTATACACTCAAGAATGGTCTCTTAAGGTACAATGATAAATTAGTTGTGGGTAATGACACAAAAGTAAAACAGGATATCATTACTGTGTTTCATGCTTCTGAACTTGGGGGCCATTCTGGAGAAAAAGCTACATTTCACAGAATACAGTTGGTGTTTTACTGGCCTAAAATGCAAGCTGAAATTGCTAGCTTCATCAAAGAGTGCCCAGTCTGTCAAATTAACAAACCAGAGCATTTGAAATACCTGGGAAATTACAGCCATACCTGTTGCAGATATGGCCTGGACACACATCAGTATGGATTTCATTGAGGGATTACCCACCTCTAACAACAAGGACATGATTATGGTAGTGGTGGACAGATTCACAAAATATGCACATTTCATTCCTATGAAACACCTATAACTGTGAAAGTCAGTGGCTGCTGCCTTTCATGATCACATATTCAAGTTACATGGACTGCCTCTGGTAATTGTTACTGACAGAGACAGATCTTTACAAGTCAATTGTGGCAACAGCTGTTCAAGGCATGAAAATAAAATTACACATGAGTACTAGCTACCACCCTCAAACTGATGGACAGACAGAAAGAGTCAACCAGTGCTTGGAAACCTATCTAAGATGCATGGCCTTTGCTCAGCCAAAGAAATGGCAATCCTGGCTCACTTCTGCTGAATGGTGGTACAATACCACATTTCATACTGCCCTCAAGCTGACACCATTCCAAGCCTTGTATGGGTTCCCTCCTCCACAAGTTGCTGAGATGTTCTTACCTGATGCAAATACAGAAAAAGCATCAGAAATGCTCAGAAATCGTGAAGAAGCTATTGCTGTCATCAAGGAAATTGAAACTGCACAAGACAGAATGGTGCATTATGCAAACAAGAACAGAAGTGAGAGGCAATTGGAAATTGGGACATGGTCTATTTAAAGGTGCAGCCTTATCGCCACTCATCTCTGGACATCCACAGAGCATCAAGCTCCATTCCAAATTCTATGGTCCTTTTCGCATACTGGCAAAAGTGGGTAATACAGCTTATAAAATATTACTGCCTGACAAATGCACATTACATCATACCTTCCATGTTAGCCAGCTGAAGAAGCATCATGGTCCTCTGGCTATTCCTACACCAACTCTCCCTGGTGGATGCTCAAGGCAATATCCAGACTGGACCTGAGAAGCTATTGGACCGCAAGCTCATTCCAAGGAAGCAAGGAGATATCACTATACCTGTCGTTCAATGGTTGATTAAATGGATCAATCTGCCCGTGGAAGCTGTCTACTTTCATCCAGAGTGTCTTTCCTTCTTTCCAGCCTTGAGGACAAGTCTGAGCTCGAGAAGGGGGAATTGTCATGATCTGCGACTGAAGAGAAGAAGAACAACTGATTCAGTTACTGTTGCTGATCCGGGACATTTCCTAGCCGTCGATGAGTCTATCTCCGGCCGAGATTAGAACTTACCGCTTCGTCGTTTGAATCAGCTTTATCTACAGAGCATATTCGCGCCAACCACTCAGTGTGTTGTCGTTTAGCTCGAGTCCTTGATATTTAAGCGCCGATCCGGCTTGTAATCTTTATCTTTCCCCTTTTGGGTTAAACCCTAGCCGCCGTTGTTCCGGCTGGCCTTACCTTCCTCTCTCCCGAACTCAAGCACTGTAATCTTTCATCTGAATTTAGCAATACAGTGGAGAGTGGCGATGATGTTTCCCTGCTTCGTTTGAGTGATTCCGTTGTAATTCGATTTCTGCTAGTTTAGGCATAACAGGAAAGCCGAACGAAAACAATGAAACGGGAATCGACCGTGGGAGCTGGCTAGGAACAAGGTTGTTGGATCGAGGTGGGCAGAGGCGGGGCTTTTAAAGGTTCCGTGGTTTGCCGATCGGGTGATTATCGTCCTCGGATACTAATCCGTATTTTGCTCTGATACAAATCTGCCCGTGCTCGGGTTTGGATAATTATCGCAGCTTCGGCTGATTGACGTGATCTATCTGATCACGTAGAGGTAATTATCCAATGCGATTATTAATATTATCTCGTCCCCAACCGTTGGTTGAGTCCGGTTTTTTTTTCGAGCAGTCACCGGGGGGGAGCACAAAGGGCTCCCACCTGAATCTTCTCATTTTCGCATTTTCAGAAACATGTTACAGTGTGTGGGGGGGAGGGGGGGGGGACTGGTGTGGTACCTAGTAGCCAGCAAGGGCAAGCAAAACGGGGAACATAGGGAGACTACAAAGGTCGTTCAGGGAGGAAATAGGTGAGCCAGAGGTCGACGTCGGCTCTGTGCTGAGGCGTGCACGCCAGAGGATGGCGTCATCTCTGCATTTCTTCTTGATCAGAGCCAAGGACGGGGAGAGGCCATCGAACACCACCCCGTTCCGGTGTTTTTAGAGGTGCCAAAGGCACATGAGGCGCAGGGTAGAGGCAGTCCTGGATGGGGCGCTTGGGGGGATTGGGCAGGAGGCCGCATCGGCGACGGATGTGACAGGCGCACCGGCGGCGCCGATCGAAGCCCAGAAGCGGCGAGCGAAAGGGCAGCCGAACACAAGGTGGTCCGGTGTCTCGATCGTCTCGGAGCAGATGGGGCAGCTACTTTCATCTTCAACAAGAATCTTTTTCTTCAGGAGGTTGGAGCGGCATTGGATGCGTCCTTGAACGAGCAGCCAAGCAAAGAATTTAACCTTGGACGGCGTGCGGCTGCGCCAGACGAAGTCATGGTGCGGGGAGAGGACGCCCCCGCGTGTGCGCAGTCGGTAGAGCGCGGAGGTCACGAGCTTGCCATCAGTCCGCCGCAAAGCGGGAGAACGCGCGCGTCCGGGGCAGGTGAGAGCACGAAGCGCGCGAGCACGGCGTTGAGCTTGGCACGCTGCCTGGATGCCGTGGCAGACAGTCGAGGCACGAGGAAGGAGTCAAGCCCACGCGCCACCACTTGCTGAACCGTGCAGATCGCGTTGGTTGAGTGGGAGAAGAGCTCGGGTATGGCGGAGGCAAGGGCGCCGAGCGGCGACCAGGAGTCCATCCAGAAGGCTGCGCGCCGGCCGTCCCCGAGCTGGACCACAGAGAGAGCTCGGTAAAGGGGAGGAGCCGCACGAGCGAGCTCCAGTGCGAGCCACATAGCGCAGCCGAGTTATCAGAGAGAGTCCGGGTTTGTTTTGACCGGCGAGTGAGTTCGTGATCGATCCTCTTTTCGTTTTGGAGCCATCTCTGATACGTACTAGGAAATTTGACGCGGCGGCACGCCGCGCCCGTGGTGTTAATTTTGCTGCATAATTTGAAGTGTATTTTATGATGGTTCGTAAAGTGTTCCTTCTAAACTATGGTCATATAGCTGCAATTGTGAAGAAGGTTCTGTAATTGTTTCGTTCCACATATAGAAGTTTAATTCAGAAAGTAGCAAGTTTAATTCAAAAGGTAGCAGATTGTAAATATTGAAGCAATTTTCTAATTACAGCAAGTTACGAAAAAACAAATAGTTGTAATAGTTTGTGGGTGTGGAGTCCAGCGATAAACTATCCACCTGGTTGTGAAGGTATTAAGAAGTCAATCTTGCGGTAAATTTGGATAAGCGAGGAGCGTGTTGGGATTATGAAAAGAAAAAGACGCACAAAAGTGGTATCATATTAACTCACGGACGAAGGTGAAGAGGAAGAATGCACTACCTGCACTCTGGTACTCATCACTTGATGTTTATTTACCATGAACTGAAATAACATTCTGTAGATGAACGTATGGTGAAAAAAACACATAAATAACCCATCTCTTGAATGCTAGTTTCTTTTCACCTTACCTTCAAGAAGACAGTAACACCTACAGTATCATAAAGTGACCTAGTAAAGCATATCAGAGCTGCATAGATCTTAATGCCAATGCAGTACATTTCTTGTGAGTACTCGAAACTTTCTACATCTTATTGTAGAAGTGTAACATCAACTATAGTGTTAGAAAATCACAATGATGGAAACATTATCATTTTGTGTAAATCTAAATGGTAGTACCAAAATAATCTGGATGGGTATTCAGTTTTTCTATGAGACCCCATCTTGGGCAATCAAATGCACCTTACAATCTAGGGAAAATCGAATGATATTTCGGTAAATATTCTCAACAGCAACATAGACGGCATGCCAAAACCAACAAAGTGAACACTACAGGACTATTAAAGATTTCATCATCCTGATTCTATGAGAAGTGTTTTTGGAGCAAAAATAAATAGATAACTGGAATGAACTAATCTGCATGCTAAGGCTTTTTTGTAGGACGTCGACATCTTTTTTGAGGAAAAAAATAACATGAATCAACTGTGTTTGCCATATAAAATAACATAAATCTTTGCCATCAAAATAACATTACTTGACTTTGTTTGGCAGGAAAAAAGGAGGCATAATTTCCTTACATTAACATAAAGGTGATATCTCGATTTCTTTGTAGTATGCGTTTCGACAATGTCACAAAACAAACCATGCACCTCTTGCATATAACAATGTGCTAACACTCTAAATGTCTTTGAATGGATAGAAAATCTGTTAACATAAAAGTTGTAGCCTCAAAATAATTCACTCAGGGACATCGCCGGGTGACGTCGGCGCCTTCAGGGAAGGCTGAAACGCTCAGCGGGACATCGCCGGGTGACGTTGGCCCTTCAGGGAAGGCTAAAACGCTCAGCTTTGATATTGCACTTCTACAGTGCGGGGCGACGTGGGCGCCTCGACAGGCCACTGAGATGGTTCGCTCTAATATATGACCGATTCATAATTTTCGGAAAACGCGGAGACTTTTCTACAAAAAATATAGGGGAAAACGTGGGGACTTTTCTGCAAAAAGCGGAGGGTCCGCGCGTGTGTTTTATGCCGGAGAACCGATTCACAATTTCTGAAAAAGGAGGGACTTTTCTAAAAAAACACGCGTGCCGTCAGAAATTTGTCTTTTTGTACAGCATAAAATACAACAAATTTGAAGATTAGAGAGAAATATGTATATGTCTGTCAAAATAAAAAGGTTAAAACATGAAAATTGTTTGGAAGGGTGATATCCATATACTCGTGAAACTAAAATTCAAACGGATGAATGAGTACGACGAATTTGACAAAATTCGTCAAATATTTGTGCGAATTTAGATCCAAAATTGAGGAGTTAGAGTCGACAAAACTCGAAACCGTTCAGGGGAATGGAATCTACTCGTCGACGCGCATATATTTCATGTATATAATTTTTGGGAGGACAAAATTTTTTTTAAAAAAAACTAAGAAAAACGGTAGAAGTGCGCGCACTGTAGCACTTCTATGGTGCGGATGGTGCGGGCGACGTGGACACCTTGAGAGACTGGTGAAACGGAGCAAAAAAAAAGCATTGTAGAAGTGCGCGCACTGTAGCACTTCTAAAGTGTGGGCGACGTGGAAGACAAATTTCTGGATCCAAATAGCCGGATTCGAAATTTTAAATCTGTCAGAGTTTGTTTGTTTGTTTTTTGCACAGCCTAAAATATAACAAATTTGAAGAGTGGAGAGAAATACATTTATGTCCGTCAAAATAAAAAGGTTAAAACATGAAAGTCTGCCCCTGATAGTCGGCGTCGAACAACGTACCGGCGTCTCCGGGGCGTCAAGCTGCACTGATGGCCGTTGAGCAGTGCACAGGACGTTGTCTGCCCCTGTACGTCTTCTCCTTCTGCAGCCCCGTCTGGGCCGTCACTTGGCTGAGTGGCTGCCCCGTGCGGCGAGTAGGGAGCTGCCGCGCGCGGCCCAACAGCGTTCGCTTGAGCCTGCTTGGAGCAGCCGCAAGCCAGCGGCCCGCCAGGGACTGGTGAAGAACTCGTCGCACCGGGCGACCGCGGGAGTTCTGCCGCCCAAGACCCAGCAGCATCCCCAGGCGACGGCGAGCAATTTGCCGCCCGCGGCCCAGTAAGTTGACTGTGTTTCTCGGACTGCATATACGCAGCACACTCCAGATTCTTGATCGCTTCACCGAAAGCTCCAGTACCAGAACAGTTTGTGGAAACCAACTGCGCCACAATTTCTTTACCTCTCGGTGTTTGCGGTTTTTCATTGAATGGAGTGACCGCAATCCCATGGCTGACCGCAACTGTCCCAAGTAACCCCAGCGGTGAACTCCCGGTCCCGACACATTAGCTTGTGGCATGGGGGTGTCACCATCCGCGGTCTTTGGTTGCTCATTAGCGTGCGACTCGTCCGTGTCTTTTTCCTCCAATCCTCTTGCATCATCATCTTTGCCATTTCGTTTCCAAATAAAGGGCACAAAATCTGGATCCGCGACATAATCCGCCGCCTCCTTGCTGAACCAAAAAGAGTACCCCTTAAGTATCACAAAGGCATCAGCTTTAACCTCTTTTGTCTCAAACAAGTTGGGGTTGCGCATCGCCACCAGAATCCGAACCACATTATGACGCCGGAGAGCCAATAAGTCCACATCCATGGTCTTTCCAATGAGAGTACCCACAACCCAAAGACCCAGAAAGTGACGCAGTGAGTTTGGCACACCAGACACATGCACCCAAGTTGGTGTCAATTCCGCCATTGGCTCGATGTCCTTCGGCTTCCAAATGTCTATGGAAATCACCGTCTGCTGCTTCGGCAACCCTAACTCGGATCCATTCATCCTCTCCAAGTCCGCCATAGAAGGAAAATTGACTAAGTAAGAATCCTCCTTGTACTCAGAGTATGGGATAGCCTCCCAGCGCCATGCGGACTGCAGCGGACAATAGCGAGCTATCATGGACTGAACCACTTCTGCTGACACAGGCTCCCTAGTCACCGTTACGACAGCCACGGGGGTAGTACTCGCAGGCAGTTGAGGTCTAAAGACGCCGTCCGGCAGGTGGCTGAACATAGTGTCCTGACATCCGATGCCCGCCATCCCAACATATGGCTTCGGCACTCTGAGGATTGGGCACCGAAGATTCGGGTGCACCACCCTGACACAGAAGTAGCAGTACCGGTCAATCAAGCACTCCTTCGTGCTGTGAGAGTCTATCTGACAAGTAGCGCAATGCTTCCTCTTTGCCACAGCAGCCCCTTGAGCCACCGTACCAGCCGCCGTAGCAAGGGCAATCGTATCCAGAGTAACAGCAGCATTGGGCACGGCACCCTGACCGTCCTCGCTCGATCCAGCAGTTGCCAGCGTCGGCTTCTTCTTGTTCTTGCTCTTCTTCTTTGCAGCAGCCGCAACGCCAACCGTAGTCGTACCGACGACGAACGACACTGTCGTCACCGTCGTCGGATTGATCACGGGTGGCTCGACCGCCGGAGCCGCAGCGGCATTCGCGACCTGCCCGGGAGGCCCCGCTACACGCCCCGGCGCAGCCGTCCTTGCGACATTGGAGGTCCCTGGGCCGGCATTCCGACCGAAGATCATCGGGGGACGAGTCGCGGGAAGCATGCCGGAGCCCTGAGATCCTTGTTGTCCGCTCCCCGGAGGAGCTCCCGAGCCGCCTGCAGCCGCCATTGATCCCGGCGTCGCGACCACTTGGGCAAATGTCCGCGAGAGAGTGGGGGACGCAGGGAGAGCAGCAGGCTGAGGCAGCGCGACGGCCGGCGATGATGGCGGCGAGGTGGAACGTGCGGGTGGAGCAGCGTGAACAGCAGACGCGGCGGAGATAGAAACCCTACGCGAGATGTCTCTGAATCCTCTCTAGAGCCCAGCGAAACGCCGACCCAAGTGGGCCCAAGGGGACGGACGGACCAGATCGACCGGCCTCCCGGTCCCACCTGCAGCGGTTTGAATTTCAATGCCGCCGCCGTGATCCGCAATCGTCCGCACGCCGCGCGTCTCCGGTGCGCCGCCCGCTCCAGCCGCGGCGAGTTACGACCACCATCTTCCCCATGCGCCGGAGTTGGTGGCATGAACATGCCTAGAACGGCCGGCGGCGAGATCCTAGGACGAGGTAGAGGACCCCGCCAGCCTAGCCGGACGGGCTTTGACATCACCGCCCCCAGCGCCGAAGTACGCGAGAAGAACGCCCGCCGTGAGCTTCCGACGAGTCCAGCGACATCCCCAGCGTAGGCGTGCCGGCAACTTGCCAGAACCGGACGTCGGCGGCGACGACGATCGCCTCTCCCGTACCCGAGACGCCAGCGTGGGGAAGCCGATCTCGTTCCAGAATTCCTGCGCCAATTCCTCGTCCGATCGCCGGCCCCGTCGCGCCACCGTAGTCCAGCCAGCTTCCGGCGTCTCCTCCACCACCTCCTCCTCTAGCACTTCCATGGCTGCCTCGAAGGGCACCTCGGAGAGGCAATCCTCATCCTCCGATGAACTCTCCTCGTAGAGGCACGAGAAACGCGAGCCGCCGGAATCGCCCGCCGGCGAGATAGTATCCCGCTCTGGCGATAGCCCGTGGGGCGGCAGCTACGCGCGGCGCCCGTCGTCCGCTCGCTCATCGTCTCCAATCAAACTTCCCCAATCACCAAACTATTCATCTGAAATGGCATGTCTGGGTGTTTGATTGTATGCCAGAACTCACGACAAATGTACCAAACTATAAAAATTAGTATGCGAGAACACTCCAACATAAAAAAAAAACAATTTGAAGGTACAAAAGAATTTGCTCGATTCTCTTAAATTTTATTTTGTGATGGATGCAAGTCTCTTCTACCATGCAGCTATAATATATCATGATATTAATTGTCAAAAAACAAATGAACAAATAGACGGCCATAGCCGAAGAGGTATTGTGTGGAGAACTTTTGCCATCAAATCCCAACCGGGGATCACCAGCCACAAGGCGCGCTATCCGCATCGTTTCCCGCCCAAAGCACGCCCATGGCCGCCGCCGCCTCCTCCTCCTCCACGTTGCTACCGGCAAGAACCATCTCGAGCGCCCGCCCCGTCCCATGGACAGCCGCCCAGTGCCTCCCAAGAAGGGTAGGAGCGAGCAGGCCGTCGCCCTGTTCCCTCCGCTTCTCCACCGGTAGATCGCGGCGAGCAACAGAGGCAGCTCGAGCGTCTGCGGCGGGCGCGAGCGGAGCTCCGGCTGCATCCCTTCCGGCGGCGCTGCTCTTCGACTGCGACGGCGTGCTCGTCGACACCGAGAAGGACGGCCACCGCATTTCCTTCAACGAGACGTTCGCCGAGGTCAGGTTCCCTTCCATTCCATCGACGCCTTGCCTCCGATCCATTTTGATTTCGTGATGCAAGTTGCTCCCAGGTCAAGATTATTCTTTGTTTTTGCAGAGGGAACTAGGTGTGAGCTGGGATGTTGAATTGTACGGAGAATTGCTCAAGATAGGTGGTGGGAAGGAAAGGTCAATCCACTCTTTACTCTTTGCATTGATTTGACTTGCTTCAGTGGCCTGCTAAAACTGAAGCTTTTTGACGACTTCAACTGTAACACAATTGTTTGAACATTCCTTATAGGATGACAGCATATTTCAACAAGACAGAGTGGCCAGTTAAAGCGCCAACGACTGACGAAGAAAGAAAGGAGTTTGTTGCTTCTCTTCACAAGAGGAAAACAGAACTATTTATGGCCTTGATTGAGAAGAAGTTACTTCCTCTCCGTCCAGGTGTTCAAAGGTCATGTTTTCAAAGAATTTGATGGCTTGAGTAACTTAACTGCAGTTTAAATGAACTTGTGAGTCAGAAACATTCTCTTCTGTTGTTATGACACTACAACATAATGTATGTTGTATGTAAACAACAGAATTAGTAGTATTGCATCTGCTTGTCAAAAAAAAAAAAAAAAAATAGTATTGCATCTGTATGAATATATAGCAGTTCTGGTGTAGCCAACCGTTTTTCGGTTGGAATTAAATGCATGTGCCTTAAATATTATCCATTGTAATTACGCTTCTAACATCTACTCGATCTGTTCAAAATATAAGGCATGTAAATTTGACCTAACCCGAAAGTTTCTTATTTTGACCAACTTTTTTTTGTTTGCTCACCACATATGCCATGTGGTAGACAAAAATATTTTGTCTAACATATTTCATGATAGATCTATTGATAATGGTATTGTAGATATTGATATTGTTTCTATAGACCAACTCAAGCTTAGAGAATTTGTATACGCTTATATTTTGGAATGGAGGAAGTAATATGAAAAGTTAAAGAAATGAGTGAAACAAGATTTAGATAACTAATATTGTCAACACATGTTAATAAAACATTGCAATTTCTGCTGAATAGGTCTACATTACATGCAGATAAAGATATGTCAATGTAATCCAACAGCCGACAAGAGGATTTTTAAAAATTAATTATCTAAACTTCTTAGCTTTTACAGGTTAATTGATGAAGCTCTAGGAAAGGGGGTGAAAGTGGCAGTATGCAGTACTTCAAATGAGAAAGCTGTAAGTAACAAAATATTTCCCAACCCCGGATGCTTTTAAAAGAGAGATAATTGTTCAATTATTTGCACAAGGGAATGTTCTAGTGATTGCTCCCTTTTTTGTAGAAGTAATAACGTTTGCTCTTAATAACATATGCTCTACTTAAATCGTCTCATATTTGATTTATGTTGTGAGCTTATATATGGCAGCTAACATATTTCACTCTCCACTTAGTGCAGGTTTCAGCTATAGTATCGTGCTTACTGGGGCCCGATAGAGCAGAAAAGATTACCATATTCGCTGGGGATGTGGTTCCTCGCAAAAAACCTGATCCGGTAAGGGGTAGTTTGTAGTTACATTCTATGTTACGCTGCAAGGTGCAATCTAATTCGTCAGGGGGACCTTTACTGGTTTAGTAATATTTGTTGTTTGATAGCTAAAAAAATCAGCGCAGTCACGTCTGAAATATAACCATTTAAGTGCTCCTAAAAGACCACAGTGATGCCAAACAGACCATAAGTTTAAATACTAATTCATATGTCATTATTCTATTTTTATTTGAAATATTTTATATAAGACATTACATTCAGATTTCCAGCGTGCCATCAGAAAACTGAACGAAATATATGTGTTATACTAAATTTACTTTTTTTTATTAAATACCATGTCATTAAGTGCTCCGTCCATTCACTGAACCTCACCATTTCGTTTCAAGAAATATCCATTACATCCTTCCTCTACAAAAGAGTAATGTGCATCACCGATGCCTTACTGCATTATACTTAAAATCATATCTACTTATTGTCTCGAAAAGTAATTTTAGAATTTTGTTTTTGTGGTTTTGTACATATGCCACAATAGAAACTAGTGGTCAAAGTGTCATCTTGAAGACCGTGTAAATGTTCGAAATGTTACTTATTTACGAACTGCAGTGAGTAGCCCCTTAAAATTTCTGGGAGTAAGCAATAGTCTTCATAGTCAGCACACTACAATTGAACGCTAGAAAGGAAAGATGAACTAGTACCATAAGTGGTGCAGGTGCTGTATTAGACTGCCCAACGATTTATTAAATTTTCATACACTTAGAAGCTTCTTGTTTTAATGGAATCTTGGACATTTTCTTTTTTTAGATTACTCCTTCCAAAATTGAGCCTTCAGTCATTTTTATTTTTGCTTGGCATTTTAAGGCGGATTAAATTCACACTTCCTATACTCAGATTTGCATTAGCTTTCAGTCAGTAACTGGCATATAAGTTGTGGACAAAAAATTGTTTCCTATATTTCTGGACATGTCACGGATAATTTGGTTCTTTTGTGGGCTTTTGCAGGCAAT
This sequence comes from Poa pratensis, assembly GCA_947311845.1. NCBI lineage: Eukaryota > Viridiplantae > Streptophyta > Magnoliopsida > Poales > Poaceae > Poa > Poa pratensis. The sequence continues at coordinate 90,016,256 of CAMZMU010000085.1, forward strand.
CTACTTGCTAGCAGCAACTACGTTGGAAGTTGATCCCTCTAGGTACTGTTAAAATGATACTTTGGGTTCTTTATATTGTTTTTGTTTTCAGTGTCAGTGTATGCATCATTTCTATGTAGTATATTTGAAATTAGTCAGATTTAGTAATAATTATGCATTACTTATTTAGTTCACTGTACGATTACGGTTGTAATGATCATAGTTTTTTCAAAGGAATAGTAAATGCAATGTAAGAAAACAAACTGATGCAACATTGACATTTAGGAATCCATTGTGGTTAACATAATGTAGTATTTATCACTGTATTTCTATTGTTGCACCTTATTGTATTACTTAATTTTGTTACATTTGTCTTTTAAACTATATGAATTCTATCATATTAAAAGTAAGTTTGCTAACTACTGTTGTTTGTATATCAGCTGTGTTGTTGTTGAAGACAGTAATATAGGACTTTCAGCGGCCAAAGCTGCTGGTATGAAGTGTATTGTAACGAAAAGCGGGTAATAACTATCTTCCCGCTAAGTACTTTAAAAGGTGCATCATATTTCTTTTATATGATAGTTGGTAAGCATTTCATAATGAAGAAGGGTGTTGATTTCTCTGTATTGAAGCAAAATTTATGGCTTCTAAAAGAGATGCAGTATTGCATTTTCATATGGGTTTCTGCAGTGGTGTCTTGAAAACCATTCCCACCCAACAAACAGGAACAGAACCGAATAGAAGTTACCACCAGACACCAGGTTTCTCTTAGCAAAACATGAAAAGAATATCTTCTGAAGATGGTTGGAACATGCCTAACAAGCAGTAATCTCCATGGCCCGCATAAAACCAGGATCAGAGGGCATTTTTGTCCTCGGACCAGGCCATTTTATTAAATCTGCATGCATGCCACCAGTTTGACCTAAACCGTACCAGACTTCTCTATAATGTTCTTGCAGTATGTATGACTTATAAGTCCCTTCTTACTACACCACTTGGCTTCAGAAAATATGAATTTATTTCGATCTGTTTTTTCCTTTATGCACATACTGCATACATGGCATATTTTGGTTGGACCTGCAGTTTTCTAGAACAAATTTAAAAAATTATAAGTTTATCTAGTGACTTTCTTTCATTTTATTGTCGTGAATTTATTGTTTCACCTTTGCGTACTTGAATGGAACTCTATAAAAATATGCATTCTCTGATCGCGGTATTCTACGTCATGGTACCGTGATGAAACTCCAAAAACTCTTTCAGGAATAGGGGAATGCAGAGTCTTATTCAGTACCATAGTTATATATTTTTAACATTTTAGATATTTAAATTTGAGAACGAATACTAGAAACACCACTGCATCACTTAGTTAGCAGAAAACCAAAACATAACGAATAGTCGAATACTAGAAACACCAGCGCAGAACTTAGTTAGCATAAAACCAAAGCATACTATCAGCATATTGAATTTGTTCACAAGCCTGAAGAAGTACAGATGACATATTGCGTCATCTATTTCGCACTTCATGATATGCTTTCTTGTCTGCTTTTATCATGATCTTTTTCTTTTCTAGAACAGATGTGTTTCCTTTTGGGTGGACCTCATATTCTTGTGTGGAACAGGTACACATCAGATGAGGATTTTGTGATAGCGGATGCCGTGTTTGATTGCATCGGTGACCCTCCGGAAGGACGCTTTGATTTGGAGTTCTGCGCCAACCTCCTCCAGAAACAATTCGTGAGCTGAGGAGGCACATGCCCCAAGTCGGCCAGTCTCATACATAATACTGTACAGAAGTTCACCGAGAGTGCCAACCAATGGTTGTAAAATGGTTTCACATATAAAAGGAACACCATTTTTCTTTATGAACAAACAATCAGCATTCAATGACACTTGCAAAATTGTTCTCTTTCTTGTAAAATTTATAAATCCTCCTATTATCTAGCATTTAAATTTACCTCTGCCGCATCATGAAATGGCCCGTTCCATTTTGTAACGTCACTTTTAGTTTTAGGGCAAATGTGCTGTCTGTGTCCTATTTCATATGGTATCGCGCCCTTGTATTTTTCTTCCCACATATTTAAGAAATGCACAGGATTACCAGTATAGCATTGTTAAATACGTCTCCTTTGTAATCTTATTAATGCTTCTTTAGAACAAAGGATGCTAGTAGGTATCTCATGCTAGCATTGGAAATATATATGATATCATTTTTATAAAGACATTTGGACTAGAGTTAGCTTAAATATCTGTGTTAATGTTTTTTTTCTTGCCTCTTTTCTTCGAGGATTTTAAATATTTGTTTAAAAGCCAAACCCATGCTTTCATGTCCCGTTCTTGTTCATGTGCTTCCATTTTGCTGTTCCTACAGATATCCATGATATCTTGCATCCGATTTCTAACAGATTTATTGTCATGCATTCCAAAAAGGGAATGTCCGAGATTTATTGTCAGCAGGTGTGGCATGATATCTTGGCATGGCTATGCCTGACCTGCCAGCCGCCAAACCACACGTCACCCCCCTAGGCCTTTGGTGCCAACAATCAAAGCAGTCCACACCCAAGCAGATGTGCAAAGGACTCGCCACCACCACGCTTCTGATCCCCTGGCTAATTTGGAAGCACCGCAACAGCTCCGTCTTCGATGGCGCCAGACCCTGCTGATTTGGTGGCCAAGATTAAGTAGGAGGCTGCACTTTGGGCCAGAGCCGGCGCCTTAGGTTTGCGTGACATCCTCCCGACGACCTTGGACGTCCACTGATGTGTAATTGTTGAGTGAAATGCAACAATGGTCCCGGAAGTCGTCGGCTCTGTCTAAAACGATCCTTACACTTAGAAATTGCTCTAATACAGTCCTTCAACTTGCTCTCTGTGTCCACATACGGTCCTAACTACAAATCCCAACCGTATTGCCCACCCGCGGCGTCAAGCTCCAGACGGTACTCCACGCTGGATGATTTGCTGCAACAACTGAGCTAGTTCGAAAATCTAGACATGTAATATTAACTCTACACACAAGATGTACATGCACGGAGCTATACGGTGCGGGGGATGGGAGTGCAGCGAACCGATGCAACACGTCACTAGGCTGCCAAAAATCCCCGTGAACAACCCAAATAATGGATCTCAGCTTGAAGCTGAACTTGCAGTTGCTAGTCTTGATCTGATCTGGCTGCTGGCTTTCAGGACTCTGGGCTCAGGAGAATGTCGACGACGAGGTCACAGCGCACCCGAGACATGACCTTCCACAGCTTGAGTCTGCCGAGCTCCACCCGCACGGGCACGTCGCGCCCAGAATAAGAGCGGCACAGCGCTCGCCTGGTTCGCGTCCCAGCTACGCCTGCCCGACCATGGCCACGCCTAGCATGATAGCATCATCGTCTTGTGGTGAAGAGCGCCCAGCCCAGCCGCGGCGAGGATGGCAAGGTGATCACCGCGAGGTAGCAGCCACAACGCCGCTTCGGCGGAGGCAGCGGCAACGACGCGGAGGAGGAGGCAACTGCTGGTGCTGGGGCCGGCGGCCTCCTGTACGCGCCTGATCGGTTCCCTCATTGGACCGGAACGAGCTCCCTGCAGGCGGCATAAGCTGCGACGGCATTCAAAGCAGTACACGGAGTTGGCCAGTGATCGTAGCCCCCCGGCTGTACATGTCAAAGAAATAGGACATCTTCACGGTGTCGCCGCTGCGGGAGCTGCCGACGGCGTTCAAGGAGTGAGTACGTACGTGGATGGCGCTGACCTGCCAAGGACAGCATGGCCGCGATGTTCTAGCCAGCGGGTGGCGCGGGCAACACGGGGACTGCGGATCACCGGCCACCAATGGTCGATGACTGGGTGCGCTCCTCGTGGATTTTTTTATGCCACGTCAGGGCTGTACAGTAAGGATTCGTAATTAGGACCGTATATGGACATCCCGACCAACTTGAAGGACTGTATTAGAGCAAATTGTAAGTTTGAGGATCGTTTTAGACATAGCCAATGACTTCCGGGACCATTGATGCATTTCACTCGTAATTGTTCTTACCCCATGTACACCTTCTACAGGCATGATCTGATGTAAAACAACTTGTCTTTTTTTCAATGAAATGAAACGCAAATGCTTTTGCGTTTTCTCGGAAAAAAAAGTTGCCAATGGATAAGAACTGCATATTGTCATGCATTCCAAACAGGAATGTCTGAGTTGCCAGTGGATAAGAACTGCTGCATAGTTAACCGTCTCATGGGGTGGCACAATGAAGAGCTTGGGAAGATTTTTCTATCTTTCATCTTGAAAACATACAAGTCATTTCTAAGAACTGAAAATGTATACCACCATCTAAATGAATAAACATATCTAACAAATAATATACGACATACTCTGGTATTTACGAGCACTCTGGCAGTATCTTTAGTCTCAAAATTACAGTTAGAACTTCGGAAGTGTATCTGTGCTCAAAACATCACAAAAGAAAGGTACAAGCCTACAGGCTACCAGATAAAACGCCTCAAGAGCAAAAAGTAGAGCCTCCAATCTTGCCTCAAATTGCAACCGAAATACCAGTTACAGATTTTCCTCAGCCATCCTACTTTGATAGGGAACACAAGGCATAGTGGAACGGGACGAAAATGTTCCAGCATGGTATCAGAACCATCGAACTCAGCTTCCGTTGAAAGAGCAGTTAAGAGATATTCCTCATACATACTACTTCTTCTGGACAAGTCTCTTTCGTCGACGCTTGGGGGAGGCATCTTCAGGTGCGTTATGCTTGACGCCTAGAAGTTCTAAGCTAGATACAATTGCATTCTTGGAAATAAACCACCCTGGTTGTTGTTGATCAATGGCAAGCTCTGCTGCTGGGCCGTTGTAAGTTCTCAACAGATTATCCGAGTTAAGCACATCTGCTCCCTCACCAACCAGGCACGTCTCGATAACTCCCCGATTTGAATATTCATCAATCTGTAAATTACGTGCAATCAGTTGCAATTTGGGAGCAGTTCAATAATATAATTTATGTGGTTCAGTGAATTCGTGATATCAAGACAAATTATATGGGTGAAAAGTACACAACCCTACGACACATGTGATGCTTAATTCCTCACATGTGATGGGTCTTTAGAACATGCTATCATGGAGAAATTGCAAAATGTAACCATTTCTATCACGAAAAAATTATCTGATCGCTAACACGGTGTCGCATCAAGTATAACATTAGCTTGCAAATGCTAATATTGTAGATTTCATTAGTGATATCATCATCATCACTGCAAACCTAATTCAAATCAAGTCAGTAGCTTCGATCAGAATGAAAATTTATGTCATCGATAAACATGGAGCCCTATCAACATCTAATGAACCATGTGAGTACAAGCTTGTGGTGAAATTGCAGGAAAATAATTTTGTAAGGATTTACCTCATCGCTGTGCTGAACAAGATTGTAACACCAAGAACGTCAAAATGGTTAGCCATTGATCTTTCAAGACCACATAACATTTGATACCGCAGATTTGCATAAAGCCCGTAGAAAGCTCCATAACTAAGAGCATTGTTGCTGATAGAAGGAACAGTCATCGATAACCTACATGTAACAAGATTGGTCAAAATAAATTCCAAAAACATAAAGACAGAATTGGACAACTGCTTTAAAGATGTAGGCCATTTGATGAATATGGAGATAAACTACACATAGTAGCACCTTCTTTCTCTTCCAGCAGAAAGGACATTGGATACACCACCTTGAATGGTGCCAACAAGTAGCCCACCTAGACATAGCTCAGCAGCTTTGCTAAACAATGACTGCGTTCTTCTTAGAAGATCAAACTGTCTCATAGGATAGCTCTTCTCAAATATATTATTGGGAAGTTTCTGGATCATATATGAACGGCATGGTGCAAGTGAACAGACAACAGCTAAGTTGCACACTGTAGCAGTGAAAACATTGAGAAGCACCAAATCCCATTCTTGTTGGAACCTAACACCCAAGAATATGCAGGATTAGATGAGATCGATGCCAAAAAATCTGGATATGAACAGCGTAGAAACAACAACATACCTCTCCTTACGAGTCTTCATCTCCCACCAAACAGAAGAGCTGACTGTAGCTAGCAACTCAAAGGTCATCTTGTGCAGGAAAGATGGATCTGCAAGCATTCTGCAATTTGGAGAAGAGATGCCAATTGTTAACGTTATTGCTTTGTTGTAAAAACACAAGGGATATGCCAAGATTACAAATGTAATCAGAGTGCATACTGATGCTATTTGATCAATGAAGTAATACAAGTCAAAATATAATGTTAAGGCCCATAATGTTAACTATTCTGAATATGTTGTCAACTAAACAAGTTCAAGATCCAGTACAACTCGACAAATACCGATGAAGCTCAAAGCTCCAACGATCACTCTGAATGCTAACCGATTGCAATACTAGATAATGATATAAATAAATAAACATATTCTAAAATTACAATATTTGTAGCTCAAACCACTCATTCAGATTCCTGATATGTTGACTAGAAAAAGTTTCAGAGAACATTAATTTTTTTTGTCCAAACAATCATTTAATCACGAGTACTTATACACCAAGATATGATTCATTTTTTGAGAGAGAATATGGATGAAGTTTGCCAATGTAACAACTTACAAGTAAAATTTTGATATAGGATTCCAATTACTTCCAGTATTATTATTTGATATAGGTATGAAAGACAAAAAATGTTCAACATAGAGCCTCCAGTTTTGAATATTGGAAGCCATCATGTAAGAAAGCTCACATCTCAAGTTCAACAAGATGACAATAACTTAAAAAAGAAAACCTTATATGTTGAACAAATATCACCAAGTAAATACTTTTCAGATAGTACCTTCCCACAAGGCCTCTTGAAAAGAAACTTGGAAAAGCTCGAGAGAAATATCTAGCCTTTGTAGGCCTTCCAAACATCGATAAATATTGGACCATCTGAGCTGAGCTGACCAAACCCTACAAAAACAAGTTCATTTGATACTACTCTATGGTCTAGGATCAAAGCTCAAACTACATGTAAGACAATGCAGACAATTTAATACCATCTCGTGAGCTTGACGTAAGCCAGCAGGCAAATTATTTATCGTTTTGTACCACTCTTGAAGAACAGCATCAACAAACTCTCTTTTAAAAAGCTGTACAAACAGAGAATATAAAATGCATAAACTTCACATTAATCATACTCGAGGAGCATGGATAAGATGGCTTCTTAGTGAGAGTTGGACCTCTTGTATAATAATACGTCTTCTGAAGAACCCACTTTCTTCATCTCCATCTTCAGAGTCTTCAAAGTAATCGTCGTCGTCACCATCATCATCTCCACTATTACCACCACCATAGCCAATTCTTCTGCCATTGTCTCCACCACCACTGCCAGTTGCCAGCTATAGTATTTTGCAAGCAAATGAGTCATGAATGAACAAAGCTGTAGAAGATAATGTACTGAACCATAACATATGCACAGGAAATAGAATTCCAAAATAATCAGCAAAGTGACAACTGAACGCAGCAAATTGGAATCAGCAAAGTACATATTGGACAACCTTAAACTACACCCATTATTTTATCATTTGCATACCCTTAAATTTCATTTGAAGATCAAACAGATCTCTATCAACTTGCATCTTACTGTACAAAATAGTTTAGAACAGTAAGAATTGCTGAACATCAAAATTCATGCATTATATGGAGTCAAAGTGCATATAATATAATAACAATCAACAGTAAGTAGGCCCCCAAGAGATTCATCCGAACACTGCAGCACCTACTGTAGTACTTCCTCTCCCAGTAAGAGCTGGATTGGCAGCACAGATCAGATGAAACTTATCCCGAAGACACTTAGAGATTTAGAGCCTAATTTCCCAGCCTCAGTTATCACCTTAAAAAAAAACGTGTGATCCTCTTCACAAGCCACACGGCATCGCAAAATGGCGTAACCCTCGTCGGCACTCATCGTCAAGACTTCGACCAACGCCAGCATCAGAATTCAAAGGTTGCCTTCCATTCCACGGAAGGGATAATAATCCTAACAGTGGCAACAAGTAATCTAGACGCACGCACCTCGGGGAGGACGCCCTTGAGCTTCTTCTGGGAGAGGTCGAGCTTGGCCTTCTGGAGCGTGACGGCCCCAAACGCCCCGCGCTGCCTCCCGCCCTTCATCTCCGTCGCCGGCGTCGCGGCCAGGCACCGCTCGAGGCCGGCCGCGGCGTGGTCCCGCCGTGAGGAGGAGAGGGCGGCGGCGACCCGGAGGCGCGGCGGCACGCGGATAAGGCGGGCGGACGGGCGGGGCTGTGAGCGGGCGGACGGGGCCGCGAGGCGGTGGTGGGTGACGGCGAGGGAGGCGGCGGACTCCATGGTGCGGCGGTGGGATGGTGGCTCCGGCGGCGGTGGCTGGCTGGCTGGCGGAGCCGGGTGGTGGGGGTTTGGATGCTCCGCCCGCCGAACTCCGCGTGAGGAAGGAGGAGGGCTATCTGCTCTTTTTGGAGCTTTGGGTTATTCTTTGGTCTGTGAGGGGCCCAGATTGAAGATTCGCACCGCCGTTTGGCTTAGAGCATCTCTAGCAGAACCCGCAAAAGGGGCAAACCCGCATAATAACCGCCCGATGCGGATTTAAAACCGCAAAAACGCGGAGAACAGAACCCGCAAAACTCCCCGACACGTAAAAGATTTTGCAGGGCCCCGTGAATTCGCCCCGCGGAACCTTTAAGATGGAGATTTCGCGACCAAATTAAGGGGGCCCTGTATACTGTGAAAGCAGTTGGCGGGAGGGAATGTTCATGACGCGCCGGTGCACTTCCGCCACGGAACTCGCCTGAATCCGGCAAACCTCTGCTGCAGCACTGTAGAACTCGTCTCCTTGTCACCGTGGAGCCTACGCCACGCGGAGGTGCTCGTGGGCATCTCCAAACCGTGGCTCCGTCGGGCAGCGGCGGCCTGCCCATGACAGCGGCGAATCGAGAGGTGACCGGCGCAGCGGACCAGCTGCAGGGCCGCAGGGGCGTAGACGAGGCTGGAGTAGCGCAGATGTGGATGAGGCTGGAGCAACGCGGATGGGCAGGGAGGCCGGCGCGGGCGAGCTGGTGGCGATGATGGCGTGTGCTAGCTAGCTAGCTGGATGGAACAAATCGATCGATTCTAGCTTATCTACTACTACTGCATCGACCGATTGGGTGAGTAGATTTTTTTTTTGCGAAATGGTCCTGCTTACATCACCGCGGTTCTTACAGAACAGTCCAGAAAACAAGAGAAATTACAAGTAGGTCCTTCTGGACCCCGAAGCCGGAGACGAGAACGAGGACGTTGCGCCGGCGCGCCGCCGCACCACCTCCCCAAAGCCTTGGAAACGGGAGGCACCCCTGCACGGTCGGGAAGTCGACGCCACTCAGCCCCGAAGAGCCTCCGCCCTGCATCATCACCATCCTCGACGCGGTCAACGCGAGCAGCACCATCTTCAAATTCGAGCTCCAGATCTGCCGCCACCGCAGATCTGGCCGGGAACCTTGGCACGGCACGGATCCACCGATCCGCGGGTGCGAAGGAGGCAGGCGCGCCACCACGGAGCTCCACGAGCGCCGTCGCCGGAGAGGACGCACACCTGCACAAAACTAACACGACACCGACCGCACCACCGCCTCCACAGCGCCGCCGGCGAACCCACTCACCCCTACTCTATATACACGAAGAGATCCGGGGATCCCTGTAACATCCCAAAATTTGTAACCCAGCTTTATTAGTCAAAATTGTGGGCCAACAAAAACTTTTGTTATTTTTATGTGTGCTTGCTTGTGTTGCTTGTTTGTGTTGGTTGTTTGCTAAAAGAAAACTTGAAGAAAAGAAAAGAAACAAAGCAAGTGCTAAAACAATAAAAATAATGTGACAAGTGTCACACTAAATCTCCAAGTGTTGATTCAAAAATTTCTCCAAACAAAAATCCAGTGGAGGGAAGTGATCCCTCCCATTTCATCTTTAATACTTTTCTCCCTCCTTATTTTAAAAACGTTATTCAAAATTCTATTTTCAAATTTCCAAATGTTTCTTTAACTTTGGAAAACCCTCAAAATCATCAAGCTACACTTCCAAATTAAATCAACCAATGGTCCACAAACCTTGGAAAAATATTTGGAAGCAAACTTTGTAAATAAATTTCAAAAAAATCAAATTGAACTTGGTTCGGGTATTTGATCGAACACTTGTGATCACCACTGAGTTCATCTCAAACCCGAAAATCAATCCAAAATTCGAGCTCAAATCGGTGCAATCCCGTGCCATTAGCGTTTCCACTCACTCACCTCACCTCACTCACTCGAAGGGAGGAGATTTGACAAGCTCGTTGACCCCAGAGGAGGCAAGACGATGGCGCCACGCCATTGCCGTCCCTGGCGAGCTCCCGCACGGGTCCCTCCGTGGAGAGGGCAGACGCAACGCTGCGACGACGCCGCGCCGTGCCCGCCACACCACCCAGCTCCCTCCGCCTCTGATCGACGAGACGCGACCGCCGCAGAGCCCTCTGGCGTGCGCATCGTCCGCGCCAGAGCACGGGCGACGCGACGACGCCGAGGTCCACGGCAAGCACCGCACGCCTCCGCACTGTCCCACCTCACCTCCCTGGTTCAGTCCCCTCCCTTGCGTCGTGTCCAAGCACCACTGCCCCGCGGTTGCACCGCACGCACCCTACCCGACCCCAGCGCACGCGCCCGTGCTCGCCGCACGCCATGGCGGGCCGAGCACGTCACCGCAAGCTCGCGCGCACCCCTGCTTCCCCTCGACCACCCGACCGCACCTGCATCACTCCCTCGCTCCCCGCAACCTCACTGGCACCCTCAGCTGGACCCAGCACCACCCCTTTCCTCTCCCCACCACCGAGCCGTGGAGCGCCGAGCGCCGCCGCTCGCTATAAAAACCCACCCCGCACCACCTCTTCTCCACACACCTCCACACTTCCCCTCACACCCCTCACACCCGTGCATCGCCAGGAGGCGAGCACTGCATCGCAGCCACCGTGCACACGCACGGCAGAGCGCTGCCGCGCCGAGGAAGAAGGCGATCACGGCCAGGTCGTGCCTCTCTTCCCCTGCCTTCTCTCTGGCCCTTGCTCGCATCGCCATTACCCCTAGCTCACCCACCGCGTTTTGCCCGTGTTTCGTGCACAGCAGCGCCGCGGAGGACTCACCGGAGTTGGAGCACGGCCGCGGAGGAGGAGCTGAGCACGCCGTCGTCGAGTGAAGCCGTCCCAGCACGCACGACTCACCCCAGAGCTTCCCCACTCCCTCCGCCGTCGATCCCCGTCATCTCCGCCACCTCCCGAGCTCTCAGGTGAGCGAATCGTGCACTCCGCCGTCGCCGGAGCCACGGCGCCGCCAGGAAATGGTCGCCGCCGTGTCTTGATCTCAGCCGTAGGATTAGAGATCAACGGTAGCTTACCGTTTCGTTTAATAGACACTGACTGGTGGACCCCACCCGTCAGCGTTTTAAACTTAAACCCGCGCGCGAAACGTTTTCCGTTGAGTCACTGACGAGTGGACCCCACCCGTCAGGATTTTCAACTTATCCAGTAAATTAGTTTTCCGAATTTCAAACTCCTCTGCTTTTCAGTACTGGACCTAGTTTTGAAATTCAATAACTCGAGTTCTAGGAATCCAAATAAATCAAACTCAACTGTTCTGGAAAGCTTATAAAATTCTTTAACTCACCAAAGTGGTCTCATCTCATTTAAATAAATAATAAAAATGTATTAATAAAAATGCTCCAGAAGGTTTAAAACACTAAACCATTTGTTTCTGGAGTTATATAAATCCAAATAACTCGAAACCAATTTTGGTAGCTTTGTATTAGGATCCTTTAGCTCCCCAAATTTTGGTAGAATTAATTGAGTAGTGTAAACTCCTTAGCCTTTGGTTGAACTTCAGTGCACCCTTCTGCACTAAACCAATTAGTGTGATTTAATAGTAGGTCCAATTAAACTAAAACCAATTTTGTTAGGTCACATTCAACCAAGGTTAGTTACCCCTAAAAGGATTTAAATTTTGGAGCAACTTAATTGGTTTGGTAGCTAAAACTTGATTAAAGTCCTTCTGAACTAAAACAAATGTGTAGGGAGTTTGGTAACTCCAAATGACCCCAATCCAATTGGGTGGTCTTCTACACATCAGTAGCTATCCATAGAATTTTAGTTTGAAATTTTGTGACCAACATAGATTAAATGGTGAATTAATTGGTGTACAACTAGTTTCTGCCTTAGTTTGAAAACAATTAAATAAAGATTAATTCAATTAAATTAAAACCACCTTGTGTTGCTTGATGTGTGCAGTAGCTAATTGTAGCATTTGTGATTGTAATGATGTGATGATGCTTGAGTTAGAGTAGTAATTGTTTGTCTTGCTTGTTTAACGTTTAGACGATACCGTTGACGGATTTATCGAAGAAGGAGGTTTCGTTGAACCCGAAGATCAGGACCAGTACCACTGTGTTGAACAAGGCAAGCTACTTCACTGAGCTTGCATTTATATACATCTATTTTAGTCTCAAGAGTTATTCCAAGGAATCAATGATTTTAGAAAAATCCCTTTTGCAAAATACCTGAAAACTATTTTGCCACCTTATGTAGAAGTATAAAGTAGTTATTTAAAACTATAAGTTGGGAAAAACAATGTTTTTCAAAACTCCTTTGAAGGTACTTGGATGAAGGTGAAATGCCGAAAGGTCGGTATTAAGTTGGGAATGGTGGTGTTGTTTTGGAAAAGTGCACATTGTGTCCTAACACTATGGCGACCAACCAATAACCGGTGCGACCACATTTACCCACATATGGGCAAGGGCGTAGTCATATAATTTGCTCGTGTTAGTACTGGATGCCTCAATAACGAGGATAACCTCGTTCCATGAGGGGATGGTCTGAGGACCTACCCCCTGACCTGGGTCCTCTTAATAGAAGTCTACCGGAAGCCGGTATGAGCGTAAAGAAGAAAGAGGATTGAAGGGCTCCCTTGGGTCCGCCGGACAGAACTACGAGTCCTCACACTTAGTTTCTGAGGATTTAAGTGTCGATGGAAAGTGTCGTAGAGGCAGGGTCCTATACTAGCATGAGCAAAGGACAGGCTATGGCCGGGAACTCAACTTCGCATACCTCTGGTATGGCGGGACGTGGCTGACACGATGAGTGACCGGATGGGTGTGGGAAAAGCGTGCTACCTCTGCAGAGGGTAAAACTATTCGAATAGCCGAGTCCTCGGATATGGACAGTTGGGAGGCTGTCTTAAGACCATGTGCAAGTTTTATAAAATATTGAGTTTTGAAAGGAAAATGAAGTGGAAAAGGTTGCATACCTGTACCAATGAGTTGGTACGAGGTTGTGATGGGTTTGGGAACCATGATTTGGGATGTGGTTGGATACCGGAGGAGTTTCGGGGAAACAGCTAAAATGATGTCTTCTTAAAGGATAGTTGTAAAAATTTCTTCTTACCCCTTTTCAGAAAAGGCTTTCTTTTAAGATGTTTCAAAGCTAAGTAAAAGTTTTCAAACTAAAACTAGTGCTTACTCTAGTTGGGGTAGTTTGCGAGTACATTCAAATGTACTCATATTGGTTTCGTCCCTGGCTATTGTCTTAGCCAGATTTCGAGGAGCCCTACGTTGAAGAGGAGTTCGGCGACGTCTATGCAAACTAGGATCTTCATAAGTCAGCTGCCTGTCGGGTGTTGTTTGAATGGATTAGCCCTACTACCGTAGCTTCCGCTGAATAAAGATGATTTGGCCCTTGAAGGCACCTATGTATAATTAGGCCAGTATGGCCATGTGTGTAAGACTTGAAACTCGGTATTGTATGGATGTAAACTTTGATATTCAGTTCGGATTATGTGCAACGACATACTGATCACGGGATCGTTGTGTTAAGCATAATCGGGTATTTCGGACGGCTAGTCCGGGGTCCCCACAGAGCTGGTATCAGAGCCATCCTGACTTTAGGAGACCTTAGTTAAAATGGGCGTTAGTTAGGAGTTACAAAAATTAATTCTAAAACAAGGAAGTGGAGTATTTTCGAAAATTTCTTATCTCCCCCAACCCTTCCATTTATGTAAAAACCTTATACTCATTAAGAGTTGTCTTTTCTTGAACCCTTAAAATTTTGCACACTTGTTACTCCATTAAGTTTACATTTGATACTCATGTCACTTAACTAACTTAAAATTTTGCTTAAACTTGTAGATGGCACCCAACGTCACCGAGTTCGTCCAAGTTAGGAAGGACGGCCTGCTGATGTTCGAGCAGGACTTGTACGAGTTGAGCCAGACTTTGGGACGCCCTGTTCCAGAGTTTGAGGGAACTCAGGTCGATTCCCTCGGTGATGGGAACCTGTCCTGGCTCATCAAGTCGTCCGTCCGAGGCAGGATTCAGCCACCCCGCTCCAAGGACTTGGTCTACTCCACGATGGACACTACTTGGGTTGACGGTCTGACCCGAGTTATGCAGAGGCTGCTAGCCCGCCTTTGTGAGGAGCACAAGGACGAGCTGGTTGGCACTCGTTTCCAGTACTTCGGGAGGCGTGACGATGAGGGAAACCCCACCTACCCCGCGCAGCACACTCTCTTCGGCGAGTACATCACCGACATGGAGGTGCTACTTCACGACACCCAGGAGAACCTGCGCGATGCTAGACTCAAGGTTCACTTCCAGCGTAGCTCCCTCGACGATGCCCGAGTCCGTGAGACCCAGCTGAAGTGGGAGAATGACAATCTCCGCCTGAAGCTGGCCCGTCAGAGGAGGACTATCGTCAGGCTCCGCAAGAAGGTAGCAGAGCAGAACGAGATGATAGACGAGATGGAGCAGCAGGCGAACGAGATGGAGGAGGAGGGCGAGGATCTCCGCAAGGAGAACAGTGCCTTCATCAGCGATGATGAGGACTACTTAGAGGAGATGGACTATGGGGAGGAGGACGACGAGGAGGAGTTAGTTGACGAGGAGGAGGAGCCGTCTGAGCCAGTTCTCGAGGAGGAGGATCCCGAGGAGCCACCCTACGACTCAGACGTTGAGATCGTCGAGCCTGAGGTTCCACCTCAGTAGTTGAGCGACGAGAGCACTACCCTAGGACTGTGTCGACCCCCTATGCGAGTAGAGTTTATGTGTTGGTTCCTAGAGAAACCATGTTGTATGTACATTAGGTGTAGTAGGATGTTGTAAGCTTGATGTGTGAACTCCTTGATGTGATGATTGTGTTGAATAAATGTGATGGTCTTGTTTGACTAAGTGTTTCATCAACCCCCCCTTTGTGACTTCATCGTTAGCCAAAGCCTTTTTGCCTTGCCTCTTATATCGTATCTATTCCAGGATGACGAACACTCGCCACAACCAGCACGCGACACCACCACCACCGCCGGAACCCACCGCTGCTCAACTGCTTGCGATCATCATGGAGGATCGCCAAGCTGCCCGGGAAGAGCGTCAAGCTCATCTCGCCGCCCTGCAGCAACTTGCTGCTGCCCACGCCAACCAGAACAACAATGGTGGCAATGGCAATGGCGACGAGGGTGGAAACCAGCGCTCTACCCTGAGTGACTTCCAGAAGACCACACCGCCTACCTATTCCAAGGGACTTCATCCCCTGGAAGCAGATGACTGGATCCGCACTATTGAAAACAACCTGGAAGTTGCCTCGGTAGGAGAGAATGAGAAGGTCCTGTATGCTACCCACTACCTTGCTGGACCTGCAAGAGCTTGGTGGGAAACTACCAAGACCATCCAGCAAGCGGGTCATGTCATAACCTGGGAGGAGTTCAAGGACAAATTCCGCAAGAAGTTCATCTCTAGCGGTCTTATCGAGAGGAAGAAGGATGAGTTCCGTAAGCTAAGGCAGGGAGGCAGAGATGTGGTTGGTTATCTGGATGAGTTTACCGATCTTGCTCGGTATGCTCCTGAAGATACCGACACGGAAAAGAAGAAGATGGAGCGCTTTCTGAACGGACTCCATGATGAGATGCAATGTGCCTTGGTTGTCCATGACTTCCGTGATCTGGAGTCACTAGTGGACAAGGCAATTCAGCTGGAGACCAAGCGCAAATCCATGTTTGAAGGCCGCAAGAGAAGGATGAATATTCAGGAAGGTTCCAGCAGCCAGAAATCTCGCACCTTCCAGCCAGCCCCAAGCCAGTATCGACCACCCCCAGCTTCACGTCCCAACTATCCCAACCGTCCCAACAACAACAACAACAATGTCCCCGCCCAAACACCAACAACAACTACCCCCCAATGGCAACAATCGTCCCGGAGGAAACACCCACACTTTTACCCCTACTGCCAGCGTTGTCTGCTTTGAATGCGGCAACAAGGGTCATTACTCCCGAGACTGCCCCAATCCCAAGAGGAATGCTCCGCGCCCCAATGCCCCTGCACCTAATCCTGGACAAGGCCGAAATGGAAATGGAAATGGCAAGAATGCTGCACCCCGTGGCAATGCTGCTGTTGCCAGAGGCCGCCTCAACCACATTGATGCTGCCGAAGCCCAGGAAGCGCCAGATGTTGTGCTGGGTACGTTCCTTGTCAACTCAGTACCTGCAACTGTCCTGTTTGATTCTGGTGCTACCCATTCCTTTGTTACCAAGGAGTTTGTTGTTAAGGGAGGTCTAGTCGGGAGTCTCTTGTCCAAACCCCTGCTCATCCAAACCCCAGAGTTCCTAGTCGAGACCAAGCTGTTTTGTCCCGACGTCTCTCTTGAGATCAAAGGAGAGAATTTCCAGCTGACCTAATCATTTTAGGAACTCAGGCATAGATATCATTCTGGGTATGAACTGGTTAGCAAAGTATCATGGTCGTATCGACTGCGCCAGAAGAGCAGTATCTCTCACCACAGACCAAGGAACCGAAGTGGAGTATGCA
This sequence comes from Poa pratensis, assembly GCA_947311845.1. NCBI lineage: Eukaryota > Viridiplantae > Streptophyta > Magnoliopsida > Poales > Poaceae > Poa > Poa pratensis. Next base: position 90,033,090 of record CAMZMU010000085.1, read on the forward strand.
TCACAAGCCAATCAATCCCAATCCCGTTGTCATGAAGGTATAGCCGACCAGCTCTAGATGAGATCCGTGTTGTCCACCTATTCAAGGATGTTTTCCCGGAGGAATTGCCTGGTATGCCACCAGACCGGGATATTGAGTTCGTGATTGAACTTATTCCTGGAACAGCCCCTATATCCCAGAGACCCTACCGGATGAACCCAGAGGAACTGGTGGAATTGAAGAAGCAGTTAGCTGATCAGCTCAGCAAGGTCTGATTCGCCCAAGTGCATCACCTTGGGGATCACCCATCATCTTCGTGGACAAAAGAGACGGTACCACACGCCTGTGTGTGGATTATCGCAAGCTCAATGATGTAACCATCAAGAACAAGTATCCTCTGCCCAAGATCGAGGATCTGTTCGATCAGATGAACGGAGCCCGAGTCTTTTCTAAGATCGATCTTCGGACAGGTTATCACCAGTTGAAGATTCGAGAGTCTGACATTCCTAAGACCGCCTTCACCACCCGATACGGATTGTTTGAATACACCGTTATGTCCTTTGGCTTGACCAATGCCCCTGCTTATTTCATGAATCTCATGAATAAGATCTTCATGGAGTACCTCGACAAGTTCGTGGTTGTCTTCATCGATGATATCCTTATCTACTCCAAGACGGAAGAAGAGCATGCTGAACATCTGCGTTTGGTTTTGGAGACCCTCAGAGAACACAAACTGTATGCCAAACTTAGCAAGTGTGAATTTTGGCTAAGTGAAGTGGCATTCCTCGGACATGTTGTGTCTGCAGGAGGAATCTCTGTTGACCCCGAGAAAATCAAAGCCATTCTAGACTGGAAATCCCCCACCAGTGTAACTGAAATCCGAAGTTTTCTCGGACTGGCAGGTTATTACCGCAAGTTCGTTGAAGGATTCTCCAGTATAGCCAAACCCATGACCCAGTTGTTGAAGAAGGATAAGAAGTTTGAATGGACCCAGAAGTGTGAAGATAGTTTTCAAGAACTGAAGAAGAGACTGACTTCAGCCCCAATCCTAGTCATGCCAGACGTCACCAAGAGTTTCGACGTGTATTGCGATGCTTCACGTCTCGGACTTGGTTGCGTTCTGATGCAAGAAGGAAAAGTTGTGTCGTACCTGTCTCGACAGTTGCGACCGCATGAGGAGAATTACCCAACCCATGATCTGGAATTAGCAGCTGTGGTTTTTGCTTTGAAAACATGGCGACCCTATCTTGTGGGTCATCGCTGCGAGGTCTATACAGATCACAAAAGCTTGAAGTACATTTTCACTCAGAAGGAGTTGAATCTGAGGCAGAGAAGGTGGATGGAATTGATTAAGGACTATGATGTCGGAATTCATTACCATCCCGGAAAAGCCAATGTGGTAGCCGATGCCCTAAGCCGGAAGCCCTGCACCCTGAATACCCTAATCCAAGCAGAACAACCAGCCTTGTTTAAGGAGTTCGAAGATTTCGGACTTGAATTGGTTAGCCATGGATATCTTGCCAACCTGGAGTTAGCCCCAACCCTGTTGGATCAAATCAAAGAGGCCCAGAAGGGTCATGAGAGTATCGAGGGAATTAAAAAGAAGCTATCCCTCGACAAAGCACCTGGTTTTGCCGTAGATGCTGAAGGAGTTCTGAAATTCAAAGGACGCCTATGTGTGCCCGATGATAAGGAACTCAAGGGTCTGATCCTGAAAGAAGCCCACGATACCCCATACTCGATCCACCCCGGAGGAACCAAGATGTACCAAGATCTTCGTGAGAAGTTTTGGTGGCATGGAATGAAGCGAGAGATTGGTTCTTTCGTGGCCAATGTGATATCTGTCAGCGAGTCAAAGCAGAGCACCAGCGCCCTGCAGGATTGCTCCAACCCCTTAAGACCCCCGAGTGGAAATGGGATGAAATTGGAATGGATTTTATTACCGGACTTCCTAGGTCAAACCGAGGCCATGATTCAATCTGGGTCATAGTTGATCGATGACCAAGTTGCCCATTTTATCCGTCAACACTCACATGGACCAGCTAGCAGACTTGTATATTCCAGATAGTAAGCCTGCACGGAGTGCCTAAGAGATTGTATCTGACAGAGGCACGCAGTTCACCTCACGGTTCTGGAAAGCTCTTCACGAAGCCCTCGGAACCCACTTATCATTCAGCACAGCCTATCACCCTCAGACCGGAGGACAGACTGAGCGAGTAAACCAGATTCTGGAAGATATGCTTCGCGCATGTGTCCTAGCCTATGGCTCTAAATGGGAAGATTGCCTTCCGTTTGCAGAGTTTTCCTATAACAATAGTTATCAGTCCAGTCTGCAAATGGCCCCATTTGAAGCACTTTACGGCAAGAAGTGCCGTACACCCTTGAACTGGTCCGAGACCGGAGAAGGAAAAGTGTTTGGACCAGATACCCTCCGTGAAGCCGAGGAGCAAGTCCAACTTATCCGTGAGCGTCTCAAAACGGCCCAATCCCGTCAGAAAAGTTATGCTGATCCCAAGCGTCGTGACGTCACCTTTCAACCTGGAGATTTTGTCTATCTTCGGGTGACACCACTCAAAGGGATGCAACGTTTCCATGTCAAAGGAAAGTTGGCACCCAGATATATTGGACCTTTCAAGATTCTTGCCCGTCGCGGAGAGGTAGCCTATCAGTTAGAGTTGCCCCCAGAATTATCGGAATTTCATAATGTTTTCCACATCTCTCTGCTCCGGAAATGTCTTGAAGTTCCTGACCAGCCAGACGTCTTCAAGAACATTGACCACCACTCCATCGACCTGAACCATGATCTGACTTACCGTGAGAGACCATTCAAAATTCTCGACGAAGATATTCGTCTCACCCGGAGGAACAAGATCAAGTTTTATAAAGTCCAGTGGACTAACCACTCTGAAGAGGAAGCCACTTGGGAACGTGAGGACTATCTTAGAAGCGATTTTCCCAACCTCTTTAGCACCTAAGCCCAGCCAATCTCGGGACGAGATTTATCCTAAGGGGGGAAGGATCTGTAACATCCCAAAATTGTAACCCAGCTTTATTAGTCAAAATTGTGGGCCAACAAAAACTTTTGTTTTTTTATGTGTGCTTGCTTGTGTTGCTTGTTTGTGTTGTTGTTTGCTAAAAAAAATTGAAGAAAAGAAAAGAAAAAAGAAGTGCTAAAACAATAAAAATAATGTGACAAGTGTCACACTAAATCTCCAAGTGTTGATTCAAAAATTTCTCCAAACAAAAATCAGTGGAGGGAAGTGATCCCTCCCATTTCATCTTTAATACTTTTCTCCCTCCTTATTTTAAAATTATTCAAATTCTATTTTCAAAATTCCAAATGTTTCTTTAACTTTGGAAAACCATCAAAACACCAAGACACTTCAAAATAAATAATCCAGTGGTACCACAAACCTTGGAAAAATATTTTGAAGCAAACCATGAAAGAATTTCAGAAAATTCAAATTTGAACTTGGTTCGGGAATTTGATCGAACACTTGTTGATCACCACTGAGTTCATCTCAAACCCGAAAATCCAATCCAAAATTCGAGCTCGATTCAGTGCAATCCAGTCCAGTAGCTTCCACTCACTCACCTCACCTCACTCACTCGAAGGAGGAGATGACAGCTCGTTGACCCCAGAGGAGGCAAGCCGATGGCGCCACGCCATTGCCGTCCTTGGCGAGCTCCCGCACGGGTCCCTCGTGGAGAGCAGACGCAACGCGCGACGACGCCGCGCCGTGCCCGCCACACCACCCAACCCCTCCGCTCTGCTCGACGAGACTCGACCGCCGCAGAGCCCTCTGGCGTGCGCATCGTCCGCGCCAGAGCACGCCGAGCGACGCGACGACGCCGAGGTCCACTGCGAGCACCGCACGCCTCCGCGCTGCCCCACCTCCCCCTGGTTTCGTCACCCCGCGTCGTGTCCAAGCCCACTGCCCCGCGGTTGCCCGCACGCACCCTACCCGACCCCAGCGCACGCGCGAGCACGCCGCTCGCCATGGCGGCCGAGCACGTCACCGCAGCCGCGCGCACCCCTGTCCCCCTCGACCACCCGACCGCACCTGCACACCCCTAGCTCCCCGCAACCTCACTGGCACCCTCAGCCGGACCCAGCACCACCCCTTTCCTCTCCCCACCACCGAGCCGTGGAGCGCCGAGCGCCTCCGCCGCTATAAAAACCCACCCCGCACCACCTCTTCTCCACACACCTCCAACACTTCCCCTCACACCCCTCACACCGTGCATCGCCAGGAGGCGAGCACTGCATCGCAGCCACCGTGCACACGCACGGCAGAGCGCTGCCGCGCCGAGGAAGAAGGCGATCACGGCCAGGTCGTGCCTCTCTTCCCCTGCCTTCTCTCTGGCCCTTGCTCGCATCGCCATTACCCCTAGCTCACCCACCGCGTTTTGCCCGTGTTTTGTGCACAGCAGCGCCGCGGAGGACTCACCGGAGTTGGAGCACGGCCGCGGAGGAGGAGCTGAGCACGCCGTCGTCGAGTGAAGCCGTCCCAGCACGCACGACTCACCCCAGAGCTTCCCCACTCCCTCCGCCGTCGATCCCGTCATCTCCGCCACCTCCCGAGCTCTCAGGTGAGCGAATCGTGCACTCCGCCGTCGCCGGAGCCACGGCGCCGCCAGGAAATGGTCGCCGCCGTGTCGTTGATCTCAGCCGTAGGATTAGAGATCAACGGTAGCTTACCTTTCGTTTAATAGACACTGACTGGTGGACCCCACCCGTCAGCGTTTTAAACTTAAACCCGCGCGCGAAACGTTTCCGTTGAGTCACTGACGAGTGGACCCCACCCGTCAGGATTTTCAACTTTATCCAGTAAATAGGTTTTTCCGAATTTCAAACTCCTCTGCTTTTCAGTACTGGACCTAGTTTTGAAATTCAATAACTCGAGTTCTAGGAATCCAATTAAATCAAACTCAACTGTTCTGGAAAGCTTATAAAATTCTTTAACTCACCAAAGTGGTCTCATCTCATTTAAATAAATAATAAAAATGTATTAATAAAAATGCTCCAGAAGGTTTAAAACACTAAACCATTTGTTTCTGGAGTTATATAAATCCAAATAACTCGAAACCAATTTTGGTAGCTTTGTATTAGGATCCTTTAGCTCCCCAAATTTTGGTAGAATTAATTGAGTAGTGTAAACTCCTTAGCCTTTGGTTGAACTTCAGTGCACCCTTCTGCACTAAACCAATTAGTGTGATTTAATAGTAGGTCCAATTAAACTAAAACCAATTTTGTTAGGTCACATTCAACCAAGGTTAGTTACCCCTAAAAGGATTTAAATTTTGGAGCAACTTAATTGGTTTGGTAGCTAAAACTTGATTAAAGTCCTTCTGAACTAAAACAAATGTGTAGGGAGTTTGGTAACTCCAAATGACCCCAATCCAATTGGGTGGTCTTCTACACATCAGTAGCTATCCATAGAACTTTAGTTTGAAATTTTGTGACCAACATAGATTAAATGGTGAATTAATTGGTGTACAACTAGTTTCTGCCTTAGTTTGAAAACAATTAAATAAAGATTAATTCAATTAAATTAAAACCACCTTGTGTTGCTTGATGTGTGCAGTAGCTAATTATAGCATTTGTGATTGTAATGATGTGATGATGCTTGAGTTAGAGTAGTAATTGTTTGTCTTGCTTGTTTAACGTTTAGACGATACCGTTGACGGATTTATCGAAGAAGGAGGTTTCGTTGAACCCGAAGATCAGGACCAGTACCACTGTGTTGAACAAGGCAAGCTACTTCACTGAGCTTGCATTTATATACATCTATTTTAGTCTCAAGAGTTATTCCAAGGAATCAATGATTTTAGAAAAATCCCTTTTGCAAAATACCTGAAAACTATTTTGCCACCTTATGTAGAAGTATAAAGTAGTTGTTTAAAACTATAAGTTGGGAAAAACAATGTTTTTCAAAACTCCTTTGAAGGTACTTGGATGAAGGTGAAATGCCGAAAGGTCGGTATTAAGTTGGGAATGGTGGTGTTGTTTTGGAAAAGTGCACATTGTGTCCTAATACTATGGCGACCAACCAATAACCGGTGCGACCACATTTACCCACATATGGGCAAGGGCGTAGTCATATAATTTGCTCGTGTTAGTACTGGATGCCTCAATAACGAGGATAACCTCGTTCCATGAGGGGATGGTCTGAGGACCTACCCCCTGACCTGGGTCCTCTTAATAGAAGTCTACCGGAAGCCGGTATGAGCGTAAAGAAGAAAGAGGATTGAAGGGCTCCCTTGGGTCCGCCGGACAGAACTACGAGTCCTCACACTTAGTTTCTGAGGATTTAAGTGTCGATGGAAAGTGTCGTAGAGGCAGGGTCCTATACTAGCATGAGCAAAGGACAGGCTATGGCCGGGAACTCAACTTCGCATACCCTGGTATGGCGGGACGTGGCTGACACGATGAGTGACCGGATGGGTGTGGGAAAAGCGTGCTACCTCTGCAGAGGGTAAAACTATTCGAATAGCCGAGTCCTCGGATATGGACAGTTGGGAGGCTGTCTTAAGACCATGTGCAAGTTTTATAAAATATTGAGTTTTGAAAGGAAAATGTGGTGGAAAAGGTTGCATACCTGTACCAATGAGTTGGTACGAGGTTGTGATGGGTTTGGGAACCATGATTTGGGATATGGTTGGATACCGGAGGAGTTTCGGGGAAATAGCTAAAATGATGTCTTCTTAAAGGATAGTTGTAAAAATTTCTTCTTACCCCTTTTCAGAAAAGGCTTTCTTTTAAGATGTTTCAAAGCTAAGTAAAAGTTTTCAAACTAAAACTAGTGCTTACTCTAGTTGGGGTAGTTTGCGAGTACATTCAAATGTACTCATATTGGTTTCGTCCCTGGCTATTGTCTTAGCCAGATTTCGAGGAGCCCTACGTTGAAGAGGAGTTCGGCGACGTCTATGCAAACTAGGATCTTCATAAGTCAGCTGCCTGTCGGGTGTTGTTTGAATGGAATAGCCCTACTACCGTAGCTTCCGCTGAATAAAGATGATTTGGCCCTTGAAGGCACCTATGTATAATTAGGCCAGTATGGCCATGTGTGTAAGACTTGAAACTCGGTATTGTATGGATGTAAACTTTGATATTCAGTTCGGATTATGTGCAACGACATACTGATCACGGGATCGTTGTGTTAAGCATAATCGGGTATTTCGGACGGCTAGTCCGGGGTCCCCACAATCCCCCACCCACCCGCCGCCGGAGCGGACGGGAGAGAGGGATCCCACGGATCCGCGACGGCGAGAGTGCGGCGACCAGGCGGATCCAAGAATATCGCCTCCTTTACTGTAGCGGTGGGAGGGGACTCGTCCAGGTCGAGTTTTTTGACGATTGGGTGAGTAGATAGCCAGCTATTGCTCAACTCTGTACGTATAGTGGATCTGGATCCGATCGATTCGACGCAGCTCAGGTACTACGCGGCTTCAGGATCGACCGTGCTTGAGCGGCGGCATGAGCGGCACACGGCGAGCACCGGATGGTCGCAGCGGACCAGCGGATTCAGCCACGGAGACGCATGGCAGAGTGGATTGGGAATATACGGTGGTTGTGAGGAAGAAGAAGATGGAAAAAGAGGAAAAACATATCAAGGGAATATTCGGGAATATTCGTTTTACAGTTTGAGTTTGAGGGCTCTGTTCTGTCGCGCCTAGTTTCGAGCCAAAAAACACGCGGTCCGCGACCTGCAAAACAGTTTTGCGGGTTCGCTTTTTGCGGGCTCTGCTAGAGATGCTCTTAGGAGGTTTTTGTTCAGAGTTTGTTCGCTTGTGGTAGAAGTAGAAGAGCCCGGCGACGGGGTAGGTGGGTAAACCGGCGGCGGCAGTAGTGGGCAGAGTTCAATTTTGATTGTTCAATTTTCACATGGACAGAAATATAAGATGTTCTAACAGCTCGAGCAACGGAGAGAATGTATAGAAAGGTACTTTTGAATATGAGTTTAATGATCTATATTTTCCCACATAGTTTATCATCACTTTAACTCGGGATTGAATATCACTTCATTGATTAGAATATGGCTTATATTTGTATGTTGCGCACATATCCATAGCGTCACATAATCACCATTAGTATAGAAGGGTTTCATATACGGAGATTACGGTAAAAAACCGTTTGAGTATCTCTCACAAAGTCAATAGATGTTGTAATATATCGGCACGTGAAGCCCCGTGCTAAAACTTTGCAACAAAATGTGATACGCTTCTCTACGCACGCCTACCTACTGTGTTTACAAAATTTCAACCTAAGATAGCCAAATAGGTACATTAAAAAAAAAGATAGCCAAATAGGTATTACTTTTCCTTAAGACCTCGTTTATCTCTAATGTATTCAAAGTGTTTTTAAGAGATTGGAGGAGTATTTCTCGATCAAAATCCCCAATAGTTCGTTTACCAAACCGGTTTTGTATGGGATAATCTCAAGATACCACCATAAACTACTCGAGTGGGTGAAAAAGTATTTGAAAAGATTAGGTGAAAAGAAGGATTTCACGAAATCCTTATTATACATGATTCCATGATGAAATTAAACCCCTATTAAAAAAGACTTGAGTCACTGGATAAACTGGACCATGCAGGAGACCAAGATATAGACGATCAACGCCTCCTAAGCCGCTCTTTCACAAGAAACAATTGACAAAAAAATCCATCAACTAGTTGTAGACACGCCTAGATTAGCCTCGACAGAATCTCTCTCGAGATTGATATAGAGCACACGATGTTTTTTTTATCTTTGTTGCTTGATATAGAGCACATAAAATTCCTATAAAACATTGTAGGCCGTTCCAGAGTCACTCAAGCTAGAAAAGTTGCTCGAAAAAAAAAAAATCATAGGTACATTCAATGGATTTTTAAATAAACCGAGGATGGATCCTTGTGATTAGCTTTTCTTGTGTGTGTGTGTGTTTTCCTCGAACACACACCAATGTGTGTGTCATTTGTACTAGAACTTCAACCTCAAGTTCATTAACATCAATGTGTCTCATCTTCTTGAACCTATTCTATGGATAAATGGGCACCATCTGTCTCCTAAGGGCAATTATCCATCCCTTTTTCTTTCAAGAATGCGGGTACCTAGTAGCAAAGCAAGTGAAATATGCCAAAGGGAACAAAAAGGATAGACGGCAAGGAAAAATGTCGGCTAAAGAGCAGCTGCGTCCTGTGCATAGCCGAAGCAAAACATAAACATAGATCATTTGGTTTCAATATTTCATGAACCGTCCGCCAAACTCATGATCCCCCTTCGTCTGCATTACTTTTTGGTAATTAATTGTCAGATTATTGTCACTTGCTTATCAAATTACGAACAACTTGATTGTTAGGCTATATTCTATTGCTTGCCAAGTTTTGGAATGTTACTTCTCACACGTAGAGAAGTCTTGTATGATTGTAAATTTATGGTCTAACATCAACTTTACTTGTTGAAAGTGATCTAATACTCAAATCATCGCTATAAGAATAACATATAAATTATTGCTACAACATTAGGGTGGTAATTGGTGCAGCAACAAAATATCTGCAACATAATAAAGTGTGGTTTCTTTTCGAAGTGAGGACAAATCACTAATTCTATTAACGTTTAAGATATAAATCATTTTATAAATATTTTTAGTACAACTGATGATGTCCGGTCATGTCAGCATGAGGTTAGAACATCTTCCGGATGCATGCGGTTTGTTATCCACATTGTCCTCGTACATGAACCAACATAGTAGAACTAACATCTTATGAGAGAGTTTTCTGGGTATGTTTCCGTATGGAATTTCTGAAAGATAAATGGACAATAATGGTGTTGTTTTTTATTTTGACAAGGATCCGATCCATATAAACAGAATACTCAGTACAAATTACAAGCCAACCCCAAAAAGAAAGAAAAATACAAAAGGGTCCTGCAAAATGCACGGAGCACCCTGAGCATCCTGGAAGAAACACAATCAGATCCTCCACCACGCTCCCGAAGAACCTAGTCGTCGCCGGCGTCGCCGTACCACTCGCCGCCGGGGAGGAGGCGCCACCACACATTGTAGACAACCGCAAAATCCATTCGCCGCCAAGCGACGAAATCTGTGCTCGATGAACAGACACGGCCAAAGCACCATCTCCTCAGCTCCATCCATCTTCCCGCCGACGCTGCGCCGTCCAGGCCAACCAGCCGCACTCCCAAGCTCCAAGCAGCCACTCCCCTCGCCTCCACGGCCGGCCGGAGCAACGCCACTGAAGCAAGCCACCTCCATCACCAGCAAACAGAGGACGCCAACATAGAAACGCGGCGCATCATACCTGACACCAAGGAACTCCACCATGGACCTCCAGGAAGCGCCAAGTCCTTGCACTCCGGCGATGCGCCCACCTCATCACCGGGATAGCCGCAGCACTCCCACAACTGAGCGCCCCTCCTCTTCTCCCCCTCGACACCGAGGCCGGCCAGGAGCTGAAGAAGGAGCCACAGATCGAGGAAGCAAAAGCACTTATTGAATAAGGCTGCCATGAACCCGCCTCCACTCATCCTCCGCCTTGGAGGCTTGACGAAGACCAAATCCATGGCGAGCTCGACGCCGTACCCAAGCGCCAGAGCCATGATACGTCCAAAACGTATCTACTTTCCCGAACACTTTTGCTATTGTTTTACCTCTAACTTGTGTGTTTTGAATACAACTAATGCGGACTAACGCTGTTTTCAGCAGAATTGCCCTGGTGTCTTGTTTTTGTGCAGAAAGTCAACTTTCGGGAAAAACACCAGAAAAGATCGCAAACCTCCTATTTTACCAGAAGACTCACGGAGCCAGAAGGGGAGGCGGAGATGGGCCACGAGTGGCCCAAACCACATGGTGGCGCGGTCAAGGGGCCTGCCGCGCCAGCCTATGAGGAGGGCGCCTCGGGCACCTCCCCGAGTCCCCCTTTCGACTACTTAACCCTTCTGACCTAAAAACGTCGGGGGGTCGTCCACTTCATCCAGAAACATCACCGTACGCCGCCACCATCGCGAAACCTATTTCGGGGACCAGAAACTCCGTTCTGGCACTCCGCCGGGACGGGGAATTGGAGGAGATCATCGCCATCATCATCACCGACGCTTCTCCATCGACCATCCATGTTTCCCCCATCCATGTCTGAGTAATTCCCTGCTGTAGGCTGAGGGGGATGGTAGGGATTGGATGAGATTGTTCATGTAATAAGCTATAAGATCATTAGGGCATGGTGCCCAGTATCCGTTGTTAGTACTTATTGATGTTGTTGCAACTTGTTGAGCTTAATGCTTGTCACTAGGCCCCGAGTGCCATGATTTCAGATCTGAACATGTTATTGTTTCATAATGATATGCACTGTTTATTGATCATATCTGCAAGTTGTATACACATATTGTTGTCCGGAACCCGCGGTACCAAAGTGACAATAATTGGGACAGCCGAGGGGAATGGCTGCGATGTGAGGATCACATGTGTTCACTGCGTGTTAATGTTTTGCTCCGGTACTTTATTAAAAGGAGTACCTTAATTACCAGTAGATTCCCTTGAGGCCCGGCTGCCACCGGCTGGTAGGACAGAAGATGTTGTACAAGTTTCTCATTGCGAGCACGTACGACTATATACGGAACACATGCCTACGTTTACTTAGTACTTGGATGCTTTATCATTATTATCTGCAATGCCTATGTCTTGATTATTATATGAGCTATCTTATCCATGCAGCGCCCGTACATCCATCCCTATGCCTACAGTGTTTTAACCCTACTGTTTACTGCAATCACTACTGCTGTCTCTATTTACTGCTGCTGTTATTTCACCGCTACTACTGCTATAAAACTGTTGCTACTGATAATCTGCGTCGAGCAAGACTATTCACATGTGCAGCTGAATTGACAACTCCGCTGTTAAGCCTCTCAAGTATTCTTTGGCTCCCCTTGTGTCGAATCAATAAATTGGGTTTTACTTCCCTCGAAGACTGTTGCGATCCCCTATACTTGTGGGTCATCAAGCCACACACCCTAGGGAGAGGAAGGACGGGACAACCGCCACGAAACACGACTCAGCGCAAGCAAGAAAACCTAAACTACACCCTAGACTACTCTGTACAACCCGCGCTACACTCTCTCCACCACGCCGGACGGCAGAGCCGCCGGTGAGGCGAGCCGAGCGAGCCGGGGATCCAGAAGCGACTCTCAAGGGAGAGAGGGCGGAGAAGACGAGAGGATAAGGAAGGGGAGGGGAAAGTATCTGCTTGGTAGATGATGAATCATGCGACAATAATGGTGTTGTGTTCATATTTTATCTATACTACTATTAAAATAGCAAACTTGTGTTGTGCTGCGTTGATACATTAAATCTAAGCCATTCCATTTGATTAACAATCCAAATCGCTACAAACCTTTTCAGTTTCATGATAATTACAAGATTGCCACCGTTAAAAATAAACTATTCGGTTCAACCGGCTAGACTTTTTAGACCCACGGGAACGTGCGCCGCCAACCGGGGAGGCGAGCGGTCTAGGGAAGGGGCAAGCACCAGAGCGCGACGTCGGCCACGGTGACGAGCGCGGCCGGCCAGCAGGAGCCCCAGCATCCGTCCGCACATGGCGAGCCGCGACAAGGTTGGCTTTGGCTGCACCCCGCACACACTCACTCTCCCCTCACCGTCTCCTGGCCTCGCTCGCCGCAAACGTGGACCAGCTCGGCAAAAGGTGGGAGATCGTCGTCTGCGACCAGAGGGCGAAGGCGCGGGGGAGCACAGCGCGGGACGGGAGGATGCGGAGATGGCGCCGGCGGTGGACCTGCGTACGCCGCTCTTGCGCCCTCGGCATGGTCCTCAGCACCGGCCTCACCCATCTTGCCGTCACGCCGCTCGACCTCGTCAAGTGCAATATGCAGGTCTCTGACAGAGTATCCCTTGTTACTGTGTGCAATTTTTTCTGTTTCCACTGTTCTGTACTGAAATCGCTTGCTCAATGCCCTGTTCTCGCAGGTTGGCTACACCAAGTACAGGGACATCTCATCTGAGCTCTGGCTCTGGTGTGCTGCTCCAAGAGCAAGGTCTTGGTGGGTTCTTCAAAGTCTGGATGGCCACGCTGGTTGGGTATAGCAGCCAGGGATCGTGCAAGTTTGGGTACAAAGGCTACCGATTAACTCTTGCTATATTTCTTCCTCTAAATAGGAAATTACTCTGTTATTAAGGTTACATGATTCGCAGATTGCAATTTTGATTACTATATTTTCTTCATGTCCAGTTAAGGTTCCATTATTAGCGCAAACCAAGCGTTTGATGAATTGGTTGCAGAAATTCTATGGAGTAGGAAAAGCTCGAGCAGACATCTGTCGCAGCATTGGCCTGCAGTCTATGTTTGTGTCTACTGACAGACTTGGAGCTCATACAGGTAACAAGCATTCTTGCGCCTTCCCGTCTGATTTAGGAATATGGTGTCCAAGCATTGCTAAGACCGTCGATTGAGTTTTCAATGTACAGATCCTGGTGAGTACATCTAATGACCATGGATACCACTAGAGAAGAATTTACATGCATCCAGACTGCGGGAAAGTTCAGTAAGACATACCATCTTGCTGCACATGGTTTCTTTAGTTATTGCACATGGTCTATGTTCTCTAATTCTCTATGCAACTTACTTAGTTCTGCAAGTGCTAATAAAAAAATTATATAGCATGTTTCATAGTAGAAATCCATTGTTTAATTATTCTTTGATAAACGTGGTTCACAGCCAATTTCTTTATGATTAAAACGTGCTTCAAGAATGATGCCGCTCAGCCTAACCGCAAGTGTTCCTGCTTCCTTGCCCGCGGGTGTAGCATATTCTACGACAACAACGATGACAGGATGGAGACAACCTTCATGTCCGTTGCGCTTCGTGTACTCTTCCTCTTTCCCACTACATGCAGCTGATGATGCCTGGGGTGGTGCCACCGCTGAAGGATACGGGTGTGATATTGACGGTATGACCTAATTTGTGTCCAGAATCCGCCAATGGAGCACACCTTCATCGTCGCGCACCACCTCTGTTGGCTTCGGTGTGAACTTTGTGTGCTCTATGATGTTACATAAGTATAGCTCTCATTGTAATATAAATCTAGGACTGGTCCAAAAGTGTAAAATAAATAATCCATAAAAATATGGTACGGTCTTTCCGAATTGTAAATATAGTCATTTAAATTGTGAAGACGTGCGTTGCACGTACATGCCAACTTTCCTAAAAGAGCAGGGGTAAGTGACTTTGTGACTCTATGATAAAATGGTCTACAATATGAAATCTAGAACCAATAAAAAATGTAAAGAAGTAAGCCATATAGTTCTTGGTATGGTCTTTCCTACTTGTAAACTGTCCATTTAATTTTGAAAACGTGCGTTGCACGTACATGTCAACTAGTTTAATATAAAGGACTGAACTTAACCTCGTTGTAATTTTGAATGTCGTTTGCGTAATTTTTATTCTGGCCGAATTAGGAAAGAAATTTACGCTCTGTTTTGCAGGGAAGTGTAAAACCAATGTATTCGAAAACCGCAATATTTATATGCCTAGAAAACCAAAGAAAAAAAAGATGTTTTGGAAAAGTTGGTCTGGACCCCTTTTATATACATCAAAATTAGTGCAGTTTCTTAAATATTTAAGTAGACAAAATTAGAGTTTTTACTAAACCCAAACACCTCAAAGTATTTAAAACCATAATATTTTGAGGAACCACTATTTTCTGAGAGTATTTAGGTATAATTTGCTCACAAACACACCCTTAATATTGTCTTACAAGTTACAACTTACAAGTCGATCTTAGAAAAACCAATTTTGTATCTGGCTTAAAACTTGCTCGAGATTGACTGGAAGTTGAGTATGAGCCAATAAAGCCAACTCTGCAGCTCAACCTCTAGCTCGGATCGAACTATGCTCGCCCGTTTTATAACACCAGCTGAGGGTTTATCTAATTCTCGATTCTTCAAAATAAGCCATATATGATACATGCATGATCATACGCACTTGACCTTCTTGAACGCCGCCGGCGACGACATAGACAGCTCTAGCGGGCAGGTCGCCTCCAGCCGGTGCACGCGGCTGTGCGGCGGGTACCTGACCTCCCCGGCAAGCTTCAGCTCCAACCGGAACACGCCCCCGGCCGCGCTCTCCTTCACGAACTCAGCCACCTCGTCGCTCCCCAACTGCGCGCTCTCGCCCGCCGCCGCCACGTGGTACACCTCCGTATCCCCCGGCCGGATCCCTGGCAACCTCTCATGTCCCTGCGTCACCCTGACACCGCCGATGCGCGCGCCGGCGAAGCGGAGCTCCGCGTCCAGCGGCGCGGGACCGATCTGCGCGAGCGAGGCCCAGTTGCGGTTGCGCAGGGCGACGGCGAGCGAGACGTCATAGGCGAGCGCGGTGCCGTTGGGCCCGGTGAGGTCGAGGCGTGCGAGGGACGCGTCCTCCACGGTGACGCCGACAGGGCGGACGAGCGCGTAGGACAGGAAGAGCACGGCCAGCAAGGCCGCGAGGATGGTCAGCAGGCAGCAGCATGAGCAGGGGCAGCTCTCGCCGGCGTTGCTGCGGTGGTGGTAGTAGGACGGCCACGCTGCTCCTCCGTAGCCGTAGCCGCCGCCAGCGTCATTGCAGCAGCACAGGACGAGGCACTCGCCGCAGTTGATGTCGCCAGTCCAATTCGCAATGCAAGTCGCTCATCGTGTACGTCCTGCACGTTGTAACTCAGCAGACGATCGGGGGAATCTGATCACGGATACAATGGGAGTAGTAATACTGTAATTGCACTGCAGGCACGCTAGAGATATCCGAGTAGGACTCCAATTTGGCATGGCGTTGCCGTCTCAAAGTCTGGGTTCGAGACACCGTGCGCGACTCGGACCAGGAGATCGATGGAGGAGGTTAATCAGCGGAAAACTTCATTGCCAGCGATTGCAGTTATGCTACTAGTTCGCCGGCCCTGGCATTTGTACGCTACTACAGGCTAAAGCAGTGGCAGTTCAAACTTCAAGTGTGACTGAACATGCTTGATCCTACATGTCCCCCGGCCATTCACAACGAAATATTTGCTTTGGAATCAAGGAGAAATCCATATAACAAGGTATTGCGCCTCAAAATATTCTATAGAACTCAACCACAGACTAAACAGGTGCATAATAAAACATCATAAATTCCAAAGAAAGAACAAACATAACATCACCTACATGGTACTCTGCAGAAACCAAATGTTTTGCAGGTGAAACAGCTTATGTAGCAAGACTGAACAACTGCCTGAGTAAGCTAAGAAGAATGTCTAATGATAAGCTCTCAAGTCTCAATCGCATCCTCGCCCTCAATGTGATCCTGAGAGGAAATTACAGCATTTTGAGTCGATGCACCCACCTGAAACATGAGTAGAGATCAGATCATGACAACAGAAGTAGTTTGTAATTCTATGCTCTATTAACACAGCCATGCACATCATTGACAAAGCATGCCAGCAATGATTAAGAAAGAAATGCAGACAAGAACATGCTATTTAAAGATAAAATAATAAAACTGCCTAGCAGGACCCTTAACTGATACCGTGATACCATCCTTGAAAAGCGGTGTAAATGGTCACTTTTAATTATAGGAAAAAATCACCTAGATAGTGTATGATTGTATGGACTGCCATGCAAAAATTGAATCAAAACCGAGATCTACATCAAAACAAACAAAAAAGAAAATTCCATATGGATAGTGCATCTTCTTGTTCCTTTTAGTTTGGAATGTTTTTAAAGCAGAATTTGTGTTTTTATCGTTCTCATAGAGTAGATTGAATTTGATTCTGTTTATGACCTAGTATTTTGAATCGATATATCAATGCTGTGAAATTAAATATATTTTTTTCATGATTATTTGCACTACTTTTTAATAGTTGATATCATGGTATCATTTAGATGCTGGTATCACTAGATTATGTTATCGGAATCACAGCATAAAGTGTTTGCAGCAATGCTCGATTTAGAATATTTAAGGCATCTACATACAATGATACAAACCTTGACAGATAGTTATTTCTCATCTGATGTAAAATAAGTTGACTACTTATGTGAATTCAGTAGCTAGACAACTTGCACAGTTAGCATAAAGAACATCTCTCTAAGAACTAACCTCACTAGGATTTAAGCTACCTGGTTGAGCCACGTGTCACATTTTTATTGGTTGCTGCTCAAAATATTCGTGTCCACCAGATTAGCTCAGAAAAATATTATATGCATGTCTGCTGAACACAAAACTTAACGATGATTTTTGAGAGTATCTCCCGTAGGTGATGAATAATACAAATTAACCGCGTTTCACATTATCATGGGACAAAAATTCACTCCAACAGCAGCCGGTGATGTAAAAATTAGGCAATTTTTCATGATATAAAATATGGCACCGATGATGCAAATATACATCACCACAGGCGGTGCCCAAACCGCACCCGCATGTGCGCACGTCTAACTAACGCGTGAAACCTTCCTGTCTCCTACCGATTCACTTCCACTCTCCGCCGACGCCGATTTGTGTCATATCCGCCGCCCCCGTCGCCACGTACCCTCCTCGCCACATCTAGCTTCTCCCTGGCGTCCCGGCGCTGTTGCCCCAAATATGCCGCCTCTGTTCCCAATCGTCGTCGCCTCCGAAGTCGAATCCGTTGGTGTCATTTCCCCCTGCCCGTCGACGACCATCCTTGCCGTCATTTCCTCCGCCCCGCACCCCCTCCTCGAAATGTCCTTACCTCCGGCCTGCGGACATCATGCACCGAAGAAGACATGTTTAAGTCCGGCTTCAAAGACGTGTTGGTGCGGGAGTTCGGCCGCTACACCGCCGAGGTGTTGTCCGACGGCGGACACGTTCGAGAAGGCAGACATCACCGCCCGTGCGTAAGACATCACTGGTTGGAGGCTCGAGGTTTTGTGCTTGGAGCTCAACTTTTCGGATATCGAATTCTCGGAGGATGCGGAGTTCATCGACCTGTCAGTGACAAAGATGAAGACTCGGTCGGTGAAGCGAAAGGAGCAGCCGAACATCCAGGATGGCGAGCTCTGCGCGGGATAATCCTCTGTATGTGTAGCAGGAGTTCTATTTGGAACCACGTCCTCGAGAGGAAGAAGACGGAGTTCAGAGCTGGCTCCTCGACGTTGAAGGTGAAAAAGGACGACGAGGCTGGACCCTCGACGATGATCACCGTGGACTCTTAATCCTCCTCATCCGAGTAAAGCTCCGCTTCGTCCTCCTTAGTCGATTGTTTTGATTAGTTTGATATGTTTAGTTCAATGTTTTGTTTGGATTGTTAGTTCAAATGTTTTGTTCTATGATTAGGTCGAATGTTTATCGAAATTTTGGATGTTTTTTTGTATGAAGTGCAATATTCGGATTTATTTTAGGGAAGATGTTGGATCAGTCGCGCCATAAAATATATGACCTGTTAGAGTTGTTATTCTCGGTGCCCTACAAAATCACGTTTTTTGTGATTAAGACATATTTGGTTTTTACACAACCTATGGAAGATGCTCTAACTACCGCACAGGAATGTACGGCCCCCTTTTCTTAGAGCATCTCCAATAGCTGCCCTATTTTAGGGTCTAACTACTTCTTAGGCCATTTGAGGCCAAAAAACTTTACTCCAATAGTTTGCAATGATGTAAATTTTGTCCAATTTTATGTTGTGTATTTAATAAAAAACCAAGTGCGGCAAACTACAACATTTGGGTTGTTGTTTTATAAAAAAGGGACAAAGTGGGTACGAAGACTGCCAATTGTAAGTTTCATGTCATCATCCCGCCTCTTTTCCGGTGACCGTGCCATCTCCTTTCTCATTGATTTGGCCTCGAACCTGCCAGCTCCGCCACAACACTTACCGATTCGGCCGCGTGTCCACCACCACTTCTCGAAGGCACAGTAGGGATTCGACTTTGAGAGGTGCCGGCTCTCTCCTCACCCACGCAAACACCGCCGTTTCCCGGCTATTCGTAGCTCCGGCTGATGAGTCACCCGAGCGCCCCTCCTCTCCTCCCCCTCCTCGCCGTGCCTCCTCCTTCCCTACAAGCACGGTCACGAGCCACGCATGCAAGCTCTGCCTCCGACTGCACCTCGAACAGCCCTCGCCTCGCATGGCTCCTCTGCCTCCATGCACCAGGCGTGGGGCTCGCCTCATTCGGAGATTAAAAAAAATTAAAGTTGTTACTTTAATTTGCATTAGACGGTTTATACTACAGATACTAGACCAATACCTGAAATAGTTGCCTGAAAAGGTTATGAATTTGTATTTGGTGTGTATGAGTAAACTAATCTCTGCTCATATTAGCATGTCGTATATTGATCACTGCAATAGTACAGTCAGACGCTGGCGCAGCAAAGCGCGCCATCCCCTTCTAGTAAGTACACATGGGCACAAAATAAAATATTTGATGAAAATTAATTGTATTACAGTGGAAATCATTTACTGTACGAATAACTGGCATAATTACTGTGGTTAATATTTGGATAGAAACTAATTTGCATATTCATTGCAGGGCAGACTACAACAGATGCAGGCAAGTGGTAACAAGAACTCGCAAGCTGTAGCGGAAAGGGAAATCAATAATAAATAAGATCAAATGTAAACCGTTACCTGATCCTGTGTAGCACCATCGATCATACTAATGATGCTCATGAGTGCCTGCTTTGTAGCCTGTCGACAGTTTAATTTTATTAATTTGGCATTTAGGATATGGCTAGGAAATTTAAGCACACTATAGTACTATACCTCGGAAATATCCGCAATATTGATATGGCTAGTAAATGTAAACACGCTATAGTACTATACCTTGGAAATCTCCGCACACTTGTTGATACGAGCATCTAAATCTTCTATATCCTGCTTCTGCTCACCAAATTAAGCCGCTGGAGGGATCTTGGTTGCTGGAGTCTCATCCAAGACATGTGTTACAACACTCATTCAAATGCACTTAAACATCATTATGCCTTAGCTCTTCAATTGGTTATAAACTATTCGAACAAAATAAGAAAAGAGCAGGTTTGCTAGTTTCATATAGATAAGGGATTACTTGATCTGGAAAGACTGGAAACGCTTGACCAATTTTCATGACTATCTGCTGTCGAATCATATCATCTGATACCTTTCGTAGTAGATCATAGAGCTGTATGCCAACACTTTGTGAAAATGCCTATCAAATGTAAACTCATTGTTAATTTTTTCCATAAAGTAACTTTCATTAAGGTAAATTTGAATGCAGCCAGCATACAATATTCTCTTGCTCCCTTTGATGAATGCGGCTCCACAATTCTTCCACCTTAGAGAGCTTGTGCTGCCACACTTTCCACTTCTTCAATTTCCAGCCTTCCCGCTGATTTGGCCTACGCACAATGCTAGCTTTCTTGTATACATCTAAACGTACAAGTGACTTCACACAGACATAGGCTTGCATGTTTTGAGGTTTGTGAGGGCTGAAATCTAACAGCTTCGCCATCTTAAGCACTTTACTCGCGACATTCTCCGCAAGAAACTCATACGAACATAGGTAACCGTCATGACCTTGCGCCAAAAACTTTTCCCCATGATCCAAATTTGGTCCCAGAATGTAATCTGTTGCGTGAATATTGTACTTCTGGCTCCACCTTTGCTCTGCCTTGTCGTCGAGTGTCCAGATTTGCAGCTTACCAGAAAGCCTGCTGGGCTGATAACGAAAGGTTTGGGCAGTTGCTATACACATCTTCCCGTCTATCTCTCTAATCCAGTATCGACGAGGACCACCAGGAGCACAATCTTTAGGTACTGATGCTGGCAGTTGTATCCGTGCAAAACTTTCTTCACCGAGATCAAAGGACATAACAGCATGCTGCCAGTTAGCTGACATCTCTTCAGTTAGCCAATACATTGTTCCATCAACATTGATTGTTCCAGAGTTTCTTACACAGTTCAAGCTTGAGTCTTCTGGAGTCCTGATATCTTTCCATTTCTCATCACCAAGTATGTAAACTTGAATGACGTTAAATCTGCCGTTATTCACGGGGCGGCCCTCAACACAATCACCAAGAAAGTGTGTAATCTTGTATTCTTTTGTGGATGGGTGAAATCCAAAGCTATAGAACGAGAAGTGGTCACCCTTGAGATTCTTTACAGGTTTCTCCAGACGCAAGAATTCACCAGTTGCAAGGTTAGCTATCTTGATTGATGATGTCTTTGTGTATAAGCCAAGAAGCCCATTGCATGACCCAAAAAGGATATCATCAGGCCCAACCGCTGGCACTGCATATTTCGAGTGTGACCAGGCTTCATCAATCATGATAGCATCACTAGGGTAGTGTTCGCCTGCAACAGACTCTTGTCCTAAGAATAGGAGGGCAAAACGGGGCGCATGCTTGAGGTGTAATGTGACAAACTGGGGATCACGGATCAAGTTTTGCCAGGGTTTGCAGACACCAACACATGTCAATAAAGTGCTCACTGGGAGCCTCAAGAATACCCGCTCAATGAGGTCTCTTGGGAGACAGTTTATGAAGCATTCCACATTTATTTGCTTCTTTAAATTGACATCCTGAGAAACCATAGTAAGAAGCCCACAGCCTGCCAAGGCAGAAAGCTCCTGCAAAGACGCATTTTAATGAACGATAGGGGCACAGGCCATAAAGATTACAACTAAAAGTAAGTTGCGGGCAAAACAACTAGAAGCAAGTTTGGCATATTTAGGCTATGTCTTCCAAGAATTGGCAAATGAAGGAATAAGTCGTGGGCGCACAGCAAATACAGAGTCAGGTATGACATGTCTATTGACAAACAATCATGAACAATTTTCTACAGATTTGTGTAGCATGAATACACGTGTGGATATGCCTAAATAAAACAAAGTGCCTCGCCGGACAAGTTCTATCCACACACCTATGACACCCGGAGCCGGAGGGAACTAAGCATGTGCATCAGTGCAACAATCAAACAACTTAGAAATAGTTTACACCAAACTTTGGACAGCTGAACAAATGACCAATTTAGAATTACACAGGAATGAAAATCCAGATCAACTGGAAAAAACTAACTGACTAATTTCTGCCTCGGCTGTAAGTTGAGTGACTAACCTTTTCGCAAAACAAAAACAGTAATACACAAATGAATTCGCTAAAATAGAACAGTAATAATACACAGATGTCTAAACAGCTCTCTGATGCATATTCGCGTAGCTGTGGGATAACAAGTTCTTACTTGTGAGGCGAAAACAATAAACGAACAAAATGGCATGCACAAATGGACGTTTATGTGACAAATTTGGCCGAAACATTTTGGTAGGTGAAAATAGAGGGGAGAGAATGGCGGGGGTCCAGACCAGAGCTTACCGACGCCGCCTCCTACTGCAAACCAATAATACACAAGTGTGTAAACAGCTCTCTGATGCATACTCGCGTTGTGGATACAAGTTTTTACTTGTGAGGAAAAGCAATGAACGAACAAAATGGCATAGAATATATGACATATTTCGCCAAAACATATTTTTAGGGGGAAAAAAGAGGGGGGAGAACGGCGGGGGTCCAGGCTCCAGAGCTTACCGACGGTCCGACGCCGCCTCCTACTGCAAGCCACCACGGCGGTGGTTCTTGCTGCTTCCTCACGCGCCCTCGGCTGATACTCCTCACCAGTCCAGCCGGCCGCCGTCGCCGCGCGGCTGCTCGGTGTCTAGGGTTAAACAAGTTGAAGCGGGAGAGCGCCTGCGCCAGGTTTTGCATCGGATTGGCCTGGCCCAGCAAAGGACCCCAGGCTGACAGGCCGGCCTTTGCCAGGGGAACGGATATACCCGCGTAAATTAGCCAGGCCGGATCGCGCGAATAACCGTGCTTCCAGCTTTGTTTCTTTATTTTTTTATCTAAAAAAAACTTTGTTTCTTTTTCTTTCTTCTTTTTTTGTAAGGCGAATCCTCACTACCTCACGTGCTAAGGTTCGCAGCTGTGATGGCAAACTGTGCCCCTGACTCGCTTTATGAAATGTTTGATTCCAACCGTGCAGAATATAATCCAGAACAAGGGTTTGCAATTCCAAATATTATGTGACAAGAGCTGGTTCAGATCTTCAAATCACTCCTCCGTCACGCAAATGCTTCACGTTCTCAAATCGACAAATATGCCAATCAGATCACAGTATCATACGTACTGACTACTAAACAACAGGTGCCATGAATATGTAAACTCGAAAGGGAAAAAAATGCATAACAAGACATGTTATACAATCATTGTGTTCCAGGTAACAGAGCTAAACAGTCCCTCGGGGGCTAAAACAAGCAAGAGCTGAACAACTGCCTGAGCAAGCTAAGAAGAATGCCTTGATAAGCTCTCAAGTCTCAAGCCTTAGTATCGTCCTCGCCCTCGCTATGATTCTGAGAAGTGCTGCCAGGATTGGAACTTGAAGGGTCAACCTGAAACATGAGTAAATATCAAATACAAGACAATGGTTCTTTCATTTTATCACAGGTCGGACGAAGTAAGAATGCCCATTCGAGAAAAAGGAAGATCTGGATCCTCATTCTCATTTTCCTATTAACCTCAAAGGAAATAAAAGGCACACCGACTGATCAATTACGTGATATGTCGCTGTGAATTCAGAGCTCAAATAGAAGATTGAAAATTTGCACTGGATAGTACCGGTGATGTTTACCAATCAATTCATGTTGCCTACTCTGAATGTTCTTTGTTCCAAAACTCATCCTACTTTACTTTGTCTGCTATTTAAAGATATAGGATACAGAACAATTAAAAACCCTTATTAATTTACTTCACAACCACCCAAAGTAACTTCTACTTCTATGCTCAATTAATCATTGTTCGCTAAGTATGACAGCAAATGTATAAGAACTAGAAGGATAGGACGCGCGTTGCCGCATCCGTTCTGATACAATCGATGTTAAAAAAGTATTTTTTTAGTGAAACATATATATATATATATATCAGTAATAATATAAAATAGTACCACTGGTTCACTCTTTTACAACACGATAAGTTAGACATTCTCACATAAATATAGAGAATTAGAGAAGAAACCCCAATTATATCACTTGTGGCAAATTTAGAAGTATATCGAGAACACTGACCCCAAAAAGGTTAAACTCTCAAATACTTAGTTTGACGATCAGGATGCGACCATAATTATAAAAATATAATTAAAATAAAATTTTCATGGTTCTATGAAGATTTTCACAAAATAATTGAACAAACTTTCGATAATCTATAGCCAATGTATGATGTATATGATGAACATTGCATACTCAAGACATATATTAGTCAAGAGATTATTAATCATCGAGACCTCAAGAGGTCATTAATATTTTGTAATGAAATTAAGTAGACTTTGTTGACATAAATATTCTAAAATCATTAATAGTTGGCATAATTATGTCCTAAAAACTTACATCAATTGGATCGAGTACAGTCGATCGATATTATATAAACAGAAGAATATCCCACCGCTAGATACTAAATAGTGCACCGAAAAATAAAGCAAAGTGAAAGCGGTTTAAACCATCTTAATATATTCAAATTACATAAAATATTAATAACAAAAAAATAATGGTATGAATACCACTATTTTTAATATATATATTTAAGTGCAGGAATGCTTATCTCGATTTTATCATGTTCGCTAAATGTTTAATAAGACACGCTCATTTATCATTTTACGCTAATGAGTCGTGACTTGTCTGCACTCTAACTACTGCAGCGGAGGCTAGACACTCATAGGTCCTTTTCAGTGTATGTCCTTTTCAGTGTATGTCTTTCCAGTGTATGTCTTTTCAGTGTATGTATCTAACCATCTACCAAATACACACGCAATTGCTTACATAATCTGTCTCGTTCTCTTGATAATATAAGTGAGGGATAAGCAAACATAGAGAAAACGTTCAAAAATAAATACACACATCATCTTTCATTAATAATTAGGTGGCATCCAACAACGAGGTGTCTAACTCATCCTTCCACCCCTTTCATAATCAAGTTTCTGCTCACGGTCTGAACCGCAGCTTCCACCACCACCGAATCGAGCACGACTAATAGTAACAACGACATCGGCAGCCGATGCGAGAGATGACATGGGTATTCGCATGCAACTACTGCGAGAGAGATGTAGGAAGTCTTCCAGCCCACCGGTGTTGTGTGACCACCAGAATATGCACCGGCAGGGAGCGCACGTAGATTGCAAGTTGACAATAGACTTGAGACGCGACATCGGGGACCGAGGTGCCCTGTATTCCTAGGGGCTTGATGGAACCAAAGGTGTGTGTGGAGAGACGGGTAAATTTTACAGTGGAATGACTATTTTTGGTAGAATACGACTCGAGGGAAAGATGGAGAGAAATGGTGTCGCACATAGTCTGTGTTATGCTATGGTGGGCGCTGGCGGCACAGAAAGTATAAGGGATAGAGTTTTAAACTCAATTTATCTCTTCTTTTTACAAATATCGAAACGATATATCCAGATTTCAGGTTCGGCAAATAAATCATACTACTAATTTATGTATTGTACGTGCTCTATAAGTTTTGTAAAAAAAATATTATTATTTTAGGCTACACAAATACGGAAATTTTGAGTAGAAAGTGGATTTATTTTTCCTATTTCGCACCATATTTATTTTTGTGCAGTTGAAAATAACAAAGTTTTTACTTAAATTTTGGCAAATATATTCAAAACATGTGTATGCGTCCAACATTTTTTTTATATATAGGTGTGAACAATAAAGGGGTGTGTATGTATCCCAAATATTTTGCCAAACATATTCAAAACATGTGTATGTGTCCAACAATTTTATCTTTTGTAGGTGTGAATAATAAAGTGGTGTGTATGTATCCCAAATATTTTATTGGTGTGAATTATAAAGTAAGATATGAGTGGGATCCGCCGTGTTATGTGGTGTCATTACCCTATTGGAGGAGATGAGAAGAAAGGAGAGGGCAAGGATTCTAGGGGGGATTGTATATGTAGAGATTGGATGAAAGCACCAAAATAGTGCGGGTACAGCTCAAAGAGCAAAGAATCAGAAAAAAAAAGTTAAAAAAGTGTAAGCTACGATATGTACAGAGCTAGAAGGCTACAGCTTACAGGTCTGGACTCTGAATACCGAGCGTGGGGAGGCAGGCGGGCAGCTTGCGCACAGTCTTGGCACCAGCGACCATCCACAGATCAGCTTCAGGAAAAATGTCATCGACCAGCCCATCTACCAAAGGCTGTGCATCATCAAACACACAAGCATTTCTCAAACTCCATAGGCGACCAGAGTGATAACTGATAAGAGATCGATCCCCTTGTATCTTTGAGCTGACAAAAGCAATGGACATTACCTCTAAATTTGCAAAACCAGAAACGACATTACGATAAAGATACGAGGCGAGCCTGAGCGTCAACCATCGTAACAGTACACACAAAAGGGTATATGCTCTGAAATTATCAAACCGGTACAGTGCAGGAACACCAATCATACAAGATGTACATATACAACTACCAGCAGTTTGCTATTATTTGTAGGAAATTAATGGTAGATACCATCCGACCAAGCCATTTATGTTCAGGCAGAGCACTTCAACCCAGACAGTTACATTGGCATCCCCAATACTAGAGGTCACAGATGAGTTTTTAGGACGAAACTGCAGATGCCGCAGGTTCGTTGTTCGCAGCTTCAGCCCCCAGAACTCAGTCTTTTTGCCCGTCTTCGAAACAGTCTGAAGAACAGCATCTGGCGTTACATTACCCTTCACAGTGACCTTCTGTGCATCGATGTCTACGTCGAAAGACTCGACACCTGAAGCAACCACAAGTCAAATGAATATGATTAGATTTAAATGTAGATCTATGTAATGACAATAATTCCCCTGTCTTGGAACAATCAATTCCCACAGGAATCCATAAATAACTGGGCGTCATGCAGAACCCACGGGACACATGAATAATGAATTCCATACGAAATAGTTCGATACGCACAAGAATAAAAATCACGCATCCTAATATTTTAAATGGGAGCCATTTCATCCAGAACACTGCTTAAGACATAGATACATGTATGTGCTAATCAACCGAACTATGCAGTTAGGATGCAGGAAGTATTGAGCTAACAGTCGTTAGCTTAACCATGATATCTTCAAACAATCTCCTTTAGACCAACAAAACATACCAAAGCTGAATGCCTTTAGGGAGGCTGACCTTTACCTTGTGCATTGGTGATTTTGGAATCTAATATTCTGTAATCATTTTGTTACAGCCTACCAACAGTTCAAACAGGAACGTGATTTCAAAAAGTCACCGAATGTTAGTGGGGCCTTAATAACAGATTACTCTGACAACTAGCTGCCATCAGAAAATATGGTAAATCATGTCAAGTGTCTTAAGATTTCCATGCCAAAGCAATATAAACAGGGTGTCAACAATAGCCCGATGCAAAGCTTGACCAGGGTACATTCATATTCAGATTGGTGAATGAATAAAATGGTGTATGAATTCCAGGTACGTGGTTTTAACCAAAGAAATAAAAATCAATAACAGGAAAGTTATAAGTACCTTCCATTTTGCCGAGAACCCGCTTGACAGCTCCAACACATCCTTGGCAGGACATGCCAACCTTGAGTTCAACAGTCTGCATCACAGAACCGATTTTATAGTTCTGGAAGAATTATGTAACGTTCTAATAATAATTTTCATTTTCATTTTCAGTGCATAAAAGAGCCGAATGCGGGACTATCTCTTCTAGATCGGGTGCACAGTTTAAGTCCAACAATTGCCCCATGGTTGAGAGCATCTACAAAATCTTGCTTCCAACTGAGCAATCATGAATAATCTCCTATTGATTTTTTCGAGGCACAGGATTGCATGAAAAGAACTCCATAGGACAGGAGTTTTCAAAAGAGTCTGTGTCGGTAAAATTTTCAGAAGACTAACATCCTGCAGAAGTCCTATGAAAATCCTTTATTATTAAAAAAAATCTAACAGTTGTGAACCTTCAGTAAGCATGTAATGATTTTATCACATGATGGAGATCAAAATTGAATTTCTCAGTGGCCCTTGGGTAGCCAGGTAGGTAGGGTGACTGTCATGCTCCTAAATTTAAGAGAAACTGACGAGCATGCAGTTTCGTTGACCAAAGCACCGATGAAGTGGCTGAGCCCCAAAACCGCGTCTCCAATCAAGCAGATGCCTGCCACCCGAACAATACTACTAGGTTCCCCGGCCAGGATGAACATTTCTGAATGAATTAACACCTAAACCGTAGTTCTAGAGCTCTACTTCGAAATTACAGACAGCTCTCGACTTGAGGAGGACACGGAGACCTGTTAATCGACCTGGAAACCAAACCTAGCATGCTAGCGCCCCCCAGTCGAATCGACCTGCTGGGCTATCAGATCCCGCGTCATAATACATGATTACTCGGGATCCTAGACGTCGGAGAAATCTAATAACGACGAGGAGGTGTGACGATTACCTGCGACATGGCGGCGCGCGAGATGGGTTGGTCCGCGGACGGCTGAGGCGCAAGAGCGATCGGGGAAACTCTGTGGCGGAGGAGGGGCTGGACGACGGTTTGCTGCTCCGGCGCCCGGCGGGGAGTCAATAAATACGGAGGAGGTGGCGTGCAGGCGATGCTCCGTTTTTTCTATTTCTGGGACCAACGGATGGGATGCACGATGGCTTCCTTTGACTTTCACGTGGGCCCATGGAGATGGTGCGGACGGACGCGCTGACGGTGGCCGTTGCCGCCGCGTCCTGGAGGTCATGGAATAGGTCCAGGGTAAAAGATTCGATGAGTTGTCTAGTGGTGTATGTATCTATCTATCTATTAGGACAATGTCCGTGCGTTGCTACGGGGAAAGAAGACATGGAGATAGTTGATTTGATTTTGTTGGAAGTTTTTAAATAACCCACGCAATTTGCTCCCTGTTCCTAAACCTCGATCGACCAACATGTGTTATTTCTGTCCATTTTTACCCTTTCATTTCATCATGAGTCACCTTCTCTAGCGATTGCCCATCATTTTAGCCATATTTGGAAAATACAATTATCGAGACTTTAAATGTGTAAGCACGTCAATGATAAGAATTTTTTTAGTTATCCTACATCTAAATCGATTCTGAAAAGTACAAGAATTTAAACAAAAATATTGAATGAATGTAGCGAGATAGATACACTGACTACACTTTTTTAATAAAAAGGTACGGTAATTTGTTAACAAAATTATGTCATTATTCCTTGTTTCATTCCTCCTCAAGTGCCCATTTGAATACAGATGCATTTCCAAGAAGCAATAAAAAATGACTGACATTACCAAAGGAAGTCATTCCATCACACATGGGTGCCGAATGAGTTTTCAATATCATGGCCACAAAGATATTGATTTTTTTTTTCTAATTCCAGGCTACAACCCTAATGTGCATAGTAGTCAGGAGAGGCAGTGATCACATACCCTAGTGTGCATAGTAGTCAGGAGAGGCGTCAACAGATCAAATGGGATTCAGGAAAGAAAAACAAACGATGACAGCCACACAGGAAGAGAAGTATAGAGAAATTCAAATGCAAGCCAATTGCACATCCTGCAGGACATGGACGAAGGGCAGCGTCGCTGTTGTCTTTGCCGGCGAGCAGTCTGCAGGACGTGGACGCCGCCCACCCTGCCTTGAGCGTAGAGGCCTGTGAGCTGATTGGACAGCCGAGTCTATATTTGGTAACTAATTTTCTTTCCAAGATCTTTGCAATGTTATGATTACTCATAATTGATCAAAACATATTCTTTCATTGCACGAAGTAACAGACCATAAATATACAGGATGTAATACCTTGTCATCAATTATTAGGCAGTACCTTGGTCCCTTTGCTTCAACCCAGCCACCATATGTTGGTGTTTTATCTAAGTTGTCTGTAACAATTTGGTACGTATCTTCTGTAGTCTGAGTTAAATGGCACCACATCTGTTCACTCTCAACGTGAAATTCAGGATCAAAATTAAACCAGCCTACCTGTTTAGAGGTACCATCACTTCATTCAAAGCATAGAATAGCCAAGAGAGAAATCATAACTAACTAAGCCATGTCAGCAACTTACTGGACTATCTGAGAGTACAAACGACATACTTATACTGTAGTTTTCCCTAACAATGGAGTGCCAAAGTGGAAAATCACCACCCACCCTAACACCCTGAAAAGCAGATAACAAAGATCATATAATCCCAAGGTTTCACATGTTCTACACACCTCTTCATCACCTACAGATGATAATTATTTCTAGCAACTTCAACGTTTTGTTGACACCTGTCCATAAGCTTCAGAACATAATGGTATCATTTTATACAAGCATGTTAATCACCAGAACGCAGAGATTTTTTGCAGCAGTCAATGCATGAATCTGATTGGTTGTGGTGTTACATGCGAAGTTCACAAAGAATAGATGAGTACTTACAACCAAAGGAAGATCATATATCTGAATTGGGGGCTTCAGTGACATGTCAGTGTACTCTCTGCCCAAAACAGTACAAATGAAATGCAGATAGTTATGCTTCAAACTATTACATCTGCACCGACATCTTAGTCACAAGATGCATGTTGACAGCGCGCAAATATCATAGTAAATCAAAATCGGTCCAACAAATAAAAATATGCTCAAACTCATATTGTTTAACTGCGGCCAACACCAACCATTGCAACCTGACAACTCTATTTTCTGCTATCGTATGGCATCTTTAAGTCAAAAGAGGCGTAACATTGGAAGCTCCAAGTTTCTAAATAAGCATAGGGTAACCTATTTAGAAGCAGATAAAAAAACAGGGCAGATAAAATTTTACATAAGGTACGTTTCCCTGAGGAGCAATTACCCTAGTATACATATTAAATCTTGAGAATTTAACTGACTCATAAAATGAAGCAAAGACATGCCACTTAATGCCTTGAGGAGAAATTACCCTAGTATTTTTCTAATAACGTATCATCTGAACCATTCTTGTCAACCTTTTGTATCGATTTTTCAACTAAGCCACCCACTCCATCGAATAGCTCAATCCTGTTTGGTACAAAGTTTCAGGATGTGCATAATCTACTTGAAATAGTAGATTTGGTGATATATGACTAAGGGGAATGTCATGTGCATATTAACACATTTGTAGAAATCTGGAAATGAACTGTATGAATCATCATTAGAAGTACAGGAAGAGGACAAATCTGAAAATTAACAGTGACCTCACCCGTCACATCCTGCAGGCGCTGGAGCGCATCCACCTCCACCCCTGCACCAAGCCCCGCCTGGCGCCGGCCACCAGTTCGCCGTGCGGTGCAGCTCGGCCTGCCCCGCGAACAGCACCTCGACCTTGATTGCAGCGTCCAGTGATTGGCCGCCAATCATTGGCATTAGCGCAGGCCATGGCGCTTCGCTCTCGGCACAGAAGGCGGCAGGCCCGCATCCGGGCGGGCTATGGCGGCAACGCTTCACGCCTGTATACACGGCCTCGGCAAGGTCAACCTCGATGGGGAGGAAGGGTTGGTCGAGGGCGGAGAGTTGAGAGAGGAACCGGACGAGATCGTGGAGGCGGATGGAGAAGAGGGAGCAACGACCACCAGAGGGAATGAAGCAGGAGCTCGATGGGCTCGTCTGACAATCCCGCCTTCTCAGTCATGCCTGGATCAACTTCCTGAGCGCGCCTCTCCGGTGCTGGGAGGTGCTGGAGCGATCTTGGAAGGGGAGATTCCATTGGCGATCTGGAGGGAGACGCCGTGGTGATCTTGGAGGGGGGCGACCCAATCCTTGAAGGCGACGCAGAGGGCTTCACAGCTGATGGCGGCGGCGAACTTGGAACGATTAGCGACGGTGTGGCGGCGCCGTGCGGATGGACGCACAGTACGCTGAGAAGGGCGGTGGAGGCGTCGGCATCGGCGGGCGCGTCGCGCGCGGACGCGTCAATGGCGACCTTGAGGCGTCGACCGAGGTCGAGGAGCGCTTCGTATGTGGGCTTGATTCCGGCGTTCGCTCACTCAATTCGATCGCCGGACGCCCGGACGCCTCGGCTCGCCGGCGGCAGGCGTGAATTGGGCGGCGCTGCGGGTGGAGCTGAGATTAGATAGGGTTCGTGGGGAATTTGGTCGGCGGAGGCGACGGGTTGGATGATAGTCACTTCGTACCGCTTCGGGTCACTCAGCGGTGGCATCCAGCGTAATATTCTCAATCCACGAAGATCGAACGTTGTAGAGACGTGGAGATGTGAATGTGCGGCCAGGATGTATTTCGTCCGTCCGGCCGGGACAGAACACTCCATATTTTTGTAATAGAGAAACTATAATGCGGCCTAACGACCGTACATAACGTACGTACGTCGCGTGTGCTTCTCCGATCGATCGTGTGGGCCGGCCCAGCTGTAGATCGTTCAGCAAACCGAAATAGTCGCTGAAATCCAGACCGAATACACCATCGGAGTTGAAATCCTGATCGATGTCATTGATGTGTGTCAATCAGATTAAGAAAGGGTTGTTCTGAGTGGATGAGGACGGCCGCTGCGCGACGTCGTGTTGGCGTGTGTGCGCGTGTCGCCTTCAGCGTGCTCACCGTCGTGCTCTTCCTCGCCGCAACCAGGTACCTCGCATCCCCGGAGGTTCCATGGATTCGAGCTCCACCAGTCCAAATCGATGGAGCCGATGCGGTAAACGGAGGTCGCCAGAGGCGCTGCACCGGATGACAGCCCGCCCGACCGCGCCCTCACCGACGGTAGCGTGGAAAGCACCTCCGTGGCGGCGTCGTGCCAAATAGCTGGCTTAACACGAGGCCGCTCGGCAGCAGCAGGGGCCAAGCGCTGCCCCGCCGCCGGCTTCGCCTCCCCTGGCCGCAGTCGGCTGCCGCCGTCCTGTCCCCGCCTTCGCCCGGCATCCCGGCGCGCCCAACGGCCAGGTACGACGACCACCATGCCTCCGGTGCGCGAGCTAGAAGAAGACCTACAGGCTACAGGGAACCAATCGATCCATCTGAGCTAGCTAAGAGCGTAATCCACTATTTAATCTGCCGCCCGGGGCAGCAGATAGGTAAGTTTCGCCGACCATTTTCTCCAAAACCACAACTCCGTTTAAATTTATTTAATCTCCTAAATTCCTATATTTTAAAAGCCGATCAGATGGAAATCAAAAACTTAATTTGCTTTTTCCGGCCCGTTGCAACGCACGGGCATGTTTGCTGTTACTTATAACATGTCTACATTTTTTATCTTCGCACATGATAGATTCACACTCCACTGCCTTGATCCACTTGGCTACATCCGCCCCTTATCCAGCTAAAGGATTTTTCTCTTTTTTCCATTCATTATTATTCTATTTATTATGACCTCCATATTTCGATCCAGATATAGGAAAGGGTTTGGATTGTACATAATATAAATATATTTCATGATAATTCTAATAGCATTAAATTTAGATTGTAGATGTTTATATTTTTCAAATATCTATTATAATTTAAAGAATTACTTTCACTAAACGCAGGAGGCAAAGTCTTTAGTATTAAAGCTGGGTTGGTGGTGTTACATCTTCCGTGGTGTCACACTTCTAACTAACTAACTACGAAAATGCCACCGCGCTCAAATCTCACCGACCGCGCACGACGGGTGCCCCTTCCTTGATTTTCTCATCCCGTTTGTTTGTCTCATGCAGGGACGGATGCCCTTGATTTTCTCATGCTGTTTGTTTGTCTCGTGACACCTCACGCTCGATCCAATCTACTCCCTTCCTCTCAGGTGCTAGGATTGGAGAGATGGCTCATCAGCCGCCGCAGGCCGCAGTCTCCCGTCCCGTGCCGTCGCCTTCCGAGGCCTCAATGTAATCGATCATGTATCGTCCCAGGCCTCTCCTTTCTCTAGCTGGCTCCACCTAAATCTGATCTCATAGTATGTCTCCATCGCCGAAAAGGTCAATACCTGATGCGCCAAGGTGTTCGTCCAAGCGGATATGAGCGCCAGCCCTCGCCGTGGATCGCGAGCCTCAACCCTTGCCCGAGCTCGCCGCCATCTCACTCCATCGTCGATGCAGCGGCGCAGCAGAATGCGCGTGTTCCACGACTTACGCCTTCGTGAGGTTGACACCCCTCCTTCCTCACGCTCACCTTCTTCTCCACCGCTCCTAGACCTCGGCTACCTGCTCCTCATCAGTATTACCGTGCTCTTCTATTTCAACCACAACACGCAAGCCCAGCGAGAGTGATCTAAGGAAGGGGAGAGCCAACGACTCCTTTGGTTCACACAAGCACACCGCAAATTTATCCATTTTAAGTCTGACATGTTTCGAGGTGGCTGCTTTAGCAGTGGAAAACATGATAGACTGGTTGCATGGAGGAGGTCAGGTAAGCTGATGGTATGGACCCTATGCCCTATGGCACACTGCCAACTAACAAATTTCTGTCTGACCCGTTTTAGATGTATTTAGGTTGGTATATCTGTGCAACAAACAGCAGAAGCAAAGAAGAGACATGCTAATGAGATGGCTAAAGAGAACTGTAAGGTAATTCACATTAGAAATGGTCCTTTGACATTCTCCCATAGTGCTATCGTTGTATTAACAACCAGTGGGTTAGTTTAGTTGATGTCCTTTTGTTGCATTTGGTACATGCTAGCTAACTGAATCCACTCTCTACATATAATATTTCTGGAGACAACATGCAACAATCGTTAGATAATCGAAAGGAGCATATATGCTTGTAAATTCAGGGAAGTCTTTGACTTTGCTGACCAGTTAGAAACTAACAAGCAAGGTTTTAAATAGCCTGCTATAGCCCAGCTATAGCCCGGCTATAGCCTTTCGAGAGGCTTCGCGCTACGGCTATGGCCTTCATAGGCTATAGTGATAATAGCCGCTAATAGCCCAACTAAATTGATTTAGCCCCGATTTAGCCCCATAGCCGCTAAATTTCCGGCTTAGACGCCCAAAAAGTTTGGACCAAAATTGTCCGCTCAATCATATTTGGAGCAAAACTCAACCCTATATTGTTTTTGACATGTAATATGGGCATAGAACTCTATCTTGAACTACATTTAGTACTCTAGTTATTCGTATCTCTTATATGTGAATATGTTATGTATCAGTAAATTAGTGATATATATACGAATACGCGCTCTTAAAAGTTAATTTTCTATCATTATATGTCAAAACGGCTATAAGGTCATAGCCGCGCTATAGCCCAGCTATAACCTTTCATAGCTTTCAAAATCACCGGGGCTAAATGCAATAGCTGGTTATTTAAAACCTTGCTAACGAGTGAAAGTCCTTCAATTTTTGCCCTCGCTAGATAAATAGTATTTGTAACCTTGTTTTGGTGTAATTTTGTTGGCCAGGCTATGAAGCTGGATTGCAGGACTTACTTAACGTCTCACCAATTATTAGGTCTCAGTGTTCAACAAGTTTTATTCTGTTGTACGTAGTGCTGCTTGCAGTGTAAAATTATTGAGCTCTATGAACTATATAATACTGAATCATAGGATTCCTCTTGCAGGTCTATAAGCCAGTGGAGGAAGAGGAGGATGGTTAGTTACAGGTAACAAAGATAATATTCCTGGTTATCCTGTTGTCTTGTAAAAGGGTATCCGGTTATTGAGTTTTATATTTACTGGGCACAAGATAGGTATGCTATACTTAAAATATACTAGGATTGATTTCTTACAAAATTGAGCATTTTCGTTTACTTTTACCATCATGCATGGGCTTCTAGATTCTGAAAACTTCAATGCTAAATGTGTTAGTACTTTGAATGTATGCATTGTTTGTCACCTTTTTCTAGGTGAACAATGTATCTCCCGACCGTATTGTTATTTTCTTGGTACATACTTCAGTGCTTAGTTGCTTACACTATAAATAATGATACTTGACCGCAGTCTATAGATCAAGCATAATACCAGCCTGATATGGCAATGCGCATATTATGTGGTTGCATCAAATTATATTTGGATGAGTGTTTCACAATTAAACAGAGTGCTATCAAACTTTAATTGGTGGCATTATCTCAATATGCAACTGCAGGTGAATTCTCATCTTTCACCTAGGCATATCTTGCTTACCAGTATTAGGAAACCTAGACCGTATACTCGTATCCGAGTTGTAATCGTGTTGTACACCTGTGATTTATCTATATAAAGCAAGGGCCAGCCGTGGGGCTAACCACGGCACACAGAATCGATCTATCGATCATAATTTGGTATCAGAGCGAGCGCTCGAGTCCTCTTCCACGAGCAGCCGCGATTACCTTTCCGCGTCGCCGCAAGTACTTCCGCGCACCGCGAGTTCCTCTTCCGCGCACAGCCGCGAGTCCAGGGAGCCCATCACGCTGCCGCCATGTCGCTGACAACCTCTGCCGCTCAATTCTCTTCCGCTGTCGGCGTTCTCCCGGCCGGCGAGCCCAACACCATTACCGTCCGCCTAGACCGGAGCAATTTTCTCCTCTGGATAA
Organism: Poa pratensis; assembly: GCA_947311845.1. Taxonomy (NCBI): domain Eukaryota; kingdom Viridiplantae; phylum Streptophyta; class Magnoliopsida; order Poales; family Poaceae; genus Poa; species Poa pratensis. The sequence goes on from CAMZMU010000085.1 coordinate 90,069,475, forward strand.
CCCAGGTCATACCCAACCTCACGGGATCGGGACGGCTCGGGTTCATCGATGGAAGTTCACCTGCGCCGCCGACGACAATCACCACCGGCACCGGCACGGAAGCAAGAACCGTCGCGAATCCTGACTACACCGCATGGGTGCGCGCGGACCAGCGCGTCCTGAGCGTGCTCCTCGGCTCCATGACCGAAGAAATTCTTGCCCAGATGGTCGGGCGCACAACCTCCGCCACCGTCTGGAGTTTTCTCACCTCCATGTTCTCCGCCCAAGGACGGGCGAGTACACGTGCCTACCGTCGCAAGCTGGCGACGACGCAGCGGCATGACATGAGGGTGGCCGATTACTTTCACCTGATGAAGGGATTCGCCGATGCAATGGCGACCGTCGGAGCTCCGTTGCCCGATGAAGAGCTGATGACTACATCCTTGCCGGCTTGGGCAGTGTCTTTGCTCCCCTTCAGGCATCGCTCAATGTCTTCTCCAACACCAACCCCAACGCCACCATCCACCTTTCAGACTTCTACGCCATGCTCGTCTCGCATGAAGCCATGCAGGATACGTCGGGGCATGAGATCGACTACTCTTCTTCGGCCAATGCCGCCCGCCGCGGTGACTATGGCCGTACCATCGCTGGCGATCGCCCCGGCGGTCAGCATGCAGGCGGCTACCCAGGAGGCAATGGCGGCTACCCAGGTGTTCGTTCAGGCGGCGGCTACCAGGGTGGCCAGAGCGGTGGTTATATGGGTGGACAAGGCTACTACGGCCAGGGCAGTGGCCAAGGAGGCGGCTACTATGGTCAGGGCGGTGGCCAAGGGGGCGGCTACTACGGCCAAGGAGGAGGCCGCAACGGTGGCGGTCCAAACGGCGGCCGTGGTGGTGGTGGTCGAGGAGGACGACGCTCTCGACCACATTGCCAGTTCTGCGGCATCTGGGGGCACATTGCTCCGGACTGTCGCAAGTACAATCAAGGTCAAGGCAATGACACTCGCTCCGGCAACGCCGCCTCCACCAGTCAGAATCATCCCGAGTATCAGCCTCATTGGCTGATGGACACCAGCGCCACTGATCATCTCACCCACGACATGGGGCGGCTTCAAGTTCATGAGCCATATCACGGCAGGGATCAAGTCCAAGTCGCCAACGGTGCAGGTATGTCTATTTCGCACATTGGTCACTCTCGTTTAACTGGTTCTATGCAATCTTTAGCTCTTAAAGATATTCTTCATGTCCCTAATATTAGCAAAAACATGCTTTCTGTCCATAAAATTGTTAGTGATAACAACGTCTTTATCGAGTTTCATCGTGATTTTTCTGTGTTAAGGACAAGGCAACGAAGAAAATCGTTCTTCAAGGTAGAAGCCAGGGGGGGTCTGTATCCTGTTCCGTTTCATCGGCGTCGTCTTCTACTCGACATGCTGCTAGTGTTACTCTCTCTCCTAGTCAATGGCATCAACGGCTTGGCCATCCTTCAAATAATGTAGTCCAAAATATTGTCAAGAACAATTCCCTTTCGTGTTCTTCTGGTTTTGACGCATCTGTTTGTGATGCATGTCAATGTGCTAAAAGTCATCAATTACCATATACACATTCTCATCGTGTTTCCACTACTCCTCTTGAGCTTATTCATACAGATGTTTGGGGGCCTGCGATGTCCTCCTCTGGAGGTTATAAGTATTATGTTAGTTTCGTTGATGACTATAGCCATCATTGCTGGATCTATTTACTTAAACATAAATCTGATGTTGAAAATATTTTTTATATCTTTCAAACTCATGTAGAGCGTTTTCTTAACACTAAGATTTGTGCTGTACAGTCCGATTGGGGTGGTGAGTATCATCGCCTAAACGCTTTCTTTCGACGCACCGGTATACTCCACCGAGTGTCTTGTCCGCACACCTCCCAACAAAATGGCATTGTAGAGCGTAAACACCGACACCTTGTCGAGACTGGGCTAGCTCTTCTTGCCCACTCCTCTCTCCCTTTACGATATTGGGATGAAGCTTTCCTCACCGGATGTTATCTCATTAATCGGATGCCCTCTCATGTTCTGCAAAATGTCTCGCCTCTAACTCGGTTGTTAAATCAAGCCCCTGATTATTCTTTCCTCCGCACTTTCGGATGTGCATGTTGGCCTAGTCTTCGCAAGTACAATTCGCGTAAACTAGAGTTTCGTTCCAAAGTGTGTGTGTTTCTTGGCTATAGTCCTATGCACAAAGGCTACAAATGTCTCGATCGTAGCACTGGTCGGATATATATCTCTCGCGATGTCGTGTTCGATGAAACCGTGTTTCCTTTTGCTACACCTGGAGTTGTTGTTGATGTCTCATCTTTACATCCGGTGTCGTTTCCTGCAAAAGAGCCAGCTATTTAGGGTCCCAATATGCGTAATTATGACATGTCTTTGTTATCGTTTGATGCACATGGTATTTCTTGTGATTTCCCTGTGCAGGTTCCGGTTCCAGCACCAGCACCTGATGTAATCGACGTACACGCGACGTCCGCACCGGACGTGCATGCAGCTCCTTTGCATGCCTCGTCGAGCGAGCCGTCGGAGCAGCCTTCGTCGCCCAGCTCCTCTGGTGGGCCGTCTTCGACTCCATCGCCCAGCTCTCCTCATGGGCCATCTTCGAGCCCATCAAGCCATGGGCTGGATTCGCCGGATCGAGCGACGCTCTCTGGCGCTTCGTCATCTGTCGACCACACCGCGTCTCATGCGGCTGATGCTTCGATTGATCAAGCACCGCCAGTGCTCCTGCCTACTACTCGAGTTGTTACTCGCCGTCAGAACAACATCCATCGTCCGAAGAAGCTCACTGATGGGACTGTTCGGTATGATCCCTATCGCCGTCGTCGAGCTTTTCTTGCGGTTCCTACTTCTCATCGCACCACCCTCTCTGAACCGGCTTGGCGTACTGCTATGGAAGATGAGTTTGATGCTTTGCAGCGAAATCAGACATGTCGTCTTGTTCCGCGTCCTCCTGGCACTAATATTGTTGGCAGCAAATGGATTTTCAAAACCAAGTATCGTCTGGATGGATCAGTTGACAAGCATAAAGCTCGGTTAGTTGCTCGTGGCTTCACTCAACAACATGGTATTGACTATCATGACACCTTCAGTCCGAAACTGTTTGAATCTTCGCCATGGAACTCCTTTATATGAATTTGTACCAGCAAGTTGTTGTGCAACTTGTACCATGAGCTGAATTTTTGCTGTTATTTACAATCTAAAGGTTCTAACAGTTAGCTCTTCTATCTCAGGCATTATCCAAGGCTTTAAAAGATGATGAACTCTTGTATCTTAGGCTACAGTTTAAGCTGCTTGAACCTAGAGATGGAGTTGTGACACTTGACAATTTTCGAACGGTGAGTTTATCATGCTCATTACTGTCTATTTTGTCACTAAATGTTGCAATCTGTTAACATCAGTCACTCCAACAGTATAGAGCTTTGGTGATACATGAGTAATGGTGCTAGATTTGTATTTGAGTACTTCAGTGCGATCATGATTTGTATTTATTTATTGTATCATGAATAGAAATTATCATTTTGAGATCAGTCTAGAGCTGCGTCTTATAAAGATCATCAGAGGGTGCACGCCATAAAGATGTTGTTAAGCCTGTTACCATTCGTCTAGTTTTATCTCTTGCCGTCTCTCGTGGGTGGAGCCTCCGTCAAATTGATGTCAGTAATGCATTTTTTCATGGTTTTCTTGAGGAAGATGTGTATATGCAGCAACCTCCTGGTTTTGAGGACTCTCAGTATCCGCAACATGTCTGCAAACTTCAGCGTGCTCTCTATGGTCTGAAGCAGTCTCCTCGTGCATGGCATGCTCGGCTGAGTGACAAGTTACATGAGCTTGGTTTTATCCCAGCAAGGCTGACACATCCCTATTCATATTCTCGCATGGTGAGGTCACTATTTACATGCTGGTTTATGTCGACGATATTGTCATTACGGGCTCCTCCAATGCTGTTGTTGATCGTCTCGTGGAAGTCTTGGCGAAAGCTTTTCCTATCAAGGACATGGGGCGTCTTGATTACTTTTTGGGCAGTGAGACTTCATATACTTCTGCGGGCCTGCGTTTGTCACAGCACAAGTATGCTTTGGATCTTCTTTATCGTGCCAACATGGAAGATTGTCGTGTTGTTCCCACTCCGATGTCCACTTCTGCTACACTCTCTCGTGCGGGTGGTACCAGTTTGTCAGCTGATGATGCTTTTCGTTATCGGAGTTTGGTTGGGGGACTACAATACTTGACGTTAACACGTCCTGACATATCATTTGCGGTGAACAAGGTTTGCCAGTTTCTTGCCCAGCCTACTACAGTCCATTATGAAGCCGTTAAGCGGATACTTCGGTACGTCAAAGGTAATGCGTCTACTGGTTTACTGATTCAGAAGTCTGAGTCTACACTTCTGAATATTTACACGGATGCAGATTGGGCGGGTTGTCCTGATGATCGTCGGTCTACTGGAGGGTTTGCTATTTTTCTTGGGACCAATCTTGTATCTTGGAGCTCTCGTAAACAACCCACGGTGTCCCGCTCTAGTACAGAAGCGGAGTACAAGGCTCTTGCTAATGGCACAGCTGAAGGAACATGGATCCAGTCTGTGCTCAAAGAACTTGGTGTTCTTCGATCCAAGTCACCGGTCTTATGGTGTGATAATTTGGGTGCCACCTATTTATCAGTAAATCCAATGTTTCATGCTCGCACCAAGCACATCGAGATTGATTTCCACTTCGTACGCGAGAAGGTTGCTTCGGGTGCTGTGCTCTTGACGTACGGTTCATTGCTTCTGGAGATCAACTTGCTGATATCTTCACTAAGTCAGTCACTCATGAGTTGATTAGTCGATTTAGTACCAATCTTAACCTTTTACACGACGGTTTAGATTGAGGGGGTGTATTAGGAAACCTAGACCGTATACTCGTATCCGAGTTGTAATCGTGTTGTACACCTGTGATTTATCTATATAAAGCAAGGGCCAGCCGTGGGGCCAACCACGGCACACAGAATCGATCTATCGATCATAATTACCAGGCGTTGTGAAAGTTTACATAATGTCATAGGAAAAGTTGGTGATGACACTTTCCTAAGGTTGTGCTTCTATGAATTTTAATTTGATACCTTCAGATGATACTATGCTTAAATTTATCATTTTGAGTTATGCAACTCACAGGAAAATAGTAAAATATGTGGAAATTTTGCATTACGAATCCTTTTTTTTAGAACCATGCAAAAGCTTTGCATGTATTATATTAGAAGAGGGAAAACCACCAAAGTGGCTGAAGTCTTACAGAAACAAAAACAACCCGACCAAATAGTGTAGACTACTACCCCGACCAGACATGAAGGCCTTAAACCTCCCCCTAAAACCACCAGGTGAGAGGCATCATCTTAAACTCCAGGGAGATTCAAACGACCAGCACTAGCAATCGACCAAAGCTTGGCTTACTGTTACTGTATCATTTTACAAAGTCCACCTCAACATGCCTGATAATTGTGCAGTGAAGATGGAGACTTTTATGCAGAGAAACCAGCCAACTTTGTTGATAAGCGCCTCAAATCTGAGAAAATAGCAACCATAAGTAATTACCTTAAACTGAGTACCACGTCACGTGCCCTGTGAATTGTGCTTCTTGTATAGACCTTGACTTCTTTTTTCTTTCACCCTGTTTTGTATATGAAGTGAACCCGGAATCCTCAATGCCGACTCAATTGTAGTACCTAATTAACCTCTTTTGCTTTTTATTCTATAGAAATCTAGGTACGTAATCAACCTGAAGAGAAGGATCACACGTGAACACCAAGAACAACCTAGGTACCTGGCCCAAGACCTCAAGCACACATACCAACCAGCTTCATTCCATTCTTTGAAAGTAAACTCATTATTCCATTTTTATGTATGAAAAATATTTCTCTTTTTTGTAATATTTGTCTAAACTTGATGTTTGCATATCTTGCACTATAAGAAGTTTTTCTTTGGAGTGACGTGGCTGTCGGAAGTGAGGAGGCACAACTCAACCGGATCATCAAGCCGGCGTTCAAGAGTATCGAGGTGCGTATGCGGAGCTAGATTCATGTTTCTCCCTCCTTCCTCTGAAGATTTAAGTGTCATGTTGAATGCAAGAGAAAACTAATCAATGTGGATTTTGTCTTGCTGAAGTTAGAGCTTGCGTTTGTAGCTGCATTTCCGGAGCATTCGGGCAAGATCTGCAAAGCCAGACCGTATCTTACTATTGATTCCATGAGAATCGGTTCACTTCATCAGCGTCGAGAATCATAGAGGACATGAAGATGTGGAGTTTGCAGGTTTAGTTGTGGGTGTAGGTGAACATAACCTGACGCGATTGATCGCTTAAGTAGACAGGTGGGTGTGTAACGTGTGTTGCTGAGAACCATGCTGATCGCAGCCTGGAGAGGATTTTGTAGCTATCTCTTTCATCACTAGCAGAAGAAGCATGTTGACAAGGTGCGGGTGTGAGTGACCCTGTGGCGGGTTTAAACGGTGGCAGAACGACAAGGGCAATGGGGTGACTGCCTTGTGTGAGGCATGGCCACAAGCGTTAAAGACAAGCTTCTCTCGCCATACCAAACTTTTTTTCTTATTTGGAGGTACAGCTTGTTCAGTTGTATCAACCAACTAGGCAAATAATGTGTAATGCAGAGTCTGTTTGGTTTGTACTCATGAGGGTATTTTTAGAAAATAGGTTTTGGAGAAAAGCTATATTGCTAAAAATCTATGTAGCATAACTCAACGTTTGTTCCGAACATCGATATGGACATGCAAATATGTCAATTGTTATGTATGGAAGGGAAGAACGTATTTAATAAACTCTTTAGTTAGTATTGTTGACTATGTGTGAATACTAGATAAGATCAATTTTGCAAATATGTGCTTATTTTAGCTTACTGATAATGATAATTGTTGACATTTGGATGAGATGTTTAGTATACTTTTGAAACAACCTAAAATTATGTGCATTGCATTGGACGTGCAACACACAATATTTAGCTTGATAGTGTTCCCTTTTAGTAGCATGAATCTACCAATGGTTAGAGTCTCGGTCACAGACTAATGACCTAATATAATATTTATGCCCCCGTTGCAACGCACGAGAAAATCACTAGTAATTATAAATGGAGGGAGTGGTAGTTTTTTGTGGAGAGGAGGGAGGAGCAGTCAGCGCCGTGCCGTGATGGGTGACGGATGGGGAAGTTGTTCTTTTTTTTTTTTTTTTTTTTTTTTTTTTGCAGCGACGAGCGGTGGGAAGTCTGCTAGCAGCGCAACGACGTAATCCGGTCTTAAGTTGGGAATCATGGAAGATGGAACCCTCCGGAATTATCTGGGAGAATTAAGTTATCTAGTAACAAGGAGGATGATGGTGACTGGCCACTTCATTGAGAATCTCGGATTACTCAAAAGTCAAAACCCATGCATCTGGACATGTCTCACTGTGTAAGTTCACTTATTTCTGTCCATATGCATTTCATATTAAAAATACCTAAGATGTTTTATAATTAGGAAGAAGTAGTTCACAGCCATGCTTTGTCCGGCACTTACACATAAAAATGTGCAATTTTAGAGCATCTTCACCGGGTCTCCAAATGTGTGTCCGGCACCTCTCAATTGGGCCTCCTTTGGGGGTGCCGGACATGTGTCCGGCAAACACTTGGAGGCCCTCCACAGCGGCACCCCCCAAAGCAGGCACCCCAAACTTTTTTTTTGTAATTTTTATTCATTCAAACTTCGGCTCTATAATCATTCATTCAAACGAGATTTAACAAACTTACAATTTCGAATTTAAACGAGATTTAACAAACTAAACCTAGACTAGGCGGAGAGAAGGGGCCTATGCAGCTTCTCGCCAACCAATACACGCGCCGGCTGGGAGAGAGATGCCGCTTCATGGCCTGCTGGCGAGGAGAAAGATGCTGCCTTCGCCCGGTTCATGGCCGGCCGAAGGAGAAGAAGATGCGAACCAAGCGCCGGAATCATCAAGAGACTTGCATGCCTCGATGATCCGGCGCCGGGATTTCATCTTCTATTCCCGTCGGCTACGGCCTTTAGAAACGTTCCCGCCGGCTCTCCCAGATCAAGGGCTCCGGCCTTGAGGAACGTCCCGTAGCCTCGGCTGAGCCGGCTGAGGCTTCTGGTTTCGCCGGCGCGTGGCATTCGATTTACCGACGTGACATGCGGCGGTGCGTTTGATGGGAAGCCTCTTCGGCTTGCGGCGCCCCTTTCTTCGGTGATGGCGACACTGCTGCCCAAGATGCAGCCGGTTGTAGAGGCAGATCGGGCAGCTCAAGGTCGTCGTCGCCGTCCTCGTCGTCACGCTCGTCGTCCGTTGCGGACAACTCTGGCGTTGGCTCTCGTTGACCGCTACGGCGCGCCTCGTACTCCTTGTCCACCACGGCGTGCCAGTAACTTTTGCTCGTACGGCATCTCTGTCCACTTGCGCTTGAGGAAGTCGACGCGCTCCTGCCTGCTGAGCCGCGGCGCCACCGGAATGTTGGCGGCACTCCTCACCCACCCGTCCGGAAGGGTGGCGACGTCGGCCACCGGCACCTGTTGGCGGCTGCACAGTCACGCGGTCTCCGGCGAGAGCACGTAGGGAGGCGCGTTGTCGGCCTCCTCGCGCCACATGCCTCGCTGGGACGTCTTGGCCATCTCCGCCTCCTCGTTGCGACGCCGGAGTTCCTCCAGCTCCTCGTGCCTGACATATTTTTGGTCCACTGCAGCCTTTGGAGTGTCCGCTGTTGGACATTTTTAGTGTTTGGCCCCCTAAATAGCCTTTGGAGGGTCCTTCGAAGGGTGGAGGGTCCTTCGAGGGGTGCCGGTGGAGATGCTCTTCTTCATTTTGTCATATACGGTAACATGTTGTCCTCACACATAGGATGTGCCATTTCTAGTAGTAAAAGAAGCGCATTGAACGTGCAAACAAAAATATACTCAGCAGCAGAGATCGCTGTAGTTGCGTTGCTTCGATAGATAGCCCATAAGAGGCAGATCTGGCTAAGCAACTACAATAACTGGCGAGCTAATCGTGCACGTTACATATAAGCAATTTTCATGCACCGAAAAGTAAAAAAACTGGACAGGTTCACGCATCTGAACAACATCAGAAATTCAGAACCAGCAAAAAGAGCGACTTATATACCCTGTCCACCCCAGAAAAGTTTACTTTGGTCAACTTTGCACATTTCTCTCACCTACTGCTGGAAACGGTTCAGACTGATCCCCAACTTCCTATGCTACATACAGCAGAGGTCCCTGGCATCAAAATGTATTCCTAAAACAAACCACGTGTGATGGGAGTATATCGCGGCAACCATGCTATTTGACCTTGCCAGTTTCTCACGCCGAAGCTTTTTCATGGACGAGCTTTGCGACTCAAGACACCAGGAAGCACAGCAAGATCCAACTATCTGATGCATCTGAGGGACTCCGGTTCCATGGAACAAAACGTCCCGTGTACAATCTGTAACTCCTCTGGCCTTTTCACACTTTGACAATTGGCAGATAAAAAAAGCCAGACCTCCATCGTTGAAAAGAGTAGTGCTGAGTTACCGACAGCTCCAAGGCGTTCAATGCATCCCCGGCACGCTGTAGTGTACACCTGGAACTGGGCCATGAGAAGCAGCAGCTGCTTGCGCGGTTCTGTCACTGGTATCCAGCCCTGATACACCATCATGATGTGTATATAAGTACAAGTTCCCTGATCTGGAGTCTACAGAGACTCCTCCAGGCACATATTGTGTTGGACATGTTGCATAAAGAGGTGACCCCCCTAAATGCTGGATTCTGAAAGTGTAATGCTTCATCCGGAGAACACGGAATATTTGGTTGCCAAGGAAGTGGTGGATGATAAGTTTCTTCGATGATTCATATTCTGTGAGCTTTGACTGCCATTGCACGTCTAACGATGGTTGAAGGATTGCCTACAAAAGAAGAAAGGCATTAATACCCCCACGTCATCATTCCGAAGATTTTTAACTCTCTTTGGTGGCTACTGAAACAAGAAATATAACTTGGCAAAAGCAGAAGACCGTGTTTTTAGCAATGCAGCAGTGGTACCAGCTATATTTCCATGTAATCTCTGAATTTGTGCGTCCCAGTAGTATACATCTACTGCATGCTTTGTACTAGACAACACCACATGTTTATTGTCCTTTGAAGGAATTGCAACAGAGTGCAGTACTGTTAGCCTAGGCTTGTGTCGAAGAAAAAAATAGGCTAAAAGAGAAATCACATTGGTGTGAACTGAAGGCAGGATGGAGTTATATGTCAGTATTGCATCTAAAAAAGGTGGCACTGAATACCTCGGCAGTTAAATGGCCAGACTATACCACTTGCCATAGGACCTCGACTGACAGAGGTTCAAGCAAGACTAACTTGATGGGAAGGCATCACAAGAAACTAAATCTTCTGGGGTCTCGCTAGGCCCATCTTAACTAAACGGTCATTCTGCATGCTATTTCTTTTAATAAGCTTCAAGGGGAAAAAACTATACAGCATAACTGAGGCATTACGTGTATTTGACTACTAATAATAGAAACTTTGAAGAAAGAATTTGAACAGTTCCAGCTACTGTCAAGGTTCACAAGCAAGATGGTTCAATTTGGATAAGAAGCTAATGGAGAAAACAAACCCTGTTCTAATTAGGACTAGATGCTTAAGTAGGACTTTTGAGTTTCCAAACAAAAGAAATGAGTTTGAAAATGGATGATTTATTCTTCATGTTCCGTCATTGATTATCAATACATAATATTGCCAGATCGTCCTTGTATAAACGGTTAGATCAGCTGGATCACTCTCTAGTAAAAAGATATGACCTGGAAATAAAACAGTTACCTTGGCTTACCTTGGCAAAGAAGAATGTTTCCTCTGTGATGAAACAGCCGATCCACTTCCACCGTCATTTTCCTCGAGTTCACCAAAGCGTTTCTTAAATTGGTCAACAGCACTGCAAGACCAGACGATGGTAGTGTATCAGACATGGCTGATGAGTGATGAATGATGACTAAGAAAAGGTAAAAAATATATTAATAATGTATCTAACCTCAAATGGACAAAGTTTGGCCTTTCTATGCCACTGATATGCTCATTCAGTAACAGAGGATGATACTCCAAAATTTCTTTAAATATCAGTTCCTTGATGTCCTCCTTTGATACTCTACGGCCCTCAAATTCGAATTCAATTTTCGGTATTGGTTGACAAGATGGTTCTCTCTCTAGCTTTGCTAGACCATTAAAGTATGGATCTGCCAATGCCTACAATTTGCAGAAATATCAAGATCATAATCTCTGGGTAATGGCTGATGCAGATCACAGGGTTAGTTAAAAATCAGTTCTATGACATACCTCTTCCGCAGATGGGCGATCCTTTGGATCAAAAGCTAGAAGCCTCTTAAGCAGCTGTAACGCTAATGGATCAGCTTTTGGAAATTTTCGTGAGAACGAAGCAGGCTGTTTCTTCCTCATGCATGTCAGATATTTTCTTGCCTTGTCATTCCGCACCTTAGTAGAGGTAAGAAGATGGTGGAAATTTTAGAAGCAGACACGAACTTTAACTTTGACAGCAAACTTCCAAGGATCAGCTATTGTACCTGAGAAATGGCATCTAAGGAGGGTGTCCCCACAACATCAGTTATCAAATCCAGCTGATGAACAACATTTTTACCAGGAAACAGAGGCTTTCCAATCAGCACCTCCGCAAAAATGCACCCTATACTCCATATATCGATTGCTGGTGTATACTGCAATCCAGAAGATGGTATATTTTCGTGACACAAACAATAGGCCATGCCAACTTAAATCAGCACCAGTGGAAGATCTTGTTTACAGAAGAAACAGAACAGGAAATAATTGTCACAACTGCATGGTCAGCACCAAATATGAAGGCTTGTAACTGGGGCACTCAATTTCCAATTGGGACTGTTGTAACATTTCTTTAACAAAGTACTAATGCTATGCCATGTATTTGCTCAAGTAACGATATGATTCCAATTTCGCAATAAGCAGCACGAGCCAGTGCTGACGGAGTCCACTTACTTGTGAAAGATTGCTGGTAATAATTGTTGTCTACCTTCAGTCAGATCTTCAATGGGTATGATTGCGGGGGATGTGGGCTAGCTGAAGCTTATCAAAGAAAGTAATTCTAATTTTTATTGGGAGTTGATGCATCATGATGTCACACTTATAATTAATTACGAAATTTGCCCACGCACTCAGCCGATGTCTCCCTCTAAACGCAGGTTACGTAAAAATCAGAAGAATCTTTCCTTCAGTTTTTCTCGAAAGGTTGAAATCTTTATGGGAAGGACATGAAGATCTACCGATGAATGTTAATGGCCGGCGTCGGAGGTTAAGTTTTATATGGGCTATAAAAAGAATGAAACAGATTATTAAAATAGACGCAAAAGTGAGCAGCGAGTAATTTTCCAGTGTTTATCCATGTGAAAACAGACGTAGAAGAAATCATACGCGGGGCAGTGTTCGGATGTTGCCAGCGGCTCTGGAGCTTGTCTCGTGAACCAAGAGGACGAAGGTGAAGACATGGTTGGCAGCCTACAGAAAACCATGGCCTGCGCAAGATAGGCTTGGCAGTGTGGGACCAAGGGGAGGAGGAGAAAGCAAAACGGACTTGGCAGGGATGAATGGGTCTTGGCCAGCTACCAGTACAGTTTTCTCAAATAAAAATAAATACTACTCCCTATGTTCCTAAATATAAGACGTCTTGGGAGTTCAAAACTGAACTCTCAAAACGTCTTATATTTAGGAACAGAGGTAGTACCTTCCCTGGCTCTACTGAATGTAACATGTATGTGTGATTTAAATGAGGACTTAACTCACTACAAATGATGGATTCAACTCTTTACGCCCGTAATACTATTCAGTGTCTATAGACTTTTAGCAGTGCGGACCAACTGGTGTACCGCGCTATATAGACAAATGCCACCCAATTTAGGATAAAATACCAGCAAATGATATTATTATTTTTTTTTTTTAGATAAGGGGGTGCGGATCAACGGCCTCTGCATCCAAAAGATGCACACAGCCACAAATGCTATTATTATATAATAATAATGACTTCTATGGTCTAATGATCTATGAAAAATGGTAGTTAGTATAATTCTTTCTATCCGTAGCAACGCACTGGTTTTTAGCGAACAGGGTTTGGGTAGTTGTACGGTTACTCCGGCACCTAGTGGGCTTACTGGGCCTCCAATGTAGAGACCTACCACAGGCGTGTATCCAAAGGGACGCATGCGGGTATTAAGGGCACAAATTTGTGGGACTCCAAAAAGGCAAAAGCTCTCGCCTCGATGACACCCAAGCTGTGTGTGTTGGTGTAGCACCACGGCATTCCTGCCCTATACACGTGGATACCTTGGGAGATATTGTTGCAATGTCATGACGGTCCAGAGGTGATAGCGGAGACCCCACAAGAAGCTACTTGATTACTAGTACAACTAAGAACACTTCACAGCTACTTGATTACTAGTACAACTAAGAAAACTTCGCAGCTACATTGAATCCATCTCCACTACTAGAGTATTCAGTATTCATAGTCCAGTGATCCTTGGTATACAATAATTATGGAGTTCTAACCATGCACTGTTATCCTTGATCATTCTAATGTTTGCAGCCATATGATGGCACAGCTAGAAGTTGGAACAACATTTATATGGAATTATGAATCATGAGCTTTACTCCTCTATTGTCACTTGCCATGGTGCATTTGCTGATTTACAATTATATGATGAGTTGACGATGGCAAAAAAATTGGCTCAAGTTTGCGCATACAGGTGCAAAAGATGCACTACATGTTTTTAGTACTTACAGACCTAAACTTTAATACAAGTCGAAAGCACTCACAAGGCCTCACAAGGCCAATTGCCTCATACAGTCATACTCACGAGTCACAACAAGGTGAGGGTGACTGGCCAGGATATTGAGTTCCAGAACCACATTCCAGAAGTGTCAGTACCAATACCAATACCATCGCAAAGCAAAAAAATGCTGTCTATGAAGTTTGCATCATCAATATGTATACGCATCAGCCTCGGTAACTATTGATCAATCATAAAAGCCCTTACCTTAGAATAGAATGACCCACAAAGTTCAGGGGCTCTATACCATCTTGTTGCCACATAGTCCTGCAAAAGGAGGTTAATTTGATGTACAAGGTCATTTGACAGTAGCAAAATGAGCACATAATAGAAAACGTTGGATGAAGAATGGAAGATTCATGAGCTGCCCCAAGCCCTGATATCGGTTAGTTTCATGACCATTAACCCACAATCCAACCCTAAAACAAAGGGATGGGAAAATGGCCCATGGACAATTGGCATCTGGGAAATTATACCCACTTAAAAGTGAAACCAGATGCCATCTTCTTTTAGCTTGTATGTGGTAGTGCATTAATCATTACATCTTCACTTTCCCTTCCAACCATTGCATCTCGAATGAGGCTGGGAAACCATGCATGATTCGGTGCTAACAAAACTGCAGTTGTAAGTTCATAATATGATGAACGGTGGGTGCACAAGGATAAGTGCATCATGTAATGTGTTTTCACATGAAATTTCAATCGACCACAAATTCCCGTTAAGTGATCGAAGGGGCAGTTGAAACTTAAAACAATCAAGATAACAAACTCCAAATACTGCAAAGTCAACCAATAATACACTATTAACATGAAATAAAATAACAATGCTTACTGTCCAGAAGACTGTCGTAGGTGCATCATTGAATGCAACTCTCGCCAAGCCAAAGTCGCATATTTTAAGTTTGCAATTTGCATTAGCAAGCACATTCTTGGGCTTCAAATCTCGGTGATAGACATTTGCTGCATCAAATCAGAAACAATACTCATTCAACATATTGCAATGACAAGCCTATGGCTACATGCCACGACAGCATGAGCGCATTACAAGTCTACACACAACACAAGTCACAAGCTAACAAAGTCCAAATTAGCTAGCTACAACCTACAGTATAAGCCGAGGAGTCCAAGTGAGGGATTAAACATCAGCAAAAAACTGAACGTGACACAAAGCAACAAGCCAGGCAGCTGCAGCCGTGCAGAGCCATTATTGGACTGGGCCACACCACTGTGATGGTCGATGCGACCAAGAAATGGGAAGTTTGGCTAGGAGGAACTACCTCTTTTCGGTTTTATAGGGAACTAACGACGCTAGAGTGGTACAAGATTTCCAAATCGTAATAAAGACCAAACACCGTACTAAACCAGATTATTTGGTTCGGTTTCAGCGCCCATGTATCAATTTAAATTTTATTACTCAATTAGTTATAAAGCTGATGTTTCACTAACCCGCGTCCACATGCACCAAAAAACAAAATAAACTGATATACTTGGTATTTAACTTACGTATAGCCATCTTTAAACACTACTATGCTCTATGCAGTTTGTGTACTACACCGAAAATAGATCACTGGCAAAGAAGCTACTGTTCAAATTGACAAGTGATGTAACAAATGAAATTGACCTGAACTGGCATCAAGTCAGTCTTATAGGCTAGTTTTGTTTTATCTAATTCTAAATAAGCTTATCATCAGATATACATGTATTTGAGTCTTGCGGAAAATCAAATTCAAGTTTAGTCTTGAATTTCATCAATACAGTTACTTCAGTTCGGTCAAAACCTTGTAACCTGACTAAGAGAGTTTAGGTTCAAAAGTCCCATACTACAAGCATCAGAACACAAAATCATGCAGCAGCATCAGGAAGGTACACTAAAGGGTATCACTATTTCCAAGATATATAGAGTGTTTGGTTAGGCTTTTTTAATGCCTTTTGACTTTGGCTTATAAGCCACAAAAGCAGCTAGATATGTGATTTTGGCTTTTGACTTTTGGCTTATACCATAGTGCAACATAAGCCAAAAGCCAAAAGCACCTATTTAGGTGATTTTTGGGCTTATAAGCCAAAAGCCAAGTAAAAAGCCTAACCAAACACCCTCTAAGGGCTTGATCATAAGCAAAATGAGACCTACCATGTGTGTCATAAGAGCAGAGATAGCAAAAACATCAGTGAACCCAAAATATTTCACTATTACCCAGCGAAACAAAATCTATAATTGTTCCAATACCATTTCGCTAACAGAATAACAGGAGGGGAATCGAATTGTTAAAAGTTTATTTACATGCAAACAAATAGTATGCAATTACGCAGGAAAAGAAAGGAAACAATAATCAAATGCTAGATGGTGTGTTCCATAAGAATAGAAGAACGTGTAACACTGATCTTCATAAACTAAAAACTGTGACAGAGTGGATTACCTGCGTGCATATACTTCAAAGCTCGAAGCATTTGATACAAGAAAAACTGATAATGCTCCCTCGTTAAATCATCATTAGCCTTTATGACTTGATGAAGATCTGACTCCATAAGTTCAAAGACAACATATATATCTTTGAAATCCTTTTTAGATGGGGGAAGCAAGATATGCTTTATCTCCACTACGTCTGGGTGCCTAAGAAGCCTGAGAAGCTTGATTTCACGGAGTATGCGTGCAGCATCTGATATATGCTCAAAAATATTGTGTATCTTCTTTATTGCAACCTTCTCTCCTGTGTGTGTGTCATTTGCAGAACAAACAAGTCCGTAACTACCTTTGCCTATGACTTCCAGAACTTTGTAGCGATTAACATCGCCATATTCAGCAAAGAAATCCATGTCTTCTGCACTCTAAATTACGGAGAGCAATCAGAAAACTAGTACCGGATACACAAAAAATACGAAACACACAAGAAGATGATCATTCATGATGGTATTATCACTTGGTTATTCTATAATAAAAAGGAAAAGGTGTACTTTTGACACCTCAACTATTGGGTGAGTGTAGATTTGGTCCCTCGACTCAAACTGGATACTTTTTTTACCCTTCAACTCTTAATGGCATGTTCTTTCGGTCCCTAGGTGGTTTTGAGCTTTTCATTATTTCAGAATGGTTTAAATCGATGTGCTGTCTACTACATGTAGGACACATATCTGCAACACTCCTGACAATTCCATAAATATATCAAAAAACAGAGAAGGGCAAAACAAATGCTATGAGAAAGCTGTCAGAAAAAAGGCAAAAACCAGAACGCATAAACAGTTAAATGGGAAACAAAAAATCTCTCCAAGTATATTTTATTTACAGAATTTCAAAATGAGAGCAAGCAGCATAAATCTAGGCAACGAAAAAAAGGAAATTCACAAAGAAACGAAATTGAGACTTCATTCTTAATTTGTTATGTTCTCAATTTTTAAATTTTGATATTTTTTTATTTTTCCTCTTGAAACTTCTGGAAAATACAAAATATGAAATACCCTTCTGTAATTTTTTCATCTGTTTTAAAATTGTTTTATGGACCTTCGCAACGAAATTGGTAATGTGGCAGATGGATGGCGTCATGTCGGTCAAAACTGCTTCTGAACGGTCAACCTATCTAGGAGGACCAAATTTACACAGTATAAACAGTTGGACGGCCAAAATATCTGGTTGAGGGACCAAAGATACATTTCTGAATCAAAATAATGCTGCAAATTATTCACAGATTGTCAGTGGCAGAAATGTGAATAACAGAGCAAGACCTGCCTGAGCAAGTCCATACTCTGCCTACAAATAAATCATGTATTGTCAGTAGGACAGAGCTTGAAAACAAACAGTGTGCGGATGCTGGAGCAGAGGTTGTCCACTGTTACTACCAAGTACATATAGAGATATATGGGATGTAGTCACATACTCCAGATCCAAGAACTACACACAGCTCTAAGATTACAATGCTCTCCATTTGTAGCATATGGAGAAATAAACTGTAACCAAGATTGAAGGAGGTGCTAATCCTAGATTGCTAGAATGGTACAAAGTATTAATTAGAGCTAAATAAACTGTAGCTAGGAAAGTGCAGGTGTAAATCGCGAAAAATGTGCCCAGCAAAGGTAGTATCCACACAGATATGACAAGATACCAAGGACGGTAATGTGGTGGGCGCTAGAGAAACATAAAGTCCCAACAAAGTACATTAACCTCATCAAAGAAATGTACGGCAATGTTGTGACAAGCGTTCGCGCAGGATATAGCAATGCTCATGTCATAATAGAGTTAGAGTGTATCCTTGCCTCATTAAAGTCCTAGGCATGCACATTTTCACGAAAACAAAAGCATAAAGAAGTTACAGGTGTGGTGCATCACGAGGGCAAACTGTGGCATGATGTGCAAGATTGCTATTGAGGTCACGAGTGCTATGTTGGCAACCATGGCATTTGCGCAGCCTAAGCTAATCGTACACCAATTTGGACCTCTTACTCTACTTGCCATCCTTCCGAACATTTCCACTGGATCTCGTCTAAGCAAGAAAAAACAAAGCATCCAAGAGGTCGAACCTTCTTGCGCAGATCGCTGCTCTGCATCTTGGAGCCCGCAGCGGAAGCTTCGCAAGATCGCTTCTTTCTGTACCACGATCCCACCAGACAGAAGGCCGGCCCCGGGTGTCTCTCCCTCGGTCAGCCGCACTTGCCCCACCGACTCCTGCTCCGAATACCGACCCCGCACTCGTCCCTGTGCCTCATACACACCTCGCCGCCGCCGTACGACGCTGCCGTGGCCGCCGCCACGGCCGGGTCCTTGTGGAGTCTGGGTCGACGGAAGACGGCGGCAGTCGCTTCGGATCTGGGGAGAGGAGGGCGTGGGGAGAGGATGGGTGAGAGGCGGAGAGAGGGCGTCTCGTCGGCGTGCTGTCGTGCGGCAGCGGAGGAAGCTGGGGTGACGGTGAGCGGACGGATATTTTCTCCTCCGTTTTCTTCGGTGAGCTCCGTGTGTTGCGTGGCTGGAGAAAATTACAAAAACATAGGATCTGACAACAAGTCAGTACCACTCTTGATGATTTTTGCAAGTTAGTACCAACTGTGGGGATAATGACAATAAAATGCGCAAATCTTGTTCTAGTAGCGCATTGTCAACAACTCTGACAAGTGAGGCCCATTCGTAAGGTCTAGCTGGCAGCACACATGGACGAGGAAGTGAGTTGGACGCGGAGGCCCACATATCAACCACCCACTTTCTTTCCCCTCTCTCTTCTTCTTCTTCTTCACGAGCACCCCAAAGTATGGGGCGGCGGTTTCTCAGGCCAGATCCAAATTTGTACGTAGATGAATCGAGCAAGCACACTGCTCAGACAGATTAATACGTAGATGAATCCTCCTGACTACTGCCGCGAGCTGGTCGATCAGGAGCACACGCGTGGAGCCGGCCGCCCAGGAGCACGGACGGCCACGAGGTAAGGGGCGTGGACGGCGATGGCGGCGAAGACACGACGAGGACGGCCGCGCACGGCGAGGACGGGCAGGGGCGCGGATGGCCACGATGGCAGGGGCGCGGATGGCCACGACAGCGAGGACACATCGAGGACTGGCGCGCACGGTGAGGACGGCCACAAGGGCGCGGATGGCCGCGGCGGCGAGGACACAGCGAGTTCGAGCACCTCCATGCGCGCGGCGTTACGCACCTCGACATCAATCCCGCCAACAAGCGCTGGTCGTGCCCGTCGCTCTTCCGCTCGGCCGCTGCCGGCCGCATCGCGGTACTCGTCGCCCGCAGGTGCTGGTCGCGGAGGTACTGGGATAAGGAGAACGACGCGGGCAGGACGCCCAAGGCCGCCGCGACCAGCACCCAGCTTCCCTCCGCGTCGTCGACCTGCCGTCCGTGCGGGACGCGAGCTCCAGCTCCGCGGCGGACCGAAGGAGGCGAGGCTGCCACCTCGAGGCCGCCCTGCCGTGTGCCGTCCGTGCGGGACGTGAGCTCCAGCTCTGCGGGCTCGAGCTCGCCCGCGCGGTGGCCGACCGGCGCTTGCCCGCGTACGCGCCTGGCCGGGCTCGTGCTCGCCCCGCGGCGGCTGGCCGACGCTTGCCCGCGTCCACGCTCGTGGCCGGCATGGCGGCCTCCAGGGGAGATGACGCCGGCATGGTGGACCTGTCGGAATGAGCAACATGGGAGGAGGAAAAAGAAGAAGAAAATTTTGTGTGGCTGACATGTGGGCCCTTGTCCATGTCAGCTCCAGCTCCAGCTCCACATGTGCTGCCAACTCAGCCTGACGGATGGACCCCACTGGTCAGGGCTGCTGTCAAACTGCGGTTGCAAAAGGATTTGCGCAGTTTGTTGTCATTAGCCCCACGGTTGGTACTGACTTGTAAAAATCACTAAAAATGGTACTGACTTGTTGTCAGAGTCCTAAATGTGGTATGTTTTTGTAATTTACTCTGCGTGGCTGGCAGGTTTATCCCGTGGATTTCTTGGGTCAACGCATCCAAGCTCAACTAAAACTGTTACTACCATAATATCGAGCTAAATATGGCCACAATTCATACATTTTCTGCGTTTGCAACATAAAATGTACAAACTTCATTTTTAAGTTATATACCGTGGAGAAACTCTGTATGGATGTATGATGCGACTTTTGTATGTGTGATCGAAATAAATCTTCCCGCAAAAGAAAAATTGTTCATCGGAAACAAGTAAGGATATATGCACATCGGAATTTTTCGTTACCATATTTTTTTCATTGGAGCGGAGAGGATAAATACCGGCTTTGAATACGGATGCAGATATATATGAGATCATGGATTTGGTACTGGATCGGAGTGTACTCGGGACGAAAACATAATTAAACGGATGTTTCGTGCATATCTACATCGGAAAACTATAGAATCAAGTATAATTGTACAAGTAGGCTAATGAAGTTATACTCCATAGTCGGTACAATGACTATGCAAGTGGGGTGCAGGTTTAATGACGAACTTGGCGACTCTCTTCTACTACTTGTGTTACGGTTCACGCTTTCGGTCGTAAATCGAATTATTCGGTTTAAACTATCGGATAATCATAATTAATTTCCAGACAATATATATTTAAATGCCAGTTGACATACCATATCCTATAGTGTACCCAGGTGTCTTATCCGTAGAATTCTTCAAATCGATGATAAACTCTTTTTAATGGTTTAGAAAATGGATTCGGCGTAGAAATCATCATACCATATGCATCCCATCAAACAAGTCTTAAGTTAAGATCATAATAAGTGGTAGCTTGCCCAAAATTTCAAATTGACTTCCGCCTGGCAAATAAAAAAGGGAACAAATGTTAATACATTTTAAAAAAATCTGAAAACAACTGATGAGAAACATCTACAAGTTTCCTACAAGTGCGCCAAGTTTCGTACTAAATAACATTCATTGTGCTCTATATGCAAAAAAAAGTGCAAAGAAATCAGATGCCTAAATGAGATTTCAAAATATAAGTTTTAGACCACTTTCCCACGTCGCATTATGAATGTCATTTCACAAAAAATCTCTAAGCGTGTAGAGAACTTATATATGTTCATCACTAATTTTGTTTAGATTTTTTTTGAAATGTTCTATTTTTTTTGGTTTTTTTATTCACACAGAAGCAGGTGAGCTCGGGAGTTAAAAGTTATAAAACGCATCCTCGTAGTTTGTCTCCCTTGGTGGCTTGGTCCTCTCCCCATGTCTTCATCTTGCTAGCTCTGTATGTCGTGTGTCGCCCCTCCCTAATCTTTCCTTCTCTTTTTCATGGCATCAGTTGCAAAAAATAATCACTAGCGAAAAAAGAACACGTCATTATGCAAATTTCACATGCTACGATTGCCTATGGCCTTTGGTGTGAACTTTACTAGCGAACATATCTGCTTCGCACGCAGAGGATTTTCTTTCCTGCCCTTCCCCGCGTCTTTCTCAATTCTCAAGCACATATTCACTGCAAAAGAAAAAAATCAAATGCGTTTATGATTATTGGCCACGATATTAGAAAATTACAGACATATCCAGGGGCGGAGCTGTATGTACATGCATCAGAGTTCAAGAATTTTTTTAGCCTAACATACTACATAATTGGGGATTTTGCATCAGGTTAGGCTATTGTAATACCCCGCAGTTATAGGACTCGAGAGGGTAGAAATAGGAACTGCATTTGTGCATACATGCATCTTTCGGTAAAATCTGGATAGTTTTCGCGCTTTTGTGATAAAAGAGTCGGGAGTTGATACCAAACGAGTGTCGAGGGTCTGGGAGTCAGACATCGACAGATAGACGAGAGGTGTCGATACACCCCACTACTTATTTTCAAAACCCTACTTTTACAAAATGGTTATGTCAAGTTTTGACATGATCTATTTATAGATTGTTATATTCAAGACATTTCTATTCTTTCCTAATTCTTTCCATACACACACATAGAATAATTCAATAACACAAGATATATAAATTATAACAAAAAGGAATGAATCATTCCAATGAAATCAATACAAGACATATACATATCATTTCAAACATTCAAATGATTTACAAATAAATGATCATATTTTGTTTCAACAAGTTCAAATAAAAATATAACAAACATGTTTGAATTCATTTTCTTTACAAGAATTCATCAACACATTTACAAACAAATCAAATATTACAATATGTTTTTAAAACCAGAATTACAATCCTATTATTACAACAAGTATAAGCTTACAAAAATAAAGTGTAAATAAAAAAAATCCTAAAACTAAATCTTCACTTCTGAAATTTCAGAGGATCTCCAACCTGCAAAATAAACATCAAAATAAAAGAAATGGTTAGTGTTAAAATGTTGCCAACACCATTTGGTGCTGGCATGCTAATATTTGAAATCTGGTTTAGCCTAACCAAAACTATGGTTTGGTTAGACTGATGTGGAGCATGCAAATAAAATCCTGAGGCAACAAAGGGACTGATCTGTTTGATCATGCTCAATAAAGCCAAAGGCAACATTAGGGGCAAAGGCTTAAGCTTAGCACTTAATAGACACCATCTTTAGGCAACAAACATCAAAGGCAACAAGTGCTAATTGAGCATTTTGATCTCATGATCATTTAAAAAAGGCAACACATAAATCCACAAGCTCCACTTTAAACCAGAAAACAAATGCAAGTAAAAGAGGCAACAATTTGGTATCACACCTGCCATTAATTGACAAGTGGATCCTAAACCCACATCTTAAGCTAATTACTAGCTTAATTGGCCACACACTTGAGTTTAATTAGCAAACCGACTACTTTTAGCATCCCCAATTCTCAGCCAAGCATTGCCACATAGAAATCTGGACCAGATAGGAGCAATGAGTCAAGAATGACTCATAGCTATCACCATGGGGAGATGAACTGCGCTGCAGCAGAGCTGAGCTGATCTCCTAGGTGGAAAGGAGTGCAGGAATGGTCAAATAGAGCAGCTCGAGGTAGAAGGGGCCACTGTAAGCAGGTTAGTCACCACAGCTCAGTTATCCTGGTGTCACAAGCACAGGAGTGCTCAAATGTGTATAAATATAGACCCAAGCCGTAGCCACAAGAACACACAAATTCACAGCCATCACAACACATACAGTGCACAACCATCATCACAACCAGATCACAAATTCATCTGTTCTTCACCAAGAACAACCAAAAACCACAAGCCAATCATGGAGATCACCTAAACCATCTACCACAAGCCATTAAACCCAAGAAGGAGGCCAGTAGCAGAAGAAGACAGTAGAATCACAAGAAGCAGTCCAGAAGAGGTGGTTGAACCCTGGAGCAAGATCAGATTCTACCGTAGCTTTATCTGCTCTACACCCAAGGTTGTTAAATATGAGCTAGAGAGTGATTTAGCAGGTTCTGTAAATGACAGAACCATGCATGAGTGATTTTTAGCATCTGTTCTTAACAGAACCTTGCAAGCAAGGTAAGGTGCTGTAGAAAAGTAATTAGCACGGCATAGAACTTCTGTTTTGTGCTAGTAATAGGACAGAGTGAGACAGGGAGTGCAGTTGAGTGCAATATCATTTTGTTTGAGCATCTACAGAAGCAAGGGGTTGATCTTAGTGTAGCATCTGTTCTTATTTTGCTTAATAAAGCATCACCCACATGACAGTGAACCAGCAGAGCTGGATTAGCTGTTCATATCAAAGTTTTGCACTTAGAAGAAGCCCAGGAAAGCATAAAAATCATTTTTAATCAAGAAAGCTACTGTGTAACTCTACAAGGAGGCATCACAGTGAGCAAAACTTGATCAAATCATGCTCTAAACCAATTAATCACAGCTAGTACAAGTTCTAGCTCAGAAATAATTTTCTTATACATTTATCATGTCAGTGAGCAAGAAATGCTCTTCACAATAATTCCAGAAGCAGTGGAAAGATCTACACATGCATGATCTACCCCATACACCTCTATTGCATACACAGAGGGGAGACAGTGCACAAATTTGAGCAAATTATCCACCAAATTATCATCTGTTCATCACAGACCTAGCCATGGTTTGAACTCAAGTTCGAATCAGAGATGTGGGCAACTAGAAGAGGATTGAGAGAGAGTAGAGAAGAGGGGGAAGATTTTTACCTGACGACCATGGCCGTAGCTCCTCGGCGGCGAGGCAGTGCCCGCGCAACCAGAGGAGGGGGTCCACGGTGGTAGAGGAACAAGCATCACCGCACCACGGCGGCACAGGGGACGAAGCCCTGCGCCCAGCCATGGCGAGCACGCCGGAGAAGGAGGTCGCAGACGGCGGCGAACGGCGGCACAGCGCAAACCCTAACCCTAGGGAGAGGGGATGCACGCGAGCGCTAGGGGGAGAGATCCCCAAATCCCTCTGGTGAGGATGGAGAGCGGCGCGTGGGGAGTTGTTTGCCCCACGGCATCGAGGCGGAGATGGCCGGAGTTGGCCGGGGCGAGGCGGCGACGGCGCGGGCGACATGAGCGCCAGAGGAGGTCGAGCACGGGCTCGTGCTCGAGAGAGAGAGAGAGAGAGAGAGAGAGAAGTGGCTCGGTCGGGTTGACCCGAGCCAGACTCGAGTTTTGGCCTGGTTCAATCAAATTGGACCAGGGACCTATTTGTAAATATTTTTAAATTATGAAATTTTCTCAAATTTCAAAACTTGCTATAAATTCAAATAAAATCCTAAAAATAAGTTAAAAATATCTACAGATATTAGAAGAAAATAAGTAATCCAGATAAAATATCTACTTGATTTATTAAAAACTATTTCTTGTAGCAAAAATTCAAATGATCCTTAAGTGGAAATGACTTTGAAATATTTCAAATTATTTTCAAAAGAAAATAATATGGGAAAATTATATATCAAGTTCAAAGTATTATTTGAACTACATTATGACTGTCATGTTACTCATCCTAACTAAAAATCAAATCAAAGAAATTTTTAAAGAAATCCTTAACAAAATTCTGGGGAATTTTGGGAAAGAATAAAATCATCTCATTATATGCATATTGGCATGTATTTGGTTTTTCAACATTGTCTCATATAGACAATGATATTGATTTTCAGAACGCGAGGGTCCCAATTCATCGGAAGCTTTAGACTGCATTACCTATCAGTCTCAAGGCAAGTTCCAACTTGCATGTCCTACTTGATTAATTTTATCAAAGTAATTACAAAGTACTATGGTTTATCATTGCATGAAAAAGAAAAACTATTTTCGAATGATGTGAAATGCTATACATATATGGTTGGCTGGCAGTGGAACCACGGATTGATGTTGTGGTGGAGGTTCCACTGTATGGGAAAGTATGTACCTAGGATTAATAACCCATGGCCCAGTGATCCTTGCGCCGTATTGAAGCATCAGCCAACAGATTCACTATGGATGGGCTCGTCAGAGGTTTCTTCCCTCGTTCACATATCCTCGGCAGACTATTACCTGGTTGCGTCCGTTGCGGCGGCCAACTGCGTGGAAGCGCGTGACCTTCCCACTCGACGGAGTGACTGGAATAGAAGCTTGGGAGGGGTGGCGGGCCAGTGGTCTTAGTTACCAGCCGCGTCACAAATGGGCGGATATGTGTTGTGCGGGGAAGCGACTCCACATGACTTGTTGCCCTGAGTTCTGGCTATAGCACACATGGTGTGCTGAGAAAGCAAAAGGAGTCAGGCTGCTGTTGGGTAAAGTGGTGCAGCTCTGCAGAGTTAAACAAAGAAATTGTGATTGTCACATCCTTGTTCCAGGAGGGAACTACAGAACGCTGCGGGAAAGGCATCCCAAGTGATGACTAAAGACCCGTGGAGGCTGGGGGCATAGTTTTCTAAAATAAAATGGACCTTTTCCTAAAAATGTTTTACAAAAGATTGCATATACATCCATGACTTTTTGGTCAGGATGGTAGATAGTGCATCATACACTTTATCATCTATTATTTGAACTTGTTGGGTAACGCTAGTGTTGCTCACCATTTTCCTCCGTTGATCTTTGCTTAGAATCTGAGGAGATCGCTGAAGATGATTTTGGAGCATACCATGCAGACGAGGTGTACTTCGAGGCACCTGATCTGTCTGGAGGAATAGAGGGTGTCGACTACATCATCGCCTACGGAGCCGACGACGTGGAAGAAGAAGAGGTGGAGACCTAGAATCTATATAGTAGGAACCTGGCCGAGCAGGACTAGACTAGTACTACTTAGCGGCTGAGCCAAGATGGTTCTTAGTTTGTTGTTTTCTATCGCTTGTAGGTTGACACCTGTCAACATCGCAATAATAGACATTCCTCCCATGTCGGAGGAAGACGTCGATGTTTTTATGCATTTCTGGCTTGTAATCTTTAGCAGTGTGTAATAAAGTGGACCCGCAATGTTTCTGTTGTACTACTCTGAGTGATGTAATATTTACGGATTAGTCCTTCCGTGGGTGTTATGTCAACGACTTGTACACTACAATATGCAGTGGTGTGCTGGGTCACCGCAGATGGTATCAGAGCAATTGCTAGACCTTAGGTTGGAAACCTATTAAAGGGAAAAACCTGTAGGTGTGCGAGGCCTTAGAATGAATTGAGTTTTAATTTGTTATGATTGATATTCACTTGAGAATAGCATTATCATGCAAATATTACTTCATTTCAATTCTGATATCCTTTTGGCTATAACAGCTAGGATGGAGAAACGAGGTCCCAGGAGGTCGGTTCGTGTGAGAGATGCTGAGTTGGGCAAGGGTGTTTTTCGGGGAAGCTGGGCGGAAATGCTTCAGCAACTGATCTATTTTCTTGGTATCAAAACCAAGGTGATAGTGAAAGTGATGAGTTTTTACGACGGATCAATTTTAGCCCTGTACCGTGTAGCACTCAAGTTACCACCTGAACTTAAGATGGGATTCAAAATGCCCTTTGGAGAAGCGAAGAATGTGGAAGTAGCTTTCCAGATTGCTGCTGTCAGAGCAGTTACTGAGATAAGGACATCCAAGAGTTATGCGTTGGTGGAAACACCATTTAACGCTATTCCGAGTGCGAATTACCGGCTTGAGGGTCCAGTGGATTATAAGGCTTTCCTGAAAACTAATCCACGTGATGTGGCTGAGTTCATGGACAGTTGTCTCAAGATGATTCGGGCGTACCATAAGACGTTCGGAGTAGCAGCCGGAGAGGTAGAAGCCATGATAGAGCAGTACTCCAGTCCTGAAGTTATTCAGGAAAAGTGTGATATACTGAGGTATGAAGCAGAGAAGGGATACACTGATCCACCACCCACACCAACTAGGTTTGTGGAGGAAGTAGAACCCGATACCCCAATTTATCCTGACTATACACCACCACACTCTGGTTATGTCTTAGTTGATGAGAGAAGGGATGGCAGAGTTGGGAACCTGAAGTACCAAGTGCCACAGGTTGGGATGAAGAACCTTATCAGGGTACACAGAGTGATCCCATAAGAATTCCAGGAGATCCGGGAGAGCCGGAAGTCACTAGTCATACCCCTAGGAGGAAGCCTAGAGTTGGTGAGTCAAGTAAGCCAATAAAAATAGATTCTGAGGAGGAAGATGAGGAATGGAAGTATGCGTACGAGACCAAGTATTACCCGAAGACGGAGAAGGGAGATGAACCACGAGGGTATTTTAATAACTTTGAGGCTATACCAACTGGGTACGATGATGGAGGCGAGGGTTATGGAGATGAGGAGGTTTACGATGGGGAAGCAGCGGCATACAAGTATCTTGATAGTTACTTCGCCATGACGGATATGACGTTAGAAGCAAACCCATCTGACCCTGAATATCAGCCTACCATTAATGTGAAGTTACCCGGGATTCTCAGGAGGACCAGGCGAAACTGTCACTGGAAGCCTGGGAAGTATGCGGAAAAGTGAAGAAGAGCAGGACGGAGTGAAGCAGTAGTTGTGTAATATGTTGAATATAGGGTATTGTACTTAGTATTGTAAGGACGCTGGTACCAATAAGTGAGACCTACTCACTTTTAGAGTGTGTTACTATTATGTACCCATGTTTGTAATCCTACATGTATCAACTATTGTCCTTGAGCGAGTAATAATATGGTGGGTGTGTTACCGATATATGGTGTGACGTCAGTACGCGTTTTTGTGGGATTCCAATTGTGATTGAGTCGGTAGATGAAAAAAAATAAAAGATTAAATTAAGTCAATCCAAAAGGGAAAACAAGGAGGTTCATGGCCAAAGGGGAAAGATGTTAGAATAGTAATTATTTGGAATGCACCAGTTGTGTTTGAAAATGTTTCAGGAATCGACGTGACAAAATGATTTCATTCGCTTCACAATCCCATATAATATACTCCCTCAGTTCGGAAAATGATGTCACAAAAATGAGCTACAGAGGGGTTAGGAGTGAGTACATAAAGATTTACTTTTAGGAATTCGATTTGTTCTCCTCTTCTAAGATTATAACTTGGTGCTAACTCTAGTCCCCGGTGATTGGGTCATAGGGTGAATGGATTCATTGAATTTTTGGGCTAGCGAATGGGTATTGAATCGACTAATGCTAATTGAGAAGTTTGAACAATCCACAGGAAATGACGAATAATACATGGAAGTACCATATCTAACATCCTTATCCACATATCTATTGAGACAACCTTACAGACTGCAAATAAAAAGTACAAGCCTCCCACGTTCAGTTCACATGAAAACATGAATGCTTTGAACTTTTCCGTCTTTCGAACTGATGCGATAGTTATCTATACTTCTTATAAAGCAAAACGCCACTAAGTGTCATTAATATTTTTCTATCTCCACGTGCAAGCTATCCACATCATCCACTATTTTGGCCAATCAATTGTCCATGTCATCTCCACTAACAAAAATCAATACTTGTTTACATGCAAGCTATACATTCAATGCTTTTTCATCCATATCATATGTCCATTTCACTAATATTTAGTCATTAAATATTCAACAAATTTCACACGAACTAAATTTAGTGTCTCGATGTAGAAACCCCATCTTTTAACAAAAGTTGGGATTCCCCGTGTAACGTGCTAGTCCTGGATCGACTTGCTAGCACACACAGTTTGAGATGCAATACCATAACATTGTATCAAAGTATATTACACGATGATCCAGAATTTAAAAGATTCGATACAAGGTGCATAGCCGAAGGCTAGCTCAAACCAAAGTAAACACACAGCGGAAAGCAAATGATACAGTGAGCTCATCATCTTCATGTGCCACAGGCAAGCATGTTGGTTGTAGACTCGAAACCTAGTCGAAACCTCACTCATCGTCTGACGGACCTGCAACGGTGAGTTACAGCCCAACTATATGGGTCAGCACAATTGAATTGTGATGGCAAGATGACACTTATGTGGATATAAATGGCAACCTATATTCTACATGAATATTTGGCTAAGTGGAGTTTTGAGGCTGATTTGCATAAAGCCAGTTTTATCCTATCATTTGTTAAACAATTTTCATCATAGACAAAGAGTACCACTTATAGACATCAGTGAACACCTTTGAAAACTACTCATGGCAAGCACCACTGATAGACAACAGTGAGCTTCCATCCCTTATTCACCCTCAAGTTTTAATTTAGAAATTGGGATGAGGAGACCTTCAACAGCTTCCCCATCTAGTTGCTCAGAATTGTCCGTAACCGGGGACACGGCTAAGTATACTTAGTTTTAACTCTCGAGAGGGTGTGCACTTTCACCACAAAACCTAATCATTCCATCCTCCATTGCAACCAATTATGCAATGGAAAAGAGAAGACTGAGACGAGATCTTTCGGAAGAACTTTCCCATCCCATAACGGCCTGACGCGCTTCACCTACATAATCTACCACCACCTGTCAAGCCGGGATGAGTCCGCGCAACTTACTCAATCAAGACAGAGCCCATATGACATGTGGATGCACTAGAAGCTACTGAATAAGGAGAGTCTACAATCTCTTTAAGCCTGGGGGACTTTCCACAATTGTGCACTTCCACCAAGGGCGATTACCATAGACATGGACCATAGACATGGACCCCTGAGTAGTCACCCACCATGGTTCTCCAACCAGCATCCAGGTAGTTCATTGATTAGTTATTAATTTTCATCACTATCCAACTAATCAAAACATTTTTCATAGCATGACTATTCTAAGTTCCATACTACAAAGTTCTGGGTGGGGGATGGCTACACACTAATAGGAGCATAGCATAGTATAATATTCAGTAACAAGCCTATCATGCATACTACTGAAAACACTAAATGCATAGTAGTAAAAGTAGTGGGACATTTATGGTGTCACTTGCCTTGGCCAACTGAAGAGTTGAAGTTACACTCTTCACAACACGTAAAGCACTCCGTACAATCTAAACATAGAGATAACAAAATAGTAAACAAACAATTCAACAACATCATCACATACAAAAGCAAACATGCATATCAAGGTCTTCACAAAACTTTGGTCGAGGTTCATCACCTAATTCAATATGCAAAAAGAATTAATGCGATTAGGTTTAGGGTTTTCCATTTTGGTTAAAGGTTGGTCAAGAAATTATGTATGAACATCATGGATGTCATATATAAGTTGATGTGGTGTTCCATAGGTTCAAAAAGGTGGGTCTTAAACAAATGGTCACACAAGGAAATTTTGAAACGGTTTAACACATTTTAAAACAAGGATTTGGTAAAACAACAATTTAGAAAGACCTTTAACACAAACTTAATAATTTGAGTTGATAAATAATTTTAAAAAATATGGGTTTTGGTCTCTCTGGCCAGGGGCAACTATTTGGGTCACTTTTCAAAAAGGAACCTTATTAAAATAATTTATAGGATTTAAACTATAACCAAAATACTCCATTTGAGTCTCTGGTTTTTAATTTGTTTAAAAAGTAATCAAAAATATTTTTACAAGTGACTAAATTAATCTACAGAACCTAAGGTTTCCAAAAAATATTTTATTTGCAAACTTTGGACTTATACAAATAAAGTTATGCTAAATATACTCAAATCTCTCATTTGAAATTTGAATGTTTTAAGCTTTCTCAAAACAAAGAACTAATGATTCTAAAATATTCTACAAGTCAAGAGCTTTTCAAAAATATAAAGTTTGTCAAATTTGGACAAACCAATAGAAAGTTGTGAGGGTTCAAAGTTATAGGGGCTTTTCTGCAAAATAGCCAATTAAACGAATTTAGAAAAATTCTCAGAAATTCCTTGGGCCACGTGGCGCTCTGTGATTGGTTGGTACCGGTTCGTTAAGTGATCTAATCCTGGTCGTTCGATCGTGATCGGACGGTCGGGATCTAATGACCTTAACCGGGCGACGCTACTCGCCGGCGTGGTTCTGGAGATACTCCGGCGACGACGGCGCCATCGCCGACGTGCACGGGCGCGACGAGGAAAGGAGGTGGGGAACGCGGCGAACTCACCGGAAGAAGGCGGGGAGTACGGCGAGGTCGACGGCGTGGTCGGGGAGGCCAGGGAGGTTCTGGGGCGTCGGCGATTCCTCGCTAGAGTTGCGCCGGCGGACGGCGGCTTCGGGTCGAGGACGGACTCGACGTTCCCGTGCTCCTAATTGCGCGTAACCGCGTCAAGAGGGTGCGCGAGGAGACGGCGAGGTCGGCAGGGGGTCGAGGGGGCGCGGGGAGGCGTTGCTTGCCGGGATTGTCCGGCGACGGCGACGGCCGTGAGGTCCTACGGCGGCGGCCTGGCGGCGTGTTTGGCCCGGGATGTGAGGTGAAAATGGAGCGGGATCGCGGGGGTCTTAACGGCGCGGGTCGAGGGGCTGCTGCGAGACGTGGGGGGAGTGGGGCGAGTGGAGGAGCGGCGACGGCGGCGTAGAGGTCGTGGTTGCGGCGGTGGTTACGGGAAGACGACCCTGACAGGTGGGTCCCACCTGTCAGCGGGAGCGGGGACGCGCGTGGTCTTTGTTGTTTACTGCGCGCGCGTAGATAGGGGATGATCGGCTAGGCTCGGCCCAAATCCTTTGTTTTTGTTCTTTTTCCTTTTCTGGTTTTCTTAAATCTTTTATAACTTTTGTTTTATAACTCCAATTTGATTCAAACTTGTTTTCTAAATTTTTGTAAAATCAAAACCTTCCTTTTAAACTTGCAAACAACCTTTTTAAAAGACTTTTCAAATTTGGAAATTTCAAATAATGTATAAAGCTTTTATAAAGACCTTTATGACATTTTCAAAAATAGAATTTTACAAATTCCTTTTGAACTTAAATAAAGTCCAAAAACAAAATATGAGTAATACCATTCCAAATGATAAACCCAATAAAATAGTTTGGTTCAAAAAAAATTATTTTAAAAGGGTTTGGTTAATCATTTTAAGATTAAATATCCATTTAAAATACGGGCTTTATAATTCACAAAATAAAACTACAAATACAATTTTGAAAAGGAGTTACAACACTCATTTCAAAATCATATAAAAGAATAAAACCAAATTTTGAAAATATAGTATGTTTAGCATAATTCAAAACAATTTGTAAATAGTGTTTATTGAGTAATCAAAGGTAATATATTACAATCATCTTCAGTTTTGAGTAATTTTTTTATTCAAAATAAAGTTTCAATTTTTAGTGGTTTTTAAAACATTCCAAAAATCTGGGATGTTACAGACTACCACCCTTAAAAGGAATCTCGTCCTCGAGATTCGAAGAGGCTAGCAAAAGGGATCGACTCGAGGTATCTGGGTGGCTACCACCCTTAAAAGAAA
Source organism: Poa pratensis (assembly GCA_947311845.1). NCBI lineage: Eukaryota > Viridiplantae > Streptophyta > Magnoliopsida > Poales > Poaceae > Poa > Poa pratensis. Next base: position 90,102,467 of record CAMZMU010000085.1, read on the forward strand.
CTTTTGTGGGCAGTCTACTTTTGGCCTCAAATAAGGTCGCACAAGATTGTTCATAAAGCCTTGTCTGGTAGCCCTTTAGCCATTGGGTGTTACTCCATCATCCATATTCTACATAGCACGTACCAGCTTCTGGTAGGGATTGAATTCTTTCATTCAAGGTACAACACTTTGGGTTTAGGGTCATCCATACTTCTTTTTCAAGGTTCCTCATAGAGATTTCATGAATCATCAACATAAGATCTTCATTCGTTTTCATATCATCTATTACATAGGTAACCATGTCTCTCTTACATGATAGTTTGCTTATCTATACTGATTTACAAGCTCTAATAAATATCTTCCTCAGTTAGCACTTGTACGATCCCCCTTCCGACTTGGGCAATCATCGGTGAAGTGTCCTGCTGTCTCCCTACAATGATGGCAAAATACTGTAGACATGTCTCTGTTCCCTCCATGGTCATATCTTGGGGTTATTCCTTTCATCCGAGAGACTTTCCTCGCCATACCTTGATTCCTTGTAATTGCCACACCCGTTTTGACTTCTGTCTCGAGTTTTCTCTCTCGGCAGTCCCATGAGTAGTGTCCGTGTTCCTTGCATTTGAAGCAAATGACGTCATTCGATCTCTTCCTCTTTTTAAAGGCTTGGTGCATTCCATCTCGGACTTACTGATTCACTTGTTGCACTATGGGGTATAGGTGGCAGCGTGTAGGGATGTGATCTATTCCTTCACACAAAAAGAAAGTAACTTGAGTTGTGGGGTATCCCTCGGTTGAACCGGGTGCATCAAAATGGGGCCACTCATCATGGCATTCCTTGGATCTGTGCCCTATTTCTCCACAAGTCTTGCAGGCTCTAGGTGTTGCCACCACATCTATTTGGATCTCCTTGTTGTCATGGTGTATCTGTGGTTGGTTGTTTTCATTATTGGTCATATTCTGGGGCATCATCTGTACTATCTGAGATTGACCATCTAGCCGTTGTTGCATTCCTAGGGATAACTCCTTGTTGGGGTTGTTGACTTGATTATGAGCCATGAGTTGCATCAACTTATCCTGAGCATCTAGTAGCAGCTGAATTGCTATTGGGATCTCATTGTTGTTGGCACTTTCGTGAGGCATCTGTTCGGGTTTAGCATAGGTGAGAACAGAGACAGAAAGATACTAAGGAAAATCCTACCCAAACACAACAGATCAAGGCATTTCATCTTACAAACAACACCTAACAAACAACAACAACCTGGTTCAAACAAAAACAAACAATCCAGTATTGTCAGACAACCTAAGTTGGTATGACCAATACACTAACACGATGTCGTTGTTCTAAATAGATTGTGGTCTCTAGTCTAGCTCCTTCTTGGATGATTCAAGTTCTTCTTCGTCCTTCTTCAAAATGTTCTAAGTGTTTGAGTTCCGAATATGGGTTCCTCAATGGTATTCCATGCATGTAGTGATCCATGTTGAATCGTAGCACTCCATATGAAGTATCACACTCCTACTTCAACGACATGGTCATCACCAAATATGTCTTGATTGATACAAAGAGGTAGGTCATCTAGAACAAGAGAAGATATTTCCAGAGGGTAGATAGTAGATGAGAGTACAAGAAAAGATAAAATGAGAAGTTTTATTTTTAGAAAATGGATAAAAATAGATTTTCAATCCTATGGTCAAACCTATTTCTATCCAAACCAAGGGTCTCGAATCTACAGGCAACACAATGCTCTGATACCATCTGTAGAACCCCCACCTTTTAACAAAAGTTGGGATTCCCCGTGTAACGTGCTAGTCCCTGGATCGACTTGCTAGCCCACACAGTTTGAGATGCAATACCATAACATTGTATCAAAGTATATTACACGATGATCCAGAATTTAAAAGATTCGATACAAGGTGCATAGCCGAAGGCTAGCTCAAACCAAAGTAAACACACAGCGGAAAGCAAATGATACAGTGAGCCCATCATCTTCATGTGCCACAGGCAAGCATGTTGGTTGTAGACTCGAAACCCTGTCGAAACCTCACTCATCGTCTGACGGACCTGCAACGGTTAGTTACATCCCAACTATATGGGTCAGCACAATTGAATTGTGATGGCAAGATGACACTTATGTGGATATAAATGGCAACCTATATTCTACATGAATATTTGGCTAAGTGGAGTTTTGCGGCTGATTTGCATAAAGCCAGTTTTATCCTATCATTTGTTAAACAATTTTCATCATAGACAAAGAGTACCACTGATAGACATCAGTGAACACCTTTGAAAACTACTCATGGCAAACACCACTGATAGACAACAGTGAGCTCCCATCCCTTGTTCACCCTCAAGTTTTAATTTAGAAATTGGGATGAGGAGACCTTCAACAGCTTCCCTGTCTAGTTGCTCAGAATTGTCCGTAACCGGGACACGGCTAAGTATACTTAGTTTTAACTCTCGAGAGCGTGTGCACTTTCACCACAAGACCCAATCATTCCATCCTCCATTGCAACCAATTATGCAATGGAAAAGAGAAGACTGAGACGAGATCTTTCGGAAGAACTTTCCCATCCCATAACGGCCTGACGCACTTCACCTACATAATCTACCACCACCTGTCAAGCCGGGATGAGTCCGCGCAACTTACTCAATCAAGACAGAGCCCATATGACATGTGGCTGCACTAGAAGCTACTGAACAAGGAGAGTCTACAATCTCTTTAAGCCTGGGGGACTTTCCACAATTGTGCACTTCCACCAAGGGCGATCACCATAGACATGGACCCCTGAGTAGTCACCCACCATGGTTCTCCAACCAGCACCCAGGTAGTTCATTGATTAGTTATTAATTTTCATCACTATCCAACTAATCAAAACATTTTTCATAGCATGACTATTCTAAGTTCCATACTACAAAGTTCTGGGTGGGGGATGGCTACACACTAATAGGAGCATAGCATAGTACAATATTCAGTAACAAGCCTATCATGCATACTACTGAAAACACTAAATGCATAGTAGTAAAAGTAGTGGGACATTTATGGTGTCACTTGCCTTGGCCAACTGAAGAGTTGAAGTTACACTCTTCACAACACGTAAAGCACTCCGTACAATCTAAACATAGAGATAACACAATAGTAAACAAACAATTCAACAACATCATCACATACAAAAGCAAACATGCATATCAAGGTCTTCACAAAACTTTGGTCGAGGTTCATCACCTAATTCAATATGCAAAAAGAACTAATGCGATTAGGTTTAGGGTTTTCCATTTTGGTTAAAGGTTGGTAAGGCAATTATGTATGAACATCATGGATGTCATATATAAGTTGATGTGGTGTTCCATAGGTTCAAAAAGGTTGGTCTTAAACAAATGGTCACACAAGGAAATTTTGAAACGGTTTAACACATTTTAAAACAAGGATTTGGTAAAACAACAATTTAGAAAGACCTTTAACACAAACTTAATAATTTGAGTTGATAAATAATTTTAGAAAAATATGGGTTTTGGTCTCTCTGGCCAGGGCAACTATTTGGGTCACTTTTCAAAAAGGAACCTTATTAAAATAATTTATATGATTTAAACTATAACCAAAATACTCTATTTGAGTCTCTGGTTTTTAATTTGTTTAAAAAGTATTCAAAAATATTTTTACAAGTGACTAAGTTAATCTACAGAACCTAAGGTTTCCAAAAATATTTTATTTGCAAACTTTGGACTTATACAAATAAAGTTATGCTAAATATACTCAAATCTCTCATTTGAAATTTGAATGTTTTAAGCTTTGTCGAAACAGAGAAATAATGATTCTAAAAGATTCTACAAGTCAAGAGCTTTTCAAAAATATAAAGTTTGTCAAATTTGGACAAACCAATAAAAAGTTGTGAGGGTTCAAAGTTACAGGGGCTTTTCTGCAAAATAGCCAATTAAACGAATTTCGGAAAATTCTCAGAAATTCCTTGGGCCACGTGGCGCTCTGTGATTGGTTGGTACCGGTTCGTTAAGTGATCTAATCCTGGTCGTTCGATCGCGATCGGACGGTCGGGATCTAATGACCTTAACCGGGCGGCGCTACTCGCCGGCGTGGTTCCGGAGATACTCCGGCGACGACGGTGTCAGCGCCGGCGTGCACGGGCGCGACGGGGAAAGGAGGTAGGGAACGCGGCGAACTCACCGGAAGAAGGCGGGGAGTACGGCGAGGTCGACGGCATTTTCGGAGGCCGGGGAGGTTCTGGGGCGTCGGCGATTCCTCGCTGGAGTTGCGCCGGCGGACGGCGGCTTCGGGTCGAGGACGGACTCGACGTTCCCGTGCTCCTAATTGCGCGTAACCGCTTCAGGAGGGTGCGCGAGGAGACGGCGAGGTCGGCAGGGGGGTCGAGGGGGCGCGGGGGAGGCGTTGCTCGCCGGGATTGTCCGGCGACGGCGACGGCCGTGAGGTCCTACGGCGGCGGCCTGGCGGCGTGTTTGGCCCGGGGTGTGAGGGGAAAATGGAGCGGGGTCGCGGGGGTCTTAACGGCGCGGGTCGAGGGGCTGCTGCGAGACGTGGGGGGGAGTGGGGCGAGTGGAGGAGCGGCGACGACGGCGTGGAGGTCGTGGTTGCGGCGGCAGTTACGGGAAGACGACCCGTCCCACCTGTCAGCGGGAGCGGGGACGCGCGTGGGCTTTGTTGTTTGCTGCGCGCGCGGTAGATAGGGGATGATCGGCTGGGCTCAGCCCAAATCCTTTGTTTTTGTTCTTGTTCCTTTTCTGGTTTTTCTTAAATCTTTTATAACTTTTGTTTTATAACTCCAATTTGATTCAAACTTGTTTCTAAAATTTTGGAAAATCAAAACCTTCCTTTTAAACTTGCAAACAACCTTTTTAAAAGACTTTTCAAATTTGGAAATTTCAAATAATGTATAAAGGTTTTATAAACACCTTTATGACATTTTCAAAAATAGGATTTTACAAATTCCTTTTGAACTTAAATAAAGTCCAAAAACAAAATATGAGTAATACCATTCCAAATGATAAACCCAATAAAATAGTTTGCTTCAAAACATTTTATTTTAAAAGGGTTTGGTAAATCATTTTAAGATTAAATATCCATTTAAAATACGGGCTTTATAATTCACAAAATAAAACTACAAATACAATTTTGAAAAGGAGTTACAACACTCATTTCAAAATCATATAAAAGAATAAAACCAAATTTTGAAAATATAGTATGTTTAGCATAATTCAAAACAATTTGTAAATAGTGTTTATTGAGTAATCAAAGGTAATATATTACAATCATCTTCAGTTTTGAGTAATTTTTTTATTCAAAATAAAGTTTCAATTTTTAGTGGTTTTTAAAACATTCCAAAAATCTGGGATGTTACACTCGACTATCTTGATCAACCAAATCATGACAATTGAATACTTCATGCATCTTACATAATATTTTTTCAATAAATTCCCGCTGCAATGCGCGGGGAATTTTTCTAGTTACAATAACGACTTGAGGCATATACTATGTAAAATGTGTGCTTCTATATTTTAAGCACTCATACTTGAAGTGATCCGGTGAGATACCGACATGATTCATGAACTGAAAAATAGTCATTGACTAGACTCTGCTTTGGGCAACAGCAAGGAGGATCTACACACGGCGTGATTTGGCGCTGGGCTCAAAACCAAGATCGTCTTGTGGCTTCGTTAAACAGCCTGAAGGCCACATAGCTGGTGGCGGTACTTCTCCGTGTTAGGGCCAAGCCTCTGCTTCAACTTCTCAAAGGCCAGAAGCGCCAGCATGCTGCCCGTGCCGGCAGGCTTCGAGTTGGAGATCCCTTCAGGGGACGGCACGACGACGGCGAGCTTCTTCACGACATGGCTCAGCGCGCCAACGCAGCTCGTGTCGTGAGCCCTCGCCAGCCGCTTTACGTCGTACAACGGCACCCCGACTCCGAGAAGCCCACGCACCGCCTCCATGAAGCCGTCCACGCCGTCCGGCAGCTTCTCGCCCGTCATGATGCTCACGAAGTAGGCCATGTGGTAGGCGCCCGTGAACGTGGCCCATGAAGGCCGGGCCCTGAGCAGACCAGAGTCCCGCAGCAGCCAGCGGAGCCTGAACCCGCGGATGCCGGCCCGGGGAAGCCGGTTGAAGTCGACGCCACGGCCGGCGAGGTAGGAGATGGACTTGGGGTCTCTGGGGTCCTTGTCCGAGCAGATGTCGAACTCGCCCAGGTTGAACTCCCACGCGAAGCGCTGGCCGTCGACGGTGCGGACGGCGATGCCCACCTGGAGCGGCTTCAGCAGGGCCACGTTGGCCCGGATGACGTCGTACCGCTCCTTGGCGGTGAGGTCGTAGTGGCCGTGTTTCCGGCCGTTGTTGTGGGAGACGACGCAGCCGGGGTACTGGACGTTGAGCGCGACGTGCCGGGCGCGCGGCGCGATCTGGTGGAGGAACTTCGATTCGGCCTCGAAGTTGTCGGCCCACACCGAGCGGACGGCGCCGTCCATGCTGCTCGACGGCGACGGGGCTTGGGGCGCGGCGGCGTCTTTTTCTTCCGGTACGATCACGGTGGCTGCCCTACGAGTTCGATCAATGTAGAACGAGGGCGTCTGCTTCTGTGCTTCACGTATTCACGGAGGCATCCAGAGATCAGCTTTCTCTTGCATATATAGACGTGCTGAACTTTGGACTTGCTCCGGACTCAGGAGGCATCCACAGACCTGCTTTCTAACTCGAATTCGGATTCCGTCTTTGGCCTTTTGACCTTTTTCTCCTAGCCAGAATTCCTTATCCGATTGGGAGGTGTGAAGGAGGCAAGAACGTGTCTGGCTCTGCCCTGGACGCGCCGAGTCCGTGTGGCACTGGTTTACGAATCCAATAGTAACGTCAAGGTCAAGGAAATTACCTGATTCCTCCGGTTTGAATCAAGACGCCTCTCATTTATAAATACTAGTAACCGTGCACGTGCCATGCATGTCTAGTCAAACTAACAAAATATGATAACTTTTCTTATCCAGATATAAGAAAATTATTTTGAATGTTTAAAATTTCATAACCCTAATTCCTGACTCATGCAAATAACTTGAAATATTTTTCATAAAATTAAAATACATATATGTTGCATCAATAATATAATCTTATTTAAAGAACACTTTCCCAAATCCAATGTATGGAGCCCGAGACAATTGTAATTCCCGTTTCCATGCGAGTTTCGGCCCATCGTAGTTTATATCAAATATACAATCTGTTTAACTTACAAGTTGTATCATTATAGAATAATACAATTGTAAATTACAATCTGCTTGTTGGAGAAAGCGATCATATAAAAGGTTAATCACCATGCTCCACACACAAACATGCAAGTTCATATCATTACACATAGAAATGTCACTTGATAGAAGTTGATAAATAGTTTTTGTACCAACAGAATTCAGTAAGAACTGGTACTATAAGAGAATCAAGTGTCATTTGCAAAAGTAAGAAAATGTTATTGTCAAACTGTAGAGCTAATTGCCTTGAGGTCATTTGAAATCGTAGAGTTGCTGATTGGTTGGTGTTCTTCATTAACTAAGCACATGGGTGCACATTTAAACGAAGAGCAACAAGAAGAGCTTGAGACACAACATATAACAATCCACCATGAAGAAAACCAATGACTTAAGTATCGGAAGAATGCGTATATTTCGGAAGAAATTATTCTAGCAAAAAGGTTCATACAAATGAGTGTGATCTACATACCTCTGCGGTATCAAAACAGCAAGAAGGAAGGACAATATGGTGTCCATACATTTGCACCACTTGTTGCTAATTAAGTTGCAGCGAAATGCTAACATAGAAGTTCATTAATGGAGTTACAACAAACTGCTAGTGATCATCACCCCTCATTTATGAACAAAAGATATAATGAGATAAATTGCATATATAGAAATATAATCTCTGCAAATAGATAAACTTGGATACCATGATTGGCAATCAGTCGTCACCAACATTTACATGGAACTTCAAATTCATAGCTTGATCGCTGTAAAATCTGTGTACACATAATACACGCCTTTATCAGAAGATAAGCATATCTCACAATAAAATGCACCAATATTTTACCAATACTAACTTTGATTCAAGTAAATGTTGCAGAAAACACATTGAAGTTTGAGAAGTAGGTCATGCAAGAACAGTTGTGTTGATTGCAAACTTGAGCCTTACAGGAAGAATATGTAGGAACCTTTGATGCTAAATAAACAAACATCTGCACTAACCAACATAACAAACTACCTATGTAGTCAATCACTGATTTCAAGAACCAGAACCATGTCGGAGAGCACCACTGAACGGAGCAGCTTGTTGGTCTCTACAACAACCACACATTTGGGCAGGAACAGGATTTGTGCCCTCTGGTCGACATAGGTATGAAATGGAAGGCAAAGCTTCTAGTGCCTGAACATACTATCTCCCTTCATTTTTTTTATCTTGTAGATGCATAGTATCTATTGGTGACATCTCCCTCATGCTGCAATATTCTATTTTTTGGAACTTCTTATCTCCAGTTACATAATGGATAACATACTGCAAAATTTAATTGAAATACAAAAGACTTCTTTCAGATGACATGATTGTGAGCATTAGTACAGGTTTATGGCATTGAGCACCATCTACTCACCCTTCAAATAGACGATGACCACTTTGGACCAAGTACATCTGAACCTGCAAGCGCAACAACATTGCCATGGCCTTGCAGCCCACCAATTCGCCATGAGTAAGCGCTTCTATTCCACATCTCGATGTGGTGGCAGATGATTGTGGTATTCTGTTAGGCTGCACGACGAATGATTCATACATTCAATAATTTACTCTTAGGAACATATTTTCGTGCAAAGAAATAGTAGCACAAGGAAATATAATTCAAGCACATACAGATCAGTACATTCTAGTGAGTTGTCAAAGATTAAAAAATAGCTAGGGTCTAATTTTGCAAGGTAGAAAGAAAGTAATATGACACAACACATAAACAAAAATATTCCGTGTTATTACTTCAGAACCATATAAATTTTAACTGGATTAATCAAGGATCAAGTCACTGCCCTGGCGGCTAGAATGCACGTGCATAATTAATCACTATCCCAAGTCAGAACTGCATACCTTATTTAATGAATCCCTACTTAAAATTCAGAAAATATGCAGAATATTCATTTTTATTGACCTAGCTATCTGCAGTCCTAGACAGAGTATGACCATAATCCATACTACTACACATGAATTACTATGTAGCACCTTTGGGCCTATATGCCTATATCTTCATATCTTCTTGTTTGACAAAGAATTCACCATTTGCACGTAGTCTTGATTGGAGAAGATTGAGTATGCTCTCGTGCAACTGGGCAATGGTGTGGAGCTCCATAAGCGACAACGGTGACGCAAGCTACGATGTCCTTCCGGCCTGCAGATCTCGATGGCGAAGCTTCAGAAACTAATCTGTTTACTCCTCATTCAGGATCAGTAATGTTAAAAAATTTAATTTAGCAGCTTAGTGAACAGAACATACAATCAATTTGTAAACGCTCATCTCACATGGCAAAGAGAGACGTTGCCGTGTGGCCGATATCCTGCACACGGCAACGTCTCGCTCTCCCGTAGTGGGCAATGCCTTTTAGTCACCAATGATAAGACACATGGATAGTCGGGCATCTTCAGGACACTTGGGTGAAGGAGAAAGCAGGTTTTCGTAAATCAATCTTAAATTGTACATTTGTCCACATAGGCAGTCCAGTACAAGTTGATACTTGATAGTCGTCCTGTAATAAGGAAAAACATGAAGTTTTCAGTATCATGAATAAGGTATGAATAAATGCAATTATACAAACTAAAGCAGCCCTGATTATTAAATCGCAACTCGTCTTTCCTCAATAGAATTGTTATAACAACCAAGTGCAAATAAAAGTGGGGAACATCAAAGAAATAACCACCGCACCAAACTCAGTTGTCCTTCACACCTTCTCTCGATCAGTGAACAAAGAAAGCTTTAGCTTAGAAATCCTAAACCAGGCAGCCAGAGATAACTGTTCCAACTAAAGGCTAAAAAGAAAAGTCAAATTTTACCCGTAAAAACTTGTGTGTGCGACCTGGACCGAAAATGATACAGACACAGCAGGTACCGGTATAACCTTCAGTTCCTGGAATTTTGAAGATCAAATCAACTGAAGACTGCAACAACTACTCAGGCGTATTTACCTGGTTATATTCTCCACACACTAATGAACCAAACCAGGTGAAAATAATAGTTCCGTGGGATGCACAGTAGCACAGACCCAAACACAGCTGCCTTGTCTGCATAAACTTGGGCAAACATGCAATGGGATCAAACAAGGGATTCAGTTGTACAGGATATTGAATCACACTACAAATAACTGCAGATATCTTCGAACAGACATTGTATAATAATGAGTGCTCAAAGCAACGATCTTTGCATTAAACAGATGAGGCTACTTGAAGAGAGAGACAGCAAACCAAAGAGACGAAGAGTGTTGCGGCAGCGACCATCAGCTCGTCCATTAAGGTGGTCAGTTCGGCGGCGGCGGCAGTGATTTTGATCTCCGGGAGAAGTCGCTTTAGGACGGCCAGCAACCAGGAGCCCTCGCCGTCCGGCCATCCAACGCCATCAGGGAGAGCCGAGACGGTGACAGCGTGTGGGCGGATGTCTGCCCGGTCGCCGCGTGCCTCCCCGTCCATCCCGGCTGCACCTCCGCCGCCCCTCCCAGAGAGACCTGGGGCCCTCATGTTCCCGTCGTACTGCGATTTGCAGGAATCGCTTCGGAAACGCGGCATGCATGGACGGGCGTGGTGGCGCGGACCAATGGAGAATCCGTGGAGGTCGGGGAGCGGTTGTGATTGGGGATCGGGGCGGCTGCATAGGGAGATTCAGAGGTCGTCAGGGTGCCCGACCCGGCTTCTATAGATTCCATATTAAAAGTCAACCAAATCGGCGTTGATGAAGAGCAAAACAGACGGAGAGGTGAGGCCCGTAGGGTCATCACCTTGAGGAGGTTGGCGTCGGATGGGCGGCGTCGTCAGAGTAGGCCTCGGGCCGACGCGGCCGGCGGCCGGCGGGGATGGAGTTCGGCCGGCGGCGCGTTGCGCGTGGTCGTCGGGCAGCGCTGGTCGGGCGCGTCGGGCGCGCCATGTTGTCCCGACGACGGCAACTTCCTTGGGAGCATGGAGCTCGCCCTCCATCGCGTTGGAGTTTCTGCCAGCATCGAGGCTGCATCGAGCGCGGCCATGGACATTGACCCGTCGGCAAAATTAACACAAAGATAACGTTTCGCATGGATTGTGTTGAGGTGCTCAACACCGAACGTGCAATCTCAGCCTTTGATCAAATATTGGACGCGTACGATTTAATGTATCCGGCATATGTTTGCTCTTTTAATAGTAAGTATAGAAAAGACAACTTACAAGGCACGTACACACTGATCTTACAGATATAAAAAGATAGAATAGCTCAGTTTGAATAAGGTAGATAAACGTATTCCTCCAACCGTACGTATACCAAATTACCAACCATAGTTTTGAATAGCCGCTATAGCCACACAATAGCTTTTTGAGAATATTGCTGCTACATGAGTCAATGTAAAATTTTCCGCTATAGCCACATTTAGTTTTGATTTTTTTTTTGAATGTTAGAAGGATCACTGCTAAATTCAATGAATAGATAGAAGATTGGTCCAGTTTATAAGGGAAACCGGACCCAAAAATCATACAGACGACGTATGGCGCCTTTCGGCTTACAACACACACAGCCTAGCTAGCCACGGGTCCCTCTGCCCGGGTCCACCTCCAAAATGATGATCCCAAGAGAGAACACGACGCTGGATAGCGCCGCCACCATCCGATCAAAAGATCAAGGGTTTCCCCCGGAGCACGTCAGGAAATGCAAGGTGGGAGCAACTACATTGATGCCTCCAACGAGGGGCGACGGCCGTAGGCGCCACCATCGACGACTCCAGCCACAACCGGAGTACGGCTTTCGCCGGCGGTCTCACCTGCACACCTAAACTCAGGATCCGAACAGCCTAAACATCAAACCACAACCCCTGCCTCCACGGCCAACCGCACACTCCCGACAAGCTCGACGTGCTTCCACCCTCGCAATCACATCACCCTTGGAGGGAGGATGCAACCCCCGCTGCGGCGCCATTCTTCTTGATGGCTACGTGTTGGTGAACCCCAAGAGGAAGGTTATGATGTAGACAGCAGAAGTTTTCCCTTCAATAATCTACCCAAGTTTAATCGGACCAGTTGGACTTGACGATCTATCGGAAGGTTGTTGATGTTGACTCCCCTGGCGCTAGGGAGCTTGCACCAACGTGGAATCTGCACAGACACAAACCAGAACTTTGCCCAACACGAAACAGAGAGGTTGTCAATCTCTCCGGTCTTGCAGAAACAAAGAGTTAAACGTATGGTGTGGAAAACACAGCAAGTAACAGGAAACAGATGATTGCAGCAGGTTGTGTAAACAGTATGAGGAAATTGGACCAGGGTCCACAGTTCACTAGTGGTGTCTCTCTCAGAACAGATAACTAGCATGTTGGGTAAACAAATTACAGCTGGGCAATTGACAAATAGAGAGGGCATAACAATGCAATACATGCCAAGATGTCTACTATGAAATCTAGTTGGGCATTACAACAAAGTACATAGACCGTTATTCCAACCGCATCTATGCCTAAATAATCCACCTTCAAGGCAGCATCCGCATCCTGTTCAGTATTAAGTTGCTAACAACAGATTATTGCATGAAGTAAAGTGTGTAATGTAATCAATACAAGTGCCCTTGGACACTGCACCAATGTTTTATCCCTAGTAGCAACAGCACATCTACCATCTTAGACCTTTCTGTCACTGATCCAGATATCTAGAGACTGAACCCACTATCGAGCATAAATACCCCCTCTTGGAGTCACAAGCATCTACTTGGCCAAAGCATCTACTAGCAACGGAGAGCATGCAAGATCAAGAGCACATAGATAAACAACTTGAATAAACATGGTATCAATATTCATCGGATCCCAGCAAACACAACATCTAGCATTACAATAAGATGATCTTGATCATGTTAGGCAGCTCACAAGATCTAAACATGGAGGCACAAGGTAGAGAGACAACCATCTAGCTACTGCTATGGACCCGTAGTCCAGGGGTGGACTACTCACGCATCACTCCGGAGGCAGGCATGGTGATGTAGAGCCCTCCGGTGATGATCTCCCCTCCGGCAGGGTGCCGGGAAGAGCTTCAGAACTCCTCCGATCTGAGATTGACGATGACGGCCGCGACGGAACTTTTCGTGGAATATGATCGACCGTAATAGGGTTTTCGCGTCGCGGAGAATATATAGGCGAAGAGGCGGCGTCGGTGGCCGAGGGGGGCCACCACGCCATAGGGGGGCGCGGGCCCACCCTGGGCCGCGCCCTAGTGTGGCGTGGCCCCCTGGTGGGTCTGCTCCGACTCCCCTTTGGACTCCGTGATCTCCTCGTGATATTATTGACGATGTCTTTTGTTTCGTCCAATTCCGAGAATATTTCCTTAATAGATTTTCTGAAACCAAAAACAGCAGAAAACAGGGAACTGGCACTGTGGCATCTTGTTAATAGGTTAGTCCCAGAAAATGCATAAAAATGATATAAAGTGTAACCAAAACATGTAGCAATTGATATAATAACAGCATGGAACATCAAAAATTATAGATACGTTTGAGACGTATCAAGCATCCCCAAGCTTAGTTCCTGCTCGTCCTCGAGTAGGTAAACGATAAAAACAGATAATTTTTGAAGTGACATGCTACCAACACAATCTTTGATCAAATAACAATGTAATGCACATGATCTGAATGAAGTGATCCAAGCCAATGGTCTATAGTTTGCAAGCAAGTAAATAAAGAGTAAACATAAGTGATCACACAAGTGCAAACTTTCATGAATAACACTATAAAACATTTAGAGATATAATAGTCTAACATAATAGTTAGTTCACAGCAGCAATAATTCTCAACATGAAAGTGTTTGTATCAACACAAAGGAAGATAATAGCTTCAGCTTTTGCTTCAACTTTCAACATGTATATCATATAGATAATGTCAATGCAAAGAATATGATCAACCAAACACAAAGTTATGTAAAAACTGTTATACTGGAGTTGACAATGATGTTTGCTTAAGTAGACAGAAAGAAGTGGGAAAACTGACTCAACATAAAAGTAAAAGAATGGCCCTTCGCAGAGGGAAGCAGGGATTAACATCATGTGCTAGAGCTGTAGTTCCCGAAGGCATATAGAGAGCATAAAATATTGTTTTGTAAGGTAATGGTGTATACAGGTGTCAACAAATCAAATAGCAGGTACTTGTCATCTTCCATGGCTAACTAACTTTTAGAGCGGTTCCGAGAGTTTTTAGGACTGCACTTGTAACAAGCACTTATTGGTGACACTCCTCCCAACCATTTACTTTCCACAAACCATGGCTAACCGAATCCTCGGGTGCCCACCAACATTCACCATGGAGGAGTGTCTATTTATTTATTTATTTATAGGGTGGACTAACCAGCTCTTTAATGCAAAATAAAAGGTGGAGAAGCAGATGAAGCTGCCAATCCTTGTAAATTAATTAGCATGGAAGATGACAAATCTCACTACTACGTCCTTATGAGCTTTTCAAGTAGTGACACAAAAAGGAAATGTAACAGTTTTGAGTAGTTAGTAGATAGCACATGAAGAAATTTACTTGGAATGGTGAAAACACCACATAATAGGTAGGTATGGTGGACACAGGTGGCATGGATTTGGCTCAAGGTTTTGGATGTACAAGAAGCATTCCCTCTTAGTACAGAGTTTAGGCTAGCAAGGTTATTATAAGCAAACATCATTATCAACTGGAATAGCAAGAGTGTACATAAAACACAAGGTTTGACGAACCATAGACTCCCACTGTCTTCCTTGTTAACACATAGCCTTCATCCAAAAATTATCTAGACTACTATGGACTTCCAATTATGCAACAGATTATTATAGCAGAAAATCCTTATAGTAGTTCTTCATTAATAGCCATTACTTACATGATGCACAAGCTTAAACATTAATTACTTGACAGCTCAAAACAATTGGCAAGCATCAAATTACTCAAGACAACGATCTAAAAAGATTCATGTAAGCATTTTATACCACTACCACATGCATAGCATTTTTCTGGTCCAACCAAACACCAATCAACTTATTTGACAACTCTCCAAACAGATATAAGTGAAGCAAGAGAGTACTTTCTTCAAAAGAAACTGAAAGCTCTAACAAGAGATGTATGAAAAACTGAGAGCTAACAGCAATAACAGCAACTAGACAGGAATACTCAACAAGTATAAGTGAAGCACAAGAGTATTCTAATGAAAAAGTGGAGCGTGTCTCTCTCCCAAACATGAATGCTAGGATCCAACAAGTATAGCACAGCAAACAAAACAAAACAAACTGAAAACAAAAACACACTGACGCTCCAAGGAAGAGTACACTAGTATGAAGCAATAAAAATATAGCACCATTAGAGATGACCTGATAATTTGTAGATGAAGAAGGGGATGCCTTGGGCATCCCCAAGCTTAGATGCTTGAGTCTTCTTGAAATATGCTGGGGAGGTAAGCCTCCCCAAGCTTAAGCTCTTCACTCTTCTTGATCATGTAATATCATTCTCCTCTATCAACACTTGAAAACTTCCTTCACACCAAAACTTAACAGCTTTTCTCATTAGCAGGTTAGTGCACTAAAAGATAATACTTCAAAGTTCTAGCAAAGACAAAACTCACAAGCCAACTATTTTAAACATTAGCCACTGTTACTAGGCTCAAGTGGGCACTTTTACACGAAAAGAAACCACTTAAAAACTTGTAAAAGAGAGAATGCAAAATAAAAGACAGAATCTGTCAAACCAGAACAGTCTGTAATGACGAATTTTTTCGAGGCACTTACGATGCTCAGATGAAAAACTTTTGAAATAATGAAAGTTGCGTAACATCATCAGGAACATGCACAAAAAGTTTCAGCATTTTTCGATTTTTTCTGATTTTCTACTGAATTAAACGGTGACGAACAGCAATCTGTCCCAATGCAGTCCCGAAAATAAAAACCAACTTTGCATTAGTAACTCTCCTTGGCACAACAAAACAGCAAATAAAAGATACAAAGGAGTTGCTACAGAGGTAAACAAGCATCCTTGACTCAAGAAAACAAAAATAAAACAGCAAATAAAAACATGGGTTATCTCCCAGAAGTGCTTTTCTTTAATGCCTTTGAGCTAGGCATGAAGAGATGCATCAAGTATTGTTAAGACCAGAGGTACCAATAGTGTTACCTTTAGACCTCTTATTCTTTTTCTTAGCCTTGGCTTTAGGGGCATTAGGAAAATGATGCAAACAATATGGAGGTTTAAATTTCAGAGTAGCTTCACCCATGTCAATGACAGCTCCCAATTGCCTCAATAATCCTCTTCCAAGTGTGATGCTCCCATTTCCTACACATTCAATGACATGATAATCAGTAGGTGTAAATACTCCCTTTATTTTAGTAACAACTCCTTGAGTAGTCCCAAAAGATAACTTGATTGAATTATCAGCTAGAGTTACAAAAGTTTCACTTTTTGAGAGTTCATATAAATTCAGGGAGTCATAAATCCTCTTAGGCATCAAGCAAAATTCAGATTTAATATCACAATGAGCATAGAAAATTGTCCCATCAATTGAAATTTTTAGTGAAGGAACCCATCCAGAAGGTTCGAATGGCATAGGGACACTTTCAAAAAGTTTAAAAGTTTCTTTAAAACTAGCCAACTCTGACTCAAGTGATTCTAGTCTTGAATGAATGTTCTCAAAAGCAGATTCTATTTTTTTATTTGAAGAGGCAGATGCTGCAATTAATTTTTTTATGGCATTGAAAGCTTGATCCCCATCATAACGAAGGAAATCTCCCCCAACTACAGCATCTAGAGCATATCTATAACAAAGAAGCAACCCAAAATAGAAACTACTAAGAAACAGACTCAAAGCCATTTTAGGTTCAGTTTTAACATAGGATTCAGAAATTCTAGACCAAGCATCACCAAAACTCTCCCCACTTCCTTGCTTAAAAGTGAAAACCTCTTCCTCAGGAGACATGATATTAGGAGCGGAACTAGACATGGCAACAAGCAAGTAACAACCGAAATAGTAAACTAGATGCAGGAATTTAATTTTTTTGGGTTTTTGATTTTTAACAGCAAGCAAAACAAAATAAAACAAGACAAAAAACAAAGTAAAGAGATTGGAACTGAGAGACTCCCCTTTCCAATAGCCTCCAAGTCCCCGGCAACGGCGCCAGAAAACAGCTTGATGGCTACGTGTTGGTGAACCCCAAGAGGAAGGTTATGATGTAGACAGCAGAAGTTTTCCCTTGAATAATCTACCCAAGGTTATCAATCCAGTAGGACTTGACGATCTATCGGAAGGTTGTTGATGTTGACTCCCCCTGGCGCTAGGGAGCTTGCACCAACGTGGAATCTGCACAGACACAAACCAGAACTTTGCCCAACACGAAACAGAGAGGTTGTCAATCTCTCCGGTCTTGCAGAAACAAAGAGTTAAACGTATGGTGTGGAAAACAGCAGGAAAAACAGCAAGTAACAGGAAACAGATGATTGCAGCAGGTTGTGTAAACAGTATGAGGAAATTGGACCAGGGTCCACAGTTCACTAGTGGTGTCTCTCTCAGAACAGATAACTAGCATGTTGGGTAAACAAATTACAGCTGGGCAATTGACAAATAGAGAGGGCATAACAATGCAATACATGCCAAGATGTCTACTATGAAATCTAGTTGGGCATTACAACAAAGTACATAGACCGTTATTCCAACGCATCTATGCCTAAATAATCCACCTTCAAGGCAGCATCCGCATCCTGTTCAGTATTAAGTTGCTAACAACAGATTATTGCATGAAGTAAAGTGTGTAATGTAATCAATACAAGTGCCCTTGGACACTGCACCAATGTTTTATCCCTAGTAGCAACAGCACATCTACCATCTTAGACCTTTCTGTCACTGATCCAGATATCTAGAGACTGAACCCACTATCGAGCATAAATACCCCCTCTTGGAGTCACAAGCATCTACTTGGCCAAAGCATCTACTAGCAACGGAGAGCATGCAAGATCAAGAGCACATAGATAAACAACTTGAATAAACATGGTATCAATATTCATCGGATCCCAGCAAACACAACATCTAGCATTACAATAAGATGATCTTGATCATGTTAGGCAGCTCACAAGATCTAAACATGGAGGCACAAGGTAGAGAGACAACCATCTAGCTACTGCTATGGACCCGTAGTCCAGGGGTGGACTACTCACGCATCACTCCGGAGGCAGGCATGGTGATGTAGAGCCCTCCGGTGATGATCTCCCCTCCGGCAGGGTGCCGGGAAGAGCTTCAGAACTCCTCCGATCTGAGATTGACGATGACGGCCGCGACGGAACTTTTCGTGGAATATGATCGACCGTAATAGGGTTTTCGCGTCGCGGAGAATATATAGGCGAAGAGGCGGCGTCGGTGGCCGAGGGGGGCCACCACGCCATAGGGGGGCGCGGGCCCACCCTGGGCCGCGCCCTAGTGTGGCGTGGCCCCTGGTGGGTCTGCTCCGACTCCCCTTTGGACTCCGTGATCTCCTCGTGATATTATTGACGATGTCTTTTGTTTCGTCCAATTCCGAGAATATTTCCTTAATAGATTTTCTGAAAAAAAACAGCAGAAAACAGGGAACTGGCACTGTGGCATCTTGTTAATAGGTTAGTCCCAGAAAATGCATAAAAATGATATAAAGTATAGCCAAAACATGTAGCAATTGATATAATAACAGCATGGAACATGAAAAATTATAGATACGTTTGAGACGTATCACTTCTCCCAACGGAAGGATGCAACCAAATACTAGGCGCCATTCGTCTCCTCAAGGATGCAACGTCTGCGGGTCATTCATCTCCCGCGGAGGATGCAACAACCGCAGCGACGCCATTCCTCTCCCTCCAGCCTTCACCAACTCTCCCGCACAACGGGCGTCGACACGTGATGTCTACGCACGCTTCTATTCTTGTAGACAGTGTTGGGCCTCCAAGAGCAGAGGTTTGTAGAACAGCAGCAAGTTTCCCTTAAGTGAATCACCCAAGGTTTATCGAACTCAGGGAGGTAAAGGTCAAAGATATCCCTCTCAAGCAACCCTGCAATTAAGATACAAGAAGTCTCTTGTGTCCCCAACACACCTAATACACTTGTCAGATGTATAGGTGCACTAGTTCGGCGAAGAGATAGTGAAATACAAGTAATATGGATGATTATAAGTAGTAATTGCAATCTGAAACAAAAATGGCAGCAAGCAAACATGTAGCAGAACTTGTTGTAAACGGTGTTTCAATGCTTAGAAACAAGGCCTAGGGATCATACTTTCACTAGTGGACACTCTCAACAATGACAACATAATTGAATAAATAAATGCTACTCTCAAACACTCTCTTGTTGGATAACAAACACCATTCATTGCGTAGGGCTGCAAAAGCGCACCTCAAAGTCTGAGTAAACAAACACCGACAACGTCATAAAGGAATCACACACAATGCGCACACTGTCACCTTCACACCGTGGAGAGTGAATCCGGAGTTCATATTAAAGTAACCTCTAGAGTGGCATAATAGATAAAGAGTAACATCTACTTATTCAACTAGATTACAAAGCTCATGATCACATAAAGATCACACCATGGGAGAGAGAGATAAACCACATAGCTACCGGTAGAGCCCTCAGCCTCAGGGGAGAACTACTCCCTCCTCATCATGGGAGACAGCAACGGCGATGAAGATGGCGGCGGAGATGGCTCCGGGGGCACTTCCCCGTCCCGGCAGGGTAACGGAACAGAGACTTCTGTCCCCCGATACTTTTCGTCGATGGCGGCGGCGCTGCGGAACCCTTTCTGGAATATGACTGATTATTTTAGGGTTTTCGCGTCTGGGGAAATAAATAGGCGAAGGGGCGACGTCGGTGGAGGCGCGGGGCTCGCTCCCCATAGGGTGGCGCGGCAGGGGCCCACCCGCGCCGCCATGTGGGGAGGGCGCCCTGCTGCCCCCCTTCGTCTCCTCTTCGGACTTCTGGAACGTGTCGGGAAAAATAGGCATCTGGGATTTTGTTTCGTCCGATTCCGAGAATATTTCCAGAACAGCTTTTCTGAAACCAAAAACAGCAGAAAACATGAACTGGCACTGTGGCATGTTGTTAATAGGTTAGTCCCAGAAAATGCGTAAAAAATGCTATGAAGTGTGAATAAAACATGTAGCTATTGGTATAAAACTAGCATGGAACATAAGAAATTATAGATACGTTGGAGACGTATCAAGCATCCCCAAGCTTAGTTCTACTCGTCCTCGAGTAGGTAAACGATAACAACAATAATTTCTGAAGTGACATGCTACCAACATAATCTTGATCAAATAATATTGAAAAGCATATGTCATGAATGAAGTGACTCAAGGCAATGGTCTATAGTTTGCTAACAAATAGATAATGAGTAAACACTGAATCATATAAGCAAAAGCTTTTCATAAATAGTACTTTCAAGACAAGCATCAAAAAGTTTCATAAGAGTTAACTCATAAAGCAATAGATTCTAAGTAAAAGGCATTGAAGCAACACAAAGGAAGATTAAGTTTCAGCAATTGCTTTCAACTTGTAACTTGTATATCTCATGGATAATTGTCAACACAAAGCAATATAATAAGTGCAATAAGTAAACATATAAGAATTGTTGCACACAAAGTTGACACAAGTGTTTGCTTCAGGGATAGAAAGGAGTAGGTAAACTGACTCAACAATAAAGTAAAAGATAGGCCCTTCGTAAAGGGAAGCAGGGATTAAATCATGTGCTAGAGCTTTTTAAGTTTTGAAAACATATAGAGAGCATAAAGTAAGTGTTTGAGAGGTGTTTGTTGTTGTCAACGAATAGCAGTGGGCACTCTATCCCCCTTGTCACCCAAACTTTCAAGAGCGGCTCCCATGAAGGACGTTATTTCTACCCAAGGGTAGATCATCCCTCTTCTCTTTTGTTTACACATGCATATTTATAAATTGGTATGACACTCCTCCCAACCTTTGCTTACACAAGCCATGGCTAACCGAATCCTCGGGTGCCTTCCAACAATCACATACCATGGAGGAGTGCCTATTTGATAAAGTTTAACATTTTGGAATTTGCTTTTGATAAATCATTGGCAAACATGTGAAGAGAATCAAATGGTTATAGTTGAGATTAATTGGGACTGGGCACCCCATTTGCCAGCTCTTTTTGCAAGTTATTGGATAAACGGATGTATATGCCACTAGTCCATTGGTGAAAGTCTGTCATGAGTAAATGACAAGGTGATAGAGTAAACACCACATACTTCCTCATGAGCTATAAAACATTGACACAAATAAGGAGTAATAGCTTTTGAATAGTTTAAAGGTAGCACATGAAGTATTTACTTGGAATGGCAGAAAATACCACATAATAGGTAGATATGGTGGACACAATTGGCATGGGTTTTGGCTCAAGGTTTTGGATGCACGAGAAGCATTCCCTCTCAGTACAGAGTTTAGGCTAGCAAGGTTGTTTGAAGCAAACACAAGTATAAACCGGTACAGCAAGACTCACATGAAAACATATTGCAAGCATTATAAGACTCTACAATGTCTTTCCTTGTTGCTCAAACACTTTTACCAGAAAATATCTAGACCTTAGAGATATCAATCATGCAAACCAAATTTCAACAAGCTCTACGGTAGTTCTTTACTAATAGACTTTTAACTACATGATGCAAGAGCTTAAACATGAAATACTTGAGAGCTCAAAACAATTGCCAAGTGTCAAATAAAACAAGACAATGATCTATATGAGTGTCTTTTCGATATACCATCTACCACATGCAGCATTTTCTGAACCAACACATCAACCAAGCAACTCTCCAAGTAATTTACAAAAGAAACAAGAGAGTACTTTCCACAAGAATTAACAGCTCTAAAAGAGATGCATGAAAAACAGGAGCTAAAAGCATAGCAGTACTAGATAAGAATACTCAAAAGATATAAGTGAAGAATATGAGTATTCACATGAAAAAGCGGAGCGTGTCTCTCTCCCACACAAGAATGCTAGGATCTAACTTATTCAGAAAATAAAAACAACAAAGCAAAAATAAAAGCAAACAGACGCTCCAAGTAAAGTACATAAGATGTGGAAGAATAAAAATATAGTTTCGCTAGAGATGACCTGATAAGTTGTTGATGAAGAAGGGGATGCCCAGCATCCCCAATCTTAGACGCTTGAGTATTCGTGAATATTGCGGGGATGACCCACGGGGGCATCCCCAATCTTAGGCTTTTCACTCTTCTTGATCACATCATATCATCCTTCTCTCTTGCTCGTTGAAAACTTACGCCACACCAAACTCAGGTAACTCGTTAGAGGGTTAGTGCATAATCAAAAATTCTCATATTCTACTGTGACACAATCATTACCAAAGCTTCTGGACATTACTTACAGCCACTGATGTTTAATGGAGCAAAGAAATCCAATCAAACATAGTAAAAGAGGCAATGCAAAATAAAAGGCAGAATCTGTCAAAAACATAACAGTCTGTAAAGACGAATTTTTTCGAGACACGTAACTTGCTCAGATGGAAGAACCCCAAACTAATGAAAGTTGCGTACATATATAAGGATCATGCGTGATTTTTTCCAGAATTTTTTGAATTTTCTGTAGCGCATACAGCTCAAAACGGTGGACAGAAAAAATCTGTCACTGCGCAGAAATCCAATTTTAGCAACAACTTTCAACTAGAGACTTTACTTGGCACAACAATGCAATAAAATAAAGATACAAAGGATTTGTTACAGAAGTAAACAGAACCTTGAGAAAAACTGAAAATAAAAGATAAAGGGTTGCCTCCCTAAAGCGCTTTCTTTAATGCCTTTTAGCTAGGCTAGAAGATTTTAATGATGCTCTCATAAGAATAAGAGTTGAAAAACAAAAGAGAGCACCAAGAGGCAAATATCAAACACATTTAAGTCTAACCCACTTTCTATGCAAAGGAGTCTTGTAACAAAATAAATTATTGAAGCATAGAGCAACTAGCATGGAAAGATGAAACAAGTACAACTTCAAAACTTTCAATATAAAGAGAGGAGACTTAATATTATTGAGATATATGAAGCCATGTCTCCCTTTCTCATAAAAACTTTCAGTAGCATCATTGATAAAATCCACAATATAACCATCACATGAAACATTCTTACCATGATCCATATGCACAAAAGTATCAATATTTTCCACACAAGAAAAGTTCTTCTCATTAATAACAATGGGAGCAGGATCATCATAAAGAACTCGAACATGATAGACAAGTTGTATATTAAAGGGATGGTTTTGGGTAATCCCTCCATAACTATGACAAGTTTCATGAGGATGATTGTAATTATAACCTATGTCATAGTATTCTTTATAATAATTATCAAAGACTGGAGGCATAGTATCATCATAAGCAATAGAGTAGTTATCTTCCAAAGTGTGTTCATCTGTAAACATATCATCACTTTTACTAGAAGGAGATGTATCAAACATATAATCATCAGTAGCAAAAGGATTTTCAAACACATCACTAGGAGGAGAGGTCTCAGATATATAATTATTACTAGCAAAAGGATTTTCAAACACCTCACCCCCAAGCTTAGAGCTTTTCATATCATCATTGGAAGAACATGGATAGTACTAAAAGTATGGCAATTATTAACATCATCATTTTCAGAATTGGTATCCCAAAGATTTTTAATATCAAAAGTAGTTTCATTTTCCCAATCATGATCACTACAATAAATAACAGGCATAGGAACATCATCTAATTCGGACTCATCAGCAAAAACTACAATAGGGGCAACATGTTTAGGGGAAGATACCGTTTCCTCTCTCCTTTTACTCCTCTTCTTCTTTCCCCTCTTCTTTTTATCTTTAGGAGGGAGAGGTTTGAAAGGAAGCTTCTCCACATAACCTGGTTTATTGTTAGAAACAACAGAAGAAACTTGGGAGGATTCCTCTCTTTCATTAATAAGAACAAAACACATATTAGTCCTGTCAAATTTTGGTAAAGTGCCATCGGAACATTAATATGAGAAGCAAAGGTTCTACAACAATCAACAATAATTTGAGAATCAAAACCATAATTAGCACTAAGCTTTTGAAAACTAGCAGTTTCAACGAAAGACTTAATGCATTCATATTCATAGTTTATACCTGATCCTTTACCTTTGTCGTTCTCCCAATCTTCAGTATTGCTTTGAATTCTTTCAAGAAGATCCCATCTAGATTCAACCTTCTTACTTGTGAAAGAACCCTCTGAACATGCATCTAGATAATCCTTGTGATGACCTGAAAACCTTGCATAAAAATTATTAACAATTATTTCCTCAGAAAGCTCATGGTTAGGACATTTGAGTATTAATGCTTTCAGCCTTCCCCAAGCTTGAGCAATGCTTTCTCCATCACGAGGGTAAAAATTATAAATGTAATTCCTATCTAGATGCACCTCATGAAGAGGATAAAATCTAGAGTGAAAGAGAGATTCAAGCTGTTTCCAATTCGAAGGTTGTTCATCCAGCAGCCTATACCATTCCTTTGCTTTGTCCTTAAGTGACAATGGAAATAGTTTCCTCATGACATTTTCTCTTGATAAACCTGCAACCTTAAATAACTCACAAAGTTCTGTAAGTTTAGACAAGTGAGCACTTGGATGGACTGATCCATCCCCTGCATACTGATCATTCATAACCCTTTCAACAATTTTCATAGGTACTTTAAAAGAAACACTTTCAACAGGTGGATTTGGAATATCACAAGCATCATTCGAATTAGCACATATGGGAGACAAACTATCATCAGAGCAAATTTTCTCCTCTAAAGCTGGGGAACTAAAAAGATCATTTTCATAAAAACTAGCTTCCCCAAGCTTAGACTTTTCCATAGCATTAGCAATAATGGTGTTCAAAGAATTCATACTAATAACATTACTACCACTATTATGCAAACAAGCCTCCATAGGTTTTTTAATTTTCTCTTCAAAAGCATCATGTCCTAATTCAATATAAAGTTCATAAAGATCTCTAATTTTGTTGTTGTTTTCCATTAAGCCTAACTAGTGAAAATAAAAAAAAGAAACAAAAAGAAATAATTGCAGAATCTAAAGGAGATACCTTCCAACACTTACCTCCCGGCAACGGCGCCAGAAAATAGCTTGATGTATGCGCACGCTTCTATTCTTGTAGACAGTGTTGGGCCTCCAAGAGCAGAGGTTTGTAGAACAGCAACAAGTTTCCTTTAAGTGAATCACCCAAGATTTATCGAACTCAGGGAGGTAGAGGTCAAAGATATCCCTCTCAAGCAACCCTGCAATTAAGATACAAGAAGTCTCTTGTGTCCCCAACACACCTAATACACTTGTCAGATGTATAGGTGCACTAGTTCGGCGAAGAGATAGTGAAATATAAGTAATATGGATGATTATAAGTAGTAATTGCAATCTGAAATAAAAATGGCAGTAAGCAAACATGTAGCAAAACTTGTTGTAAACGGTGTTTCAATGCTTAGAAACAAGGTCTAGGAATCATACTTTCACTGGTGGACACTCTCAACAATGACAACATAATTGAATAAATAAATGCTACTCTCAAACACTCTCTTGTTGGATAACAAACACCATTCATTGCGTAGGGCTGCAAAAGCGCACCTCAAAGTCTGACTAAACAAACACCGACAACGTCATAAAGGAATCACACACGATGCGCACACTGTCACCTTCACACCGTGGAGAGTGAATCCGGAGTTCATATTAAAGTAACCTCTAGAGTGGCATAATAGATAAAGAGTAACATCTACTTATTCAACTAGATTACAAAGCTCATGATCACATAAAGATCACACCATGGGAGAGAGAGATAAACCACATAGCTGCCGGTAGAGCCCTCAGCCTCGGGGGAGAACTACTCCCTCCTCATCATGGGAGACAGCAACGGCGATGAAGATGGCGGTGGAGTCAATGGAGATGGCTCCGGGGGCACTTCCCCGTCCCGGCAGGGTACCGGAACAGAGACTTCTGTCCCCCGAAACTTGTCGTCGATGGCGGAGGCGCTGCGGAACCCTTTCTGAAATATGACTGATTATTTTAGGGTTTTCGCGTCTGGGGGAATAAATAGGCGAATGGGCGACGTCGGTGGAGGCGCGGGGCCCGCTCCCCATAGGGTGGCGCGGCAGGGGGCCCACCCGCGCCGCCATGTGGGGAGGGCGCCCTGCTGCCCCCCTTCGTCTCCTCTTCGGACTTCTGGAACGTGTCAGAAAAAATAGGCATCTGGGATTTTGTTTCGTCCGATTCCGAGAATATTTCCAGAACAGCTTTTCTGAAACAAAAAACAGCAGAAAACAGGAACTGGCACTGTGGCATCTTGTTAATAGGTTAGTCCCTGAAAATGCATAAAAAATGCTATGAAGTGTGAATAAAACATGTAGCTATTGGTATAAAACTAGTATGGAACATAAGAAAATATAGATACGTTGGAGACGTATCAACACACCCGCAGCAACGCCTTGCTTGCCGAACCACCTTCAGGAGAGGATTCAACGCTGCCGGCGAGGCAGCGTCAAACGTCTCCCACACGGCCAGACCAAGAAGCGCAGCACCAACGAACCTTCTGCCGCCGAACGCGGCCTCCTCCAACCCGCAATGGCAGCCGCCCGGCGAGCGACCAGCACCACCAGTGTCGTGCAGCGCCGCTCTCGCCGTCGCCACGCCGAAGACAAAACAGCTGCGGCCCTGCAGCCCAGATCGAGCCCGGTTGGGCCCGCGGCCGCCGCCAGCTGCTCCGCTCGGCGCTCCATCTCCACGCGCCCTCCTGCTCATCCCCGTGCTCCGCCGCGTCGCTCTGCCGCAACTACCCCGCCATGGCACCCTGCCCCGCCCGAAGACGGCCGCGCCGCCGCGCGCCCCGCCGGAACCCCGCCTCTCCGCGCGAAGGGGTGGTGGTGTTGGAGCGCGCTCTCCTCCCTCCGCCTTTGGCGGCAGGGCGCCGCCACCGCCGCCGTCGCCGGCGGCAGCAGCGGCCTGGGCGCTCGGATTTGGCGGCGCTGGGCTAGGGTTTGGGTGCCCTCCGGAGCCCCCCACGCGAGGGACCCGGGAGGGAGAGGAAAACTTTGACACATTTAGTTTTGATTTATCTCCACTATACCTCCTTTCGAGGGTTGCCGTTGTTTGTAGTTAAAGCATTGTATCAACTTCTTAAAAACGGATATCGACCTATTCGGTCTACAATGCGACACAATGTTTTCTATGAGTCGTGCACGCCGCCTCCCCATTCCCTTTCCGTTAACCAATCATATTTCTGCTTTGTTTGTAGTCAAAGTCTGCCCACTACCGCTCCCTTTTTTGTTTCAAAAAATATATATTGAAATACCCTTTCATTCTCATCGTGTTTGGCCATTTGTCTTCCTCCCGATCGCCTCTCGACACAGAGCATGTTGAAATTCTGGCCTGCCCCGGCGGATTTCGTGCACATAGAGAATTTCATGGAGGAGTGTCGTCCAGGGGCAAAGGAGGTGGTGTTGGATTGGCGACAATTAATTTCTTGAATCTCATTTCTTGTGTTCTCCTTGCGCCGGTCACATTTGATCTCATGCTAGTGAGAGTCTTGGTGGTGAGTTTTCACGCATTCAGTCTCGTTGTGCATGTTCCTTGTAGTAGAGCCGAGGATTCATTTTTGGTAAATTTCTGGGGCAGGGCGGGTCCTCTAACCTGACACTTTAGTTGTAGGGGTTTGTGCCAGTGTCCTCACGTTTTTCTCTCTTTGTCGAAGGTTTCCCTGCCGATGGAGGTGAATCGCCGTATCTTCATCCATGACATGAGCTTGGGAAGTGTGACATATGCATCACTCTATCTATTTTATTTCGTTACTGGATTCACGTGTGCTTTTTATGTTCAATTTTATTCGTTTTTGTCTCTCCCTTTCTTAACAATTTCCGTCTTGAATTTTGTCATAGTACAGTAAGATTCATGGAACTAGAAGGAAAAGGCGCGCGTTGCTGCGCTCGTTATTTCTGAACATCGATTGATATGACAAAGAATTTGCCATGCAACCTGCCTAAAGCGAACCAAATGACGAATATTGTACACAATTAAATGGTAGTGATAAACACGTACCATTTATTTCTAGGGTTTCACAATGCAAAAATATGTTGATAAATTAACTCCAATTGCTCTTTTTGATTTATTCAAACCATTTTTAGGTATGCACCTTCCACTAATGATGTTGGTGTGACAAACGTTTTTTCACACGTATAATGACTAAGTGTTCTATATTTTTTAAACGCATACTAAAATGAGTGAACATACACACTGAAATGTGTGTAGATACATTTTTGTATACGGCTGTGTGCATCACTTTGATGCAGAGGCCGGGGTGACCCATTTCTAAAAAATAGATACATTTTTGTATACATGTGAAATGTGGATAAATACGAAAAAATCCTACATTTAAAAATGGAGGGAATAGTAGTTTATACGTTTAGTTGTGCACACAATATTATATTAGAGCAATCCTAGGATCACATTTGGTTATTGGTCTCAAATATACTATCTTCTTGTTAATTTTGTAGGGATTTTATCATTTTTTGCCACTATGACCGATGCTAATCTTAGTTCAACCATTTGACCTACTGAAATCTCAATCTTTTCACTGCCCTGTTAGTCGGCTACTCAGTTTTGCCACTGTGTTAATACACCTTAAGTTTTGTCCTCACTTTTGCAAACTCCAGTGATAGTTTTGTCATCACTTTGGCCATTCCTACTTCCCCTTATTTCCTCTTTAATTTTTATCATATTGATTGGTGGACCTACATCTCATCACTTCGGCAAGTTCAGATTAGTTGTTCAAAACGTCATGATGTCTCCGGCCGTCTGCATAATGCTATGTCTCGGTGGTATTTATT
Organism: Poa pratensis; assembly: GCA_947311845.1. Lineage (NCBI taxonomy): Eukaryota > Viridiplantae > Streptophyta > Magnoliopsida > Poales > Poaceae > Poa > Poa pratensis. The sequence goes on from CAMZMU010000085.1 coordinate 90,131,521, forward strand.
TTTGGTAACCGACATCATGATCTTGTCCCCAAGCCTCTGTCGCTTTTTCCAATAAGCCTCTTTCCCTGTAAGCAACATCTCTCTAGTCTACTATTGCTGGTCTCATATGTGGGCCACCATCAGAAGGCACAACAACATGTGTCACCAGCCGCGTCCACGCTCGTACGGGACTCCACCGTGTGCCCGCTAGTGGCCACTTCCGAGCACTTCCCATCAGCTTACCTCTTCACCTAATCCTTGTAGAACCTTAAGTTGCGTCTGTCATTGCCATAAATAATAAAAATGCGATAAATAATAAAGAGAAAGGGGGGGGGGGGGGGGGTGGACTTAGAATGGCGAAAGTGAGGACAAAATGAAGGTGGAGTAGCAAGAGTGAGGACATAACTAATGGTGAAGTAACCTAGTGGCAAAACTGAGAAAGCGGACTAACAGAGTAGTGGCAAGGTCGAGATTTCAGTTGGTCAAATGGTAAAACTGAGATTAGCATCGGTCATTGTGGCAGAAGTGATAAAACCCAATTATATATATTTTTTATTTTTTTATAATTGTTATGCATGGGAAAAAACAACGGGAAAGTGTGCTTTTTTGCTGTGAACTGTTCTGCAATGCTGTTAAAATGTGCTGTTTTGGTTTGGAAGTGTGTTGAATGCTGTTAAACATTTGTTGAAATGTTGTCCAAGCTAGTGGTATTTTGGCTAAAAAAAAATCTTCGCTAATAGTATTTCGATAACTTTAGTTTTCACTAGTGGTATTTTGACTATTTTCTCTAAGTTTAATGTATCAGATGATGATGCAAACATGCCAATGGATTGTGTAATGGTTTGATATGAACATCTAGTGGGTTGTACGCTATGTATTTATACACCTCAGGTTGTTCAACAAAAAAGGTTCCGACCCATTATTCTAGACCCAACCATGATACTTCATCCGTTCATTAAAGATTAAAGGATATCTTGATCTATCTAAAAATATATATATATCTACATACTAAATTATGTACACACTAAATTATGTATAGATACATACAAATTTGGTGTATGTTAGGCCATCCTTTTATACACGGAGGGAGTAGTAAAATGTAATTCTCTTGACTAAACGCGTTTAAAATTTTCTTTGGCGGTTAATATGTGCTCGAGGATTGAGAAAACGCGGGGAAGGGAAGCGCGGGAAACAAAATCCGGTGCGCGCGAAGCAGAGATGTTCGCCAGTCAAGTTCCCACCCTAGCGCCGCAATCGTGGTTCCGCTAAACCTGTCAGTGACCACCTCGCAGCCCTTCTCGCCTGCCTGAGCCTGAGCCTGAGCCTCATCTGCCCCCTCTCCTCCCCCGCTCTCTCAAATCCCAACAACCAAATCCTCCCCCGAAACAATCTTGAATCAGTTGGTTCGCGATTCTTGATGGGAATCCCCAACCTTCTCCGGTTCATGAAGCCATTCATCGAGCCCGTGCACATCAAGAAGTACGCCGGCCAGCGGGTAAGTTCATCAGCTAGATCCCCAATGCCTCCTCACCCCGCACTCTACACTTCTACAGTTCTATCTTCCGCCGATTCACCGGAACTCCTCCGATCCTTCGCTCCAGCAGGTCGGCATCGATGCCTACTCCTGGCTCCACAAGGGGGCCTACTCCTGCAGCATGGAGCTGTGCATGGACCCCACCAGCGCCGGCGCCAGGCGCTACATCCGCTACTTCATGCACCATGTCGACCTCCTCCGCCACCACAAGGTCGTGCCCGTCGTCGTCTTCGACGGGGGCAGCATGCCCTGCAAGGCGGCCACGGACAAAGACCGGCACAAGTACGCCCATTCGAAGTTTCCGTATCACTTGGTTCAGAAATGCAGTTCCTTTTGCGCCTTCTTTATGTGCAGTTTCATCTGTCGGCTAGTAGCCTGCTTGGCGGGTTGATTTGGGATTGTACGGTTTATTAGAGTGCGACGCATTTCAGTCTTTGTAACAGTAGCATTGTTCTAACTTCTAAGGCCAAGAATGGAGTTGGGCGGTCATCATTACATAAAAGATAAAACAACTCAGACTGCAAGTTATGTGACCAACATGGAATCGGTTTTAGTTGGCGTTGGGATAAGACTTCTTTAGTAGTTGGCTTTCAGTCTTAATGTTTGGATAGTATAATTTACAATCAGCTAATGTTATGTATTCTCCTTGAAGATCGACTTTTGTTGTAAAAAAAGGTTCATGAAGTACTGCCTCCGTTCTGTTTTAATTGACGTGGTTTATGCTATAGATTTGTACTTGCTCAGTTCTGTTTTAATTCTTGGCGCCAATTAAAAAGGAACAGAGGGAGTACCTCCCAACAAATCATAGTTGTATTCACAGCTCGTCCGCAGTTTGATATTAATACAATATTGCCCTACTGTTGAAATTTCTTTGATGGATTGTTGGATTCAAATGCAATGTATAACAATGTTAATGTGCAGTTCCTAATACATATCATAACTCTATAAGTCAGTCGATTACCAATTTCAGGAAGAGGGAACTCAGTTTGGTATTGGGGAAAGAAAAGCTTGAGCAAGGAAATACAGCTGCTGCCATCGACTTTTTCCGGGTAAGCATCTAATATCCTTCTCGCAGTATTTACCAGACCAAGAAAATTGTGTACACTGGATGTAGTCCGGCATTCAGTGGATAAGAATAAGTACCTCAATTCTCTTCTCTTCGCCTGTTTGAACATCGAATCTTCTCCAATACAACCTATGAGAAAAATACCAGTTCCATATAGCAAATAAGAAAAATCTGTCACATGCATATGTGATCAATATATATGAGGCAATAATTTTTTCTACTCTGTCGAATTATTCTTAAGATAATAAATAACTCTGTTCGACAGAAGAACGAACACAATTTTATTTTATTTTTTTAGAAAAGAGAAGAACGAACACAAAATGCACAACCATCATTAATAATTTAAACATGCACTTGAATTTTGGAGTTTTTTCCCAATATCTTCAAGAGGAAAAAAAATCCACACGTCATATTTATTTCATTAGATCGAGTAGAAATGTGGAAATATGCTTGTCCATAAACTCATGTGTTCAGCTTAGGTGGTCACGGTGTTTAACAATATAACTTGAATTTTTTGCATTTTAAGGAAATATGCCTTGATGTTTCTAAAGTTCCAGTGTAGCTTTCATTATGTTTGTTCCAAAAGCATCCTAATCCCCATTCCTCTGCAGAAAGCTGTGCAAATTACTCCATCAATGGCTTATGAACTGATTCAGGTGCTTCTTTGAAAGTTCTTCCATACAACCATTCTTCACCTGATGTAGCAAAATCTAATCTTTGTCAACCCAGATTTTAAGGTCACAAAATATCGAGTTTGTGGTTGCTCCATACGAAGCAGATGCACAGTTGGCATATCTAGCTACTCTAGACGCTGATCAAGGGGGCATAGCTGCTGTCATAACAGAAGACAGTGACTTAATAGCATATGGTTGCACTGCTGTGAGAATTCACTTCCTTCATTTATGTTTTTGATTCCTCTATTTTATCTAAAACATGTTAAGTTGTAGGTAATATTTAAGATGGATCGCTTCGGTAAAGGCGAAGAATTCATAATGGAGAAAACCTTGCAGACTGTAAAAGATGGTCTTTCCTTCCACGATTTTGATCAAAACCTTTTTACTGGTAAATGTGATATCTATATCTTGATGACTTGAACTAGAGCACTATGTTGCAAAGCTGTTGATTGATGCACTCATCAAAGAATATTTTTTTCTTGCTTCTATTCATCGCCTTGGAGTTGCTAGTTTAACTTCCTCTGTATGGTAGGACCGTGTTGTCACTTTATATCTGTCAAGCTCTCCTGTCATTTTGCATTTCTTGTTTAAATATACTAGCAAGGTGGCCCTCGCAAATGCGAGGGCATCATCTTTAGCATATTGAATAGGTCTCTGAAATTTTATTTAGGGTTTTGGAGATACTAAAAGTATTTTAATTCTTGATTACATGGTTCTATGGCCACCAAAATGTGATGGTAAGTAATTAATATGTGTGAGAAATAGTTTGAACCAATTTTATTTGTGGCAAAATATTTAGTGTGGTATTTGAAAAATGTTATGCCATTGTTTTGTAACGTAGGTAGTGCTATTTTTGATTTTTTACTCATTCCATATTGTTCCCCACTATTCAATCCAGCTGATCTAGAATCCTTCTCAGCTTATTTGTCATGTCTTATCACACAATAGTTTTTTCTTTTTGAAATTGTAATTAATCAGCAGTTTACTACATGTCCTATACTCTCTACTATTTCCATTGCACCTCAAAATTCTGCCAAGTTTGTCGTCGACACTGCTTAGTAAATATCATCATTATTATTAAGTACTCCGATAAAAAATAATGACTATAATACGTTCAAACATAATCTATTATGATATTCCATTTTTGTATTCTATTATTTGAGGTGCAAATTAAAACAGGCTATGCTAGAATGACGATCAAGTGTTTTGCTTCGTGTGAAATTTTGGCTTTTTTTTTTTGGCATTTCATTCTTTCCTCTAAAGTTGGTGATATGGATAGTCATATTACGATGATGTATTACCCACGAACTATTTTAGGTGCACTTACGAATATACAGGTTGGTTCTCACTAACAAAAATTGGTCGATTAGATTTGGTCGTATATTTTACATTTTGCTATCATTTATAACTCATCTCTTTTTGTATTATATTGTCCTTTTAGTTGGTATTTGATACATCCACAAATTTATGCATTGTGGTGGAGTAACATTATCAGACATACCTATTTTGTGTAAGAAAAATCACATGTCGATCGTATTTGACCGTATGAGACCCGATGCTTGATATAATATAATGATAACTTTAAGATTATGTAACCTCACTCGAGTTTGTAAGCTTATCGTTTATTATGTTATTGTGTAAGTTTAGCCTTTTCTCCTTGTGAAATGAGACACAAGGCTAGATGAATCATCCATGAAGCAGCCTAACCTCTTCTTTGACTTGGAATTTCTCTCAACATTGAATCTCCTATATTCTCTTTTCTCTTGCATTGAAAAGAACCCATTTAAATCTTTATCCGGCTGCCTTCACCTTCCAACTCTTATAAGGCTCCAAGATGTGAGGGATGCACAAATCAATCTCCCTACTGTAGTTTAGCTCTGATAGGGTAGTGTGTTATTCTTGACAATGTTTTATGTAGCTGAAATGGTGTCGTTCGGAATAAAGGAATGTTGTCTTTGTTTACATCTCAATGTTCTCGTATGGATGAATGTTTATCGATTCCACTGAGCTAGTGATTCCCATGGATACTATTTTTTTTATCGCTAGTCGTATTAGGGTCTTCTATTGAATTCAGCGCTTCTCGTATATTTTTTTAGAACTGTGAGGTTAATTCAATTTTCACGCATTATATTTTTTCTTTTAAAATATTTATGATGACTTATATATAATCAATTTAGAGCCATTTATATATTTTCTTGCCATCGTGTCCTTTTCTCTAACATGTATGCCACCATGCACTCGCATATGGTAAGCACACACCGGCCAGCTTTGAAGTTCTATCACCGATCAGCTTTAGAGTAAGCTTTCGCTCCCATATTCCATCCACGTAAATCTCCTACCCTTCTTCACCACGTTCCAGCAAGTTTTTTTCCCTTGCAGCTATCACGTTCCAGCATATTCTTTTTTTTTTGCAAACAATCACGTTCCAACAATCTGGATAGCTAGTATCGTACACGGATGATTTTTTAAAGTGACATACGGAATTACGTGTTTAACAGCTATTGCTTAGGTACGTCTGAGAGTCCACGCAAAAAAAAAGGGTACGTCTGAGAGTCCTGATTCGGGCCAACTACCTCTTTTTTTCCTAAACAACCGTACGAATCTATTTGTTGTGCCATGAATATTTGTTACGCCAAATGAATACACGACGTGTCAAACGGAACTCTATAAGGTTACGTAGATAATAATCTTTCATTAAATTCTAACCACTCGTTTCAGATCTAAAGGTCAAAATTAATTAAGATGACGTGGCTTAACGCGGTGGCTCCGTTAGCTAACTCATTTTCATCGTAATTGTGCAAAATCGGTCAACTTGAATAAAAAGATTGTCTAACACAATCGTGTTGTCACGTTTTTTAATGGATTGCAAAGCAACCCGATCATTTGTTGAAGAAAAAAACTGCGCACCCTAGCTTAATCGTGGTAAGATGCAATTTAGACATTTAATGAGCAATTGGGAGAGAGAAAATGGAAGACAACCAATGCATGCACACCAATTTAGTCAATTAATGAGTAATTAGAGAGAGAAATAAAGGCAACCAATGCATGCACACCAATTACGCTACTCAATATACCAATAGTTAGCCACCTAGGTTAGAGAGATTTGCCAAATGCATCTTATAAACCGTAATAGAGGGAGTACATGAAACTATGTTCCATCCAAGTGGGTTGCGAGTGTCAATGGAAGAGTAGAACACCTCCGCTGAAGAGCGGTGGATAAGAGGAAACATGGAAGACATATATTAAAATAGCACTCATACGTTTCAAGACCAAAATTTTGGATATGTGACATGGTATTTGTTTTTGGAGATTTCATAGTAGTTACTCTTCATGCATTAAAATGATTCAAAATATTTCTCACATGTGATGTTCTACCTCATATAAGTTTTGTGCCAGCTAAAAAAAACTATTGACTTACAATTTCATGTTTCCAATATCTATCTCCCAATAATTTTATCTCATGAGCAGATTCAATACCCTAGAGATGGTGGCCCTCGCAAATGCGAGGGCAGTATCTGAGTATGTAATTTTTTGTTTTTGGTAAAACTTATATTATGATATGACAGTTAACATGGTTTATGATATGACAGTTAACATGGTTAATTAAAAGAGGGCCCATGCTAATTAATCAGATATCGTATGTATTGTGTCAGATGTGTAAATATTTATTTCATCTTACGTAGAAATTTCTTCTTTCCATCTACTCACTTTTGTTAAGAGATGGATAAGTTTTATCATATTTAACTTTGATCTTTATCTTGTGTATGATTATGGTTTAGTAAGGAATACTTTTGCCTTCACAACGTAAGGTCTATTGCATTTTTTGGTCAAGAATCCACAATTCACTATGATTTTTTACATATAATATATTAGTGAAATTAGAATAAGTACATCTGAAATAAAATTAGTAACAATAATCCAACGACATTAGTAACAAAATTATCGATTTTTGTGGCTGTGTTAGCATGATGTTGAATCAATTCACATTTATAAAGCTGGTTGTTAGTTTGTTTTTTTTGTTGTGATCTCGAATCATTATGCATGGTATTAAGTTTTTGTCCAATTATTAATTTTGACTGATCTTGAGAAGTGGAGAGATGAGGATGATAATACAAAAACTAAAATAATGAATCAATGTAGTTATCCTTGTAAACAGATAGATCACATAAATAAACAAATGAATTTAGTTGGTGTAGATCTGTTGATTATCACTGACGTCTAATCACAACCATAAAATCAGCGGATTATATATTTGTAACCTATGTGGTTTAACGTAGTGACTTTATTTAATTTTATATGTCAATATACTAATTATGTGGTTAAAATTGTACATTGTTGATCGGTGAAATTTAAATGCGCCATATATTTTGGATATATTAGTATACTTGACTACTATCACAGAAGCATTTTTTACTTTCTAAAAAAAACGATATATTTTGTTGTATGTGTACTATGTCATATTTTAGCCGGAGCAGAAGCTTTTTTTTGTAGATGGTGACATGTCAAGTTTACTTTGGAGTAGCAGTTGACATGATGCTATGTGTATTGCACACAAACAATAAGCCCATTTTGGTTAATGGACGCACCTTGATTCCTTTCCTGATCTGCATTTTTTAAGGTCTTGACACAGTAGACAAATAAATCCAAGTAGCTTAACAAAAGTATAAGAAAGGAGAGAGTCAAGTCTTGGCACGGTACTGTTGCCTGATCGGTTGGTGTACGGGAGTACATAATCATGTCGGACAATAATTAGACTGTTACAGCTATAAAACTTACGTACCTGTTAGACCACCGAACGTGATATCTAGCTATGTGCCACATTTTTGTCGGGCCGAAGGTGATCAGCGTACATCCAGATGAAACGTATCAAGTTTCCGGATCAACGTGTTGTGTACATCCATGCAAAAAAAAAAAAAAACGTGTTGTGTACATCCAGATTAAACGTGTTAGACCAAAAGTCAGGTTTACGTAACTACAAATATTTTGTTACATCTTAGCCACATATTTTAGATCTAACAACCTAAATTAATTTAGATTATGTGGCTTAACGTGGTGGCTCTAAAGACTAACTCATTTTGCTTTTAGTATATAATAGATTCTCAGTTCTTACCCTGTATACACTATGCACCTGACCTGAAGTATTTCTTTTCTATTGACGCTTTTAATTATTATTTTCAGGTATGTGTGTCCTTGCAGGATGTGATTTTCTTCCCTCAGTTTCTGGCATTGGTACTAAAAGAGCATATTCTCTCATCTCAAAACATAAAAATATCGACAATGTAAGAAACTAAGAGTAACTACTCTCTACTGTTCTCATGCTATTCAGAAAAACCCATCAAGTACTCTCTCTATTATTTGCAATAGTTCCTCTAGTTACTATACTGGAGACCATGTTATGAGTGTGCAATTCAGTGCATGGTTATTACCATTATGTAGCACATAGGCTATTTGCTAATTAAAGTGGTGCAGTACAGTACTGGGAATTTCGAGATACATACTGTCAGTGAATTCTATATTTGGAATGTATCACTGGTGTGGACTCATACTGGGGCAAGACAAATCAGATAAAAGAGGACAGGAATATTTCTAATTGCCTTGTTTTTTCTAACTCGAAGTCAAGTATGTGTGGTCATGGATATAGGTTTGTATGAAGACTCTTGTGCCAAATGGTCTGTTTTATTTTAATTAGTTCCATGCAACACTCAGGCATTCAACTAGTCAGGAAAAAAAATAGAGTGGGTGTACGGCTGTGGCAGCAGCAGTGTCTGACTGCATGTAGAAGTGGCAGTTCAGTTCGGTGGATTTAGTGGAGTTGAATGGGGATCTGCTCGTACTAAGAAGATAGATGGCCCTATTTAAAAGGAAGGTCTTTGTATGCTATTATAAAAACCACTTAGCATAAATATGTTTTTTCTTTTCTGTTGTACTCCTTGCAAAAGCTGCAGTATGTTGATTGAATTGTGGCGAACTCATTATTAAAATAAATATGACATCTGATTTGCAGGTGCAGCCTTTCCATTTTTTAAACACACTTATTTTGTACAGAAGTGCAAAGCACAATTGCTGGCATTTTCTACCGAAATATCAATGTTGCATCTAATTACATAAAATGTGCAATCTCCATGTTTATACCAATTTATTGTCTACCCTGTAATTAATTTCTCAACAGTGTGTAATCTGCAGTGATTAATATTGTTCTTTGGCAGCCATTATCATTTTTTATCCATTCTCGTGAACAAGCACGCACCCCTAACATCTCTGATACAATTATTTCCAGGTATTATCAACCTTGAAGCTTGACAAGCGGTATTCCGTGCCAGATGATTACACTGATTCCTTCTGGAAAACTCTTGCAGTATTCAATCATGCTAGAGTGTAAGATCGTGTTTATATTAGCTATGTGTGTCTTGTTTTTTTCTTTCAAAAAAGACAGCGTGTTGTACAAATCTAATAACTCACTTTCTTTGAAATGTCCCAGATATGATGTCAGCAGCAAGTCACTCAAACATTTGAAACCTTTGGAGGAATGGTATCTTAACTACTTGGCTGGAGACCTAGATATTCTTGGACCGTATCCTTAAAGTTTCATTTTATTCATGAGCTGGAACATGTGAGTATGCAGAAATTCAATGCACTACTGTTTCCCTGACGATAGTGTTATCGAAATAGAACATGCTTTTGGCATAACCACCTTTTGAGATATCCATTTGCTGCTACCCCTTTTCTCTAATATGCACTCAAATTACGTACTTTTGTATTACAAGAAGGGGTCAGGATGACACAAAGAGTACAAAAACAAAACCAGATCCAAACAAAAGCAAAAATAGGCTAACCAAAGAAAGAGACCAAAAACACAGGAAGGCTAGCCAAATCATTTGCTGATACCTTAAAAGGCCGTGAAAGAAAAATCATATCTTCTTAGACACTGACACAAGTTATCTTTGAAGTGAATACACAGTTTCATAGAATTAGCGATAATGTATTTTATTTACAAAAAATGTGGTACTAGGCATATGAAACATTAAGATAGTTTCAAATATTGTTCCATTGAACTGTTATATAATTCCTTATCTTACCAGTGCACATTCCTTGATCATCTAAAGAGCACTAGCCCCATCAATGGCAAGAGCGATTGCAGAGGGGCGCTTGAATCCTGTTACAATGGAGACATTTGATAAATTTTCCAGAACCATTAGCCCCATCGAGTTTATTGATACCTCTGCTCTCAATGTTGTTAATCAGTATGGTTCTCAGGAAATTCTGACACAAGAGAGTTCTGTTACAATCTGCTCATCCCAGGAAAGCGAAGATGACATCATAGGCAAGTGTTTTCTTTTACTGTCTAAAAAGTATGTGAAGTTTAAACGACTGTTAAGCTATGCATTAGTTACTTTACTGCTCAAGGGTTTTACAAGATTTCATTACTTTCTTGAAAAAGAGAGTGCCATTTGCTATATACTGCAATGAATTAACTCTAGTCCAGGACTTATCACAACTTTTTCTTGTTTTCTTGAACAGCATCTGCTGTTCATGAGATTACTAATGGTGAACAGAAGTGCAACAAAGGAGCCCTTGCCCTGGGCAAATTTTTGCTGCAGAAGCATTCCTCTCCGGCACTGGAAAGCAACAAAGTGGAGCAGAAAAACACCCCTGACAACAACCCATTCAAGAAGAGGAAATTACCCACTGACCAAGGTCAAACACCGGATCACAACCAGTTGCTAATCGATCTGGATAATGAAGAACCCAACCAGTTGCTAATCGATCTGGATGATGAAGAACCAGTCGTATTATGCTCACCATTGTCACGAGAGAGTGCTGACCGACCAGAATCTCAAGAGGATAGAAATGAAGTGTCAGCTGGATTGTGCTGGCTGTTATCGCGAGAAAGTGTTGAATCAATGGCAAATGAAAGACCATCCAAGAGACAAAGTCACCAGAAGGCATTCAGGAGTAAAACTAACAAGAACGTAAATGAAAAGAGTGGAATATTGAAGTTTTTCATGCGGTTGTAATTCTGTTCTAAGTCCCACCTTCATTTTTCTGATTATATTTGTCGAAATTTTGCTACATTGTAAAAGGTTATTTTCTTAAAATATACTCACTTCGTTTCTAGATCTAAGCTGTATGAGTTTTCTAGAAAAGAAATCCAAAATATTAGCTGTATTGTGTTCCACCACTCATCTGGATAATCTTTTGGGGAATTGATTATGTTCCCTTATCTAATGCAAACTCATATTTTTCCACGTGAATTAGCCAGAAGTAACTACTTCGTACAACAGAAGTGTAATGTTCTCCTCCAAATATGTGCTTTATATTTCTGAGCCAAAAAACTATACACCCTACATACTCCCTCTGTTTCTAATGTAAGATATTTTAGATGTTACACATGTTGTCTACATGCATAATGAAATGAGTGAACATACACATGTAATATGTGTAGATATATTTGCGTATTAGTGAATATGGACAAAGTCTTAAACATCTTATATTTGAAAATGGAGGGAGTATATATGAATGAACGGAGTGTCAAATAGGAGTTCATCCCTCAAAATGGAACCAGATGTAGTTCTGTTGTGAACTAAAGCTCGTTGCGTAAAGTTGTACTATAAGGTGGACGTGAATCTCCATGGTGTATATGGTGGTGGTGGAGGTTGCATCCCCTTGACTAGAAAAATAAACACCTGGCAGCACAAATCTCCCTACAAACACATTTGATTGAACGCTAAGCAGGCATGATACTCTAATAAACACTACCTGTCATTTTCCTTGGTAAATATCAGATATATGATGATTTCTGGTGTCTTTTCTCAAAAAGGTAATATATTATTATTATTTATTTTAGAAAATTAAATACGTGAAAATATGTTTAATTAATAAATTTGATATTACAAGTTCACTAATTTGAAGAAATCATTACAGAGACGTGAAAAATATTCTAGGGATCGTGTGCGTACACCATTTTTTTTACGGGGCCTACACCATTGTTGAACACTGCTTCTACTGCCTGCACATCATCTACAAGTCTGGCTCCTTCACCATGTCTTGTCCAATCGATTTCCAAGTCTTTCAAATCTTTCAATTTCCACGCAAAAGATGGCATCAAGAGCTACAACCTACATTTACATATTGCTTGCAGGCAGCAGCGGTACAATTATTTTCGCACTACTCCTAGGCACTAGCTCATTCGCAGTAGTACAGCAGTGACTCACTCGCCCTTAATTCTCCCCAGATAAAACTCACAGTTAACCGAGCAGTGTTCCTGAAGCAAATGAGATACATCAAAGTAGAAACAAACCAGAGACAGCTAATAGTATTTCTTAAGACCACATAGAGGAAGATCAAACGGCTCCACGCACTCACATACTCCCTGAAATCACATCGGCTTGACGTCTGGGCACGTCAAGTTGATGACTAATTAACACACTCGCTTAACCCTAAACCTAGCACTCCACGAGACTACGACCTAGATCACCACCACCTAGCCGTGGCTAGCTCACCGCCACCTAGATCTCGCTACTAGCTAGCTAGCGCCTGGTCCAGTGCCACCAGCAACGCAGCGAGGACGTGGCTGGCCGTCATGATCACCATGGTAGCCACCGCGATCCGAGGGTATGGATACCCGCTGTCGAAGACGGGGACGGCGAGGAAGGTGGACGCGGCAGAGAGGGCGATGGCGAGGAGCAGCTGCGCGCGCAGCTTCCACCCGACGGAGACGGAGGCAGCGCAATGGCACTGCTTGCAGGCGGCCTGCGCAGACTTGAGGGCCATGAGGGCGTAGAGGAAGGTGGCGGCGGCGGCGAGGGTGGTGAGGAGGAGGAGGCCGTGGAGGAGGGCCCCGCGCGGGTACGAGTTCCCGAGGAGGAACTGCGCCAGCAGCGGCGGCAACTCCCACAGGATCACCCGGACGAGGGCGCCCGGGTGATCAACTGTCGCCGGCTGAACAACTGTGGACGTGGATGTCTGCTGGCTATAGCTGCAAGCCCGCAACAATAGAGAGGAAGGGAGGTTCTACCGCACTGGCTTGGATGGGTTGCTAGGAACAATGAAGAGGACGATGTAAATATAGGACTGACCCAGTTAAATTAATTTTCACACTACGCGTTTCTGGATCACGTGCAATGCAGAGATGAGTTGGGACTCGATGAGCTGCAGGTGCATAATCGTGCAATTTGTGTCACATGCCACCCCGAGCCGTGGTAGCTGGCCATATCACGAGAATGGCAACCGCGGTTTAGTATAGCGCTTCAACCGCACATGCATGTTACTGAACGCGTGCAGTTGCCGTTTCACTCATACTCGTGCCGACCTGCACGTTCTAATACGAGTGCTGGAGCAGGCGGCCTGTTTGTTCTTTCATACTTTTGGTATGTTACGTTTAATTATACTTACTTAGGTGAGCGCATTTTGGACATACTGTTTTAGGCACAGCGTGTTTCATCACAAACTTTCTATTGATTTTTTGTGTGTGGTGGAATTTCAAACGATTTCAGCAAACATATCTACTTAGTGTGGATTTTGGTCGCATAGAATGTACCACGGCCCTAGCTTGCGTGACTTTCATCATATGCCCCCTTGTTCGCGTGCCTTGCTCATAAGCCCCCACTTCGGTTAATTGTTGAGGATAGCTCCCTTTGGCATGGTTAACATATTTGTCAACATATAATCCATAAATTAAGAATATTCTATGATTTAGAACAACCGAGACTGAGCAAAATTCACGAAGAATAGGAAGGAATGTAGCTTGCAGCCAGCGGATGAGGGGAAGGCTTGGCGGCACCGGCTAGGGTCGGCGGACGTAGGGAGGTGGGGGAGGACGCGGGCAGGGAGACAGATGCGAGGGCTGTGGAAGAGAGGCTAGGAGCGACAGAGGCACAACCAGGGGATGTGAAGAAACATAAGAGGCGTACGGGGGAGTGGAAAGAGGAAAGGGCTCAGCGGTGGCCAGGTGCGACAGACGGGAGGGGAGAGCGGCGGCCAAGGTCATGGGCAAACAGAGGAGGAAGAAAGCGAACCGGCCATGCCTTCTGTTTCGATCGTGGACTGAAGAAATAGAGGAAGGACAAAGTAGTCAATTTAGACAATAATTAGGCTAGAAAATTTGACTAGTAGCTTAATACAGAGATAATAATGTCAAAGCGGGATATGAGCAATAATTAGACGAACTATCTAGGGGGTGTTAGAAGTCAGAGAATTCTCCCATCCGTGGGAAACACCGCAAGCAAAATGAGGTCTATGGGGCTTGGGTAAAAACCCCATTGCCAATTTTGGTCCACGAGAGAGAGGGATAGGTATTTTTCTTACCATGCAACGGAATTCCACAAATACGACCGACCACCTTCGTACACAACAGGGCTCAACCATGGATGGACCCATGAGTACGTCACTCCTAGCTAACGTGACATGGTTCTGCAGGCACTACAACATACTGGGTCTCGAAGAGACTAGGAACCTTGTGATTAGCTTCATTTTTCTTTGAAGAGGGCCACTGAGCCAGCTATGTAAAAGTAGTATGCTAAACACAGAGGGGGCGAAGAAGAGAAGACACCGAGCTAGCTTGGCGCAAGAAGAAAATGCTATTATAAACTTAGATTGGCTTTTAAATTGTTATGCATGCTAAAAAAAAATTTAGGTCATCTTGGAATAAGCATGCAGGCTTAAGCCATTATAAATCGTACATGATAAAGAAAGAAACATTTGATCAAAAAATAATGAAGAAATGGGTCACACCAACTCACGGCTACAACAAGGGGAGATATGAGTATGAACAACTTGTTGACCTTTCATACACTAGAATTTTCTATTAACTAGCTACAATTAAGTTGGAAAATCTTACTCTATATGCCACTATTAGGATATTCTTAGGCTCGTATATTATGATATCCCCTGTAATGGCAATATGGTATGTCTAAGCTTTACAAATTATTATGTACATGGATAATTTTGCTAGAAGTTGTGAACAAGGATGTGATTTCATCAGATTCTTAACTCATGCTACAGATTAATTTATAACATTGCAATATTTCAATATGAAAATCAACGAAAACATACTTCCAATTAGGGTTATACTTCATGAATGTTGTATTGTAAGGATATGTGTATCAACTGTATATATTTGGTATTATCAACACAATTATGTAGAAGGTATTGATAAGTACACTAAAAATGTATCTTGGATTATTCAATAAATTGAAATAAATACTTCATAACACAATTATAAAGAAGTAAAAATATCTGGTATAAATAATAGTTGTCTTTATTATATTTTCTTCATGACGAATACTTGTTTTGAAGACGCTGGGGGAGAAGCATGATGGATTTTTAATTAGAAAATGTGAGACACCTGAATTTGTGCGAGACAGGGATTGAACCCATGCAGTCTTAGTGCTTGACCGCACCTCCAGTCACTGCATCATTGCTTGGTTCTCGTCACATCTCATTTTTTTTAAATTTGTGGTCGGTACCATAAGTTGTCCGCTGATGATAGAGTTATTATTGTTAGAACCATCGTTTGATCTAGTTGGGCTATGATTTGATTTGAAACGTATTTGATTAGAAACGTGCTCAAACAAGTGCCTTTTCTTTTATTGTCCTAATTAATTAAGCATTATGTTTAAATGATAATCTATATTAAATTAGCATTGAGATTTTTCCTTTTTTAAAAACCATAATATTAACATGTTTCTCAGTTGTGATTATATCATCTTTGAGTATTGGAATCGGACGTATCAGGACTCACCGACAGAAAGAAAGAGAGGCGGCGACTAGGGTTTCAAACCTAGCCGCCGCCATCTGCATCTTCATCGTCGCCATCGTCTAAGAATTGACGGGTCCTCACCTCCTCTAGGTGCCGCTCTGGCACTAGGAGGGGTGGAGATCTCGGACCTGCGCAGGGCACTATACTAAGGTCCCTAATGTTAGAGTTTGGTTTTGGTTCTTGTCTTCTTCGTCAATGGAGATGCCATTGTCTGCAATAAGTGATCTTCCGCGCTTCGTTCGTCAGGGAGATCTCCTTCCGACGTCAATGGTGGCTTTGGAAGATTAAGTTTGTCTAGGTTTGGTTCTTCAGATCTTGATTCGCCGGATCAATCTTGGATTGTTTCTCATGGTTGCCGCGAGGAGGTTTGTCCTCGCATTATCTATCCCGGCTACTACGTCTTCGGCAATGGTGATTAGTTCTCTCGGCTCCCAACGACGTCGACAAAGTGGCTCGGTTATTTGTCCCTGGAATATCAGTGGTGGTGCTCCTGCCGATGTTGCTTGATTAATTTAATGGATGTGTGCCTGCACAAAGTCTTGCATTGCGGCTCAAAATTAAAAGGGGAGAACCTTCGTTGGTATTCGCAGGTCTGTGGTTTGGAGTTTTCGACGTTGTTCTACGGCTGCCTTCAGAAAAGTACAAGATTGTGTCATGGAGAAAGAAAGGGCTTGAAGAGCTCATAGATTTGCTCGTCTTTTTAGTATTGTTTTCGTAATCGATGTAATCGTGTACTCTTTGTTGGTCTAATATATATGAAAAAATTCAAAAAAAACTTTGAGTATATTATTTTACCACTTGAAGTTACCAATTCGAATGACATGGTTTAGTGTGCGCAAACATTATTTTGAGGTGAAACAAAACAAAGAGGCAACCACCATATATTCTGCGTCCTCCATCTTCTACCTGAACCGACAAGTCCCCGTCTCTCTATTGCCGCTTTGGGAGCGAGAGGGGGTGAGGACATCAGACTTGTGCTAGTGCAAAGTCCCTGAAGGTACGTTTGGCTTTGATATCCCTAACAGTATCGACGAGGTGGTGATGACGATGGCACATTGGAATAAGGTCTATACTCTATACAGTCTCTCCCTGGCTCCCTGCCTCGTCAATGTTTTTGGTGTTGGCGAAGGGTCATGAGGATAGGTACTACTAGATCCGTTGAATTTATTTGGATTTTGTCAGTTGGTGTGTCGTTTAAGAAAAAATGTTTGTTGGTCTATGGTGGGACATATTTGATCTCTTCGTTCGTGTGGATCTTTGGTAAGGTTTGGTTGCTCCAACCCTCTGTATAACTGTATTGGCTGTGAAAAATTGCATGCGAGTGTGCTGCTTGGGGTGTGTCCTCAGCCGGTATTCTTTCAACAATTATTCGATTTCGTTGTTCACGGCGAGTGGCTATTGCAGTCTCCAAAGGCTTAGTTGGCGAGGGCTTTTGCGGGTGTTCTATTTTTATTGTTGATCTTGTTACTGCATGTTTCAACCTCCGGTAGCCATCGAACAATCAAAGAAAAAAGACAACCATTATGCTTTTCCAGTGTATTTTTTATTTTGTATTGATCAGGTTGATGCGAGTTATGTCTTCTTTGTACTAGCTGTCATTTTCCTTGTAAATATCACATAATATGATATTTTTGGGTGTCTTTTCTCAAAAAAGATAATATCTTATTTTTAAATTATTTAAAGTTTTTTTAAATATTTGAAAATATGTTTAATTAATAAATTTGATATTACAAGTTTACTAATTCGAAGAAATCATTACATAGACTTGAAAACTATTCTAGGAATCGTGTGCCCGCCATTGTTCAACACTGCTTCTACTGTCCGCACATCCTACCAGTTACATACTTAGGATGACTCCAACGGGGCGACGCAAACGGACGCGCGTTTGGTCCGCGTTTGGTCCGTTTGCGTCGCCAAAAGGACCCATGTCCGGCCCACGTCCGCCCCTTTCCGGCCACTGCCCCCAACGGGGCGGCGCATCGAGTCCGCCCTCTGTTTTTTTTCCAGGTAAGCAGGCCCTATATGGGCCATTTTCATTGATACATAGGGGAGGTAGGCCACAAACGGCCAGGGTTTTTGATCATTCTGACCATTTTTTTGGCCATATATACTCGAGCAATTATCAAGCTCAAATAGCACAAATAATACAATTCATAAAAGCAATCCGAATAGTTCATCAAGTACTTATTATTACAATCCAAATAGTTCAAACAAACACAAACAAACAGTTTCAGAAATAATAAATTGTTTCATGCATTACAAACCAAATAAATAAGACAAGTAGTTCATCAAATGGAACTACTGCCCCTGATCACCCTGGTCACCCTGGTTACCGTAGTGCTGCCAGACATGCTCCACCAAATCATTTTGGAGCCGAACATGGGACTCTTTCTCACGAATGTCACGGTGGAAGTCGAGGAACTGAGCAAATGTGGACGGTCCCTGGGGCTGAACCAACTCACCCCGGAACTGCCATGCCTGATCATTCAAACCCTCGTCGCGTTCGTCCTCCACAATCATGTTGTGCATGATCACGCACGCTGTCATCACCTCCCACAGCTGGTCCTTCTCCCATGTCCGAGCAGGATGGCGCACAATAGCCCATCGGGACTGTAGAGCACCGAATGCACGCTCTACATCCTTTCTTGCGCTCTCTTGCTCCTTGGCAAACCTCTTCTTCTTCTCATCATTGGGATTGGAGATTGTCTTGAAAAATGTTGTCCATGTGGGGTAGATCCCATCAGCAAGGTAATAGGGCTTGTCATATTGGTTACCATTGATCTCAAAGGTCACCTGGGGTGCCAGGCCATTGGAGAGCCTATTGAACACCGGAGACCGCTGGAGCACATTGATGTCATTGTGCGAGCCGGCCATGCCAAAGAACGAGTGCCAAATCCAGAGGTCCTGGGATGCCACGGCCTCAAGTATGACCGTGCAGGCCCCAACATGGCCCTTGTACTGCCCCTGCCAAGCAAATGGGCAGTTCCTCCACTCCCAGTGCATATAGTCTATGCTCCCGAGCATCCCAGGGAAGCCTCTTGACTCGTTGATTGCCAGGAGGCGAGTCATGTCGGCAGCATTGGGCTCCCGCAGGTACTCCGGCCCGAACACCTGCACCACGGCCGCGCAGAACTTGTACATGGCTTCCAGGCACGTGGACTCGCTCATGCGCACATACTCGTCCACAAGATCGCCGGCAATCCCATACGCAAGCATGCGAATGGCGGCGGTGCACTTCTGGTACGACGAGAAGCCCCTCATACCACATGCATCGGGCTTGCACATGAAGTAGTCATCAAAATGCATCACGCCCACCCGGATGCGGTTGAACAAGGACCTCCTCATCCGGAAACGGCGCCGGAAAACCTTGGGAGGGTATGTGGGCTTGTGGGGACGAAAATAGTCCCCATACAGCTGGATTTGGCCAGCTCGCCGGTTCCGGTCAAGAGCAGGAGAACGGCCCGGCAAGGAGCCAAGGAACACCGGTCGCATCCTCTCTATGTACTCGTTGACGATGAGGGTGGCAACCAGGCCGTCACTGTCATCATCGTCGGAGGAATCATCCGAGGATGAGCGCTGCATGATGTGGTTCTTGTAGAACCACTCATCCGAGCTATCCATGGCCGAGGGACGTACCTGAGTAGCCGGGGCGAACGGCCGAACACCTTGTGGGCGGCGTGTCTATCGCGGGGCGCTGTGGACGCTCCTGGCCGCAAGAATCACCGGTGACGGTGGGGAAGCACCTGCTCCGGTGACGGCGGGGAAGCACCTGCTCCGGTGACGGCGTCCCCGGAATGGCCTGCGGTGCCAAATCGAGGGTGCGACGGCGGGTGGCGGCGAGAGGGGCGGAGGAGGAGGAGATTGGGGTGGGGATGGTCTGATTTGCGGGCCAGGGGCGGACTAGGGGAGGACACAAAAGAGCTCCGTTTCGCGTCCGGGGTCGACGCATCGGTGGCCCAAATTTGGGCCAGGGATGCGTCGCGGCGGACCAAAAAACGGACCGCGGTCCGTTTGCGTCGCCCCGTTGGGCCATGTTTTTGGCCCTCGCGGACACGAACGGATGCGCGCGGACTCGATGCGTCGCCCCGTTGGAGTCATCCTTACGACGTCCATAAGTCTGTCTCCATCACCATGCCATCTCCAATCGATTTTCCTTTTCTTTCAAATCTTTCAGTTTGCACGCAAGAGATGGCATCAAGAGCTACAACCCACATTTACACATTGCTTGCAGCAGCAGTACAAGCAGTTCCCCACTAGCTCATCACAGTAGTACATGAAGTAACTCACTCGCCATTAATTTGCCCCAGTTAAAACTCACAATTAATTGAGCAGTGCTCTTGAAAACATTGAGCAATTAGTGAAAAGGCACAGATACAGCGAAGTTAACAACAAACAAGAGACGTACATTTTTCTTAAGACCACATAGAGAAGGATCAACCGGCTCCACGCACGCAAGCACACACTCCCTGAAGTTTGCATCGACTTGACGTCTGGACACGTCAATTTGAAAACTACTCCCTCCGTTCGAAAATATTCTATATCCCAGCCCCATTATTTGTTTGGAAATAATCTACATCCTAGATGGGTCCCACCTTGGTACATAAAGTCATGCACCTTGGTAACAGTAGTAAGTATTAATTAGCATCCAACTCCATCTCAACTAACCTATCCATGACTAGTATTTGAATAGAAATTGCATGCATGACATTAATTATTCCTTGTTAACCGAGTAGTTGCTTTGTTTCTTCTGATACCATAGTTGAAATGCATGTGAGTGTGTGGCCAAATAGTACTAATAAATGCAGGCCTAAATTTTCTGAATTTTTCTAGGATGTAGATAAAAAGAGAACGAAGGAGTAATTAACACACTCGCTTAAACCTTAAACCTAGTACTCGACGCTGCCGCCGGTTGGCTAGCTCACCATCACCTAGCCTTAGCTAGCTAGGGACACATACACGTACGGGTGCATGGATCTAGTCCAGTGCCATGACCGCCACGAATGCAGCGAGGCCGTGTTCGACCGTCATGACCACCATGGTCACCACCGCGAGCGGATGGCGGGAGTAGACGCATCCTTTGCGGTAGCCATACCCGTTCTCGAAGGCGGGGACGGCTAGGAGCGTGGAACGGCGGAGAAGCGTATGGCGAGGAGGAGCAGCGCGCGCAACTTCCACCCGACGGAGACACGCTGCTTGTAGGCCTGTGCGGACTTGAGGGCCATCAGGAGTGAGAGGAGAATGGTGGCGGCGACGAGGGTGGTGAGGAGGAGGAAGCCGTTGAGGAGGGCGACACGCAGGTAGAGGAGGTTGCTGCAGCAGCCGGGGCTATTGAACTGATGTACTAGCCAATTATCCCAAAAGTCCAAACTGATGGAAAGGGCTAGGCTTTATATTTTAACACTTCCCCTCACGTCTAGGCTGGACAATCCGTAAGACCTTAGACGTGGAGTAACAGGGAGGGCACAACTATTTTTATATTAAATAGCGCGTTATCCGGGGCTTGAACTTGAGACCTCCTAGCTCTGATACCATATTGAATTGATGCACTAGCCAATTATCACAAAAATCCAAACTGATTGAAAGGGCTAAACTTTATATTTTAACAGGGGCTGGCGGGGAGCAGGAGGTACGAGTTCCTGGAGAGGAACTGCACCAGCAGTACCACCAGCTCCCACATTATCATCCTAACGAGGGCCATGGCGAGCTCGCTCGGACCTCTGTCGCTGAACAACGCTGGATCTGAATGGCTGCTAGAGCTAGGTGAAACAATGGGAGGGAGGGAGTAGCTTCAACAGTGGCTTGGATGGGCAGGAAGCCAAGGGCCGGGTTCGTTGTTAGGGCATCGCAAGTCGTCAAGCCCCCCCCCCAGGACGCAAAAACGGCGCTAAACTAGGCTCGGTGGGGGGGGCAACGGCGCAAAACCAGAAGCTGGGGTTGGAGTTTTTCCAGTCGCACTCACCCCAACGGGAGAAGATGAGAAGATAAGTTCTAAAAAAAAGAAAGAGGGTGTAGGGGGACGGAGACGAGCGTGAGGCTCCCTGCCTGGAATGGCCATGGGCGCGAGGAAGGCTCTAGGAAGGCGGCTGTCCAGCTCGAGGAAGGCAGCCGTCGAGCACGCGCATATGGCGGTCGTCCGGCACCGAAGCTGAAGAGGAGCAGATGGTGACGTCAACCAAGCGGCGGCGCTGCTGTTCACGCAGGCGATCTACGACAGGCCGCCCACACAGAGTGGGTGCGCGCGTTCATTGGGACGGGCAACCTCGCGGCCGCGGCTGCCGACGCCGCCATGGCCACCGAGCTCGACCCTACCATGCCCAGGGCGTTCCTTCACAGAGCAGCAGGGGCGTGCGGGTGCGGCGCCAGCCGTGGGGAAAGTGGGCGGACGCGACCCCGTCAAGGGCCTCCTGCCTCCTCCGGCACGCGGAGGTCGGGGATGGCTGAGTCGGGGCGGCGCGCAGAGGAGCTGGAGGTCGGGGCGAGCTGAGTCGGGGCGGCGCCGGAGCATATGTGGCGCGGGGGAGGGCGGCAAGCTGGGCGGAGCAGGGCGGCGCACCCTGCCGTCCCCGCCCACGAGCTCAAGATCGAGCTGCTCGCGAAGCGGCAGAGGATTGAGCAGGGCGTCCGCGCAGAGGAGGGCCGTCGTGAGGCGGCGGAGGGCGGCGATGGAGCTGCCGGCGAGCACGCGTCCGTCGAGTTCCACGACGGCGACAGGTTGGCGAGCTCCATGGCGACGGACGGCCACGGGCACGAGGAGGAGCGCGGCGAGGTCGAGGAGAAGCGCAAAAATCTTGCGGTTCTCCCGGCGGCGGAGCTGGGTGGAGGCGAGTTGCCGGAGCTGGGGCGGAGGTGCCTGGCCGGAGCTGGGCGGAGGAGAGGAGAGAGCTCGTGGGTGGGTGGGGAAGAGAGGGAGGGCACGTGGATGGGGAGAGAAGAAAAGAAGGAGACAGAAAAGCAGTAGGTGGATGACAGTGGGCCAGAGTGAGCCAGTTTGCATGCAAATCGCCCCCCAGGCGGAACCCAACGTGCTGGGTTTGGCCTAGGGGCGCTGATGCATGTAAAATGCATACATGAACTTTGCATTATATTACTTATATTCCAATCATATTTGTATCATATAAGGGTTATATCAATGTTTTATCATGATTTTGGGAATACTTATTGATTTCCTATTTTTATGGAATTAACCATGCGCAGGCAGAAAACTCTATTTTCTATATTTTGATGTTTCAGGGACCCAAACGACGTCCAAATGACCTAATATTTTACGAGCATCATTTTTTGGAAGGAAGAAGACTTGGGAGCAAAGGAAGCAAACAAGCGGAGGCCCGTGGGCCAAAAGAGGGTGGCCCATGCGGCCAGACTCCCTGGCCGCGTGGGACCCACCATCTCGGGCCTCGGAGCTCCGTTGCCGTCGATCTTTCCTCCACCGACTCCGACTTGACCTAAAACCCACTATAAAAATAGGGGACAATCGTTTCTGTGCCCTACCTACCTCAGTTTTATCTGTTTGTGCCATGCCCACGTAGTTTCTCTCGTCCGTGCCCTGGCAAACTCGCCGATGGCCCGCGGACGGCCAAGACGGCCGTTTCCGTCTGGTCAACCTCGTTTCACCGTAACTTGGCCTGACTTGTGGGTCGGCCTGGCGCGGCTCGTGAGTTGGAAGTGGGACCGGTCAAGTGGGGACAGGGAGCGAGTTAAGTGGGGACAAGAAGTGAAGCGAGTTAGGTGGGGTCAGGAAGTGAGTTTAAGTGGGGTCAGGAAGTGAGTTTAAGTGGGGTCTCGACCCCAAGATTAACACGTCGTTAACACTGAATTAACTGATTAGTAAACGAGTCATTGTTTAGTGAGTTGATTAGTACGTCGTTAGCACTGAAATTAAACTGAAATTATGATTCATATTCACTGGAAACTGAAACTGTAATTACGTGTTAACACTGAATTAACTGATTAGGAAACGAGTCATTGTTTAGTGAGTTCGTTAGTACGTCGTTAACATTGAGAATATGATTAGAAATTACGTCGTTAACACTGAAACTGAAACTGATTACAATTAACACTGAAACTGATTAGACAAGATTAACACTGAAATTATGATTAGAAATTACGTCGTTAACACTGAAACTGAAACTGATTACAATTAACACTGAAACTGAAACTGATTAGACAAGATTAACACTTAAATTATGATTAGAAATTACAGCGTTAACACTGAAACTGAAACTGATTACAACTAACACTGAAACTGACACTGAAACTGATTAGACAAGACTATGATTCATATTACTATTAACATTGGTTACAAAAGATTCCTGCGGTTTTACAAAAGATAAGACAAGATTAGCAGTGCTTTATGCACTGCTACTACGCCGACGGCGGCCTAATACTACTACTAATCAGTAGCAGTGCAACTAATGCACTGCTACTGCTACTACGCCGGCCTACATGCGCCGCCTCTGGGCTGGCGGTTCGTCGTTGTCGGAGCCGTGGCCGTCGTCGCCGTCCTCCTCGTCCTCATCCTCCTCCTGTGGAGGCTCCTCCTCGTCCTCCTCCTCCTGGTCGTCCTCCTCCTCCTTGTCGTCGGAGTCGGAGCCGTTGCCGTCCTGCGGCTCCAACTCCGGGTCCGAGTCCTCCTCCTCGGACCCGTCGTTGTCGTCGTCGTCGTCGCCGGAGTCGGGGTCGGAGTCACCGTCCCCCTTGGTCGTCGTCGCCCTCGTCGTCGTCGTCGGAGCCGGCGTTCTCCTGCCAATGCCCGTGGCCCTCTTCCCACCACGGGATCGGGTTCCCTCGCCATCGGAGTTGCTCGGATGGCTTCGTTCTACCACCACGGATCCATTGCAGGGAAGGGGGTGGTTGGGGGTTTTTCGGGCTGGAGAGAAGAAAGAAGAACTGCACAATGGCAATGTCGAGAAGAGAGAACCGAGTGAACCGCAATGCAATGGGATTGGGGTTTTTATGTGTGATGAAGGCATAGTGATGAATTCACTGCCGCCGGCGCGTAGATCGATAACCGCTTGGGGCACCGAACAGGCGGCAGGCGGATCGCTTCGTTTTCTTGCCAACGCAGTGTGAAATGACAACTCAATTTAGAGATTATATTCGCAATGATGACATCGTGTGACCGCGCTTCACGTCTAGTCGAACTGACATGCCTGTAAATGTTCACCACGTCATCTGGTGCCCCTTGACGTGTCGAGTACAAGTGTCGAACTGTTGATGTGCGTCGTCGTTCTGGTCAAATTGAATGCAGTTGGAGACGATGTGAGACATCTACACGTAGCAGAAGCATTTTTTGCGAGAACTGACGTGATTTACTTTTTGTTTACGTGCAAATATGCGTCGGTGCATCCGTGTCTACACACCAAGCGCGATCTGGGCATGAACTGGACGTGAACGGCACCCACAATGCACGCTCTGTGTAGTTACGTGATCTGAACGTGTGTAGACCTTGTTTATCAACTTGAATCGTTAATATATGACATAAGACGACTATGTACGCAGGATTTTCCTTTTTTTGATTTTTTTTGAATATTTGAAGCTCATTTCAAATTTCGGTCAAACTAACGTTGACCTACATTTAAACAAGTTTAAAACATGAAAATGAAAAACTAAGCATGGATCCTTCTTAGTCACTCCAAAATGAAACTTTGTGAGGTGTTTGGACATTTTATGTTGGAAATCCAAAGCCCCTTCCTTCACCCTTGAAATCATAGGACATAGTGTGAGATATCGCCTTAGATACATGCATTTCTCATATGAAATGTTTATAGATGATGTTTATCAACTTGAATCGTTAGTATATGACATAAGACGACTATGTGCGCATGATTTTCCTTTTTTTGTTTTTTTTTTGAATATTTGAAGCTCATTTGAACTCGAGTTCATACGACATAGTTCGAGGATATCACTTAGATACATGCATTTTTCATCTGAATGTGTATAGACATTGTTTATCAGTTTGAATCGTTAGTATATGACATAAGACGACTATGTGCGCAGGATTTTCCTTTTTTTGATTTTTTTTTTGAATATTTGAAGCTCATTTCAAATTTCGGTCAAACTAACGTTAACCTACATTTAAACAAGTTTAAAACATGAAATTTGAAAAACGAAGCCTCGATCCTTCTTAGTCACTTCAAAATGAAGCATGGACACTTTATCAAACTTTTCAAAACTCCGTTGAGTGCCTCCAAACCCCATTTGAACAATGACCGTCGAACTAACCCTAGCGCTTAACTGCAGCCGTCCGATCGTTCCTCTAGAAGAAATCTGCAGGAATCTGCAGGCAGACTCGGGGCGATCCGCGAGAAGCTCATTCTGCGATCTGGTTGGATGCACGCGTAGGACTAGGGCTTTACCCCTGAGGAGTGGACCACGGCGTACCCAATGGGGATTTTGGCTCGCCCACCCCATTTGCCTCAGTGACACAAAATGGGGATTTTGGCACACCAAATGGGGATTTTGGCTGTAACCCGTCATCGTAACTTAAATGGGGATTTTGGCACATGCTGAAAAATGTGTTTCAAATGAGCTACAAAGGTAGGATAAACGGCTCCATTTCTAAGCAAAAATGGTGGACTCGCTGAAAAATGTGTTTCAAATGAGCTCCAAAGGTAGGGTAAACGGCCCCATTTCTAAGCAAAAATGGTGGACTCGCTGAAAAATGTGTTTCAAATGAGCAACAAAGGTAGGGTAAACGGCTCCATTTCTAAGCAAAAATGGTGGACTCGCTGAAAAATGTCTTTCAAATGAGCTCCAAAGGTAGGGTAAACGGCCCCATTTCTAAGCAAAATTTGCAAACTGAAGTGGATTTTGGCACACCAAATGGGGATTTACACACACAATTGGAAACGTTAAGCACAAAGCCTTGCCAAATTTCATGGTAGTACAAAATGGACTTGCCCTTGCCAAATTATAAAATAGATCAACAACTAATAACTAAATTGGCACTTGCCCTTAATAAAGCAACTAATAACTAAAATGGACTACCACTCGTCCTCGTCATCGGAAACCTCCACCGAATCGGCCTTGCCCTTGCCCCTGCCCTTGCCCTTGGGCATCGACCTCCATTGGGCATTGCTGTTCGACGGCGACCACATGACCTTCTTCTTCCCCTTGCTCTCCGAGTTGATCTTGAGCCGTTGCTGCTCGGCGGCGGAATGCTTGGCCAGCTCCGTGGCTTTATGGTCGGCCATGGCCCAGGCCATACCCGGGTCCAGGACCTCCGTGACCTCCTCCTTCCAGGCCATGGTCCAGTCCTGGTCGTCCTGGTCATCCTCCTCGGACAGGTCGATGAAGGGAATGGGATCGGGAGCAATGGCCATGCCCTTGCCCCTGCCCGTGCGCCTGCCCCTTGGAGACTCCCCGGATCGTGCAATCTCGATCCTTGAACACATCCTGCTCGAACTTGGAGGAGTACGCGCACGCCCACGCCCCATGCCGCTTCCCACGCTCGCCTCAAGAAACCAAGGATAACGGACGTGGCGGCGGATGTTCGAGCTAGGAGTGGAGCTGCCATCACCACGAGCCATGGAGAGATAAGGGACTGGGAGAAGGTGTCTAGGAGAGGAAGAGGGGATTTGTGAGCACAATGGGCAAGGAGATGGCTCCTTTTAAAGCCATCTGCAGTCTGGATGGTGTCGCGGTCTAGACGGCAGTAATGGCGACTGAGCATTGATTCGGCTCCAGACTGCTTAGCTTGCAGCAGGACAGAGTAGATAAGAGAGACGCGAGGACGACGGAGCAGACGCGCGGCCGTGCCGGCAGTGTAGGCGGTGAGGCAGCTTTTTGCCGGCCAGGAGGGCACGCCATTGAAGGCGCGGCGCAAATTTGGGGACGGCGAGTGTCGGGGGAATACTTTCTGGATTAACCCGCGGCCCAGTGCGACTTACTTTACTCGCACGGATAAAGGCCCACTTGGGAGCAAGCCCAGTATTGAACCGCCATAAGGGGAAAGATCTAGAAGACGTATCCCGGAGGACGTGAAGACCAAGTAGTCTCCGAGTAGGCCTCTGTGGACGTATTCCTTATGGGGGAAGTTTCCTTTGTAACCTGGCGAGCCTCTGTGTATATAAAGAGGACTCGCAGGACTTAGACGGGATCAAGCCCTAAACCCTAGCTCATACGGCGAGTACCAGATCGGATCGCCTCCATTGTAACACCTCGATTATCATATCAATACCAATCTAGGGTAGGCAGGAAGTAGGTCTTTTACCTCACATTGAGGGGGCCGAACCTGGGTAAATCTGTGTTGATCTTTGTTCCTGCGATCCCAAGCTCGGAGATGCTTGACTCGCGTAATCCCACACCTACGAAGTCATCTATGACACCTGACGTGACAAACCCACGACAGTTGGCGCCCACCGTGGGGCCTGCGGTCAAGAGCGTCACGTTCCGCGCAGGATCCATGAAGGGAGCTGAAGATCTTGTTGTTGGCCGTATCATCACGGTCAATGGCACACCCCTCATTGACGATTCAAGCTGGGGGCCGGAAGCTGATTACTGGAACCGGCCACATCATCCCGTTTGGATCTGTCCATGTCTTCGTCGGCTTCATTGGCGGCGAGTCAGAGGATCCATCGCAACATGGCGACTCAGAAGAAGGAGTCGCGGTAACAGTGGACCAAGAAGAAGAATCTATCAACTACGAGTCGCTGCCTCTTGAAGACGAAGAAGGCCAATCCATTGAGTATGTCCTTGAGGAAAGGCTATGCGGAGGCCCTGTGGATGGTGGCTCGCCCTCTGTAGAAGATCGGCACGTTGAAGGGGTCTACAGGACCACAGAAGCGGACGAAGGGCTGGGCATGCCACCAGGCAGCTTAGCCCCCACACCGCCGGAAGCAGCAGAACAAGCCGCGCTAGACGCATCAGGAGTCGCGGCATCCGCCGCGATGACGCCAGGAGTCGCGGCCTCAGGAGTCGCAAACAGAGAGACTCCACCTGGAGTTGCGCCTGCGGAATCAGGGTCAAGGGTAGCCCCCAACGCAGCGGTCACGCCGCCACAGGGAAGCGTGTTGCTTACGCCAATATCTGCGGTTAACGCGGCTGCTAGGGTGACAGAATTGGAGGCTACCAGGATCGGGCTATATGATGAAGTCCAGAGAATCGCGGATGAGAGAGCCAGGTTGGCGCGTGAGGAACAGCGCCTCCAACAGGAGCAACTGCGACTCATCGAGGAAACCAATACTCTGCAAGGAGTACAGGCCACCTTGCCACACAGACGCCGCGAGTCGCCTGCAGCCAGGAACAGTAAACCTATGGAGCTGTTCCAATCGCCTACCGCTGAACCAACAATTGCGGTTCCGCCAGTCGCCACCAACACAGCGCACCCGGTCGCATGGTCAGGGGTCGCACAACCTTCAGTCGGGTACCCACACACATGGCACCATCTGCCATGGTTATGCGGTCCGTGGCCCCGTTAGCTGCGCCCGCGGTTCAAGCAATCGCTGTACCATCAATCGTACCAGCGGTTCCATCTTTCGCAGCACCAAGAGCAGCAGAGATACCTGGATCAAGGGCCATAGTACAGGCTAACAACAGGGCCATGATGCCCCCGCCATTGCCGCAGCCAACCTTTGTTCAGCAGTCGCCACAGCAGCCTCAAAGGTTCCACACGCCGCAAGGGCATTATGTTAGCCCAGTGGAGAATCTCTTTGCGGCACAAACATCTTGGCCAGGTTAGCGCCAGCAGGAAACACGCCAATGGACAGAGAGGCACGGCGTGCCATTGAGATGCTGAGCACAGCAGTAATACAGCAGGCAAATATGTCCGAACACGCGGGACGGCTGCACTCCACCCCTACAATAGCAGAGCAACGGCGGAGAGAAGCATCCACGCGGAATCGCCACACGTTGCGACTTCAAGTTCGGCTAGGCGACAAAGGGAAGATCAACCTGCGGCTCAAAATCAACCTCAGCAAGTTCAACCCATAGAGTTGTGCAGCCGCGCGCGGCGGCTAATCCAATAGGAAGGCCAGCTTCGTCCAATCTATCGTCGCGACTCAAAGGCCCAGTCTGTTTCAGCGAAAGAATCAGGTCTGAACCGTTTCCTGCAGATTTCAAAGGGCCTCGCAAGGTCGCCAACTACAACGCAAGCATGGACCCTGTTACTTGGCTCAACAATTACGAGATGGGCATGAGCATCCTAAACGCATCCGAAGAGATCTGCGCACGTTACCTAAACATGATGTTAGAAGGCGCAGCTCACATATGGCTGCAAAATTTGCCGCCAAATTCAATAAACTCTTGGGATGAGATGAAGGAAGCTTTTATCAAGAATTTCCAAGGAACATGCAAGCGACTCTGCAGCATAGAGGACCTTGAGCGTTGTGTACAGAAGGAAGGCGAGTCGAGTCGCCACTGGATGAGAAGGGTCGCAGAATCATACATTCCTCAGATAACATACCACCCAGTTCAGCAGTCCTTGTCATGGAGAAAAATTGCAAATTTGAGCCGCTAGTCCACAAACTAGGTCGCATGAAGGACAAAGTCAAGAGCCTAAGCGAGGTAATGGCGGCGGCCAACAAGTATGCTAGCTCGGATAAAACCAGGGATGCATCTGATGGGAGGAAGAGGAAAATACTGGCAAGGGAAAGAAGGCCAGTAGCAAGCCTCAACAACAGCAAGCTAGCAATGCCAATGCGAGTTATAACAAGCGCAAAAACGAGGAAGGAAACTCAGGTTAGTCGCAAATACGAACACTCGTTACAAACAAAGCAGCGGCAGAGGAAGGAATTTTCACCCAGTTAATTTGGAAGAGGTTTTCAACCGCCCCTGCGACATCCATATAGGAAAAGATGGGAAACCACCCAACCACACAAAGGCACAGTGTTATCATTACAAAAAGTGGAAGGATGGCAACCACTCAACACAAACAACAATCATCAAAACAATGAGGAGGTAACCACGGCGGAGGCAACAACAGCAACAACGCCGTCCCAAATCCGCAGCCAGATCAGCCACAGTTCCCAAAACAGTTGGGTCAGTATCATACCATTGTGGTGAATACTTCAAGGAGGGAACAAAAGCTGCGACGACGCAATCAGGCTGTTAACGCCATAGTACCAGCCGTCCCACAGTGGCTAAAGTGGTCCGAGCACCAGTAGTTTGGAGCCGCGAGGATCACCCAGGAGAAATAAATGAAGAGGGAAAACTCGCGCTGGTGGTTGCCCCTCAAGTCGCAGGGTACAAGTTGAGCAAAGTACTGATGGATGGAGGCAGCAGCATCAATATATTATACTATGAAACCTTCAAAAGAATGAACCTTCAAGAAAAGCAGCTACACCCATCAAGAACAACGTTTCATGGTGTCGTGCCAGGCATATCAGCTCAGCCATTGGGGCGAGTCAACTTGGAGGTCGCCTTTGGGACACAAAGCAACTTCAGGAGCGAGTACATTTGGTTCGAGGTTGTAGATTTCCAGAGCCCATATCATGCGCTGTTTGGCAGAGAAGCATTCGCAAAGTTTATGGCTAGGCCGTGCTATGTGTACCTAAAGCTTAAAATACCAGGCCCAGGGGAGTCATCACCATCAATGGCGACAAAAGAATAGCTCAAGAATGCGAAGAAGGCGACAAGGCCATGGCCAGAGCAGCTTGCATCGCAGAGAGCGCGCCCATGCGCGAGTCGCAGGAGAATTTTGATGACATCGTGAAGGCAAGAGGCACCTGCCTGACTTGCGACTTCAGATTACGGCCGCAAGGGAGGCAAGGAAGTCAAAGGCTACAAGCCATTGCCAATAAGGACACATCCCAGGCATTGCGAGTTGCCATCAGCAGCCGCAACAAAAATTAAGAGTTTACATCATCAAGCTGGCCACTCAGGGCTAAAAATTCATTCTGATCGCCACCTAGGCGCGATCGACCCATTCTGGTCGCCACTCAGGCGCGACCGACCCAATGTAACACTTCTGATCGCCACCTAGGCGCGATCGACCCATTCTGGTCGCCACTCAGGCGCGACCGACCCCATGTAACACTTCTGATCGCCACCTAGGCGCGATCGACCCAATTCTGGTCGCCACTCAGGCGCGACCGACCCATGTAACACTTCTGATCGCCACCTAGGCGCGATCGACCCATTTCTGGTCGCCACTCAGGCGCGACCGACCCATGTAACACTCTGATCGCCACCTAGGCGCGATCGACCCATTCTGGTCGCCACTCAGGCGCGACCGACCCATGTAACATCTCTGGTTGCCACCTAGGCGCAACCGACCCAAGCATCACTTCTGGTCGCCACCTAGGCGCGACCGACCCTATGTATCATATAATGATTCTGAAATAAAGCATCTCAAACTACCAATTGAGTTGTGAGTCTTTTATTTTTTAATCATTGGTCCCTTGGGGGTGCGGCAGCTTTTTAGCGCGGCCTATTCCTTGGGATCGCCAAACAAGTGGCATTTATCGTGATTATACTCAACCTCTCTTGGATGCGACTTGCACTATGCGGCCAAAGTACTGGGGGTGCGGCGTCAATCGAGTTTGATTGCCTATCATGGCCGCTCTCGACCCTGAACACGCACTTTTTACCTGGGAAATACTGAGCCGCGCAAGGGCCTAAGTGAGGAAAAACCGAGACAAATCATAAGGACCAGCCTATTGGTCGAAACATGTACTGCTGAGAGTACTTAAGCAAACCATAACATTGTCTTATGACACATAAATTCTAACAATTATTACAGGCCGCTAAGGGCCAAGATCATAAAACCATTGTTTCTCTTCTTCATTTGTGCGCAGCTTTTGGCCTGTGGGAAGGAGGAACAGGCGGCTTACCAAGCTTGCCAGAAGGAGCAGTCGCAGGCTCGCTGGACGGTTTCTCCGTCGTGGGCTTGGGGGCTGCAGAGCTGGATACGCCTGGAGAGGGTTCTTCTCCTGGGGATCACCGCACTGGATGATGGAGCGGGTAACTTCTCCCATCTGCTTCCATCTGCATTATACTTGCCCATATAGGTCGCAAGATCTATCCCCTCCACCAGCTCAGTCGCATGGCCGCGCATGTCCTTCCAAGTCGCGAATATTCTGAGGCCTTCAGCTCGGTGCCATCCACTTTCTTCGAGGGCCTGCCTTGTGCAACCTTGGCAGCATCAAAAGAAGGATAATATGTCTTGGCCAAAGCAAGAACATGAGCCGCGCCGGTGCGAGCTGAGGATTCTTTCCAGTCCAAAAAATATTGAGGCGCCTTGAGCAGTCTCTTCAAAAGCCCTCAGCATCACCAGGAGCAGGCTTTTTCGGCAGAAGACAGGTGGACAGCGATCTCATGGCATCGCAAGCTTTTCGCGAAAACTCACGGATATACTCCAGCTGTTCTTGAGTACTGCCGCGCTGCAACTTGGCATCTTCACCTACATCGAGGCATGTCTCCGTCAGCTCTACAACATACAGGCAAAGATAGTAGAGAAAACAGATGCAGATATGAGTCGCAACACATACCAGTTAACTCTTGAGTCATGATGCAACTTTGGCGTGGACAAGGTTATGGGCATCAGAAACTTTTTTCAACTTTTTCTCAAGCTCGCCAATGGAAACAGCCTTGAGCCTTGCGTCCTCGTTGGCATCAGCGATGGCGTCTTTCTGAGCACTGATTTGGAGGTCCAGTTGCTGGACCCTCTCTTGGAACTTCTCTTCAACCGTTTTAAGCCGCAGCTCGGTGGCTTTGGCTTGTTCAGATAATTTGAAGCTTTCATCAGATAGCTCGCCCATCCTGGCTTCCCTCTTCTTCAGCTCAACGTCACGCTGGCCAAGGAGCTCGCGCAGCCTCTCCAGTTCAGAAGGAGTATCCCCCAACTGCTTTTCCAAGGCGAGTTTGGCGACTGTTATGGAGCTTAGTTCCTCCTACAAAGAGTACATCAGTTAGTAAGTACATATCAACAGCTAAAAGAGAAGCATCAAGTCTCCCTTTACAGTCAAAGAAGAAACTTGATCCTTGGGGGCTAGAGACAGATAAGTGGAGATAGAAGTTTACCTTATAAGCCGCAGACAGGTCAGACAGTGCCTTGCGGAGCTCCATGGCTTGCTTGTCATTTGAGGCAATGATGGCCTCTGACAGTTTCTCAGCGCGGCTCATGGAGGAGGAGGAAGCAACCTCAGCACGCAGAATTGGCGACCGCAGGCTGTCAGCCGCTGGCGACTCAATCACGGCGCATCAGCATCCTTGGCCATTACAGCATTATGGAGGAAGGGTTGACCTTCTCCACGTCTTGGATCATAAGGGGATCTGTTCCGTCTTCCAGAGCCACCTCTTGGGTAGCTGTGTCAGAACAGAGGCCGCAGCCAAGTCATCAGTGGTGGCCACGCCCTCACCATGGCGGTATGAGCCGCAGGTGATAACGCGGCTCAACGGGTTTCAGAAACTCCAGGTCAGGCGGATTTAGCCGCACTTCTGCAAAAAGCAAGGGCATTGTGTGAAGAAGAAGCACATAAACCAGAATAAAAGTATTATAAGCGCAAGGAAAGTCACTAACTCTGGAGCCATCTTCACAAAGGCCATAAGCTCGTCACTTGACGGTGAGGACAGGCCTTGGGTCCCAGAATCTACGAGCAGAAGTTTGCGTGTCAGTAGAGGAAAAAGAATAAACAGTCAAGATGTCAAGACAGTAGAAATTACCAGAATGGGGACCCATGTCTTCTTCAGCGAGGCGGTGGCTTTGAACACACGCCTGGCAGCGGAGGAGGTCGCGCCCGTAGCAGGCTTGCGACGCTTCGTGGCCTCAGGGTTTTCCAGAGCATCAAGCTCTGGCTCCTCACGAGATAGCCTCTTGGAGGCTCTACGGGGAGTTGGTCCAGCCGCGGCAACAGAACTCGCGGCTGGCACTGGACTGTCATCCTCGTCCAGTTCAGTCTCTTCACCTTCTGAGGCCGCAGAGGCGACAGAGGGGATATCAGCAGTTTCGCTGCCCTCTAGAGCGGGCAGCAACTTCTTTCGTGTGGCACGCTTGGGAGCAGCAGTGCCGGTGACGGTCGCAGGCAGCGACCAGTAATTCTCATCAGCCTGGATCAGGAAGATATAAGTTGCAGTATTAAGAAAGGAATGCGACTCAACTACAAAGCGAAAAGACAGAGAAGAGGAGTTACCTCAAAAGGCTTGTTGTTAACGCTGAAAGGGGCAAGCCCCACCTTGTCGAAGGAGATGTCCTTCTCCTCAGTCACGCGGGTGACGAATTCCACCCAATCCTCAGGCCTCCAGTCCGCAGCCTTGATGCGATCGACGTCAGCAGAGGTGCCTGTGCACTCAAGGAAGGATCGCTGTCGTGGACTCACGGGCTGGACGCGCCATTTGGTCCAGCAAGAGAGAAGATCAAGGCCAGTAAGACCATGACCTATTAAGGCGCGGACCTTGATCAGCGACTCATTGATGAAGGGCATGGCCGAGTCGCGAGGCTTTGATTTCAGTGCCTCGGTAGGCACGAAGAGGGTGTTAGACCAGGAGGGAAGGCGAGTTTCGCCCTCCGGTGAAGTATCTTGGCAATAGAAGAAAGATTTTTGCCAAGCCCTGGGTCGATTCGCCAGGGCTAGCTTGGGAAGGCAAGAGTTTCTATGGCGTTGAAGAGAGATGGCGCCGACCTGAACGTAGGCGCCCTTGGAGACAAGTTGGCTGTTGCAGGTGAAAGAGGCCAGCCACAGATCGATGTTGGGGGCTATGCCAAGATAGTCCTCGCACAACACATGAAAATTGCTCACCTGGAGCATTGAGTTGGGCCCGATGTCGTGAAGACGGAGGCCTAGGCGTTGCAGCAGATTGCGGAAGAAGGGAGAACCTGGCGGCGTGAATCCACGCTCCACGTGCTCCACGAACATCACCAGCTCGTTGGGCTTGGGGCGCGGCTCGATTTCATCGCCTGGCGCCCGCCAGACGCCGTCCTCCTTCGGCGGCAAGAAGCCAGCTTCGGCCAGATCCGCAAGAGTTTCCTCCGTCACCCAGGATCCTTCCCAGTTGCAGGAGATCCTGCGCTTATCGTCAGATGGCTTTGCCTTGGGCGCCATTGCGAAGAGAGATTGGATTGGGGAACTAAGCTCGGTGAGGAAGAAGACGGCGCGGCTAGGGATGAGGAGATTGCAAGGGCAAGTGGATAATGACCTAGGTGGCCGCAGCTTATAACTGAAGGGGCCCGCAACTAACGGCACAATCTGCGCTCGCAACCAACGGCACAATTTGCGCCCGCAAAACGAGTAACGGTCCGCAATTAAAGGAAACAGAATATTTCCAGAAGGGGAGATGAGTCGCGCAGATAAGTCACAGCTCTGAATCGCATAAGTCAGAAGATTGGTCAGAACGTTTGCAGTGCGGCTCAGTGACCATTTCAAGAGGTCAGAAGATTCTCACCGTAAAGTCCTAACCAATCTTGGGGGCTAATGTCGGGGGAATACTTTCTGGATTAACCCGCGGCCCAGTGCGACTTACTTTACTCGCACGGACAAAGGCCCACTTGGGAGCAAGCCCAGTATTGAACCGCCATAAGGGGAAAGATCTAGAAGACGTATCCCGGAGGACGTGAAGACCAAGTAGTCTCCGAGTAGGCCTCTGTGGACGTATTCCTTATGGGGGAAGTTTCCTTTGTAACCTAGCGAGCCTCTGTGTATATAAAGAGGACTCGCAGGACTTAGACGGGATCAAGCCCTAAACCCTAGCTCATACGGCGAGTACCAGATCGGATCGCCTCCATTGTAACACCTCGATTATCATATCAATACCAATCTAGGGTAGGCAGGAAGTAGGTCTTTTACCTCACATTGAGGGGGCCGAACCTGGGTAAATCTGTGTTGATCTTTGTTCCTGCGATCCCAAGCTCGGAGATGCTTGACTCGCGTAATCCCACACCTACGAAGTCATCTATGACACCTGACGTGACAAACCCACGACAGCGAGCACATGCGTGGACGCGCACGTACGGCTGCATGTAAGCACTCCGCCGCCGCTGGCCCCACTTGTAAGCTTTAAGTGGGATGGGGTACATGCACTTCGCTGGGCCCACATGTAACAGGTTTGTTAACGGTCAAAGGGCTTGAACGGCTGTCTTCGCCATCCGCGGGCCATGTGCGAGCCAGCCAGGGCACAGACGAGAGAAACTACGCTGGTATGGCACAAACAGATAAACTAGAGAGAACCAGGGCACATAAGCAATAATCCCTAGAAATAGTCCCCGACGCCCTTCGGAAAGGAGCGCCGCCGAAACACAGAAACACCGAAACAGAGACCTGGAGCTGCAGATTGGAGGGAGAAAACTCCGGCGGGACGCTGCCGGCGTGGTCTCCATCTTCTCCAACGACTTGTCTACCGTCTCCATGATGAAGAGGGAGTAGTCCACCCCTGGACTATGGGTTTGTGGAAGTAACTTATGTATCTCTCCTCTCTTGAGCTTCACTAATTAGTACCGTATGAGCTGCCGAACATAATTACGGTCAGCTATGTAATACCTATGTGGTGGATCTTTTTATGAGTTAATATATGTTTGAGATTGCAATAGTTTTGTTTCAGTTATGAAAGCAGATGCATATTATGTACCCCGTTCTTGTTTACTTGTTTTGATCAAGCATGTTTATGAGAGCGTGTGAGGGGGAACATGTGCATTAGTTGGTGTAACGGGGGGGGGTGGTGGCTAGTGCGGTAAGATGAAAACTGAAATATCGCGATCCACTTGGGTGTTTACCTTACTTTGTTACCTCACTAGGGATAAAGAAAATACCATGCTACCGGAGGTGTGGGTGTGACCATTGCCACTTCTCCATGACTAGATCTAACATGTTCTTATTTTAACTTCATGCCAAAAGACTTAATGCTATGCTCTGATTTATCTTAATTACTGAGGTGTTATGGTTTAGTTCGCATCTTGGTGGAGTATAAGAGAGACTAATAAACAAAAGGTCTCTATGTTAGGACGTGATGCCCATATAACTAGTAACTTGTCACTAAACTTTTTATTTGCAATCTCATATGTGAACTCTGAAAGGACAATGATGTCGCCTAGAGGGGGGGGGGGGTGAATAGGCGGTTTAAAACTTTTTTGGTTTAGGCTTGATAATTGCGGAATAAAACTAGGTGTTTAAATTAACAAGCCGACAACCTAAATAAACTAGGCTCACCTATGTGCACCAACAACTTATGCTAAGCAAGACAAACAACAAGGTGATAGCTATATAGAATACTTCAAGCACGAAGGCTATCACAAAGTAAATTGCATAAGTAAATAGCTCGGGTATAGAAATAACCGAGGCACGCGGAGACGATGATGTATTCCCGAGTTCCTCCTTGTTAAGGGAGTACGTCTCGTTGGAGAGGTGTGAGGCACCACAAAGATCAATCTCAACGCCACAAAGGCTCACCCTATTCTTCGATGAACCGCACCACAAAGGTTTGGTTCACCTTCCACTATCGGAATCCTTCGAGATGGAATCCAGAGCCTTTCAACAACAATCCGGGGCACAACCCACAACGGGATCGGGGGCTCCCAAACGGCTTTACAAGTGACCACAAAGGTCCAACCACCACACAGGCGTCTAGGGTCCCGAAGACCCAAGAGTAACAAGCTCACAAACTTCAACTTTCACGAATCCTCGTGGAGAGCACAAACCGATGCACAAAGCAAATGGCAAGAGCACAAGTGCTCTACTAGAAAAAAATAGCCGTTGTGCTGTTTTGCCTGGGAGCCATGCAGAAGATACATGCATGCATTAATGACTGCATCCTCTACCGCGGTGAGAAGTATGAGAATTTGAATGAATGCCCGGTATGCGGTGCATTGCGGTATAAGATCAGAGCAGATGACCCTGGCGATGTTGAGGCCTGCCCGCCAGGAAGAAGGTTCCTGCCAAGGTGATGTGGTACGCTCCTATAATACCACGGTTGAAACGTTTGTTCAGAAACAAAGAGCATGCCAAGTTGTTGCGATGGCACAAAGAAGACCGCAAGAGCGACGAGATGTTGAGACACCCGGCTGATGGGTCACAGTGGAGAAAAATCGATACAGAGTACAAGGAATTTGCACGTGACCCAAGGAACTTAAGGTTTGGTCTTAGCACGGATGGCTTTAATCCTTTTGGGGAGCAGAGCAGCAGTCATAGCACCTGGCCTGTGACTCTATGTATCTATAACCTTCCTCCTTGGTTGTGCATGAAGCGGAAGTTCATTATGATGCCAGTGCTCATCCAAGGCCCGAAGCAACCCGGTAACAACATTGATGTCTACCTGAGTCCATTAGTTGATGAACTTTTACAGTTGTGGCGTGATGAAGGGGTACCTGTGTGGGATGAGTACAAACAAGCGGAATTTAACCTACGAGGGTTGTTGTTTGTAACCATCAATGATTGGCCTGCTCTTAGTAACATTTCAGGACCGTCAAACAAGGGATACAATGCATGCACACACTGTTTAGATAGCACTGAAAGTATATATGTAGGTAACAAGAATGTGTACCCGGGTCATCGTCGATTTCTTACAAATCAGCATCCCCTAAGAAAGAAAGCAAGCAGCAGCATTTCAAAGGTGAGGCAGATCACCGGCCGAAGCCACCCCTCCAAAGTGGTGAAGATATATATGATGCGGTCAAGGATTTAGATGTAATCTTTGGAAAGGGTCCTGGCGGACAGTCTGTTCCGAAGGACGCTAACAACCACGTTCTCCTGTGGAAGAAGAAGTCTATATTTTGGGAACTACCCTATTGGGAAATCCTAAAGGTCCGCTCTGCAATCGACGTGATGCACGTGACGAAGAATGTTTGCGTGAACCTGCTAGGCTTCTTGGGCGTGTATGGGAAGGCAAAAGATACTCCGGAAGCACGAGAGGACCAGCAACTTTTGAAAGACCCAAAGAACCTGCATCCAATGAGGACGGATAAAGGACGTCTACGTACTGCTAGCTACGTTCTTACCAAAGAAGAGAAGGAGATATTTTTTGAAGTCCTGAGCAGTATGAAGGTCCCGTCTGGCTTCTCGTCGAATATAAAGGGAATAATAAATATGGCAGAGAAAAAGTTCCAGAACCTAAAGTCTCATGACTGCCACGTGCTGATGACTCAACTGTTTCCGGTTGCATTGCGGGGGCTTCTACCGGAAAATGTTCGAGTATCCATTGTTCAGCTATGTGCGTTCCTCAATGCAATTTCGCAGAAGTCAATCAGCCCAACCACTCTATTAAGGTTACAGAAGGATGTGGCTCAATGTCTCGTTAGTTTTGAGTTGGTGTTCCCACCATCCTTCTTCACTATTATGACACATTTCCTAGTACACCTGGTCGACGAGATTCACATTCTGGGTTCTGTATTTCTACACAATATGTTCCCCTTTGAGAGGTTCATGGGAGTGTTGAAGAAGTATGTTCATAACCGTGCTAGGCCAGAAGGAAGCATCTCCAAAGGGTACGGAACAGAGGAGGTCATTGAGTTTTGTGTTGACTTTATTCCCGACATTAAGTCGATTGGTCTTCCTGAATCGCGACATGAGGGGAGACTAAGTGGAAAAGGCACTCTAGGAAAGAAATCATACATATGCAGGGATGGGTATTCTTTCACAAAAGCACACTACACAGTTCTGCATAATTCCACTTTGGTGGCTCCGTATATCCAGATGCACAAGGATATTGTACGCTCTAACAACCCGGGGATGGATGACTCCGCCATTGCAAAGGAACACATGGAGAATTTTGGCGGTTGGTTGGAAACGCATCTGAACAACAACAACACAGTCTCAGATGAGCTGTTCTTGTTGTCTAAGGGGCCATCTTCGACTATTTGGACTTTCCAAGGGTATGAGATAAACGGGAATACATTTTACATGAACGCCCAAGATAAAAAGAGCACCAACCAAAATAGTGGTGTCCGCTTTGATGATAAGAGCACGAATGAGGCCACGGTCACATATTATGGTTGCATAGAGCAGATATGGGAACTTGACTATGGACCTTCTTTTAAGGTCCCTTTGTTCTGGTGCAAATGGTTCAACCTGAGAGGCGGCGGGGTAAAGGAAGACCCATTGTACGGAATGACTACAGTGGATTTCACGAATGTTGCATCCGACAACGAACCATTCGTTCTAGCCAAGGATGTGGCTCAGGTTTTCTATGTGAAGGACATGTCTACCAAGCCAAAAAAAAGAAAAGATAAGGAAGTGAATACATCAGCCGATGAGCCAAGGCGCCACATAGTTCTTTCAGGGAAAAGAACCATCGTGGGAGTGGAGGACAAGACAGACATGTCAGAAGATTACGACAAGTTTCATGAAATTCCGCCCTTCAAAGTGACCACTGACCTAAGCCTCAAGTTATATGCAGACCCTTATCCATGGTTACGGAGCGATCAGAAGAAAGGGTCTCACAAAAAGAAAAAGCGAAAACTAAATAGGGATGTTGTTCATGATGTGTAATAATTTATTAAACTTTTATATAATTTATAGTATGGAGGACAAGACAGACATGTCAATGAAATCAAGCGTATGGCGGTGGCGGAATGTAGTACTTAATTTATAAATTTTTGATGTAGCATCAAACTTTGTGATGTGAAATGATCCACTGCGCATGTAGTACTTGATTTATAAATTTTTGAATTGATTTTAAATTAAGCGTATGTAGTACTTAATTTAAAACCAAGCGCATGTGATACTTTATTTTAAACCAAAACAGAAAACAGGAAAATGAAAGCAATTTTTACTTGATTTAGACAAGTAAATCAAAAGATATAAAAAAAATAAGAAACCAGAAAATTTAAAAAATCAACCTCTAGTACCGGGCCGTGCGACCACCCGGTACTACAGGTCCACTGGGCTTGGCGCGCAAATTTTTGGGGCCCTGAGGGACCTCTAGTACCGGGTGGTAACACGGCCCGGTACTAGAGACCCTCTAGTACCGGGTGGAGCCACGGCCCGGTACTAGAGACCTTTTTGGCGCTAATTTGAGTGGCTCGGGCCGAAAATTTGCCCAAGTCCAGCAAATCGACGCTCCGCCTCCGGGCTCCAGACGACGCCGCCCCCTACGCCGCCAGGCTGCCGGATTTCGTCCCCGCGCCGCCGCCGCCCCGACCGTCGCCGCCCTCTTCTTCTCTGGCCCCGGCCGTCCCCGTCCTACTCCCGTCCTGCTACGGCTCCGGCGGCCGTTGCCGTCCCCGCCCCGGCCGTCCCCGAGCAAGCAAGCTCGCCCCCCGACCCAAGGTGAGCTCGTCCCCCGACCAACTACCCTCTCCCTCTCTCAGATCTAGCGCGCGGTGGCGGCGGACCCTAACCCTAACCACGGGGCCGGCGCCGGAGTTGGCAAAATGCAAAGAACACAATTTTAGGGCCTAAGGGCCATTACATTATATTAGGGGACGCCACAAACGGCGATTACATAGCTAGGGGGAGGCCATTAGGGCCATTACATTTTGGGGAGGCCATATGGGCCATTACATATAAGGGGAGGCCGAGGTCGTCGTCGCCGGCGCCGCACCTAGTCGTCGTCGATGATGACCAGGGTCGGCTTGGTCCACAGGTGGGCAGGCACTTCCTGTTCCTGCAGTGCCTGGCCCTCCGGCGGCGGCGCCTGCTCCTGCGGTGGCTGCGGTGGCTGCTCCTGCCACCCCGCCTCCTCCTGCTCCTGGGGGCGATCCGGCGACCAGCTCCCGCCGGTAAACACCCAGGACTGGCCAAGGAGGCCGGGAGGCAGAGGGGGCGGCGGCGGAATGCCCTGCCGCCACTAGTACAGAACGACACATCGGAAACGGGCCAAAAACCCCTTCGGCAACGGAGAAAGGGTCTGTGTCCCCGCCTCTGTCACTGATGTGAAGCCTCACAATGGCAACGGAGATTTTTATCGTTTGCAATAAGTTTAGCAACGGGCATAATATATAACCGTTACCTTTAGTCTTTACATCAGATACGGAGATTAGTTTTTAACCGTTTGTAATGAGGGCTAAAGGAAACAAAAAAAAAGCCGGTGACGCCTGCTGCACCGTCGACGGAGCCCTGTGGTTCCTGCTTGACGGCCGCCGGTTTTTCACCTTCCTCTTCGCCCAGCTTCATTGCGTGGTCTTCTTCTACCTATTTAGTACTGCACAAAAGTCTTGCTCCTGGAGGCGCCGGCTTCAGTGGACCGTGTGGACGGAGCCCCGCTCCTACGTCTTCACGGCCGCCGCATAGTCTCCAGGTTTCCTCCTCGCCCTAAAGGAGATGAAAAAAATCAAAATGTAAGCTCCTTCATCTCTATACACAAGACATATGCTTCTTCATCGGCATTACAGAAAATATAGAACTAATTACAACTAGAACATAGTCTAAACAATGACTCATATATAGGTAGATTGGACACACAAATTCCAG
Source organism: Poa pratensis (assembly GCA_947311845.1). Taxonomy (NCBI): domain Eukaryota; kingdom Viridiplantae; phylum Streptophyta; class Magnoliopsida; order Poales; family Poaceae; genus Poa; species Poa pratensis. The sequence continues at coordinate 90,174,800 of CAMZMU010000085.1, forward strand.
GGATGGAGCAAGCGAGCCAAGTAGGATGCACAAGATCGATGTGTATTTGTGCATATCACAAGGATCACTAGCGCCACCCCCGGATCACACGGTGTCACCTAATTTTAATCATCGGCATAACAGAAACAAAGCTAAAATCAGAGCAAATGCCTACTAAAAACAGAGAAAATCCATGGATAAACAATTATCTACTTACAACTAGAAAACAGCTAAAATCTATGTGTAAACAATGCCTACTAAAAACAGAGCAAATCTATGGATAAACAATTAGCTACTTACAACTAGAAAACAACTAAAATCTATGTGTAAACAATGCCTACTAAAAACAGAGCAAATCTATGGATAAACAATTAGCTACTTACAACTAGAAAACAGCTAAAATCTATGTGTAAACAATGCCTATTAAAAACAGAGCAAATCTATGGATAAACAATTAGCTACTTACAACTAGAAAACAGCTAAAATCTATGTGTAAACAATGCCTACTAAAAACAGAGCAAATCTATGGATAAACAATTAGCTACTTACAACTAGAAAACAACTAAAATCTATGTGTAAACAATGGCTACTAAAAACAGAGCAAATCTATGGACAAACAATTAGCTACTTACAACTAGAAAACAGCTATCCTACTGAACTGGGGTCTTACATTAGGCGAGGCGGGCTCGCTTAGCGTCGCCGCCGGCGACGGAGATAGCGCCGGCCTCCCCTGGCGGCGCCTTGCCCTCGCCGTGGACCAAAGAGAGGGCTATGGCGGCCCGGAGGTCAGACTGGTAGACCGCCTCCTCGGCGCGTTCGACCTGGGTCGACGCCTCGGAGAGGAGGACCGCCGCCTCCAGATCGGCCTCGCCTGACGACACTTGGCGTCCTCGCGCTCGAAATCGGCGCTGTGGTTCGAGAAGGAGGTCCCCGAGGACGACGAGGACCCGAAGATGCTGGCCGCGATCGAGGCCTCCAACCGCACCCTCGTCGAGGACGAGATCAAGAGGTGGGACTTCCCGAACCAGCGCGACGACATGGCGGCGAGGGCGCTGGATTCTGTGGGAGCGGAGCGGAGTGGAGTGTCTCCATCCGCACGGGCGCGTCCCTTTTTAAAGGACCAGGGACGGGGAACCGTCGCGGGGAGGGGAACCGTTGGGTGGACCCCCTGGAACCGTCGGGTGGGCCAGCGCCACGCTGGAACCGTCCCGAGTCGCTGGCAAGTGGGCCAGGACCATTGACTGCGGGTGGGCGGGGGCCGTTGGTGGTCTGCATTGACCACGGGGGGTGGAGGCGAGGCGGCCGGGTGGGAACACGATGCGGGGACGTGAAGACGAGGCGGGGCGGGAACACGAGGCAGGGCGGCGGGGTCAGAACTGGGCAACTGGCAGGTGGGCCAGCATTGACCACGCGTGGCCAGTGGCCGGTCACACGTGGCGGTGGGGCGGGTGTGCACTGGCAGGTGGGCCAGCATTGGCCACGCGTGGCCAGTGGCTGGTCACACGTGGCGGTGGGCGGGTGGGCGCTGGCAGGTGGGGCAGCGATGACCACGCTGGCCACCTTTGACCAGGTTCTGGCCCAAATTTGGGCTGGGCTGGGATTGGGACAGCCTATGTTTTTTTTTTGAAAGATTTTTTCTTTAGATGCAATATTAAATTGTTTTTTTTTGCGTATTTGTATAGTTCCCTACTTTGAATTATTGTACTAATGCTATTATTGTTTTATCTTTTTTTGTATTAGTTAAACAATGGATGACGATGCTCTCTTCGCAACGAGAGAAGGGGAAGAAGAGATGCTTTCCTACATTAGGGAACCCGGGGAATTTCGGCATCCCGCGGAAGGAGCTGAAGGAGCTGAAGATGATGATGGCTCAGAGTTTTTGAACGACCATGGTCCGGGAATGGAACCGGATCAAAGAAATAACGAGTACGATGAGGACTCGGAATTGGTGGACCCACGCCTACTGGCGAGGTATATTAAGCCTATGTTGAGCAGATGCAATAACTGATTTGTGCATATATGTATTCACACATGTTTCATATTTTTAGGGGAAATTTTTGTTTTTGCCACACTAGTTTTTGCCCATTTTGCTTTTGCCACTCTAAAATTTGACATTTTGCTTTTACCCTGCCAGTTCCTGGTCACATTTCGTTTTTGCCCTTTGTGGGGCAAAAACAAAATGGAAACGGTGAAATTTTGTTTTGCTTTTGCCCCTACTGTTCATTTTTTTGTTTTGCTTTTGCCACTCAAAAGGGCAAAAGCAAAATGTCAAAATTTAGAGTGGCAAAAGCAAAATGGGCAAAAACTAGTGTGGCAAAAACAAAATTTTCCCTATTTTTAGACCTCCGCATCGAACCAATCCATTAAACGAGGCCATGCCCAAGGGATGGGCAAAGATGAGCATCTCACAATTGACGAGGTGAATGCAACTACTGGCCAACCACTGGCACCCGTGCCGAACGCAGTTAAGTTTGTGCATCAATGCGGAGTCACTGTCAGGGACAACGTTTATATCAGCACTCAGGAATGGATTAAGCCAAAGTTAGAGGGAGTTAGTTACGTCGACAAGAGAACCAAAGATGTGCTTTGGAACAAGCTCATTGCACATTTCACCCTACCGGTCTTGGAAGATGAGGTGAAGACAAAAAAAATGACGGACAAAGTCAAGCATTTCGCTCTTAAGAAGATGGCTCAACAATTCAATAACTACAAGAACAAATTATTCCGTGAGTGGGAAGAAGATGGGAAACTTCCGGATTTCACCGGCACACGAGAGAGGCAGCGGCCTCACTGGCCTGCATTTCTGGAGTACAAGAAATCAGAACGAGCTAAGAAAAGGTCGCAAACGAATAAGAATAATGCAGCGAAAAAGAAGTATCACCATAAGATGGGGCCAGGTGGCTACCGAGTTGCCGAGCCTAAGTGGGAAAAAATTGAGTCCGAGTTGCGTGCAAAAGGGCTCACCCCGGTCACAGAGGAATGGGACAGAAGGATAAGGAATTGGCTACTTGCGCATGGAGGGGAGTATGACATGGAAACAGGGGAGTTAATAATTGATGAAAGCAAAGTAGTCAACGGAGCCCAAAAAAAATTATTGACTTAATTGCCAAGTCTAAAGAGGGAAAGTTTATTTCCGACAGAGAGAAGGACGAGCTGTCAGAGGCCCTCGGGACCAAAGAAAAAGGAGGATCAACACGAGGCTTAGGAGAAGTGCCGTGGATTGAAGGGTTTCCCAGGACCGTGCCTCTTATAGAAGCCGATTGAGAGCAAAGAGGAGGAAGGAGCAGCAGGAATCAGACCGGTTGATGATCTTAGAAAGAAATCATGACCAGATGGTTGCTCTCTATAAGGAGCAGCAGAAGCAAATAGATCAAATGCGCGAGCAAGGGGCGCCAACTCTTCAGCTGGAACAAGCGAGTCAAGGCGGCCCATCGCATCGCAGAAGCAGCGTGGCTTCCTCGGTTATGGTCGGTGATGATGAGACAAGTTACCCCGTGGATTATATCACGGAGAAAACAACTTGTGAGCTGCATGTCCCAGTATTTAACTTATCCATGAAGGCGGCGGACGGCTATGCATTCTCCATTGACTCTACAGCATCGTGGCTTGGCAATGCCATTCCAGATGGATTTGCTCGTGTCGGCGTGGATCAAGTTGTACAAGGATATGAATCACTGAACCTTGAGTTCCCAAGAGCTGATGATGAGTCGGTGCTAGGGGACGTCGTGGGTGGTCTAATTCTATGGCGGAAGAAATACATCAAGTTTGAAGGCTGGGCGCCAAGGCCACCATCGTCTCCGCCAATTCACGATTCACCACCTGATGACGATGAAGGGGACGACAACCATCAGTCGTCTCCGCCGCCGCGTGCGCCGACTCCACCGCCGCGTGCGCCGACTCCACCGCCGCGTCAGCCCACTCCGCCGCCGCATGAGCCGACTCCACCGCCGCATGAGCCGACTCCGCCGCCGCATGAGCCGACTCCTGAGCCCCGACATAGGAAGGGCGCCACTTCGTCGTCCATGGGATTCGGGCGAGACCCCCGACGTTCGCCCCTCCCAAAAGTACCCAAAAGCCTTGACGACCTCAGAGCTTGCGACATGACTAAAGAGCAATTGGATGCGTGGGTGGATGCAGACACAAAAAGACAGCTTGCAAACATTTACTGCAAAGGAAAACAAGTGGGCTATTGGATTCATCACGGAACCATCGCAATATGAGAAAAATAAGCCAGATAACTATTTACGAGCTCTGAGTAAAAGTAGTAGCTCTCCCAAGACGAGAAGTAGTAGTGCCAGAGGGAAAAGAGACGTTGCCCAGCTCGGACAACAGGCAAACCAGTCGATAGCCCCGCTCGTAGTTATACCCAGTGGTCATGGCTCCGTGACGGACCTAATTCCTACTTTATCCTTGAAGAAGGACTTTGCTGCAGATGCTGGTATTACTCTTGCTCAACTGGACAACGAAAATCTCTTTCCGTCTGATGTAGATGATTCATGGAAATGGAAATGGGGGAGGTCCCTGCTGCGAGGTGATCAGATAAAGTTCTACCGACATGTATGCGACAACTCCATAGTTGGTACATGAAAACCACAAAGGAATTTGATGATTTTTGATCTGTGTGAAAGTTACAAAAAATCATTTCGCGGGTGAAGACATGTTCACAATTCAGCTCGAAGAACTCTGGTACTTATACAACCTTGACTCCCTCGACTTGGCTCTCGTCGGTGCCTACTGTCTGTAAGTGATTCAATTCATTTATTTCCAAAAAAGATAAAGTCTTTAGCTCTCAGCTCGTTCATTGCCATCGCTAATTATGCTCACTACGGTATTATGCAGAATGAAGAGTGATGAATGTGGTAGAAAGGGCATCTATGGCTTTGGGTTCGTTAACCCAGTACGAGTTAATGCAAGGACACTAAAAAACCACGTGAAGGACACGGAGAAGAACTTGCTAAATGCCCTAATGAAGCAACATTTCAACACGGAGATAATGTTTCCTTACTTCTTCAGGTAAGAGAGTGTTACTCGCTTGTACAAATTAAGTGTAACTGATGAGTTACTGACGTGTATATAATCATGCGCAGCGATCATTACATTCTGCTAGTCATTGAAGTTGATAGATCAAGAGTTCAAGTCTACGACTCATTGGACTGGCCTGAGGAGAGGTACCAAAGCATTCTAGATACGCTCCAAAGGTAATTTCAAACATTATCGCACTATATCAGTCTCTCTTATTGATTTCAGAGATATCAAGCAACTAATAACTCATTTATTCTTTTTTTTGCCGGCAGGGTTTGGAAACAATTCAAAGCGAGGACAAAGGGTTCAGGTTCATTTGAAGAACAGCTGACTTTTGTTCACCCACAGGTAGGTAGTACGGTCTAGCTAGGTTCGCGCATCTCTTTATTTATAGTTTTCAATACCACTATATGTTGACTATGATTTGATTGAATTCTATTCTCGTAAAGTGGATCGAGAGGCAACCACAGGGGACCAATTTCTGTGGATATTTCGTTTGCGAGTGGATTCGTCGTTCGGTCACTGAGCGGGACCCAAAGAAATTTTTAGACGTACGTGAACAATCATATTCATCAATTGATCTCCAGTGTCATTCATAATTTTTGATAGTCATGATTAATATTCGTATTGATCTCCTTCTTTTATAGGCAGAGCCATTGCGCGAGAGTATGCCACTAAAGAAGCGCTTTCAAGCACTAGCAGAGGAACTTGCGGGGTTTCTGCTCAGCGAAGTCATACCTACAAAAGGAAATACAATGGAGAATAGCGGTGAAGTCCCGGTTATGATCTCCCGTGTAACCGAATAGACGGGCTCTAGTCCCGGTTATGATCTCCACACACGTGTAATCGAATAGACGGGCTCTAGTCCCGGTTATGAGCACCTCCATGTAACCGGATAGACGTGAACATATTTTTATTTATGAACATTTTGATATGTTATATGTAGTTTCTGTTTTTAATTAATTAAACGCATATTTTTTTGCACCATTTCAATATTAAATTGGGAGGAAAAAACAAAAATTACAGGCTGCCACGTGTGATCCTTGGTCCCGGGTCGTATGACCAATCGGGACTAGAGGTCCTCCACCACGCCCGCGCCTCGGCGGCCACGTGGGAGCCTGTTGTTCCGGGTCGTAACGGACCCGGTACTGGGGGGGGGGGGGGGGGGGCTTTAGTGTCGCCTTGGTAGTCCCGGGTGGACACCCGGTACTAGAGGTCCTTACGATCCGGTACTAGTGGCCCTGTTTCCACTAGTGGCTTGTTGTTTCATTTTGTTTGAAGGGAGACACCGAGCCAGCCATGTACATCAGTACATGTATCAATGTATGCTAAACCACGGAGGGGGCGAAAAAGGGAAGACACCAAGCTAGGACATACAATATAATCATATGCAGGCAACGTGATGACGCTCGAAGATTCATTCCGTCATATACTTTTTTACCAAAGGCGGTCACAAATGAATCTAGCTGATCAGTTCAAGACTCCACGCACGGAATTTAATCTTAGCTAGGAATTTGAAGACTCCACGCACGGACAGGACACACTCCTGAAGTTAGATCGACTTGACGTCTGGACACGCCAATTTGAAGACTAATTAACCCACTGGCTTAAACCTAAAGTCCTAAACGTGTCCGGCCAGCTCCAAATCTGCCCTACGTACATGCTAGACATGAGGAGTGTGCTAGGCAAATAATTGAAGGTTGATCACCTAAGAAAAGGTTGACGGATCAAGTTTATCTCCTAACATAGTTTCGAGTTAAGTTGTATGCCGAGTTAATGAGCCAAAAACCAAATTAAAACCGATAAAAAATAACAAACTTGTGTGTGTTGATTCTTCTCCCATTGTGATGATAATTTGGAATCTGAACTTCAAACTCGTCGCAAAGGGCTTGAAGTAGCTTTAGCCCACTCTCTTCTTCCAATTATTATTGATGCAAATTGCAGTTAGTTGGTGCATATGATACGAAGTTGCTGGTCCAAATCAAATTAGCCTGGTGTCAGAGATTAAATTCCTAGCTAATCAGGGTAGCTTGTGCTCGTTTGTATAGGTGGATTGAGGACAAGTGAGGGTTAGTCATGTTCTTGAGTGTTTTGTATAGGTGAGTGTGAGTCTCTTGTATTCCCTACTGTCTAATAACGATCATGTTTAACCTGCAATACAAAGTAAATTAAATACCAAATTCAGCCTTTCGGATCTATTCGATGCATTTTTTGGATGTCAAATCCTCTATTCGATGGGGTTTGCTAGCGGCAGCGCTCTGTGTTGTTTCTTTTCTACAAACGTCGTTTTTTAGCATTTAAGAAACATCGTTTCTAGAAAACCTTTTTTTGGGTCTTTTGTTTTCTTGGGTGGGGCTTGATATGGTTTGTTTTTCTGGGCATTTGATCGCCTCAACATAACCGTGCTGAGTCATGTCTTCTTTTTTACTTAATGGTGTTTAGATTTCCTCTTAACATGTATTTGTACATATACAAGGTGTACTGGATATCTTTTTTTATCTTTTCTAGTCCCTCTATTTCAAAATTTAAGTATTCAAGATGTACTGAAATGAAACACGTCCAGGTTTTTTTTTCCAAATTAGAAAAAAACTAAATCAATTTATATTTCAGAATAGAGGTAGTATTAAAGGATAATCCGTAGTCAATGACCGATGTCACACGTCTAACAAATTACAAAGAAATGCCACCGAAGTGAGTTGTTCTGCCCCCATCTCGCTCGCCCATTTTCTGTTGTTAATGTCTTTATACAGATCGGATCACCCGGCCACCCCGAGCTGTTTCTGTTGAAACCAGAACAAATCCTCCTCAATCTTAGGAACAAAACGTCGTCACCATCTCTCCCCGATTTCCTCTTTTTTGGGTACTGATGCAAACAATGGAGGAGAAACAACTCGAAGTGAACCCATGGATGCCAAAGAGACGAGGATACATACGAACCTAGAGGATATGCGAGGAGCAAGAAGACGCCGCGCGGGGATCGACCTGTCAGAATGAGTAGAAGACTAGAAGCTAGCTGGATGTCATGAAGTAGTGAGGATGGATGCGCCTGCAGCTGGTAACTTCCGCAATTTCTTGAATCAGTCAAGGGCCTGCGGACGCGGCCCCTTCAAAAACACCTGTAAGTCCAGTACTCCCTCGTCAATCGATCTACAAAGAAACCATCATGCAATCTTCCAATCTTGCCAACAAGCTAGCGACATATGCATCAATGCATGCATGCAGCGGCTACACCCCAGCCTTGGTTCAGCAAACAGTTTTTATTTTGTCTGTCCGCCCATTAGTTAAGGTCACATCAAATCCATTAATCCTGTTTTCATGTTTGGCTAACAACGTATTCTATGCTCTAGAAACATAATCTTTTGGTTAACTGCTTAGTGGACAGTGGTGGTTGTCAACATGGTTCTGCTTGATTCCTTGTGCTGTCACAATTTGTTCTCCACGGTGGAGTGATTCTCTGGCTTAGCTAATGGAGATCGAGGTTCATACTGATGCGAATCAACATTAGAGATTCGGGCATTCTATAGTCTCAAGGTCTTTAATAAATAGGGGTGTCTTTTGGATTATTTGGATTTCCCCTTTTTAGAGAAATTGGTACACTTTTTTATCAAGTCAGTTAGCACATAAATGAACAAGGTCAACGGTTTTGTCGCTGCACTAGGACAATCATGGAGCCTAAAGTGCGATGCAGTCCAGGGTTTCGGAAAGTGACGCAGGTCGGTCAAAGGGTTTGGCAGAGTTGATGACATCCACACACTTATTTTCTGAGGAAGCCCATCACAACTAAGTTTATTAATTTCAAGCAATAGTTGTATCATCTAGAAGAGTTTGCGATAAGAGGGGGTTCATCGACCAATTATAAGAGATTGTAGATCTAAAGCAAGATCTCGTAAAAAACCAGGTTGGAGAACGTATACATGAAAACGGTGTAGAGCACAATAAGACCATAAAGGAGTAGCAACAACATGGCGAAAGGTAGAGATGTTGACTATGTGGCGATTTCACAGGGTAGTAATTGAAAGGGCAATGATGTCGCCTAGAGGTGGGTGAATAGGTGATTAAAACTTTTTCGGTTTAGTCTTGCTAATTGCGGAATAAAACTAGGTGTTTAGATTAATAAGCCGATAACATAAATAAACTAGGCTCACCTATGTGCACCAACAACTTATGCTAAGCAAGACAAGCAACAAGATGATAACAATATAGAATACTTTAAGCACGAAGGCTATCACAATGTAAAGTGCATAAGTAAAAAAACTCGGGTATAGAAATAACCGAGGCACGCGGAGACGAGGATGTATTCCCGAGTTCCTCCTTGTTAAGGCAGTATGTCTCGTTGGAGAGGTGTGAGGCACCACAAAGGTCGATCTCAACACCACAAAGGCTCACCCTATTCTCCGATGAACCGCACCACAAAGGTTTGGTTCACCTTCCACTATCGGAATCCTTCGAGGCGGAATCCGGAGCCTTTCAACAACAATCCAGGGCACAACCCACAACAGGATCGAGGGCTCCCGAACGGCTTTACAAGTGAGCACAAAGGTCGAACCACCACACGGACGTCTAGGGTCCCGAAGACCCAAGAGTAACAAGCTCACAAATTTCAACTTCCACGAATCCTCGTGGAGAGCACAAACCGATGCACAAAGCAAATGGCAAGAGCACAAGTGCCCAAGTCCTCCACTCTCAAATTCCAACAAAGCAACAAATGCTTATGGGGGAATAAGAGAGGAAGAACAAAGAGGAGATGCACCAAGAACTCCAAGATCAAGATCTACTAGGTTCCGCTCACTTAGAGGAGAGATGAAATGGATGGATATGTAGATCTTGATCTCCTCTCAATTTCCCTCAAAGATATGCAAGAATCATGGGAGGGAATGAGATGACACTAGTACAGAAAACTTATTCTGTGGCGCACCAAAAACCTATTCTGTGGCGCATGGGTGGTGCGCCACAGAATAGCCGCCACAAAATAAGCTATTCTGTGGCGCACCACCTGGTGCGCCACAGAATAGTGGCTATTCTGTGGCGCACACAGCCCGTGCGCCACAGAATATGGTTTTCAGTTTTAAAAAAAAAATACGGCCCGCCGCTGCCCCCGCGCGGTTCCCTCCCTGCTCCCCACGCCGCCCTACTCCGGCCGAGGCGCCTTCCACCACCCCGCGTGGCCGGCCACATCCCCGGCCGAGGGCGCGCCGGAGAGCCCGAGCACAAGCAGCGCCGGGAGGCCCTTGGACGCGGTTGGCCTCCAGATGCAGCCGGCCGCCGAGATGGAGCCCCCGTCGACTACTGCCGGCGCGGAGATGCGGGCCGCGAGGCAAAGGGTACATCTCCACCGTCTCCAGCGCTGAAGGGCAGCCAGCTGAAGCAGCTGCGCGCGCTCTTCGCCCGCTTCGACCTGGACAGCGACGGCTCGCTGACCCAGCTCGAGCTCGCCGCGCTGCTCCGGTCCCTGGGCCTGCACCCGACGGGCGAAGACTCCCGCTCGCTGCTCCTGGCCATCGACGCCGACGGCAGCGGCACGGTGGAGTTCGCCGAGCTGGCGGCCGCCATCGCGCCCGTGCTCACCGCGCACGCGCACCGGCTCGTCGACCAGGCGCAGCTGCTTGAGGTCTTCCGCGCCTTCGACCGCGACGGCAACGGCTACATCTCCGCCGCCGAGCTGGCGCGCTCCATGGCCAAGCTGGGCCAGCCGCTGACCTTCGAGGAGCTCGTGGTGTTTGTGTGTGTGCTGTGTGTGCGCGCCCGCGTGCGTGGTGTTGTGTTGTGTGTGTGTGCTGTGTGGGGAGGAGGAAGGAGACAAGGGAGAGAGAGCAGCAGCGGCATGTGGTGGCGTGTGTGGATGTGTTTGACCAGATCGAAACAGATGGACTGGTGGAGAGAGAAACCAGATCTCAGATCTGGGTTTTTTTTTTAAAAAAAATTGCTTTTTTTTGTGGCGCATGGAGTAGTAATATGCGCCACAGAAGTTTGCAATTCTGTGGCGCATCAGGCTGGTGCGCCACAGAATGTGACATTTCTGTGGCGCACGGGTAGCGGTGCGCCACAGAATAGGGCCTAAACTGGCTGACCCGTGCCTGGGTGTGGGGCCCGCACATATTTTGTGGCGCACCGCTACCCGTGCGCCACAGAATAAGGTTATTCTGTGGCGCACCAGGTATAGATGCGCCACAGAATAGGCTTATTCTGTGGCGCACCAGCTAGGTGCGCCACAGAATCTTATTTTGTGGCGCACGGCTAAATGGTGCGCCACAGAATAAGGATCCATAGAATTGGTTTTTCCTACTAGTGTGAAGACAAGCTTTTCAAGATGTCAACAATGGAGTAGAGAGGGAGAAAAACTTGCTCAAGTGTTGTGTGTCAAAATTGGGGAAAAAGGCTTTAAGTAGGCCAACTCGAAAAATAACCGTTGGGCCGAAACCTGGGCAGAGCAGCCAACGCAGCAGCAGCGAGCCAGCGCGCGAGCGAGCTGGGCCAGCGTGCGACGAGCGACGCGAGCGAGCGAGCTGAGCCAGCGATGCGAGCGAGAGCGGCATGCAGCGAGCTGGCCTGCGAGGCGCGCGCACGAGCAGCGAGCGGCCAGAGCGAGCGACCCAGGCAGCGCATGGGCTGGCTGGCCTGGCAGCCGGCCTGGGCCGGGCAGGCGGCGGCCTCGCAGGAAAAAACTTCAGAAATTCATATCTTCTTAAATGAAAATTCAAATGAATTGAAATCAACTTTGTTGAAAATATTAATTACCATAAATAGAGTCAAGTTGACACACATGGGGAGGTGTGGAACTCTCATAAACCAATAATATTTCCAACACGAAAACACAACAAGTTTTCCATAAGAAATCCGTTTTCGAAGAACTTGGGATTGTCTTGAAGATCACGACAAGCACCAAAACCCAAAGGAGAAAAACCAAGTATGCAAAGGTTTGAGCTCTTCACAAAGATGCAATCAAGTTACTCACTTGAGAGCCCCTCTTAATAGTACGCCGTCTATCCTATAACCCGGTCTCCCACTAACACCATGAGACCGGTAAAATAGAAAACCTATCAAGATCATATCTTTGCCTTGCGCATTCCACTTGAGCTCGATGAAGACTATCTCGACTCTCTCAAGTTGGAACACCTTTCTTGATTGTGCTTGCTAGCACATGCTTGATGAAGACTTTTCCAAATGCTCCCCCATACTCCATCATGGGAGGGCCTCGCTAAGCTCCGTCTTCATGTCTCCTTTGCAAGATTCAATCAAATGATATCTTCGGGATGCATCATATTGAACTTGCACTTCATCTTCTAGAGTTCAACACATGAACTCCAATATTTTCCCATGAACAAGATCTATAGGAATATCTCAATGTAAACATTAGTCCATAAGGATTGTCATTAATTACCAAAACCACGCATGGGGCAACATGCACTTTCAGTAATTCAATAGTGTAATTCGTGGATTTGGAAATTCACACCCTACAAAGAGAAAACGATATTTGTGGTTGGACTTAAGAATTAAGTGGCCATGGAGAGTGACAGACAATCAGAGAGGGATATACTCTCGACGTTTAGGTGTATTGTTCCTCTAATGAAAACTAGTTGTTCCATTTTAGTGCTAGAATGAGACCACCTTTTATAATTAGTGTTCCTAGTTAATTTCTTTGTGGCATTCTCTCTCACTAAAAATTACTCCTTCCGTATCAAAATATAAGACTTCCTACCAAATTTCCACAACATATATCTAGACATGTTTAGTGTAAGGTTCACATTAACCTTACACTAAAATATGTCTAAATAAATGTGTGTAGAAAGTGGGTAGAAAGTTTCATATTTTAATACGGAGAGAGTACTTCTCAACGCATCCATCTTCCTCATGCACCCTTTTCCTCTCCTCTAATTAATTCTGGACGAAATATCGGGCAATCTATTTCTTCCTTGGTTGCGATGATTTTTCTTAATGGCGCATTACTCCTAAATGGATTAGGTAGTAGATAACTATTCCCTCTGTTTTTTATTTAAGATATTTTAGCTAGATCACATGTTGGTTAGGTGTATATATATATTAAAACGTTCACATACATATAGGTACATGTGAATATCGACAAAAATTTAAACAGGGAGGGTGTAAATGGGATAATAAAATAATGCATTTAATATTAATGGTTTTATATTTCAACCGTTGGCATTCCGCTAGCATTAATACATTGCCTCTGAAGAAAATGCTCTAAATTCCATTTCCAATCCACGGCTAGACGTTTCCATCGACAAAACCCCGAACCCAGCGCGCCGCCGCAAATCAAACCAAAGGAAATGGAGACAGAGTTCGACTCCGCTCCCATGCCACGCTCCGGCGAAATCGCGGTCGCCGACGGGACCGGCCCTCTCCCTCCGCCGCCGTCGAGGCAGGGTCCTCCCGCGTCGCCTTCCCCGCCAGTTTCCTCCTCGGAGGCCGAGCTTCCTCTTTCCCCTCTCTGCGACAGCCCCGCCCGGCGCCGCCGCTCCAAGCCTCTCCGCCCCGCGGCCGTCGTCGACCAAGTCGGGTCTCCGCGAAAGAAGCGCCGCGGGGCGGGGGAGCCGCGCGCAGCGGCGTCGCCAGGGAAGAACGTGAGGCGCGCGCGGCGGCGGCTTGAGTGTGACGGTGGGGGTGGGGAGGCGGCGAACGAAGTGGGGGAGGAGGAAGCGGCCGGTAAGACCCGTGGATCGAAGAATGCGACGCAGCCTCCGGCCGCCAAGGGAGTCGCGAAGGAGAAGAAGGGCTCGCGCTTGGCTTTGGTTCCTTGTGCTCCCATCCAGCGAACCCTAGGTAACTGAGCAATCGCTAATAAATTCGTACCTCTATTGTCATTTTTAGGGTTCATAGAGTGCAGGATTGTTGTGTTACAAACCTGTAGATTTTGGTCGATATAGGAAAATTTGCTTCCTGGTATCTCTGTAGGGCACTTTGTTCTAGGTATCGTAATTCAAGTATATGCACAATTATGACTATGCAATTTACCGATGGATAGGGTTATCTTGCTTGCCGTGACATTTTTAATACATCCTTGATTTGATTGTAATTTTTGGTTCAACAAGTTTATGCTTATAGAAAATGTTGCCACCTCCTTTTTGTAGGTGTTGGTGGATTTTGTTTAGGAAATTGTTCTATTTTCTATCATTTCGGTATTGATTTTGAACATTTTTCTGACTAACATTAAATATACTTTGGTGCTGGATCTTCTAAGATGTCAGTTTTGAATTTTGATGCGTCTGGCAAACACAAAAAGTTCATACATGTCTGGCTTTGTTGTGGATGATCTATAACTAGGAAAAACAGAGAACTCAAGACGCGCTGAATTTCATCAATCCAACACCAAACTGACACAAATTTAGCTAAAGGTCATAGACCGACATATTAAACATCAACGCATTTAGACATTTATATTGGCCTAACCTATAGATTTTTAGCTTAACGTAATGGATAGACTGCTTTTACCTTGTCAACATGCTTTTGTTAGTCCCCAGTTGTTTTTACTCAAAATAATGTTTATGATAATACTACCCTGGATTGGGAATTGGTTCAGACATTGTACTGTATGATTAGGATGCATTTTGCTGACCAAGGCAGTCTGATTCAAAATGTCCACATCCTTTTCCGCTTTTTGCCCTGTTAGTCTATCAGCAGAACTTGTTTATCAGTAAGTTGGGATGCAACATTGTCTTGTTCATATCTGTCCTAATTTAACAACTCGCTGAGAAAGTAGTTCTTTGCTACTTTACCATGCAATTATTTTCTTGCTCTATGCTATCCTTTTCTTGTGACATGACATTGTAGTTTACATATGTGTCTTCCTCCTTATGTGGTTAATTGCTGTTTATGTACCAGGTGCAGATAATGTAGAGCAATCTGACTGGGAAGGTCTTTGGGAAAGGGTTGTCGAACTGGTTATGTGGGAGAATGTTGGGAGATCAGCATTTTGGTTTGGCTCTGGATCTATGATTTTCTTCTCTTCTTCCTTCTCAAGAGACATCAATTTCAGGCATGTGCAACTTGTGATGTGTTTCATCAGTACTTATTTTTTTCAGCTAATTACATATTGAAAAAATAGGCTGGTGTTATTATAATCATCTACTCTTCAGTGTCATGTCAATCATCAGAGTATATATGAAAACTACCCTTGCCCCTATCTCTTCATTCACAACAGTTAGTTCTCCACTTGAGATTAAGATGGGGATTAGATGGTGTGAAATGGATATATTTTTGTAGTTATGGAGACACTGTTTTTCTGATTGCGACAAAACTATTGCATAAACCCCAACCCAAATTTGGAAGAAACTGGGACAAGGTAAGGGCATAAGATTGAATCTCATACTGCAATAGTCTGACGAATAAATTGAAGTAAAGTTGCAGTAGGAAAAAAAGAGAAACACATGGTCAAGGCATTGAGACACGGTTGAGAAAAACAAAGATTGAAGCTCTTACGGTCTTGATGAAATTGCAGTACAGAAATAGAAAACTGTGCGGCACCTTGAAGGCCTGAAACATGCTGCTGCCTCCTGCCGGTCTATGTTGCTGATGCCAACTCTCTTCTTCAATTTCTATCCTCTGTGCATTCTACTTTCACTCTTTTTCAACTTACTGGTGAAGCAGGAATACCACTGCCAGACATGGGTGGTGAGGGCCTGAGAAGGGTAGAGGCAAATCATGACGAAACTTGGGCCCTATGTATTGGTGATGGAGTGTGAGAGAAAATTGGGAAAGAGGGTAGGATGAAAGGAAAAAATGACTAGGCTATTATGATGAATAAATCTGACCTGAATGTACCAAACCATAACGACATTGCCATTTTTTATAAGCCCTATCCAATCTTGTATGCTTGCATTGTTATACACTGGCGTATCCAATGGCAGTATGGAACTAACCTAATTCTATCGTATATTTATGTTCTAGCATTTTAAGATTGCCCTCTACTTTGCAGTCCAATCAAGATAATTTGCCACTTTGGTGTTCTGATGTTGGGCTTAGCCTTCTTTAAAGATTCCATTACTCAGAGGTACGATTCAGTAATGTTCTCACTCTTTTTGAGCTAGGGAGAAGTGTAAATGTTTGTATCCATCTCTCAAATCATATTAATTTTGAAGCTGTAACAGGCAGAACACTGAACGCGTAAGGAAATTCCAGTTGACCGAGGAAGATGTGCTACGGGTTGCCCGTGCTGTCTTGCCAGTTGCTAACTCCCTCATATCCATGGCTGGAGTGATATTCTCTGGTGATCCGTCCGTGACTCTGAAAGTAAGCCTTACATTTGATTCCATGCTTTGCAGTGTTCAGAAAGAATAATGATTCTCTTCGAACAATTCTGAGGTCTCTGATTTCTAAAATCTTAGGTGTTACCTGTTCTTCTGTTTGGTGCTAAGTATGGGCATCTGTTGACGTTATGGAGGCTTGTGGCAACAGGTATGATGCAATGGCAAAGAGCAGTGGAACTTTTGCATGACTTCACCTTTATATTATCTTGTGTTTAATGAAACAGGATTTTTTGGCTCGTTTACACTCCCAAGATTGTATAGCTGCTACTCAAGTCATATTCATAAAAAGGGTAGGCAGCATGTTCCATTTTCTCCTGAAAGCCTTTATAAATAGTAGTGGAGCAAGGAGTCATGGCTTGTATTTTTTTCAGTTGAGGGTTTGAACGTGCGGATTCTGAATGCATGGAAATCCTGTCCCCGCAAGAAACTCGTTGCAGCAGCTGCAGTTACAACCTTCTGGAACGTGGTCAGTTTCAAGACACGTTTAACAGCTGGTAAGTTGGAAACTACTAGCTCATATAGATTGCTTGACGGATCCTCATGTCGGTACATGATAAGACCCAACTGTTGATATGCATCATTTGAGGACAAGGATCAGAAAACTGTTAGTACTTTCAAAACAAAAACTGTTTGAGCAACTAGTTAAAGTGTTGGTATTTTCTGATAATATAAATATTAGCACAAGCGGCTGCTCAACCTTCTTTCCAGTAGTAACGCTCTGCTACTATATTGGTAGAAAGGGTGCAACATAGATACTGCTAGAGTTGGCATGATTTAATCATGCAGTTCTGTTCTGTACTTTTTGAGTGAAGACAAGCTCAAGCATCATCTCAGATTTCTATCCCCTGTGATTTGGACTGTATTTACAGTTTATTTTATTCAAACCTGTTGAAGCCTAACTCCCCGGCATCTCTTTCTGTAGCTTTTGTTTCTGCAGTAGCTCTGCGCTATTACTACCAGAATGGAGGAACTAGCAAGAATTCAGAGGAGGGGGTAATTCGCCAACAGGAGCAGCAACAAGCAATGGTGATGGAAGACTGACATGCTGCCTCATGTGTAGCCCAATAGACCGGTGCTGAGTGCTGATATGTAACCGAGTATTTCTTTGGTTTCTTAGCGTAAACGACAACATGCTGCAAAATTGCACCCTCCAGAGCGCTTCAGCAGCAAAGAAGCTATCATCTTGGTGGCAGGCGCAACCCAACGGCTCCTCTCACGCTCCGTGCTTCTGGTTGTACAACTGATTGATGCAGAGATGCAGTATTCTATGTGGAAGCTTTACACTGCAGCATACTGAAACCAAGTACCATTTACGGTCTGGTTGCATAGTTGCACGCATGGCTGCGTGACATGCATGTTGCCGTTGCGTTCTACATCAAGCTTCATGTAGTGTTATGCGGGGAAGCTTTACATATTGTTGCTAGGCAAAGCGCCAATTCCTTTTTTGCTTTGAGCATCTCACTTCACAGTATGATAGTACTAATCTTCGTACTGTGGGTCAGATTTAAATGGGGCTATCTGTGAGAGAAATCTTCATTCCAGGAAATTGATGCGGCACATCGTCGCTCTGATAATTAATGTGATGGGCACTGATGGTGGCTCTAGCACATCCTCTGTATGCGATCTTTTCAAGGATTTCTTCGTGAAACTCAAATCTAATTGTGGAACAGGTGTCTTGTGCAGTGTCCACATGGTTAAGGTTAACCATTATGGCGAATACAAAATTCCCACTTAATTTAATCTCTACAATTTCAAATCTGAAGTTCATTGATATTTCCCAAACTTTTGTAGAACTCTGTTTCCTACGGAGATTCACTATACTAGTTGACAGGATGAACTTATTCCTTGGTTTCAGTTTTCAGTTCAAACTTGGCTTTAGCCATTGGGAACCCTTTTGCGGAATTTGTTACTGTATTATAGAACGAAAATGCAGGACATGTTTTCTTCTTAGTAATAATGTCACGAGTTACAGATATAGCAGTGTTAATCAAGAAAAACAAAAAACACGTACATAACACGCTACGGTTGAAGGACATGAACCGGAGAGCTAAAGAATTTGGGGTGGACAGGCAACGGCTACGTGATTCATAATTATTTGGTAGCTTGAAGACACAGATAAGCTGCTTTATTCCAGCTCTGCTAGGCAATGCAGTCGAGTCCCAGGCATCCAATCCACAAACTCCACACCACCTTTCTCATCTGTAGAATGGAAGAAAAAAATGGCAGTTAACCATCTGTTGCAGGACACAGGATGGCAGGAAACAGCATGAGTCAATATTTCTTGATCTACCAGTCTACGACTGATCACCTTTCTAGGTTTCTGGTATATGAGCGGTCGTGGCACCTTGTACAGGTCCTCCTCCACAGCCCCAGCAACAACGACCATCCTCTTCGTTGCGCCGTCAGCCACTCTCCCTGCCTTGCCGCCCTCCTCCACCTCCCGCAGCAGCCCGCAGCCGCCGTCGACGTTGTTCTGCTTCTCTACTTCACTCCTTATCACCTGGTCCAAAACCGCAACACCGAGACCGAGTTAACCAGCTCGACGTCCTGAAGCCAAAGACCAAATCGCCAAAACAGCTCAATGCGGGAGATACCTTGATCTGCGTTGGCTTGCGTGGAGACGGTGACGTGTTGAACAGCACGAGCCGCCGTTCCCCGCCGCCGTGGCGGCCATGATGATCCTCCTCGCCGTCGCAGCAGCGACGGCGGTTGCCGCCGCGCTTGAGCAGCCTGGCCTGCATGGCGAGGTCGAAGTACTGCGTGATGGGCAGGTCGCTGCAGTAGTTCCACACCCCGAACGCCGGGATCTGGCACCCAAGCATCCTCTGATCGACAACACACAAATGTCTATGAGATATGGGGAAGAGATCAGGCGCACCAATAACAACATGTTTTGGTCGACTTAGTTCAGTTACCTCCATCTCCATGTCCAGCATCTCTATGTGGAGAAGAAGATCAGAGGATCAATGGAGGTGGTCGACCAGGTGTGTTAGCTAGCTATGTAGAGGATCAGTGGAGGTGGTGGCGGATTGCTGATTTATACGGCCGGCCGGAGGAGCATTCCGTCGTGGGGTGGCAGTGGAGTGCACCGCGCAGGGGAGCGTGTGCCGTTTAATTGCTGCATGTAGAAACGGGAGAGAGAGCAAAAAGACCGGAGGGGCAGGCAGTACTGCATGCATGCTGCTTCATGCAGCTGAGTTATATGATACGCGCCGTGGCATGTGCAACTGTGAACATGCGCCAGCACAGAGCTGCGGCCAACTTAATTAATTTGCTCCGACCATGGCTGACAAGATGACACATGACAGTATATGCGTGTCCAAATGAGCGAGGTGTTTTGGCTCCCGGTATTCCAAAACTAAATCGAAAGTGGTATTTTTAAAGTTTATAAAAGTATTCTAAAGATAAAATATGTGAAGCGCGCAGAAAGAACTTCCTCTCGGGCGGCTCGCGCGGGCCGCTCCAGAGGACCCCCAAACCCTAGAAAAAAGCGGCGGCTGATCTCCTCCCTCCGGCCGGAAAAGTCGGCGGGTGAGCCGGGCGCGCCCCGACGAGCTCCCTTCGCGCGGAGGCGAGGCGTCAAGCGGGCGGTGCTAGGGTGGCGACGGTGCCTAGCGGCGGGCGCTTGGCGCGGGTGTTGGTGGCCGGAGCTTGGTCGCGAGGCGGCAAGGCACCGGCGGATGGTGGTGTCGGCGCGCAATCCTCTCCCGCCCCTGTCTCCAGATCTGGTATGGCCCCTTCCCCACCTTGCAGGCTCCCTCCTCCCCGTCCCCCTTGTGGCACGGCGGCCATGGCCGTCGCTGCCCTCGGTGGCAGTGTGCTGGTGTTGTAGGTGTGGATCCGAGGGAAACCTCTGGCCGGCTGGCCCGGCCCGGCGGCGGCGACGCCCAAGGGCGCCGTTTCCCTCCTTTGAGGCACAGCCGTGGACCCTCCCTCACACCCCCGACCACCTCCCGAGCGAAAGCTCAAAATCCTTCGGGATTGGGCGGCGTTGTCGCCGTGCGCGTCGTGTTCTCCTTGGAGACGTCGTCTGGGGATGGTGTTGTCTTGGGTGAGTGGTGCCTTTGGTGTTGAGGTTGGGCAGTGTCGTTGTTCCGGTGGCGCTGGGGTGGTGGTGGAGCTGTGCGCGAGTGAAGGGAACCGTGGCGGCTTCGTGTTCGGCGACGACATTTCTCCGTGTTGACTGGCGGGTGCCCTGTTTGGTTCCTCCCCGCCCCGTTGCCCCTGTTCGCCATGGGTCGGCGCCCTCGAGCCTAGGCGAGAGGGGAAAGGGTTCCCCTCTTCGGCAACAGCGGCTCGTTGGCGGCGAGTGTCTCAAGCTCCGGTGGTCTCGTTTCAGCCGCGGTGGTGTGGATGCCAATCATCGCTGTCCCTCCCTCTCGGCGTCTTCGTCCAGCAGCTCGGACCTAGTGTAGCTATCAAGCGCTTGGTGGTGGTGGTCTTTCGGTGGAGCGCCCGCAGCGTGGCTGCTCTCTTCTGATCCGGCATTCTTGCTCTTGGGTGAGCTTCCTTCGCCTCCGGACGGTACGGAGCGCTTTTCGAGCCTGGGCGAGGGACAGGGGTCCTTTCCCGGTGGCGAAGACGGCGGAGGCTAGGTCCAAGTGCGCTCTGGAGATGAAGACGGCGTCGTGTTCCTGTGGTGTTCCCGTCTTGGCCTCGGTTGCCTTTGTTTTTGTTAGTGTAGCCAGGTTTTAGCGTAGGCGCCTCAAGCTGTGTTGTTCTTGTTGTATCCTTTGTTTGCTTGGGGCGTTTGTTGCTTGTAAGCTGTTTATCAGCATGTTGTAAGTGCCATGGTGACTCTGTAGCTTTGTTAATTCAAAGCTGGGCTTTTGCCTTTTATCTAAAAAAAGAGATAAAATATGCATATGCATACACGTGTTATCCACACTGTATAGTTTTGCTAAGACCATCCACTATGTTGCCCAAAAGCGAACCCTGGTGGCTTTGGAACCGGTTCCAAACATTGTAGAGCATCGCACCCTCGCTTCCGACAACAGAAGCGCACCCTAATGTTGGTTCGGTTCCAAGCTTGTTTCTTCTAGTTAAATATTCTTTTCTTCCCATGCATGCACATGCAAAGCAGTAGAGTAGTACAACCAACATGCATTCAGTGGCCCATCACTCTGATGAAAGCGAACCAACACATAGTAGAGAAACTGAGTCGATTCTTAGCCTGACACATTTTCTCTTTGAGCCGAATCCACATAGTGGATGGTCTAAATATGCATATGCATTCCCGTACGAGTCGTCAAAGAACGAGTGCCGCATTGAAATCTACGGAGCAGCTGGCATGAGCCGTACGGCCGGGGAATGCATGCAACAAAGGATTGCGCAATCTACGCCGATTACTGCATCCATGACTAGCACTTATTAGGTACGGGCCGGGCCGCATGCATACTCACCGCCAGGGACACGCACCCTCCGACGCTCCTCCATGCGTCGTCAATCAAAGTCTCAACGACTGCTAACTTTTAACATGGCTAATTACAACAAGCCCCCGTGTCGAGTGGTCACAGCGATAGTAAGGTAGACTAGTAATGTTATTACCTTTACTAGTTGAATGCCCGTGTGTTGCCACGGGTTGTTAAATTTTATTTGCCAAAACATCCGTGCGCTGCAACAAATATTCAAGATGAACGCCCGTGTGCTGCAACAAATATTTAAGTTTTTTATACTATCCTTATGCATAAGAATCATTCTAGTGCTGTAAGCCGACTCTAACCACTGCGAGCCAATGTTTTCTCAACTCTGCCAATTTTCCAACAAAAATGAGCTACTTGAGCATTAAACCGTGCTTGCAAACCAATATAAGTTGCTTGTAGTTTTCCCATGTTATAATGTGCTATTCAAGCCTTGAGTCCCGTCTTTTTTTGGTGCACATAAATATTCCTTCCATTTTGAATTAAGTATTGTGGTTTAGTTTTGAGTTTGAATTCGAACTACGCCACTTATTTCAGAAAGGAGGAAGTTGTAACGAAATATTAAAGGAGTATAAATAGACTTAGTCAAGCCCTTCAATGTATAGCCATGTATGCATGACATGCACTCAAAATAAAGATGAACAATATTGTTCTTAATAAAGCCCTTCAATGAATAATCTTAACTCTTCTTAATAACTGACAGGTCCAAATTTATCATGAAAACTAAAGGAAAAATGTACCACAAACCTGCTGCCAAGATAATCACGTGCATCCATTGTCATGTTTTAATCTCTATTGTTCTTCCAGCAACAAGCGGAAAATTCCAAAGAGTGATGAAGCTTCCGATTCACTATATACCATAGATGGTGTCCAAGTTGATAGTGGTCTTGAATGAAAAATATTCTACAACACCTCTAATGTTTGTATGGTTACATGAATTAGAGTTCGGTGTGCTAAATCCAGTTTATCATATGATGTCATACATGGAGGTATCGTATGTTCTTGACCCATATGAGGTCGCGTCGTGCTGCTCCAGCCGGCTCCACGCCGAGCACAGCTTCATCGCCTCGGCATTCATGTACGCGAGCTGCAACTCCACGGCGCAGCGCGCCTTTCTTGCGTTCCTCCCACCGGCCGTTAGCAACGTGTCACTCCTGGCCATCCCACTGTATGACCTCGTTGCCATCGGCGCTGCTCTCTATCGAGGAGAGCCATCAACCTCATTGCCTCGTCGCATTGGTGGCGGACCTCTTGCGCGCCGACACGCTCCAGGCTTCCCGCGCTGCCGTTGTCCTCGGGTACCCCTTCTTCCCCTCCAAGAAGTGCATGCTCTCCGTCGTGCTTGACCTCCCGCGCCTAGATGTCGAGGTGGACGGCGAGTTCTGCGACCTGCGGGAGCACGTAAGGCTGCCTGGATGTCTGGCCGTGCCCAGGAAAGGATCAGCGACCCCTACCATGGGAGGATCTAGGTGGTGGCCTCGGCGTCCTGGACGTCCGCCATCCATCGGTTGTGGGGATCCCGTGTGTTGTGCATGTGGCGATCTCGGAGATTTCTTCTCCACCGCATATTCAGAAGAAAACGGTGATTGGGATCTTGACAGCGATCTGCAAAAGGTTACTCAATGATTCATGCTAACACCAAAACCAACTTATCCACCGCAAATCCCATCAGCTAGGAATGCAACATTACGCCAAGAACTTAAGTAGATTTCCTAACACATAAATCACAATGTGTATCAGACATTGTCTATCAGATCTGACTACTAAAACTGAAACTGACATATAAACTAACCAAGAGGCACATCCTCTTTTGTTAGTACCGACCTTTTGGCATGTACAGGCATCCAAAAAAAGGATTAAGCATCATTTGTCATCCATCCTTCTCTAGAACAAAAACTGAAACTGACATGATGACATAACAGTTGATGCTATCTCAAATGTTCAAATTTTCAGTCATTCTCCCGAGAACTTCACTGATTTTTGTCAAGAACAAAACTTATGTTCTATGGATCAGTACCAACATATTCAGCATGTTTCTCATGTCTATCTCCACGAACAACTGCTTCGAAATCACGTACTGATTTTCATTTCATTTAAGGTTATGTACCCCGGCGTGTACACATCACTGAGACAATTTCAAAATATCATAAGTAAAAACCAACAGCAGTACACATCACTGAGACAATTTCACCCCAACAAATCAATCAGGAAAGCTGAGAGAAGGAGAGCTAGCTGGGCAACTTGCTGCAGCGCGCTCTGCATCTGTCCCCCGGCGTGCTAGAGAAATGCCAGTGGCCTGTATCGTGGCTCAGCAGCTATCGCCATGGAGCTGCTGCTCTCCGAACCATACCATTCCCATTTACAATGTATGTCATGAACTGTTACTTTACCAATAGAAACTGTCGGCTCTGAAGATGGTGGTGCACGTTTAATTATCCAAATGAACAACCCCAAAAGGTAAAAACTATTATCTTCTCATATTTTGGCTTAACCCTTAACAACAAAATTCGTACTGCCTTGCCATTTTTTGGCCTTATCTTCTTATGTTGATTAATTCCACATTTATTAAAATATCATTCTCCACATTACAAAATCAAATAAAATGGGATCAGAGTCTACCACCCGAACTATAAATGTAAGCAGTGGTGGTTTTGGTGATAGAAAAGTATAAGAGATGTAAATTCACTAATGCTACTAAAAGTGTCGGGTAACAGAAGATCATAAATTTTTTAAATCACAGCTAAGAATGGGATTTCACAAAGTGCCCCTTTATCCTTTCAGTCAAGAACTGAGAAATAATTTATGAAATGTAACATTTTCTTTGTAAGGTACAACAAATGAGCCCAATCAAGACAACAGGTAAGGTCACATATCCATCACAAAATTCAAATAAGCAGGAACTAAATGTTGATTAAGCCATGGCACAAAAGAAAACTGAAGAAGAGGGAGAGACAGATAGCTCACCACAATGACCACCTAATGAGAGCCATTGGGCACAGATATCATTTGCTTGCCCAGTACCCCGTGCTTGTCGATCAGCATGTGTGTGCAGTCACGGAATCTGAAACAAATAGTTTCAGTTGTAAGAAAAATAACAACAAACATGTAGAGGGCTCTCACACACTTTTTTTTGAAACGAGGCAAAAGCTTTGCCTTTTATATTGATATAGGAGAAG
The DNA here is from genome assembly GCA_947311845.1 of Poa pratensis. Classification (NCBI taxonomy): domain Eukaryota; kingdom Viridiplantae; phylum Streptophyta; class Magnoliopsida; order Poales; family Poaceae; genus Poa; species Poa pratensis. Next base: position 90,199,658 of record CAMZMU010000085.1, read on the forward strand.
CAAACATGACACGGCCGAGGCCAAAAAGAAAAAAACCATACATGACAGGGCATACTAGGCGAAAAGTAGCCCCGCTAGGATCCAAATCACCCTACTCCGTCTATTCTCTCAGAAAGATAAATCGTCATATCTTCAAAACGCAACTACGCGGCGCAATCTGGGGTCGGGAAGCAGATCAGGCGGAGACGTCCAGCGCCGACGGAGGCGGGAAATCGCTTCCCCCTGGGCCAGCAAGGCCAATCAAAGCTTCATCCGCTGCCGTCATGGACGGCAAGTTCAGCCTAAGGAGGGTACTCAACCCGCGGATTGCCGAATCAGAGAACGGAGCCTTCTTGCAGGTGTTCGTGAATTCTTTCGTAGCCTCCACCAGGGGCATAGCTCCAAAGTCGAACCCCATTTTCTTGTGTAGGACACGCTGCGCTTTGCCGACCGCAGGGAGTTGAGGCTTCGCCGCGAGCCTGCCGCTACGACGGTCGGGGGTGGGAAGGGCCGCATCAGCACGTGGCATTGGCGGAATAGGCATGGGCAGCAGCGGCGCAACCGGCAGGCTGAACAGATCCGCGACACTGCGTATCACGATGCCAGATGTGGGAGTCGTACCCGCAGCGTCAGCAACATCATCATCATCACTGTTGACATGAGTATCGGCAGCGAGGAGGTTTCCAATCGTAGCAGCCTCCGCGTCAGCGTCAATGACGTCCGCGACGGGCTCTAACTCCCTCCTCGCCCAGTCGCCCACCTCCTCGCCGTCCAGCAGTAGCTCCTGCTGATCCAGATCGGCGAGGCATGGTAGGAGCTGCTCCATCTCCTCGTCCTCATCATCCTCACTGGAAAATCCCCCGTCGCACAACGCGTCGCCAGGTGAGATCAACACCATGGTGAGGCCATCCACGCTCTCAACGTCCACGCTGGGATGTCCCCCCTCGCATGGCGTGTCGCCGGGCGAGAGCAGAACGGTGAGGCCCGCGTCCGGAGAAAGGAGCGGGTGACTACAGCAGACCTCAGGCAACACCTCCCCGGTCGCAGCCGTCGACAGGCACAAAAACACCTCCGACTCAGCCGTCTTGCGGTCGCCGACCTTTCCTTGCATTTGCAGCAGCCCCAGGTCAGTCCTCTTGTTCTCCGCCGAGAGCACATCGTCCACGCTCATCTTGTAGCACCTCTCACTAGCCAACACCCTCGCAGGGTGCGCATGATCCTGGCTGCCGAGCGAGAGGTCGCTGGAGGTAGAGCTCGTCGGCGCGCTCTGGGCGTGACGAGCATGAGTTGGCGAAGCGGAGTGACGGCCAGCGAGCTTTTCCTTCGACGGGACAAGACGCCGAGCGGGAGGACGAAGGACAGGGGCCGGAGCAGCGACAGGATCCAGCAGGGAGGCGACCGGCGGGGGCGCCACCACAACATCGAAGAGCAGGTGCCGCGGGACGGAGCCCAGCGCGGGGGCGACACAGTCAGCAGGGGCAGAAGCTTCGAGGTCGAGGGAGCCCGTGATGACGCTCCGGAGACACGGCGAACTCGGTCTCCCGCGCGCCGGCGGCACAGGCGTCGGCGGTGGCGCCGAGGCGTCAAAGAAGTCCATGCCGTGCTCGGGAACAACTCCACCACAAGGGGCCGACGACGGAGGAGGCGGAGGCCAAGGCTGCGAGCGCGTCGGGGCGGGTAGGGCGGCGCGGAGGGCTGTCAAGGGTGCAGGGCAATCTTGGTGGCAGTCGCGGGCCCAATGTCCAGAACGGTCGCACCGGTCACACCGCACTGGGTCACGGCAGGCCGCGGCGAAGTGGTCGCTGGCGCGGCACCGACGGCAGCGACGAACAGGGGATCGTCGAGAGCGCAAAGACGAGCTGGAGCTGGAGTGGTTATTGGAGGCACGGTTGGAGCGTGGCGAGCAGTAGTAGGCTCTGCGGCGCGACGGCATCGAAGACCGGAGTAAATTGGAGCCGTCGAGTCGATAAGGAAGTCGGGCCGCACCCGGGCGGCGCCGCTTCTTGGGGGTGAGATACTGGAATTTTTGTATACATACTGCACCTAGTACGCATCAGTTTAAACACAATTTATGCATGCTTATCAGATCACCCATGGGACTATGGGAGATGGAGTCGATGCCAACTTACTACCGTTCACTGGTTGTCTTATCTGCAAATTCTGAATGGTGTGCACCTCCATCAAGTAGACCAAACACGTATCCATGAATGCCGCCTTCAAAGACGAGCTCCGCTGTCTCCTACACCTACAGCGGGAAGCAGCAGCGCATGACCTCGACGGCGTCGACCACTTGCGAGCTGGACCAAAAACAGAGAAAAAATTCAGATAACAATGGTATTTCAGACATTATCTCAATAATTGATCTTGATGAGATGAAATTCGGATCTGCTGCGCCAAAGCAGCAACTGCAAATATATCTATAAGATCTAGAAAAAATTTGATACAAAGTAACTGGAAATAAAACAAATCAAGGAATTTTGGATGAAAACATGGGGATTTCAGTCATGACCCGAATACTGTACCTTTAATCAAAGGAAACGAGAGATGGAGAAATTGGAACAAAAAGAAATTGAGAAGAGGCAGGTCGCGCGTCCCCATCTAGATCCACAGGGGAGAGAGAGAGAGAGCTGCTCGTGCACTGCCTAAGAAAGAACAAAATCGTTGGGACAAAAACACACGAACCAAAGGAAAAAATCAAGAACCACGGAAGGAAAACCACGACATCTGCATATGCTGCACGAGTACGGCCATGTCGCTGGTGCCAAGGTCATCTGGCCTACTGTGACACCATGCCGCCGGATTCGTCGCCGAACTGTTGGATCCGATGCGGAGCTCTGTAGAGGCAGCCTACCGGAGACGGAGGCAGCTCATTCAACCGAGGCCGGGATGGATGCGGTGAGAGAAAATTGTTTTCGACTGTGACCAGGATGTCGGCTGCCTCAGCGTTGCGAGGCGACGACGGTAGGTGGTGATGCTAGACCAACTTGCCGGAACTGGACTGCGGGGGGATGGGCGAAGGTGGGAGAAGGTAGACGTGGGGGAGGCGGCACCGAAGGATACAGGAACGAGGTCGAGTCGATTCAGGCCGGCGAGCTCGGGGAAGATCGATGGCTATGAAACAAGCAGAGGACGGAAGGGAACATATCTTCATCTACGAAGGGGACATGCTCAAAGAGATGCGAGACAAGATATGGAAGAATCCCTCGTCTGGTTCAAATGCACCGTCGTTCGTCGGAAAGTGCAGGCTGTACCTGGTTCCCTGCAATGGGAGGCTGATCATGGTTCGCAGGAGCTTCAGACCAAAGCAGGGGCGTGGAAACAGCAGCTGCCCCTCAGCGGTCTATGCTTTCGATGACGCCGGCGATTCTTACGGCTGGATGACGGTAAGCAGCTTCGAGGGGCACGCGATATTCGTGGGTGACGCCTGCTGCAGAGCTTTTCACCGTCGAGGCTTCTTCCGGGAGCAAGATCAGAGAGAACCAGATTTGCTTCGTGGACGAAGAGCTGGCGGCCATTTTCGATGCTGGACGGGGAAGCATTGGACGCAGCCCTGTTCGCTATGTGCTGTCCTACGACGTGCGAAGCAAGTGCATCCGCACGTATCGGCCCTGTGAGCCGACACGGGCAGGCGCAGCCAGCGTGCCGGCCAGGGCGTGGCAGTGTGATGCCGTGCAGCGCTTACCTCTGCATCGGCACGGAACCCCGTCACTCCCGCCAAGGACGTACTCTGAAGCCCAGCTGCGGCTGTGGGAGGTGATGGACTGCCTCGGAGCACAAGAGCCACACTACACCACTAGAGTAGATCCTCCTATGGACGCTGCTGCAGGCAGACGCAAGTGTGTCACCGCAGTAGTGTTAGTTGACATCCCTAAAACAACAAATGGTCGCCACCAGTGGAGATTCGAGGGGAAACGCCGGTCCGTGCACCAGGCTGCGGAGGTGGCGGCACACAAAGCAGTCACATTCCTACGAAGTGCGTTCCGCAATACTTTGGACGACTGCCCGTGGAGTTCCATCCCACATTACCATACGCATGTCGACGACAAAGATGCAGGGGAGGAAGATCAACCACAACGACAAGACCACCCAGAGCTGAATTGGCATATCATGGATCTGCTAGAGTTTATCTGACATGTTTATGGCACCACGTTCTCGGTGTAGACTTTGGGATCACAAAAGAGCGGACCACTTTGGGAATGTTATTGTTGCAATACAGAAATACACCAATAGTATTTTCTTCATAATTTTACATGAAATCAAGTTTTTTTTTTAAATGGGGAAGCCCTAGCCTCTGCATCGAAAAGATGCATACGGCTTTTACTAGAATTCCATTGCTAGCGGTCTTTCCCCATTTTTAGTAGTAAAGTTTTTTCAATGAGGTGTATTTACTCTGAAACCAGTTGTGTTTTTTCTTCTTTGCTGAATTATTTATGGGTAATATTTTAGTTCCAATTATTGACAGAAGACATAATTCACAATTATAGTAAGTAAATGATGCTAACAAATTTTCTAATATATCCACAATAAGTTCTCTCCTAGAAGTAGAGCTGCAATGTACTCGCTCCGTTTCGACTTGCTGATGGTGCCTCTGGGAGACGCCAGCGGCGTCGGATGCGGATGCTGATGGTGCCTCTGGGAGTGCCAATCCCTCGGCGGGGGATGCGAGCTCCTCGAGGGACGTACCGCCTGAAGCTGAGATCCACGAGGTCTCCTCAGGCAGCGACGACCCGTATCTCGTCGTCCCCTCGCGTCGCATTGAGGAGGATGAGAGCGACGGCGATGAGGCCTCGCTAGGCCGTCGCGACCCCCGCACCAAGGCGCTCCACGACAGGAATGCCGAAGCTCAGGAGGAGGCGGAGGCCAGCACTAAGGCGGGCCTTGACAGGCCTGCCGAGGCTCTGAAGAGTGCGGAACCCAGCGCTCCGTCGGTGCGGCGGACGGTGAAAAGGTGGATTGACACTGCCGAGTAAGTCTCGTGTTTCCTTCCTGTTTGATGTGTTCTTGAGTGACCCTCTCGAGGGATTTCTGATTGCTTTCTTCGTCAGGCTTCCCACGGAGACGAAGCGGCGCAGGCTCCAGAAGGTCGGAGAGAGCTCCAGTGCCGCAGCGGCGTCTGCGGTGCCTGCTGCTGGGGAGCCACATCGCGAGGTTGCGGCTTTCCCTCCTCCTGCGGGTGTACGCCGCGAAGAGGTGGAGATTGAGGCGACGGTGCTGTCGCCTGAGCGACCCGCCACTTCCCCTGCGCGGCAGGAGAAGGCGGCGGAAGAGGCGGCGGAGGAGCCCGCGGCGTCTGCGCCGGAGAAGACGGCGGAAGAGGCGGCGGCGAAGGCCGCGACGTCGGCGGAGGAGCACTCGACGCCGAGACGGAGGGGACCGCTGCGCAGCCACCTCCACCAAATGCGGGCCCTGAGGCGACAGCGGCATCCCCCGAGGCCGCGGCGGGAGCGGCCACGGCGGAACAGGCCAATCCTGCCTCTGGCGAGCAGGAGGACATGCTCCACGGGCGGAAAGACGCCGAGGCCCCTGGAGGGGACACCGCGAGCCCCCGAGGGGCCCCTGACGCGAAAGAGGGAGAAAACTCTCGCCAGAGCCCCTAGGCGCGACTTGAGTCTGCCCCAAGCCCGCAGCGCCATGCCTCCGGGCCTTCGACGAGTATTGAGGCCTCCGGCCCCCTGGCGACGCGTGGGCCCTGGTTCCTCGTGGCCGGCGCCAGAGCGCAGTTCGCCGCGATGCCGCCTTTCGCCTGGCGAGGGAGGCGCTTGACGGGCTCGAGGCCCAGCACGTCGAGGAGGAGCTGTTGCAGCGGAGGAACGCGCTGACCTTGCGCGGGCTTGGACCCACCTTCATGAGACCGTACAGCGCTGCCGTCGGGAGGACGAGGCAGCCCAGGCGCGGCGTGAGGAGGTGCAGCGCTTCGCTGAGGAGGTCCGCGCCAGCGTTATCCGCGAGGCTGAAGAGACTCTCGCGGAGTTGAGTGTTAAGCGCGAGGCCCTCGAGGCGGAGACCGCTGCCAGGCACCAGGAGCTCGCGGCCCGCGAGGCGGCGACCACCGCCAAGCAACAGGAGCTCGTGGCCCGCGAGGAAAAAATCATCGCGGACTCAGAAGTCGTGAGGGAAAGCTTGGAGAAGTTCCGCGAGGACCTGCGCACTCGCGAAGGGCTGATCGTGAAGCGCGGGGAAGATCTCGACTTCCGTGAGTCAGAGCTGCGCAAGCGCGAGGAGCAACTTGAACAGGTCGAGAAGGACCAATCCGCGCAGCGGGAGAGCCTGGAGTCTCGCGAGGGCAAGGTGGCCCAGGACGAGGACTTCTACCAGAAGCGCCTCTTGAAGACCAACGAGAACTTCCACGTGAAGGAGGAGAAGATGAAGGAGGAGTCCGCGACCAAGGAGAAGCTCTTCCGCGACAGCTGCTCCAGGGAGTTCGCGAAGAAGGCTCGAGTTCAGGAAGAGCGCTTCACGAAGAAACGCGACGAGCTCAACGCTCGCATCAGGGAGCTCGAGCGGGAGAAGAGGCGGTTTGACTCCCGTCTTCAGGCTGCCCGGGACGCCCAGGTCCGCGCGGAGCAAGACCTTGCTTCCCTGACGGAGGACCTGACCGACATGCAGCAGGTGGCGCCCGTGGTGCAGCTCGTCGACGAGGCTCGAGACAACGCACAGGCTGCGCGGCTCTTGACGCGCCAGCGAGAGCGTATGTTCCGCTCTCTGGTGGTCCGTGCGCGGGCTGTTGCGGACCGCTTGGGGGCCCAGGCCCCCGCGCTCTCTGTCGAGGGGAACGCCGATGCCGCCACGTACCTCGGCTTCTTCGAGCAGCTCGTTGGCAACTTCGAGAAGGCCGTGACGAGCCTTGACCTTGTCGATACGAGAGCCCGAGCTCCTTGGCGTCGCGGTTGGCTGCATCTTCGTCAACCTCGCACGGCTCCATCCTGGTCTCGACTTCAAGGACGTGACGAAGCCCGTCGAGCAGAGGTGCCGCGGAGCTGAACGCCGCGGTGTGGCACGAAGTGGAGGGGTTCGTCCAACGCTTCAAGAGGGTTGAGGTCGAGGAGGACCCCGTCCAGGAGGGGATGGCGAGGAAGGCGCTGAGGAGGAGGACAACAGCGACCCTGCTGCTTGAGCTGCTCCTGTTGCAAGATGTGCTTGGGGCACGAGTTATCTTAGTATTTGTTGTTTTCGTTTTGTAATGGCTTGTAAGAACACTTTTATTATGTGCAAGTGTGGGCGCCCCTCGGGAGGCCTTTTATCTCTTCCTCATGTCTTTTCGCTCTACGTCGTTAGGACCCTACTTTCAGCGCAATAGCACCGCCGCTTCGGTATGCCGGAGTCAGGGCTCGACAAGGCTGGGGGTGCATAAGGCTTAGAGAGGTAAGGGCTCTCGAGGCACGATGCTCGGGAGCCCCCCTTTGACGTGCAAGCAGCCCATGGGGCGTAAGAGAGAAAAGGAGGCTCGAGAGGCGACGAAACCCGCGAGGGAGGAAACTCAACAAGTTCTGGACTTAGCTTTGTGAGACGTTTGTCTCGTAGAGGGCGTCCTGTTCCCTGACGAGGTGTTTTTCCTCTCGAGGCTGGTCTGGAGTTCCGCGGCCTTGTAGAGCGTCCTGTTTCCTGCGTTGGACAGGGAGGCATACCCACAAGCAATGCACGGTTGTACAACTCATGCGCGCTCATAGGTTTCCTCATGTGTATCTCACGAGGAGAATAAGCACCAAGGTCCTTGGTGAGGTGACGTGCACGGGAGCAGGCCCATGAGTCAGAGCTCTTTGAGGTAGTGTGCATGGGAGCAAGCCCATGAGCTAGAGCTCTTTGGTGAGGTAGCGTGCATAGGAGCAGGCCCATGAGTTAGAGCTCGGATCCTTTGGGTTTTGCGAGGCTGTTGGGATGTTCCCGAGGCACAGCCACCGTGCTCAGCCCCCGCTCGCGAGGTGCTGATGCATGTAAAATACATACATGAACTTTGCACTTTAATTGCTTATATTCCAATCATATTTGCATCATATAAGGGTTATATCAATGTTTTATAATGATTTTTTGGGAATATTCATTTATTCCCTATTTTTATGGAATTAACCCTGCACAGGCAGAAAACCCCGTTTTCTTATTTTAATGTTTCAGGGACCCAAACGTCAACGAAATCACCTGGAAATTTACGGGCGTCAATATTTGGAAGGAAGAAGACCTGTGGGCGAAGGAAGCAAACAAGCGGAGGCCTGAGGCCCGAACAGGGGTGGCCCACGCGGCCAGGTACTGTGGCCGCGTGGGGCCCACCGTTTGGCCCTCGTGGCTCCGTTGCCGTCGATCTTCGCTCCACCGACATAGTCTTGACCTAAAAACGCCTATAAAAAAGGTCCCCCGACGTTCTCTGGTAGGAGCGCCGCACAAACACAGAAACACCGAAATGGAGATCAGGAGCTGCAGATTGGAGGGGGAAAACTCCCGCGGGGCGCTGCCGGCATGGTCTCCATCTTCTCCATCGACTTCTCCACCGTCTCCATGATGAAGAGGGAGTAGTCCACCTCTGGACTATGGGTTTGTGGAAGTAACTTATGTATCTCTCCTCTCTTGAGCTTCACTAATTAGCACCGTATGAGCTGCTGAACATGATTACGGTCCCCGTTGTAATACCTTTGTGGTGGATCTTTATGAGTTAATATATGTTTGAGATTGCAATGTTTATTTCAGTTATGAGTATAGATGCATATTATGTACCCCGTTCTTGTCTACTTGTTTTGATCAAGCATGTTTATGAGAGCGTGTGTGGGGGAACGTGTGCATTAGTTGGAGTAACGGGGGTGGCTAGTGCAGTGAACGTGAGAGAAAGTTCTGCGATCCACTTTGGTATCTCTACCTTACTTTGTTGCCTCACTAGGGATAAACTAAAATACCATGCTACCGGGGATGTGGGTGTGACCATTGCCACTGCTCCATGACTAGATCTAGCATGTTCTTATTTTCACTTCATGTCATGATACTTAATGCTATACTCTGAGTTATCTTAATTACTGAGGTGTTATGATTTAGTTCGCATCTTGGTGGAGTATAAGAGAGGTTAATAACCAAAAGATCTCTATGTTAGGACGTGATGCCCATATATCTAAGTAACTTGTTATCAAACCCTGTGTTGCAATCTCATATGTTAACTTTGTGTGTTCCATTGTCTACCACTTTATAAAGAGAGAGTGCATTTGTGAAACCATGAACCCCAGTCCATTTTTAATCATAAGAAACACCTTTCCAACACCATATACCACTTTTCTATTTTCAGCCATCATTAAATCCGAAAATACAAAAATACTTTTCATCTTGCATACATCATTCAAAAACCCAAAAATATCATTTATCATTACATCCACCATCATTAATTGCATATTTATTTCTTGTTTGCATTGCATAACTATCCTGATATCATTCTTACACCTTGTGCTTGACAACCACAGGTGAGGTTGAGGACCAAAACATCTAACCTTGTTTTGTAGGTAACCAAAAGAAGGATAAGAAGATAAATCTACCACTTCAGATTCCCCGAGAGTTCGATATTAAACCCTCGAGTCACCCCTCGTGGGGAAAACTGTCTTCCACTTACTATACACTCTGCACTTGGAGTCTCAACCTAATCCCGTTTATTTTGCAGGTATCAAGCCTTGCTCTTCGGGACCATCAAGACGTTTTCTGGCGCCGTTGCCGGGGAATCGTAGCTGAGAGATTTATCCAAGGGTGTGCATCATCGCATTCATCTCACAACAAAGTCAACGTCACCAACTTGTGCTAACACCTAAGCTTGGGGAGGTTGCACCTACGTGAGCACCATCTTATCCATCTTTACTTACAAAGCAATTTATTTGTTTTGTTAGTGTCATTGCATATCATATCATATTTATTTCAGTTTTGCATAAAAAATCAAAAATACCAAAAAAACTTGCTATAATGGAAAAAAGAACCTTTTGGCCATTTAGTGTTAGGAACTTTCCTCAAGATATGAATATTCCAGTTGGAGAATTTGAGGTAGATCCTAATGTCACTAAAATGATTTATGAACACCGTTTTTCTGGGAAACCGAAAGAAAATGCTCTACTCCATCTTAACAAATTTAATGAAAGATGCAAAGTGTTAAACTTGACTCATGCCAATGCTAATGTGATCAAAGTAAAGCTTTTTCCTTATTCCTTAGCTGGAAAAGCTTTAGATTGGATATTAAAATGGCCACCTAAAATTTTAGCAATTGGTTTAACCTAAAAGCTTCATTCATTGAAAGGTTTTGTTTTTCAGAAATGGTTTACAATATTAGACAAATAGTTATCACCTTTAAACAAAAAGAGGATGAACCTATGGTAAAAGCATGGGAAAGGTTTAGAGGTATAGCTTATGGAATGGAACATGGCATGAGAGATTGGATGCTCATGCATATATTTTATAGAGGATTGTCTGAAACCTCTAAACTCTTTTTGGATAAGGAATGTAAGGGTTCTTTCATAAATGTTACTATTGCTGATGCTTACATTCTACTTGATGGCTTGCTTTTGGAAGTGAAAATTAAAGAAAGTTTAGAAAAAGCCCAAGTACCTGAAGATGTCTTTGATGACCGTTATGAAATATTCAACCTATACAATAGGGAAAAGAAAGTTGAGGAAGTTAAAATGCTTAATGAAGTCAAGGATCCTTTGCTTGACTTAGAAAATTGTAGCTTGCATGAATTAATATCTATCTTACAAAAATTTGCAAGTGATCCTTCCATCAACACTAACCAAGCAGGTTTTGGTTCTTATATTGCTAATCATGTCTTGAAAGAAAAGATTGCTAGGTACAACCAAGAGGCTATGATACCACCTAAGCTTGGGGATATGTGGATACCTAAGGTACTAGTAACTATTGGAAAAGAGACACACCATGCCATACTTGATCTAGGATCTAGTGTCTCTGTTTTATCTAAAGAACTATATGAAGTGCTTGAATTGAAAAATCTTGAAAAATGCTCTATTGAACTAGCACTTGCTGATGACTCTATTAAACATGCTTTGGGAAAAGTAAGTGATGTTATGGTAGAGTTACATATGACTTTTGTGCCTGTGGATTTTCTAATCATGGACATGGGGAGTAAAACCTCTAGTCCTATTATTCTTGGAAGACCTTTTCTTCGTACCACAGGTGCTATCATTGATTCAAAGGAAGGGAATGTAAAGTTTCAGTTTCCACACAAGAAGTGCATGGAACACTTTCCAAGGAAGAGGGAACCACCAAAGTTCAAGCTCCCTCATGAGCTTCGTCCACAAAAACAACAAGTAAGAAGCCTAGCTATATGGCTATAAAGAAAGCGCTTTGCGGGAGGCAACCCGGTTATTTTTGTGTGTGATTTTTCTTTGTGTCCTCTTGCTGTAACAAGAGATTTTGTGTCTAGTTTAGGTTCTGGAGTTTTAATAAAGTGCCAAGTTTTACCCTTTTTGGTTTGAAAAAGTTGCTTATAGCGTTCGGAGATTTTATTCCTGCACAAGTCAGTGCACGGTATGATTTTTAATTCTTATTCTGTAACTCCGAATGAGCTCATATTTGAACTGTAGTTGCAACTTTTCATCCTCTGTATGCATGAATTTTTCGGAATTTTTCGAGAAAGTTTGGTAGGGTAGAAAAATACGTTTTGCTGCTGTTTTTCTGGACAGATTCTGTCCCATTTTGTTTGATGCATGCTTTGAGCTTTTAAGTTGAATCTTTTTGATCCAATTGAGTTTATGAGTAGGCATACAACATTATACACTTTCTGGACATGTCATATGAATTTTTGTTCAAGGATTATATGCAGCAAGGAACCTATTTGTTTATCACTATTAATGCACCCCACAGAAAAGAGATGGGAGAAACGGTGTTTTGAAGTTTTTTCACAGGGATTGGAGGAGATGCACCAAGAGCTATCCAAGGATGGTGAAGACCATAAGCTTGGGGATGTGAAGACAACCCCGCTGGACCTACACACTCTCGGTTTGCACACGTCCAACTTCTGTTTTTCGATCGAAACACTTTATCGCATAAACTTGGAGCGTCGTTTTTGTTTTTGTTTGAGTCTTGAGAGACCACCACACTATCAATTATATATGAGAGAGCTACTGGAAATATGGGTTGAAATATGTTGGATGCTTTTATAAGATTGGGAAAAGGGATGTTTGACTTGATTTTTAATGATTATAGTTGCATGATTCATGAGCTTGTTTATGAGTAATAGTTTGCAAATTCTTTTTGTAGAGCTATCACTTATTCATGTTTTGGTGCTGATTGTTATTTACTTGGTTTAACATGGATTAGTTAGTTCTATGGACACTCATGCATGCATCTAGATGGTCAACTTTCTCCCTTTTGCTAGCCCAAAAACTCCAACAAGCAAAAACTTGTTTCCAACACCTTCAACCAAAGTTATTCCAGTGAGTCCACCATATCTACCTATTGGCTTTATGCTATTCCGAGTATGTTTAACATGTTGTTTGTGTTATCTTACCTCTGAATGAAAATGTTTATGTTATTGATTGCAATGGAAAAAATTGGTTATATAGCTCTCACGAACTTGATGCACAATGTTCTTTTATTTGCATAATAAAACTTGACCCATTGTGATTAAGATTATGATGTTTGTGGCTTGATGAATGTTTTGGGTTGGAAGTTAGCCCATATGTGCTGTCACATGGCAAGCTTTCAACACGCTCTTCATCTCATTTAGTTGATATCATGTGCTTTTGTCTATGGATGCTTATCATGTTGAAATAAATGTGGAAATAGAGTGAGTTTAAATGAGTTTGTGTAAATGGTTAGAGAGACGCCTGGGCCGCTAATCTAAGCCATGCATCATTCATGGTGGAAATTTACTTACATACTATGGTGAACCTTCTGTGATACACCTTGCAATAAAAAACTATTCCAAATGGTAAATAAAAAGGGTGTTGAGATTGTTCATTTTGTTTGTTTGTCTTGTCATTTTGATATGGGCTTGTTCCATATCTTGGGACAAGAGGTACCCCAGTTGACGCTCTTGATGATACTATTATGCTTACAATGATATTTAATTGAACTTGCTTTGTTTCCCAAGTTGAGTAACACATGGTGTAAGTACTTGTATTCAAGGGGCATGAGACATTCAACCCATTCTTTATCAAGCACACTACTCATATTTGCTTTCACTTTAACCTTAATCATTCAAGATGCTATGATAGGGGCAATGAGAGCTTGACACCAATGAATACCTTATTGCAATCATTAACTTAAGTAGAAGAGTTTGGAAGTTGGATGAAACTTATGCATGCTTTACCTCTACTCACATATACATCTTTCCAAAGTGTACACCTATCATATTCAGATTTTCATCTACACTCTATGACCATTGTAGGATGTTCTACTTATCATTATGCATACATGTGTTCCATATTACTTGCTACCATGTTACACTTTGTGAACTATCAATGAACATCCTTGTCTTGAATACTTGATATCACTTCATAAACTATTTGCATATTGCTACTCCTTTGAAGAATGAATCATTTGACTATATGTAGCAATAGTAATCATCTTTGATATTCATTGTTAAGTATTAAATTGCAAAGTCCATGTTAGTTTTATCATCTTCATACTCGAGGACGAGCATGGATTAAGCTTGGGGATGTTGATGCATGTAAAATGCATACATGAACTTTGCACTTTAATTGCTTATATTCCAATCATATTTGCATCATATAAGGGTTATATCAATGTTTTATAATGATTTTGGGAATATTCATTTATTTCCTATTTTTATGGAATTAACCCTGCACAGGCAGAAAACCCCGTTTTCTTATTTTAATGTTTCAGGGACCCAAACGTCAACGAAATCACCTGGAAATTTAGCGTCAATATTTGGAAGGAAGAAGACCTGTGGGCGAAGGAAGCAACAAACGGAGGCCGAGGCCAAACGGGGGTGGCCCACGCGGCCAGGTACTGTGGCCGCGTGGGGCCACCCGTTTGGCCCTCGTGGCTCTCGTTGCCGTCGATCTTCGCTCCACCGACATGTCTTGACCTAAAAACGCCTATAAAAAAGGTCCCCCGACGTTCTCTGGAAGGAGCGCCGCACAAACACAGAAACACCGAAACGGAGATCAGGAGCTGCAGATTGGAGGGGGAAAACTCCGGCGGGGCGCTGCCGGCGTGGTCTCCATCTTCTCCATCGACTTCTCCACCGTCTCCATGATGAAGAGGGAGTAGTCCACCTCTGGACTATGGGTTTGTGGAAGTAACTTATGTATCTCTCCTCTCTTGAGCTTCACTAATTAGCACCGTATGAGCTGCTGAACATGATTACGGTCACCGTTGTAATACCTTTGTGGTGGATCTTTATGAGTTAATATATGTTTGAGATTGCAATGTTTGTTTCAGTTATGAGTATAGATGCATATTATGTACCCCGTTCTTGTCTACTTGTTTTGATCAAGCATGTTTATGAGAGCGTGTGTGGGGGAACGTGTGCATTAGTTGGAGTAACGGGGGGTGGCTAGTGCAGTGAACGTGAGAGAAAGTTCTGCGATCCACTTTGGTATCTTTACCTTACTTTGTTGCCTCACTAGGGATAAACTAAAATACCATGCTACCGGGGATGTGGGCGTGACCATTGCCACTACTCCATGACTAGATCTAGCATGTTCTTATTTTCACTTCATGTCATGATACTTAATGCTATACTCTGAGTTATCTTAATTACTGAGGTGTTATGATTTAGTTCGCATCTTGGTGGAGTATAAGAGAGGTTAATAACCAAAAGATCTCTATGTTAGGACGTGATGCCCATATATCTAAGTAACTTGTTATCAAACCCTGTGTTGCAATCTCATATGTTAACTTGTGTGTTCCATTGTCTACCACTTTATAAAGAGAGAGTGCATTTGTGAAACCATGAACCCCAGTCCATTTTTAATCATAAGAAACACCTTTCCAACACCATATACCACTTTTCTATTTTCAGCCATCATTAAATCCGAAAATACAAAAATACTTTTCATCTTGCATACATCATTCAAAAACCCAAAAATATCATTTATCATTGCATCCACCATCATTGCATATTTATTTCTTGTTTGCATTGCATAACTATCCTGATATCATTCTTACACCTTGTGCTTGACAACCACAGGTGAGGTTGAGGACCAAAACATCTAACCTTGTTTTGTAGGTAACCAAAAGAAGGATAAGAAGATAAATCTACCACTTCAGATTCCCCGAGAGTTCGATATTAAACCCTCGAGTCACCCCTCGTGGGGAAAACTGTCTTCCACTTACTATACACTCTGCACTTGGAGTCTCAACCTAATCCCGTTTACTTTTGCAGGTATCAAGGCCTTGCTCTTCGGAACCATCAGGTGCGCATGGGAAAAATATGAGCGCGAATGAACATAAGAAAAACAACTCACCACAGCAATATTATGCGACGGCTTTAAGGCCCGTAGGTTCATGCTGAAAGGAAATTGTTCATTACACTTGGCGTGGCCAAGATAAAATCCGCCATGTCTGGGCATGGGGTTCCACACGGAGTGGCTGAGGCTTCTCGCGGCCCGTGGCGACGCGTTGTAGAGAGAGCTCAGATGAGGTGGCCCTCGTGGAGGGAGAAGCTTTTGTGAAGCTGGGAGGTGAAGAAGCATGCTTCCCTCTTGAGACAAAAAAATGCCTGCCGCGACGTGATCACGGGTAGAATTTGCGTAGGTGCTCGATGTTCCACGGGTTTTTGACCGGATACCGTCTTCCGTCTCGAGTCGTACCGCGCCGGGCCTGGCGATGTGCGCGACCCTATAGGGGCCTTCCCACATGGGGGAGAGCTTGTGGAGGCCTTCTCTGGAGAGTATCCTCCTCAGGACGAGATCGCCTATCTCGAGGGTGCGCGGGCGTATGTGGCGGCTGTGGTAGCGGCGCAGATTTTGCTGGTACTTTGCCGCCCGGAGGGCAGCACGGCGACGTAGTCCATCGAGCAGCAGCAGGTCATCATTGTGGAGCTCTTCCTGGTCGTCCTCGTTGAAAGCGAGGATCCACGGGGACCCATGCTTGATCTCGGTGGGGAGGACTGCTTCAGCGCCATAGACGAGGGCGAACGGCGTTTCTCTAGTGGGTTTTGTGGCAGTTGTGCGGATGGACCAGAGCACAGATGGAGCTCTTCAATCCAGTTCTTGCCGTGGGCCTTGAGGCGGTGAAGCTTCTTGTCTTGAGGCCCTTGAGTACTTCAGTGTTTGCTCGCTCAACCTGCCCGTTGCTTCATGGGTGGGCCACCGAGGCGAAGCAGAGCCGGGTGCCGAGGCTGTCGCAGTAGGCCCTGAAGATGCCACTGGTGAATTGTGAGCCATTGTCGGTGATGATGCGATTGGGCTAGCCGAAGCGGTAGGCCAGGCCTCTGATGAACTTCACTGCTGATCTCGCCGGTATGCTGCGCACCGCTTCAACCTCCGCCCATTTGGTGAACTTGTCGATGGCGACGTAGAGAGGTAGCGGTAGCCCCCGCTGGAGCGTGGGAACGGTCCCAGGATGTCCAGCCCCCACACCGCGAAGGGCCAGGACAGTGGGATGGTCTGGAGCCCCAGTGCAGGCTGATGGACCTGCTTGGCGTGGAATTGGCATGCTTCGCAAGCTTGGACAATGGTGGTTGCATCCTGAAGCACTGAGGGCCAGTAGAATCCACTCCTGAAGACCTTCCCCGTGAGGGTGCGCGAGGATGAATGATGGCCGCATTCTCCACTGTGTATGTCCCTGATCAGCTGGCGGCCTTCGTCTGGAGGAACACATTTCAACGCGACTCCATTTGGACGTTTGCGGTACTGGTCTCCCTCGTGAAGGCAGTATGACTTGGCCTATCGAGCAATTCTCTCTGCTTATGCATCCTCTTCAGGGAGGACTCCATCCCGGAGGTATTCTTTGATCTCGTCGGTCCAACCCGTCTCTTGATGTGTCATTGCTAACAACAGCGATCTCCTGAGGGCGGACCGCAGTTCGGTGCTCCAGATGTTTGGTGCCAATGGGAGCTCTTCGCCGATGTCCATGCCGGCTGCTTCTTTTGGCTGTTTCACCGACGCCTTGGTAAGCCTTTCCTCAAACACGCCTGCCTGCTGGGCCTCTCTCCGCGACGCTCGCCTGGCGATGTCATCTGCCTCCTGGTTCTCCTTTCACGGGATGTGCTTGAGCTCCATCCCCTTGAAGTGCTTCTCGAGCTTGCGAACCTCCTCGAGGTAGGCGGTCATATGACCATCCTTAGGCGTGTAGCTCTTGTTGGAGAAGTTGACGAGGAGCTGGGAATCGCCCTTGATGAGCAAGTGCTTGATGTTGAGGGCGATGGCGGCTCTGAGCCCGGCGAGGAGGCCTTCATACTCGGCGATGTTATTGGAGACCTTGTCAGTCGTGAAGCACAGCTAGACGGGTAGAAGAGCTTGTCGCCTTTTGGTGAGGTTAGGACGACGCCAGCCCCTGCGCTCTGGCATGCGAATGCCCCGTCGAAGTGCATGGTCCAGAATTTGGCACTGTTTCTCCATACGGCGCGGTTTCTGCCTCTCGAGGCACTTCCTGCTGCGTGTTCGTCCATTCGGCGACGAAGTCAAGTCTGCCAACCCCTTCCTTTGATGACTCTGGTAGTGTCGAAACGCAGGCCAAAGGGTTGCAGCTTGATGTTCCACCCTGCGACACGATCAGTGGCGTTTGGGTTGCGCAGAATTTGCTCCAGGGAATGATGTGACCACCGTGATGGGGTGGCCCTGGAAGTAGTGGTGCAGCTTCCTGGAAGCGATGAGGAGTGCGAGAGGAGCTTCTTGCTGCATGGTGTATCGCTCGCGAGCGTCCTGCAGCACCGTGCTGACGATGTAGACGGGATGCTCGACAAGCGTTGTCGATGGTGATGCAGCGCTGGGCTCTTCGCGGGGCTCTTCAGGGCCTTGTCGAGGTTTTCTTTGTGGCGAGCTCTCGGCGAGGGTGTTTGCTGGTTGCGCGGGCTCGACTTGAGGGCCGGGGCTGAAGAGGGTGCTTCCTTGTCGGGAGGCTCTGGGCTTGGCGTGGCAGTGTCCTTCTTTGCGAGGACTGGCTCTTCCCTTTCCGCCACCAGGACCGCGCTTGCTGTTTGTGGAGTGGCTGCTAAGTACAGCTTCAGATGCTCGCCGGGCCTTGGGGCGACCATGACAGGTGGGCTGGCCAAGTACTTCTTCAGGTCTTGAAATGCCTGGTCCGCCTCCGGTGTCCACTTGAACGTGCCAGACCTCTTCATGATCTTGAAAAATGGCAGCGCCCTCTCGCCGAACTTGGAGATGAAGCGGCCTGCCTAAGATGGCCATGCATCCCGCCAGGCGCTGCATGTCCTTGAGGCGACGAGGTGGCTGCATTTCTTCTATGGCCTTGATCTTGTCGAGATTTGCCTCTATGCCACGGTGGGACACTAGAAACCCGAGGAGTTTGTTTGATGGTACCCGAAGACGCACTTGGCGGGGTTCAGCTTGATGTTTACCTTGCGCAGGTTGGCAAAGGTCTCCCGAGGTCCTCCATGAGGGTGTGCTCTTCGCGAGTCTTGACCACGATTTCGTCACCGTAGGCTTCTGCGTTTCTCCCCATCTGAGCCCCCAAGGTTGTCCTCATGAGCCTCTTGAAGATGGCGCCGGCGTTCTTCAGGCCGAACGGCATGCAGACGTAGCAATACACACCACAAGGGGTGAGAAATGATGTCTTCTCCTCATCCTCATTCGCCATCTTGATCTGGTGGTAGCCTGAGAAGGCATCCAGAAAACAGAGGAGATCGCAGCCAACGGTTGATACGTGTATTTTATATCATCATTTATACAACTTATATTATCATATTAGAATGTTATTGGCATTGTTGTATCATTGTTTTTACATGTTTTAAATCATTTATGGGACTTTCATACAAAGTCCCTATTTTTGGTATTTAATTTCTGGGAGGCAGAAAACCTCCTTTTTCTAGTTTTTAATGTTTCAGGAGTTACAGGGACCCAAATAAGAAAAGGAAAATTGCACAGCTGGTTTTTCATCGGAGAACAGCAGTGGGAAGAAGATCGAAGGAGGAGAGCCACGAGGCCCAAAAGAGGGGGCCCACGTGGCCAGATTCTTTGGCCGCGTGGGGCCCATCATCCGGAGCCTCGGGCACTTCCTCGCTCGGGGCTTTTTAACACGCCTTCGTCTCGCCCGAAAAGTTACGCCCTAATTTTCCCAAGTCCATCCGAGGCCGCGGCGCGGCGAAACTCCTGATTCCCTCCGAGGGGGTCAGATCCTGCTGCTCCGGAGCTCCGGAGAAGGGGGAAATCATCGTCATCGTCATCATCTCCTCCTTGGCGTGGGAGGAGGCCTCTACATCATCACCATCACCAAGACCAGCACCATCTCCATCATCATCTCCGTGATCCACTCGTTCCCCTCGTAGTTTGAGAGTTGCTATACCCTAGATACTTGTCTTGTGCTACTATTCATGTTTGTGATTGAGTACTTGTCATTATTTGGATGAAGTTATATTTTCAGATTGTGTTGTACCACTTATGCCACTGAATATCATTATGTTTGCACGTTGTGAGTAGTTCCCGTATGTTCCTGAGGGCATAGGATGAATTGGCAATGATTTATATATGACATGTGTTGGTATTTTGTCTAGTGTTTATCTTTTTATGTGATTCTATGATGGTGTTGTGCGAACGTCGACTGCACAACACTTCACCTATATGGGCTCATAGGAGAACACCGTAGTGTAATGAATTGAGGAGACTTGGGGACATGTAAACCTGAGACCGAGTCATGAAGTTGCATTATAGGGTATTAGTATCGGGGACCTTAGAGTGTAATGCTATGGTGGGACTTTATGTCTTAATAATTTTGTGCAGTCATTTACTTGGCCACATGATCCATCATAAGGGGTTTAGTTTATTTATTTAGCTTACCTAACAATGGCTCCGTCCAAAGAAGATTAAAACTTGACAAGATATTCAACGTGTTGTTTAATAAATCTCTATGCCTAGCATATCCATGCCGCCTCGGGAACGTTTTCACATATAAGTTACACATCACTTGAGCTTGTCCTCTTGCCACATAAGGATTGGGCTTTCTCTCTTTGAGAGCTTTTACTTGCTATCATTTATATTCAGCATTTTTACATTCTTGCAACTATACAACCAAAAATCCAAAAACACTTGCATCTTTTGTTTTATTTATCATTCTTGCTAACCAATACCTTCAGCTCCTCGTGGGTTCGACAACCTTTTCTAATCGAAAGGTACTACAATTGATCTCCTGCACTTGGGAGTCATCAAGACACTTTTCTGGCGCCGTTGCCGGGGAGCGTAGTGCTATTGGTAAGAAGTTTGGTAAGGAAACTTGAAAGCTGAATTTTATTTACTGTTTTATCTCATTGTTATATGGCATTTATGAATCGTGCCTCGCTGCATCTTGCTTTATGAAAGTGCTTATGCCACTACTCCTAAAGTGGTTGAAACTACTGTGTCTGAGGTACCTAAAGTGGGATTTAAAATTCCCATTGGTCATGTTAAAAGAGTTATGAAAAACCATTTACAGGGATGGAACTAAGTCTGCACGTGAATACGTGGAGACAATTGAAGACATATGTGCTTATTTAGGCTTCCTGGTATTTCTGAGGATCAGGTAAAAAGGAAGCTATTATTTGTCTTTATCTGGTAATGCTCGTATTTGTTCAGGTCTTTGGATGAAGAAGTCATTATTGAATGGAGTATTTGAGGAAGGTTTTCTTTCTTAAGTATTTTACTCCTAAAGAAGCTTATGAGAACCGCTGCTATATATTTAATTTCTGGCCACATCTGGGAGAGAGTATTACTCAAGCTTGGGGGAGGTTAAAGGAACTCTTCGCAAGAATCCTTGTCATGATCTTACAAGGAAAATTATATTGATAAACTTTTATGTGAGGCTACCGATAAACAAAAGGAATTTCTGGATAATTCATCTGGTGGAAGTTTTACAAATAATACTGAAGAAGAAGCATGGAATTTATTGAGACTATCGCTGAGAAACACTTGTCATTGGGATCTTGATAAAGGTAATGAGCCCTATTTGGACTATGGATATTCATGTGTAGAGAACTTCTCTACTTCTATTTTGTTTAAGAATCTGAGTGATAATTTTGGTCTTGATGCTTATGTTATAATTGAGATAGCTAAAACTTTTGCTGATCATGTTGGTGTTCCTAAAAGTGGGTTTGAAGTTTATGTTGAACCTATTAAACAATCTATTGTTGTTCCTAAAGTTATTAAACAGGTAGAACTGTCATCTGTGACAATTGAAGAGTATGTTGAACCACCTCCATCCAAACCAAGTTAAGGAGAATTTACTTATTGCTGTTACTAACAAGAGTAAAAGAAGATGTTCTCAGCCTTATGAACAGGTGGAAGTCAACAGTCAAATTTCGATTATCAAACAATTAAATGAAGAACACCCTGTTGATGTTTATTTATGTGAAGATGCTACTAAAGTCATTAAAGGTAATTCGGCCAAGGTTGGAAGCCTGTTATATCATGCTCTATTGGGACTTCAAGTTATCATGGTTGTGTGATATTGGAGCAAGTATTAGTGTCATTCCATATTCTCTTTATCTTGAAATCAAGCCTGATATTGATCCTATCATTATGGAAGAGACAGGTATGACAATTCAACTTGCTAATAAAGATTATATTAATCCACTTGGAATTGTTAGAGATGTTGAAGTATTGGTTGGCAAAATAAAATATCCTGCTGATTTTATTGTGCTTGGTTGCCCTCAAGATTCATTTTGTCATATCATTTTTGGTAGACCTTTCTTACACACTGTTGGTGCTGAAATTAATTTGCTTAAAGAGAAAGTGTTTATTAAATGTGCTGGAGAAAAACTTGAATTCAACTTTTCTAAATTTGCTGATAAACATTCAGAGAAAGAGCCAATTTCTGAAGATGTAATTGAAACTCTTGCTCATATAGCTGCAGCTTCATCAGACGTGGTAGAACGTTATATGCTTAATCAAGATGAACCATTTAATGATGAAGAAAAAGATGTTTTGGAACAAATATTATGGCAACAACCCCCACAATTACAATTGCATATCCCACCTGATAATTTAGGGTGCTACCACCACCTAAAGGGGATCCTAGTTTCGAATTAAAACCTTTGCCTAAAATTTCTGAAGATGTAATTGAAACTCTTGCTCATATAGCTGTAGCTTCATCAGACGTGGTAGAACGTTATATGCTTAATCAAGATGAACCATTTAATGATGAAGAAAAAGATGTTTTGGAACAAATATTATGGCAACAACCCCCACAATTACAATTGCATATCCCACCTGATAATTTAGGGGTGCTACCACCACCTAAAGGGGATCCTAGTTTCGAATTAAAACCTTTGCCTAAAAATCTTAAATATGCATACTTGGATGAGAAGAGCATATATCCTGTCATTATTAGTGCTAACCTTTCAGCTGAAGAAGAAGAAAAATTACTTGATGTGCTTAAAGCTCACCGACCAGCCATTGGATACTCTCTTGATGATCTTAAAGGTATAAGCCCAGCTCTATGTATGCATAAAATTAATTTGGAGAAGGATGCAAAACCTGTTGTTGATTATCAACGCCGTCTCCATCCAAAAAATGAAAGAAGTGGTAAGAAAAGAGGTAATAAGACTTATTGAAGCTGGTATCATTTATCCCATAGCTGATAGTAAGTGGGTTAGTCCTGTTCATTGTGTTCCTAAAAAGGGTGGAATGACTGTTGTTCCAAATGATGAGGATGAACTTGTGGCTCAACGTACTGTTGTTGGTTATAGGATGTGTATTGATTTCAGGAAGTTAAATAAAGCAACTCATAAAGATCATTACCCATTGCCATTTATTGATCAAATGTTAGAAAGGTTATCTAAACACTCTCACTTTTGCTATTTAGATGGTTATTCAAGTTTCTCAGAAATTCCTGTCCATAAGGATGATCAAGAAAAGACCACTTTTACTTGCCCATATGGTACATTTGCTTATAGGAGAATGCCATTCGGTTTGTGCAATGCTCGTTCTACTTTTCAAAGATGCATGAATGCTATATTTGCTGATTATATTGAAAAGATAATGGAAGTTTTTATGGATGATTTTTCTGTGTATGGTACTTCCTTCGATAATTGCTTGTTCAACCTTAACAAAGTTTTGCAGCGTTGTGAAGACCAACACTTGGTTCTTAATTGGGAGAAGTGTCACTTCATGGTTACTGAAGGCATTGTCCTTGGGCATCGGATTTCTGGAAGAGGAATAGAAGTTGACCCAGCAAAGATAAGAAGCTATTGAAAAGCTGCCATACCCAAGGGACATCAAAGGTATAAGAAGTTTTCTTGGACATGCAGGTTTTTACCGTAGGTTTTTAAAGATTTCTCCAAAATATCAAAACCTCTGACCAATCTTTTGCAAAGGATGTTCCTTTCTCTTTTAATGATGATTGTATTGAGTCCTTTAATATTTTGAAGAATGCTTTAATAAGTGCTCCTATTATTCAACCTCCTGATTGGAAATTGCCTTTTGAAATTATGTGTGATGCTAGTGATTATGCAGTTGGGGCTGTTTTGGGCCAACATGTTGATTAGAAACTGAATGTTATTTATTATGCTAGTAGAACACTTGATGCTGCTCAAAGAAATTATGCTACAACTAAAAAATAATTTTTAGCAGTGCTATTTGCTTGTGACAAATTTAGACCTTATATTACTGATTCCAAAGTCACAATACATACTGATCATTCTACTATTAAATATTTAATGAATAAGAAAGATGCTAAGCCTAGACTAATAAGATGGGTACTTTTATTGCAAGAATTTGATTTACACATTGTTGATAGGAAAGGGGAAGATAATCAAGTAGCTGATCATCTTTCTAGAATGGAAAATATACCTGATGATCCAATTCCTATTAATGATAGTTTTGTTAATGAACAACTTGCAAATAATGTTTCTAGTGCTAAAGTTGCATCTCCATGGTTTGCCAACTATGCAAATTTTATTGTTGGTAAAGTTTTACCACCACACTTCACTTTTCAACAAAGAAAGAAATTCTTTTATGATCTTAGACATTATTTTTGGGATGATCCTTTTCTTTATAAGAAAAGTGTGGATGGTATTATTAGACGTTGTGTACCTGAGCATGAACAACAGGCTATTATAAGAGATTGTCATGACAATCCCTATGGAGGGCGTCATGCAGGAGATCGTACACGTGCAAAGGTATTACAATCTGGTTTTTATTGGCCTACTTTATTTAAGGATTGTGCTGAATATGTTAAATCTTGTGATAAATGTCAAAAAGTAGAAAATATTGGTAGGAGAAATGAAATGTCTATGAATTATTCTTTACCACTTGAGCCATTTGATGTGTGGGGTTTTGACTTTATGGGACCTTTCCCAGCATCAAAGACAAAGCATACTCATATTTTGGTTGCAGTGGATTATGTTACAAAGTGGGTGGAAGCAATTCCAACCAAAAGTGCAGATCATGCCACAGCAATGACGATGCTTCAGGACATCATTTTCCCCAGGTTTGGTGTTCCTAGGTTTTTAATTACTGATGGTGGTTCTCATTTCTTACATGGTATTCTTAGCAAAACATTGGCAAAATATAATGTTAACCATAGAGTTGCATCTCCTTATCATCCCCAAACAAGTGGACAAGTTGAATTAAGTAATAGGGAAATTAAACTCATTTTGGAAAAGACAGTGAATAAGTCTAGGTCTGACTAGGCACTTAAAATTAATGATGCATTGTGGGCTTATAGAACTGCTTTTAAAAATCCTATGGGAATGTCTCCTTATAAAATGGTTTATGGAAAAGCTTGTCATTTACCTGTGGAATTAGAACATAAAGCTAGATGGGCTATTAAACAATTGAACTTTGATTTTAAAACTGCGGGAGAGAAGAGAATTCTTGATTTAAACCTACTAGATCAATGGAGAAATGAAGCTTATTGATAACCCACAAGTATAGGGGATCGCGTGTAGCCTTTTCGATAAGTAAGAGTGTCGAACCCAACGAGGAGCTGAAGGTAGGATAAGTATTCTCTCAAGTTCTATCAACCACTGATACAACTCTACGCACACTAAACGCTTACTTTATCTAGGAAATAATACTAGACTACAATACGGGTATGAGAGATAGCTTTGCGAGATAATAAATACAAGAAAGTAAATGTTAGTGCTGCAGCAATAAAATACACTAAGTAACCATATACTAACAGTACCATGAGTGTGGAAAAGTGGTGGTAATTGTGGTGGCTTTGTCCAAGATTAATTAGTGAAGGTACTTGGTTCATTGTCTTCGATGCAGTTTTCTATGTGGGAGAGGCTAAATATACATGCACTCCACTACTTGGGATTACAAGTACTATATGATTGGATTGTTAGCAAGCATCCGCAAATACTAACAATGCATTAAGGTTTCCCCAACCATAGCCTTAAGTTCAAGGTCCTCTTACTCCCATACGTGCAACTAATCGGTTCGCGTTCTCAGGTTTCTGTCACTCCGGCAGAACTTCCCCCGCTTCGTTACAAATACTACCAACCCTAGGGTGTTTGATCCATGCGCGCACAAGTATAATGGACACCAAAGGACAGCACCATATAGACATACAACTCTAATGAACCTCATGCATTCAATTAAGCAATCAAAAGACAAATAAACTACGGAAACATGATGTAAATCATAGGATAAATATTATAGCATCAAACACCATGTTTACATAGGACGGTACAGAGGTTTGTGGGAGGATGAACCACTGAATACAAGGAGGAGATGGTGATGGAGATGGCGGTGAAGACGGCGGAGAGGGCAGCGCGGCGGCGCAGGGCGGCGGCGGCGCCGGCGGTGCGGGGAACTCCTTTCCCCGCCGCCGGCAAGCTTGGGGAGCGCCGCCCCTTAGCCTCCCTCCTTCATGGCTTCTTGGGAGCCCTCCCCCATGGAGATGGGATCCATGGGGGAGGCAAAAACGTGGCTTTTGGTGGCTGAAATTCGTGGGTGGAGGAGTCCTCCACGAATTAGGTTTCCTCCCTTTATATATCTTCTCGGATTTCCGTCACCCCCTTTTAGGGTTCCACCAAAACGGGCCTACAGGCCGCGTCCGAACTCCGATTGGGCTGATCTCGGGCTTAAAATCTTCGTATGGAAAATTGTGACAACTTTCGTAACAGCCAGGTCTCCATATAACGTCATCTTCGAGGGTCAAACTGGCAATCTTCGTAAAAAGTTCTCAGACAGATTTCAGGAAAGTCCCAATTCGACTCCAACAAGGTTTCCTCTTGTATTCTTGATAATTTCTACACATCAAAGAGTAAAACAAGAACATTGTGCACTTTTGCAACTATTAGTAGGTTAGTCCAAATAAATAATAAACTTAATATAAAACAAGTGCTAAAAGCATAAAAATGGCATGAAACAATCAAAAATTATAGATACGTTTTGGACGTATCAACATCCCCAAGCTTAATTCCTGCTCGTCCTCGAGTAGGTAAATGATAACAAAATAATTTTTGATTGTAAATGCTATGATCAGGTCTTTAACAATTGCATGATGTATGGATAATAAAACTTAGCAATCATGTTTCCTAATGAAAAGTATCAACGAACTAAGAGCTTATAACATGAAATTTATAAACATCAACAAGATTGTAATGACCATAATAAAGCATGATAGAGTGGTATCTCGCTTGCCCTTAATTGTGGAGCAAAACATAAATGCCAAGGCACCTCTGAAGTTCAAGTGAAGACTAGATATAGAGATATCAAAGATAAAGCATCATGGTTATACCTCAATTAATCGTATTCTGGGACAAGCACATTACACTAAGAACGACAGCTATGCTCTCGAAGAAGTGCTCAAAGAAAGGATGGTGACTCAACATAAAAATAAAAGATTGGCCCTTCGCAGAGGGAAGCAGGGATTAACACGTGCTAGAGCTTTTTGTTTTAAAAACAGAGGTAAAAATGTTTTGAGAGGTGTTTGTTAATTGTCAACGAATGGTAGCGGGTGAGAACAGTATTCTACCTGTCAAACGGACTTTTAAGAGCGGCTCCCATGAAGGACGTTATTTCTACCAGCAAGGCAGATCATCCCTCTTTCTCTTTGGTTTACACACATTCAGGTATTTCACTGTTTGTCATTGCTTACTGATGAATCAGGGCAAAAGTGTGAAGAGAATTAATTGGTTAAAGTTGTAATTAATTGGGACTGGGCACCCCGTTGCCAGCTCTTTTTGCAAGTTATTGGATAAGCGGATGTATATGCCACTAGTCCAGGTGTAAAAGTCCATTTGACAAATAGAATAAAGAATAACCACACTAATTCCTCATGAGCTAGTAAACATTGACACAAAAAGAGAAATATTTTGAAGGTTTTAAAGGTAGCACATGCAAATTTACTTGGAATGGCTTGAAATACCATGCATAGGAATTTTTTGGTGGACTCTTTGGGATAACTTGGTTTTAAGGATTTGGATGCACGAGCAGCATTCCCGCTCAGTACAAGTGAAGGCTAGCAATAGACTGGGAAGCGACAACCACGAGAGCGATAACGGTCATAATCATGCTTGCGACAAAATAAAATTAACGGAGGCATAAAAACGATACTAAAACTCTGAGGCAAAATAGATCATCAAGGCTTAATTGACTTTTATTTTTCAGTCATAACATGTGTGAGCATGTGCCAAGTCGATTCAAGTGAATTATTCAGAGGAGGATACCACAATACCATACCATCTTATGAACAGGACAATGCATGTTGATATCAAAATAACATAATATGCACTATTAGCTAGTTGAGACTAACCATAAGAAAACATAAACTACTAAACAGTATTATTCACACATCATTTTTAAGTTTCAACAAGTAATCCATTAACCAAGTAAACATTGAAAACAGAGGATAAATAAAATATGTGACGATCCACTTATTAATGTAACTGGTGTTTGATGCTAAGATAAATAGATAATAAAATACAGCCGCTTCAAGTTTAGTTAAGTTCCTATGTTGCTCAAAAAACAAAGTTTAAAGGTTTGCAAACCGTGGGGTTATTGATGAAGAGGGATGCGGGGACATCCCCAAGCTTATGACTTTGGTAATTCTTCAATATTCCATAGTTTGGTGTTCCTTCATTCTCTGTGAAAAAACTTCAACACAAAAACTTTCCCATTCTTTTCTGCGGTTAGACATTAGTACAATAGATAATATTTCCCAAGTGCTACTATTAAACCAAATAAAATTTTGTTTTTAAGTTACAGAAAGGTTGCTTAAATGGCCAACTTATAAATGAAAGGTAAGAACCATTAAAAATCAAATGAAAACGAAAAGAGGCCACTCTTGCAACAAAAGTCAGAATCTGTCCAGAAAAACAGCAGCTGGAAAACGCAATTTTTAGGTGCACTTAAACATGCCCGAAATTTTAGCCAATTTTTGTACATGCAGAGGATTAGGTGCTACAACATCAGTAATTTTTTCGTGATTTTTAGAGCTTCCAGTAAAATATGAAAAACCGCGCAATAAGCAGTAGATACCGAAAACAGAAAATCACTTTTTACATATGTATCAACTAAGCTAAATGGATAAAACTTGGTACTTTATTTTTGATAAACTAAGAAACCAGAGGCTAAGCAAGACCTAAACATGCTAGCTACAGCAAGGAAAACTCTAAAAAAAATCAAAAGTAAAACCCAAATAAAATTAAAATAAAGAACCAAACAAAGAAGCAAAACAAAAGAAAATATTTTTGTTGTTTTGAATTTATAAGTGAAAGTAAAGAAGCAAATGAAACCAAATAAGAGCCTAATAAAACTAAATAAGGTAAAACCAAGACATATAAAAGCAATTATAATACAAGTTAAGACAATACATATCATGTGGACGGGTAATATAGAGTATGAACGAGACAACCTCATGTTAGTTGATGAATAGGGGGATGACTCGGGCATCCCCAAGCTTAGATGATTGTATCTTCTTGAATATGTTCTTGGGATGCACCTACACATCCCCAAGCTTGAGCTCTTGCGTCTTCTTATTCATCTCATATCACCATATTGATTAGATCTTATAAGCTACATCCACATAAAACTTCACAAAACTCATTAGTAGGGTTAGTACTCATTAAATAAAATACACTCATGTTCAAGCATTGACAAGTTTTATAATTTTTACTCAACATTAGCCACTGTATATACTAAGATGTTCATGATTTCCGTTGTCCGTCGAAAAACTAATGAAACTAACAACACCAAGTACAATATCTATTATATATTAAAAGCAAAATGCGTTAGTTTTCGAGACACCACGTTAAGCCACATCATTTAAATTAATTTTAGCAGTTAGATCTAAAATATATGGCTAGGATGTAACAAGAGATTTATAGTTACGTAACCGTAAATTTTGGTTTGACACGTTTAATTTGTGTATACAGCAACACGTGGATGTGAAAAAAGAGAGACCCAACCAGGTACGTACTATCAATTTAGCCCAAGCTAAAAAATACTAGCTGCGTCACGTTCCCAATACCACGATGGATTAGCTTTGCGTATCGAATATCAAAAAGAAAAAAAAACTGGACATACCGTGTGTGTACAGTTCATAGCATCTGTCAATTGCTCCTGGGAAGACATGTCACGAACTCACGATCCAAAAAAAAAAGCTTCTGCTCCGGCTAGAATATGGTGGTACACGTACAACAAAAAAGAGATACTGACTTTCTTCTATTGGGAAAGGAAAAATGCTATACTAATATATACTCACTCCGTTTCAAAATATAAGACCCATTTAAATTTCACTAATCAGCGGCGTACAATTTTAAACACAAAATTAATATATTGACACATGAAATTAAAAAGGTTGTAAGACGAGCAACAAAGACCAGCATAAAAATTAATGTGCCTTATATTTTGGACGGTAGTGTCGTTTGCCATTTAAAATATAATCTACTTTAGTGAGACACGTATGGTGCAAAAACATATGTTTCATCACTGCTGCCAGTTGGAAACTAGCACCTTCCTACCCATATAACCGCACAACGGTTCTCCAAAATTAACTACACTTATAATGTATTGAGTACAAAACATACATCGAGATGATAAAATTTGAAAATAAATTTAGTTAAATCATTCTACCCAAGGATTCATCGTATCCCGACACACAATCCACACAAGCTATACTAAAGGCCGAAGTCGGGAGGTTTCAACATGGACGAAGCCACCACTAAGCTATCGACAAGAACGTCGATTTCGTTTTAAAAGATAATATCCCTTAAGTAGACACACATAATAAAAATAGGGTGTTGATATGTGGTGATAAGAAATACAAGCACCCCTCTAGCTATCCGACCACACATTGGTTATCTAAGACATCTACATTTCTAATTTTGAGTTGAAAACATAAAAGAGCAGCTCATGAAAAATATTCTTTTGCAGGTTGCGCATCTTGATGTGATAATACTTAAAGTTTAAAAGTTCCACACCGACATAAGAAACACACAATCTTCACGAATTTCAGTTTAATTATGAAAACATGGTTCCTGAATATTTATTTTCTTAACTCTATGCATCTAGACCATATGGGCACATCACCAATGATAAAACAGCTAACACAAGAAATAACCAGGTTCTTCTCAAATTAATTTACTGAATGATAAACTCATAGTATAATAGTAAAAACTTGAAAAATAGAGATGTAGTAGAAATTCCTATAAACGCCAGCCTTCTAATTGTCAATTTGTTTAATCCCTTTTTATACAAATTTTGGACCCTAAGTAATATATATTCATAAGTATCACCAGTAACACATTATAAAAATAAAATATTTTAAAAAAAGTTAAAAAATAGAGACATGCACAAAGTAGGGATCAAATAATATATGGACCTAGACCGATAGCTATCACGAAAAATGCGATGGTTGCACATAGGAAGTGACAAAACGCATGAAAAGAGCTATATTGCGAGGCTAGATAGGATCTAATGGTGAATATAAGTCTGATGTGTCATCCTAATGAATCTCAAAGTTGTTATAAGTTCATTATTATCGAGAGTGTGTTGGCATGTGGTTATTAGGGACACAAGCTCCCTTCTAGCTATACTAGCACACATTAGTTCTTTAAGGTATATGCATTGCTAATTATCTTTTCAAAACATAGAACAACATATGAATGGTGAATACTGAGTATACCCCAAATCATAATTATTCGCGACAAAGAAATTAAAGATATTGCCGACATATGTGATATATTATTTACTACATCATTATTGTTGGTGTTGGAAAACTCAAAAGACTACAATTTTTTAACTATATATAATACAGAAATTGAACTCGCCTACTTATCTAACATCATACAGAAAATACATGGCCATTTATAGAGATAATGTAATAATCCTTGGCCTAGAAATTAACGTTGTTTCAAGATACTACGTATCTGCATATGTCATATTTAAGTGTATGGTGGTAGAGCCGTATTAGTTCTTAGTACATAATGTGATATCAATGAAAACACAATTTCATTCTTTGCAGCCTTAAACATACTAAAGACAATGCCCTCGCACATAATAAAAATAGGGTGTTGATATGTGGTGATAAGAAATACAAGCACCCCTCTAGCTATCCGACCACACATTGGTTATCTAAGACATCTACATTTCTAATTATGAGTTCAAAACATAAAAGAGCAGCTCATGAAAAATATTCTTTTGCAGGTTGCGCATCTTAATGTGATAATACTTAAAGTTTAAAAGTTCCACACCAACATAAGAAACACACAATCTTCACGAATTTCAGTTTAGTTATGAAAACATGGTTCCTGAATATTTATTTTCTTAACTCTATGCATCTAGACCATATGGGCACGTCACCAATGATAAAACAGCTAACACAAGAAATAACCAGGTTCTTCTCAAATTAATTTACTGAATGATAAACTCATAGTATAATAGTAAAAACTTGAAAAATAGAGATGTAGTAGAAATTCCTATAAACGCCAGCCTTCTAATTGTCAATTTGTTTAATCCCTTTTTATACAAATTTTGGACCCTAAGTAATATATATTCATAAGTATCACCAGTAACACATTATAAAAATAAAATATTTTAAAAAATAGAGACATGCACAAAGTAGGGATCAAATAATATATGGACCTAGACCGATAGCTATCACGAAAAATGCGATGGTTGCACATAGGAAGTGACAAAACGCATGAAAAGAGCTATATTGTGAGGCTAGATAGGGTCTAATGGTGAATATAAGTCTGATGTGTCATCCTAATGAATCTCAAAGTTGTTATAAGTTCATTATTATCGAGAGTGTGTTGGCATGTGGTTATTAGGGACACAAGCTCCCTTCTAGCTATACTAGCGCACATTAGTTCTTTAAGGTATATGCATTGCTAATTATCTTTTCAAAACAGAGAACAACATATGAATGGTGAATACTGAGTATACCCCAAATCATAATTATTCGTGGCCAAGAAATTAAAGATATTGCCGACATATGTGATATATTATTTACTACATCATTATTGTTGGTGTTGGAAAACTCAAAAGACTACAATTTTTTTAACTATATATATAATACGGAAATTGAACTCACCTACTTATCTAATATCATACAGAAAATACATGGCCATTTATAGAGATAATGTAATAATCCTTGGCCTAGAAATTAACGTTGTTTCAAGATACTACGTATCTGCATATGTCATATTTAAGTGTATGGTGGTAGAGCCGTATTAGTTCTTAGTACATAATGTGATATCAATGAAAACACAATTTCATTCTTTGCAGCCTTAAACATACTAAAGACAATGCCCTCGCATTTGTGAGGGCCACCACGCTAGTTGAATAAACAAAGAAATCTGTCAAAACTGAACAGTCCGTAAAGATGGCATTCAACGAGATAGTTAAGTAGCTCAAATCGAAAAACTTTAGTCTAATGAAACAAAGATAATAATCTCAGGTTTATGCACAAAAAAATTCTAGTCAAAATACTATTCTGAGATTTATCACGATTTTATTTACAGAGAAGCACAAAATCTGTCTAAACAGAACAGTCAGTAAAGATCGAATTTTTCGACCTACCTACGTACCTTAAATCAGAAAAAGTTAGTCTAACGAAAGAAAGCTAATAAGCATCACTTTGCACTCAAGAAATTTCAGATCAAGATCACGTTCTGGTGATTTTAAACATTTATATGGTGGAGCACAGAAAATATGTTTCTGGACAGCAAAGCAAAACTATCAACTTTCAATTAACTAAAGACTATAATTAGCATTTTATTTTTATGTACAGAGGTATATACACAATATTTACAATATTTACATGTTTTTAATGAAAAGATTCCATGGAAAGATTTGTTTTGGTTTCATAGGCATGAACACAAGTGTTCAAGGTCGACCCCCATTTAACCATTACTCATCTTTCCAATCACTTTTCTTTTTGAAAACGTTTTTAGATAACAACTACACCTAATTTTTTTTGTAATTCGCATTCCCTATCCATAGTAAGATAAAGAACAACTTGATACTGATAATAAAAACTACTTAGAGATAAAGCAAACAAGTGCACACAAGAACATTAACCTACGCTATGGCTCCCCGGCAACGGCGCCAGAAAAGGTCTTGATAACCCACAAGTATAGGGGATCGCGTGTAGCCTTTTCGATAAGTAAGAGTGTCGAACCCAACGAGGAGCTAAAGGTAGGATAGGTATTCTCTCAAGTTCTATCAACCACTGATACAACTCTACGCACACTAAACGTTTACTTTATCTAGGAAATAATACTAGACTACAATACGGGTATGAGAGATAGCTTTGCGAGATAATAAATGCAAGAAAGTAAATGTTAGTGCTGCAGCAATAAAGTACACTAAGTAACCATATACTAACAGTACCATGAGTGTGGAAAAGTGGTGGTAATTGTGTTGGCTTTGTCCAAGATTAATTAGTGAAGGTACTTGGTTCATTGTCTTCGATGCAGTTTTCTATGTGGGAGAGGCTAAATATACATGCACTCCACTACTTGGGATTACAAGTACTATATGATTGGATTGTTTAGCAAGCATCCGCAAATACTAACAATGCATTAAGGTTTCCCCAACCATAGCCTTAAGTTCAAGGTCCTCTTACTCCCATACGTGCAACTAATCGGTTCGCGTTCTCAGGTTTCTGTCACTCCGGCAGAACTTCCCCGCTTCGTTACAAATACTACCAACCCTAGGGTGTTTGATCCATGCGCGCACAAGTATAATGGACACCAAAGGACAGCACCATATAGACATACAACTCTAATGAACCTCATGCATTCAATTAAGCAATCAAAAGACAAATAAACTACGGAAACATGATGTAAATCATAGGATAAATTTTATAGCATCAAACACCATGTTTACATAGGACGGTACAGAGGTTTGTGGGAGGATGAACCACTGAATACAAGGAGGAGATGGTGATGGAGATGACGGTGAAGACGGCGGAGAGGGGCAGCGCGGCGGCGCAGGGCGGCGGCGGCGCCGGCGGTGCGGGGAACTCCTTTCCCCGCCACCGGCAAGTTTGGGGAGCGCCGCCCCTTAGCCTCCCTCCTTCATGGCTTCTTGGGAGCCCTCCCCCATGGAGATGGGATCCATGGGGGAGGCAAAAACGTGGCT
Source organism: Poa pratensis (assembly GCA_947311845.1). Lineage (NCBI taxonomy): Eukaryota > Viridiplantae > Streptophyta > Magnoliopsida > Poales > Poaceae > Poa > Poa pratensis. Next base: position 90,234,268 of record CAMZMU010000085.1, read on the forward strand.
TTTGGTGGCTGAAATTCGTGGGTGGAGGAGTCCTCCACGAATTAGGTTTCCTCCTTTTATATATCTTCTCGGATTTCCGTCACCCCCTTTTAGGGTTCCACCAAAACGGGCCTACAGGCCGCGTCCGAACTCCGATTGGGCTGATCTCGGGCTTAAAATCTTCGTATGGAAAATTGTGACAACTTTCGTAACAGCCAGGTCTCCATATAACGTCATCTTCGAGGGTCAAACTGGCAATCTTCGTAAAAAGTTCTCAGACAGATTTCAGGAAAGTCCCAATTCGACTCCAACAAGGTTTCCTCTTGTATTCTTGATAATTTCTACACATCAAAGAGTAAAACAAGAACATTGTGTACTTTTGCAACTATTAGTAGGTTAGTCCAAATAAATAATAAACTTAATATAAAGCAAGTGCTAAAATCATAAAAATGGCATGAAACAATCAAAAATTATAGATACGTTTTGGACGTATCACTTATGAAAGTGCCAGAATGTTTAAAGAGAAAGTTACGATTTGGCATGACAAGAAAATTAAGAGAAAAGAATTCAAATTAGGTGATCAAGTTTTATTATACAACTCTCGTTTCAAGTTTTTTTGCAGGGAAGTTGGCTTCAAAGTGACAGGGACCATTAGTGATACAGGAGGAGTACCGTTCAGGAGCTATCCGTCTTCACGGTGATATGAAAGGTAAACCTCATGTAGTCAATGGACAACGTCTTAAACATTATATTGCAGGAAGGAGCTTCATCAGAAAGGTGGAGGAGTTGAATTTAAAGACACCGGAGGAGGTAATTGCGAAGAATTGTGCAGTTTCAGAAACCAAAAATCAATAATAGGTAACTTTTGTGTTGGAAAGTTTCTCAGAATTGCGTAAATTTTTACGGGAGTCATTTTTTATGGAAATTAATGTGTGGGACAAGAAACCTGGAAGGAACGGAGCCCCGAGGAAGGAAAGAGGGGGTCCCACGCGGCCAGATTCTTTGGCCGCGTGGCCCACTCCGTTCACCCCTCGGAGTCCCGTTTCGTCTCGTTTTCGTCTCCGACGCTTCGTCTTGACCTAAAAACCGTCAATATATACCCCCTTCCACCGATCTAATCTCGCACCGAGCGTTCTCGAGCGATCTTTGCTTTTGCTGTTTCTGTCTGTCAGGTTTTAGCCATGTCTAGCTCCGAATCCAACCATGAAGGGGAGAGCCTCCCCAAGGGAGGTGTTGTGAACCACTACCTCAACTCCGTGATGGCACCGCCGAAGATGATTTCCTTCATGAAGGGTGTGATGCTCGTGGAGGAGGTGAAGCCTCCCAAGACCACCGGCACGGTGGAGGAAAGGCTGGATGATCTGGAGGAGAAGACCTTCGGGTATGGCACTGTTGTTGAACGCAGCCTTGATGCTCATCACTTCATGAACCTGGAGCCGGAGAAGAAAGTTGAAGAGTACAAGGAGAGGCTAGAAGATCTGGAAGAAAGATACAAGGACGTCATCGAGAAGTTGGACAGGATCCAATGCTTTATGTGGGATGTAGAGAACCAGAACTGCGAGTATGAAGAACGCTTCAAGAAGAATGCAGAAGCTGCTACCCTCAGGTATAATAATCCACCTACATCTTTCCGTGATGGAAGGCCTTCCCATGGAATATGGAGGAATGGGAGGAGGAATATGAGAGAGAAGAGGCTGCAGCAGAGGAGGCTCTAGCAAAACGTCAAGCTTGGGGGAGTTCAACCTTGTCTTTATCTTTACTAGTTTATCATATCTATCTAGTCATGGTGTGTTTTGCTTTTATCGTTTAGTTATCAATCTCTCTTAGGCGTGTGTGAGCTCATGGAGCATTATCATGTATCCCTATTGTGGCACCCCGATCCAGATGATCGAGTTACCCCATATACCAGTCCCAGAAACACTGAATATATGACAGCTTGATAAACAAAGGCAAAACCAAATATATTCATAAGGCTTCGAGTTCGAACAAATACAAGGTTACAACACGGGTGAGGCTCCAGCTCTTGCGCAACAGGCGCACACAACAGTATGTACATTATTTTTCTAACATCGAGCCTCTAGCGGAAGTCGTAGCGGAAGCGAAGATAGTAGCGTGGCGAGAGCGGCCTTATTCCACAGGGTCCTGCCTGGAATACGGGTTCCTAGTTCTCGTACAGCGGGTACTCAGCGACGGGTGCAGCAGGGTCTGGCCACATGAAAAGCCAGGTGAGTACATGGAATGTACTCGCAAGACATCAGCCCAAAAACAAACAAAGTCTATCTATATGGCATGGCATAGTTCAGAAAGTATCATGGCAGGAGTTCGGGTGCGAGGGAGAGTCCAAGCTTAACGGTTGGACAAAACTTACCTACTTACCTTGGTAGGGACATTTTAGGTCATCAAGTGAGATCACGTTTCTCACTCAACAACTCGTAAACACAACTAGGCTACCAAGCCTCTAGCCAACTCTGGCTTAATTCACAACTTCCGAGTCCTTAGCCAACTCTGGCTTGACTCCCAACAGTTCCTGTGTTCGTTGGTCTCAACTTAAATTATTTCTCCAAGTTCGACTGGACTGACTCATAGTGTGACTTGACCCAAACATCGTCCCATAACCCAGGGACAAGGCTAGACATCCAGATTTACACTCTCGAGAGGTTGCAACTTTTATCCACACGCTGAAGTCTAGGCTTGTACCGTCGGTACCGAAGTACTAGAACCGACCACGGCGGCAGCACAACCCCATACTTCCACAGACGTTTACTCTACCAAGACACTCCCTGTATAGCCACCGACATAACTCTATGCCTTATGCAGAAGTGAATCCGGCACGTCCCCAACCCATGAGCGACGCCTAGCTCCGGAACCTTCGCAAGCCTAGCCCCGACCAACTATGGTAACCGACTAGACTTGCCAAAGAGGTGGCATCAAAGGAGGCTGATAAAATACCCGGCCATGGTCCGCCCACACGGACGACGCATGGTTGTGCTGGTTGTGTTTGGTGAGTGGCACTACGTGACTCAATCTAGTCGAGGGAGGTGATTATCTTCTTAGTCATTTTGTTTGATTACAGACATCAACATTAACAAGTAACACAAGGTAACCACATAACAATAACAGCACAGAATAAACATATCACTTGCAGGTAACATAACAATAATAATACCCGGTGACTATGGCGGTTCCTCCGGCCGGTGTCACCAGGGGTTAGTGTTTACAGAATAAATAACATAGTGTTTTAAACGGATAACCGTGGCGGTTCCTCCAGCCGGTGGTCACCGTAAAGAATGAACCGAAAAGCACTCATAAGAATGAGAGAGCATCCATTCCACTCGAGGATTATTCCGACGTGGTGTCAGCAATCTCGGCAAAAAGAACCAAATGGAAAGTCAGCGTCCCAAGCGTCGCAGTCCAGGTGGCTTACGCCAACCACGTTTGACGGAGGGACAAGAAGCAAATAACTCTTTTGGCAAATGCCCCCAACTCCGAGGATCATAAGACGACATTCGTCCGCTCCTCACCTCGGCGAAGAGGAAAAAGCAAACAAAGCCCCGCAAGCGCGAGACGCACAGTTGTAATATTTCCCCCATTCCTTCGACTGAGGCGGTTCCTCCGGCCATTGTCTAGGGAACGGGAGTGATGCACAGATAAGCAGCTATAAGGTAGTGCAACAATTTAAAATGCAATATGGCATGTGAGGTGCAACAGATATTAATTCAACAGTCAAAATATTTCCTAAGTTCGACCAAGTTTGAAATTGGGTTGGTGGCTTGCCTTCGGGTTCGGGATCAACTCCTACTCCGTCGGAGAGGTTTGAATCTATTGAAACAAGACGAACATGCATCAAAAATCCCTCCTAGGTCATTTAAATAAATGCCCAAAAAATAAAATCCAAATAATTCTTTTCTGGTTTTATTTGAAAGAGAAAATTCAAACAAAGCCAACAAAATTGGTTTCATATTTTTCTGACCATTTTTCAGAGAGATATTTCAATTCAAAGTTTGGTTTAATTTCTGCCCTTTTCCAACAGAAAAATAAAACAGAAAAACAAAACAGAAAACGGTTCGGAAATGTTTAAAAACCTGACCAGTGGGACCCACTGGTCAGTGACTCATAACCCGAACCGTTTTCTTCTCCACCGCGCGGAAAAAAAACAGAAGGGCTCCGGCGATGCTCCGGCGAACTTACCGGCGTCGATCCGCGGCGGCTAGGGCACGGGAGAGGGGAGGGAGAGGATGCGGGAGGGCTCGGGAAGGCGTTCTGCAGCCCGTCCGTGCACTCACGGTTGCCGGAGAGGTTGGGTTGGCTCCAGAGCTTCCTCGCCGCGGCGCCGACGATCTATCGAGGACGGATACGTCGATTCCGGCCACGGCTTGCTCTGGCGAGGGTGTCTACGGGTTCGCCATGTTCTAGAGGGGCTGTGGGTGGAAGGCATTGGTCAGGGGAACAACTACGGCGAGGAATTTGAGCGGAGGCCGTGCGGCGGCGTCGAGCTCGAATCCGTCGCTCCGGTGAGCTAGGGGCTTGGATACTGCGGTGGAGGAGGCTAGGGTGCTCGAGGGAGGTGGGATGGTGGTCTAGGTGCTCCGGGGAGGGCTATTTATAGCGGATTGAAGTGGTACCGATAATTGGCGCACGGGGGTGGAGTTCAGTGCTCGTCGTCGCTGTGCTGTGCGGCGTGTCGTGGCTCCAGTGGCGTCTGTGGGCGTCCTAGAGCATCACGAGCACACAGGAGGGGGAGGGGAGGCACGGGGGAGGGCAGTGGCTTCGTTGCTGTGCACGGCAGTGGCGATGCAGCTCCGGCGGTGCGTCGTCTTGCTGCTTCGCGGCTTGTGGCGAGGAGGGGAGGTGCGACGCGTGTTGGTGCGTGGTCGTGGAGGTGCTGTGGAGCAAGGGGGGCACGGGGAAGCAGTGGAGGTGCAGCGCGGTGGCGGCCACAGTGGCGCCGCGGCGCATCGCCGTGCGTTTGGAGGCTAGCGGTGGAAGGGTTGCCGGCGTCGGGGAGGAGGTGGAGCGGCCTGGGGGAGGTGGAGGTGGCCGTGGTGCGGCTAGGAGAGCGTCTGGGGGGCCGTGGCGTCGCCGTCAAACACCTGGCGACGCTCCGGGCACAGGGAGGCCCGTGGTGAGCACGGCCAAGGGCATGCTGACACCGGCTTTAGGCCATATCTCGCGAACCGCTGAACCAAATCGAGTGTGGTTTGTTTCGTTGTGCGCCAAATGGAAAATGCAGCAACTTTGCTGACTATTGTTTTGCCAAAATCGAAAGTTGGTCTATAGGATATTTTGAAAAAACAGTTCTGGCCAAAAGGAGAAATGTTGTTTTGATGGAGTAAATCAAATGTAAATGGGTTCCTAAAATTCCCTGAGGTGTGTGTGTCCATTGTGGTTGTGTCTAGGGCCTTGGATCACCAGGAAGAAAACATTTGCTTTGCACTTTGAAAATAAAGGAGAAAATAGGCAGAAACTAAAGTGGGGTGTTACTCCCAAATTTTGTAAGTAAGGTATCAAATGTTTTCGCATAATTGGGCTATATATTGCCTAGGGGTCATCCCCTAATTTTAGCAGAATTTTTGGAAAGATCTTTGAGGTACTTCCTTTGTAAGGCCAAAATAATAGGATTTTGGTTATTGAAATAAAAGAAAATATTGAAATAATATTTTTGGGTGAAATGAGCCAGCAACATGTTCACCAAGTGGGAGGGAATCCAAAACATAAGATCCCAAACTTGGACAAGATTTGGTAAAAGTTTGAGAGTTTAAAATAGCAGTGAACACAAAAGAAATATTAATTCCCAAAAATCCAATAATAGATTTTTAAAGAATTTTTTTGAAAAGACCAAATTTCAGGATGTTACACCTATCTTGTGGTTTATCAATGAATATTAAAGTATGGTGTCATCCATGATTCTCTTGTTTGGAGATTTATGGGTAACACTCATGCAAATGAGCGTGGCATATTTAGAGGTTTCAGTCACATCTTGCCTTGAATTTAATTAACTTGAGTGTGTTGGACAATTGTAGAATTATCTCATTATAAAATAAGTAAAGAGAATGAGTCAATATGACTTGAAAATTAATAGTTTAAGGTTGAGATATAGTCTTGTAGGATAAAAAGTTAGGAATGGTTAATGAAAAGGATATGAAACACTCTTGCTAGAATCTAGTATCTTTTGAGCAAATTAATGAATCATGGATATTTCAATACTTATGCGCTTGGAAACTGAATGAAAAGGAAGACACCTGAAAATTCAGTTAGCCTTGGAAAGTGTAAAATAAAGGTTGTATAGAGCATAGGAACTTGATTCAAATATCCACGACTAAAGTTTGCACTAGTTACTAGTGAAGCAAGATTGTAAACAATCTTATATCTGTCTTTTCATTTGTCTTCTTTAAACTTGTTATCCAATGAGAGTTTATCTTGTCTTTAAATTTCAGCAAAGTATAAAATATTATAATGCTTGCCATAAGGAGCAAAAGCATGTGAAAAAGAATATGATTCAATTGTCCAACATAAAATGGTTATTTGCTTTCAAAAGTAAGGGGTGATTGCTAGAGCTTCTACTTATGTTGCCCTTATGTGTATGAGTTTTAGTTCATTAATCTTTCATTGCAATTGAATATGATGATGATACAATGCTCGTATTTATTTATCAACCATAAGTCCATTGATGCATGTAATGATCTATGTCCTTACTTACTCGAGGACGAGTAAAGGTTTAAGCTTGGGGAGGTTGATACGTGCATTTTATATCATCATTTATACAACTTATATTATCATATTAGAATGTTATTGGCATTGTTATATCATTGTTTTTACATGTTTTAGATGATTTATGGGACTTTCATACAAAGTCCCTATTTTTGGTATTTAATTTCTGGGAGACAGAAAACCTCCTTTTTTCTTGTTTTTAATGTTTCAGGAGCTACAGGGATCCAAATAAGAAAAGGAAAATTGCACAGCTAGTTTTTCATCGGGAGAACATCAGTGGGAAGAAGATCGAAGGAAGGAGAGCCACGAGGCCCAAAAGAGGAGGGCCCACGCGGCCAGATTCTTTGGCCGCGTGGGGCCCATCATCCGGAGCCTCGGGCACTTCCTCGCTCGGGACTTTTTAACACGCCTTCGTCTCGCCCGAAAAGTTACGCCATAATTTTCCCAAGTCCATCCGAGGCCGCGGCGGCGGCGAAACTCCTAATTCCCTCCGAGGGGGGTCAGATCCTGCTGCTCCGGAGCTCCGGAGAAGGGGGAAATCATCGTCATCGTCATCACTTCTCCTCCTTGGTGTGGGAGGAGGCCTCTACATCATCACCATCACCAAGACCAGCACCATCTCCATCATCATCATCATCTCCGTGATCCACTCCGTTCCCCTCGTAGTTTGAGAGTTGTTATACCCTAGATATTTGTCTTGTGCTACTATTCATGTTTGTGATTGAGTACTTGTCATTATTTGGAGGTGAAGTTATATTTTCAGATTGTGTTGTACCACTTATGCCACTGAATATCATTATGTTTGCACGTTGTGAGTTGTTCCCGTATGTTCCTGAGGGCATAGGATGAATTGGAAATGATTTATATATGACATGTGTTGGTATTTTGTCTAGTGATTATCTTTTTATGTGATTCTATGATGGTGTTGTGCGAACGTCGACTGCACAATACTTCACCTATATGGGCTCATAGGAGAACACCGTAGTGTAATGAATTGAGGGAGACTTGGGGGGACATGTAAACCTGAGACCGAGTCATGAAGTTGCATTATGAGGGTATTAGTATCGGGGACCTTAGAGTATAATGCTATGGTGGGACTTTATGTCTTAATAATTCTTGTGCAGTCATTTACTTGGCCACATGATCCATCATAAGGGGTTTAGTTTATTTATTTAGCTTTACCTAACAATGGCTCCGTCCAAAGAAGATTAAAACTTGACAAGATATTCAACGTGTTGTTTAATAAATCTCTATGCCTAGCTGTATCCATGCCGCCCTCGGGAACGTTTTCCACATATAAGTTACACGTGACTTAAGCTTGTCCTCTTGCCACATAGAGGATTGGGCTTTCTCTCTTTGAGAGCTTTTTACTTGCTATCATTTATATTCAGCATTTTTACTTTCTTGCAACTATACAACCAAAAATCTCAAAAATACTTGCATCTTTCATTGTTTTATTTATCATTCTTGCTAACCAATACCTTCAGTTCCTCGTGGGTTCGACAACCTTTTCTAATCGAAAGGTACTACAATTGATCTCCTGCACTTGGGAGTCATCAGCGGTGGAGTCCACGATTTGGTCTATTCTGGGCATCGGGTACGGGTCCTTGGGGCAGGCCTTGTTGATGTCGGTGTAGTCGATCCAGAGCCTGCCGCCCCCGGTGTGCTTGGGGACGACCACCGTGTTGGAGATCCAAGTGGGGTGCGCAACTTCTCGAATTATGCGTGCTTCTTTCAACTTTTCCACTTCCTTGATGATGAACTCTTGCTTCTCTGGCGCCTGGTGCCGCGCTTTTTGCTTCACTGGGCGTGCGTTTGGACCCACGGCTAAGTGGTGCTCGATCATCTCCCTCGGTACTCCGGACATCTCTGACGGTGTCCACGCGAACATGTCAGAGTTTGCCCTGAAGAAGGCGACGAGCGCGCTTTCCTATTTGGTACGCAAGCCAGCGACTATGGTGACGCTAGCCCCCGAGCCGCTGGCGTCCAGCGACACCTTCTTCATAGCTGCCTGCTCTTTTGAAAACAGCGGCTTCTTCTTCGCTGGCCTCTCGAGGGGCTCCATGTCCTCGTCAGCAGGGAATGCCACGGCAGCGGCCTTGTAGGCGTCTCGACAGAGTGCATTGCGTCCTGAACTTGACCGTGGATGGAGATGGTGCCGCCGCTGCCTGGAATCTTGACGATGTTGTACGCGTGGTGAGTGACGGCCATGAACTTCGCGAGGGCGGGGTAGCCGAGGATGGCGTTGTAGGGCAGGCCGATGTACGCGACGTCGAAGTCGATTTGCTCGGTGCGGTAGTTCTGCTGCGTGCCGAAGGTGACCGCGAGCCTCACCTGCCCCAGCGGTGTAGTGGAGCCATTTGTCACCCCCGTGAAGGGCCTGGAGGGCATCAGCCACTCGTATGGCACTTGAAGATGTTCGAAGGTCTCGACAGAGATGACATTCAAGCCTGCTCCCCCATCTATGAGCGTCTTGTTGACTGCGATGTTGTGGATGGTGGGAGTGCACACCAGAGGTATGGTGCCGACGGCCTTGGTCGACTTTGGGTGGTCCTTGGAGTCGAAGACGATGGTGTACTGCGACCACTTGAGGGGTTGGGACGCCTCAATCCCTGGAAGCGCGGCGTTGACCTCGCGAGAGAACTGCTTGAAGCGGTTGTTGGACTTGGGCGCCTGAGACCCGCCGAGGATGCACGCTATCATCCCCTGGGGAGCCTGATAGCCTCCAGGGTTCTCGTTAGGGAGATTGTTGTTTCGCCCGGCGGGGTTCACCTGAGCCCCCTACTGCTGGTAGTTGCTGCGGCGCCCGCCCCCGCTGCCGCCATGGCCTCCGCCGCGGCCGCCGCGGCCTTGGTTCCTCTCGCGTTCCTTGCTAAGCTGCTTGAGCTCCCAGCAGTCTTCAGTCGCGTGGTTGTGCCTGTTGTGGTAGATGCAGAATGGGCGATTATCTACTTTCTTCTCGCCCGCCGTCGGAGAGGCCTCGCGAGGCTGCTTGGCGTCAGGCTCTGCCGCGAGGACGGCGGTGGTCTTGCGCTTCTCGATAGGCTTCCTCCTACATCTGGACCTCTCAGGAGGCTCTTCCTCTGTCTCTTGCTTGACGAAGAGGAGGCCCTCTTCAGCCTTGGCACACTTGTCTGCCAAGTCGAAAAGTTTCACCACCGAGGTGAGGGTGTCGTGAATGCCGAGCTTCTCGAGCATCCTGCGATTCGTGACGCCCTCTCTGAAAGCGGAGATGACGTGCGAGTCCGGGATGTTCGGGATCTTGTTGCGGACCTGGCTGAAGCGCTGGATGTACCTGCGGAGGGTCTCGTCTGGCTTCTAGCGCACCGCACGGAGATCATTGTAGGTGAGGGCGCGCTCGTACGTGCCCTTGAAGTTTGCGACGAAGACCTTGCAGAGCTCCTCCCATGTGTCGATGGTGTTCTCGAGGAGGTTCATGAGCCATGAGAGCGCTGAATCCTTGAGGGCCATGGAGAGCCAGTTGGCCATCACCTTGTCGTCGCCTCCCGTGGCTTGGATGGAGACGGTGTAGAGCTGCAGAAACTCCAGAGGGTTGGTCCTGCCGTCGTAGCACGGAGGGAGATCTGGCTTGAACTTCACCGGCCAGACGACGCGGCGCAATTTGCAGGTGAAGGCGATGCAGCCTGTGGCATATGTCACAGCGCCGCCGGCGAGCGCGTTGCGGTTCTGGCGGCCCGCGGCTGCAATCTCCTGGACGACGCGGTTGTGGCGGTCCCGTTGGCGCTCGATTTCCACGCGCGCATCCGCTGGAGTTCGCTGCACGATCTGGCAGTCATGCGGCGAGGATGCGTGTGACGCGGCACGGTGGTTCCCCGCCGGTGCTCCAGCTGGAGGAGGTGGCGGCGGAGGCGGAGGGGGAGGAGGAGCGCCGTGCGCTATGTTCCCTCCGCGTCCGGAGTGGTGCACCAGCGAGCGAGAGGGTGCCGGCGTTGGAGCAGGTACGGCCGCGGCGTTGATGAGCTCCTCGAGGCGCCCGAGCCAGATGTCGTGGCCCGCCTGCGTGGGGCGGTAGTGCAGCAGCTCCTACGCCGTGAGCAGTGCAGTGGCTGGGCTGGGCGCCACCCGGCTCTGCGTGGAAGCGCTTACGTTCCTGGATGGGTGCTGGGAGGAACCCCGCGAGGGCTGGGACACCTCGCCGAGGTTCTGAAGTACTCGACGTCTCGCGAGGGAAGCCTCGCGAGGTGGCGCAGACGTGCGCCAGGACTTAGTGGTATTCCAGACAAGGGAGGCCCTCTCGAGGAAAAGATCCCTCGCGAGGCTCGCCAGGCTGAACGTCTAGTCCTTAGCAGAAATACTCAGTAGAGCGTCGAGGGCTGTGGCAGGCCGGCCCGTGGTACCCTGGTTTCCACTGGGCCGACAACCGTAGACAAGGTGGCCATATACTTCATCAGAGATGACTAAAATACCGAGCTTGCTTGCTATATCCAGTGGCGGAGCCACGTTCAGACCAGTGTGGTCACTTGACTACACAGGTTTTTGGAAAATCCTTTGTACATAGGCATAAATCATGAAGAAAAAATTAATAAATTAGTAAAACCACATGTATTTGACATCACAAATTTAAAATGACATCACAGCCTTCACATCCTGGCTCCGCCACTGGCTATATCTGCAATCTAATAAACATGCAAGCATGTGGTAAGCTCTACTGCAATAAAGAAAAACAAAGGCTACATAGTACCGTACAAATGCCATACTAACCTTGGCCAAATGTTCGTGTGTATACACACTACCACAAGGGTTATTGGGATTAGTAATCATTATTGCTACAGTGTTCTCATCTGCAAGAGCTTCAACAGCTTCCAAGTCAACTTCCCATCCTCTCCCAGGAACAAGATCATAATGCCGTACTTCCATCCTATGAAACACTGCATGTGCTTCATGTTTTGGGTAACCAGGCCTCGGAAGCAATATGTTTACACCGGGTTGACCAAAAACAGACATCACAGTCTCGATTGCTTGGGTACCACCACAAGTAAGGAAAATATCATCATGGGAAAGCTTGTAAGGGAGATCACGGGGCAGATATTCAGCAACAGCTCTGGATTTAAACAGACAGTATCAATAAAAGCAACAGAACTGACACACTACTCAGACAGCACAGATGAAACTTTTTCATAAATCGTCTTAGTGTTAACAAATACTGTTGGTAACTACTGAATCATGAGACGTGTACATGATAAATTTCAATATGTTTCACCTAGACAGAAAAAATACTCCCTCCGTCTAATAATAACTGTCTCAAGTTTGCCAAAAAGTGAATGTATCCATACATGTTTCATGTCTAGATACATCTACTTTTTAACAAACTTAAGACAGTTATTATTGGACGGAGGGAGTACTGAAGACGAGGTGGAAAAAATAAAATTGCTTGTTGGAAGGTAACCCCTATCCATGGGGGTAGGCTAGTCTTTATAATTCAAGCTTCAGTAATGTGGCCTTTTATATCCTCTTTTTCTATCCGAAAACCACATGAGTTTTCAAGAGCATTTGTTTCTTTTAGGTCCCTCGGTTAAGGCAAAAATAGCTACCTTTCATAGGAAATTTTCCATCGACTCAAATCCCTTGAAAATATTCATGTGTATGATGCAATCAAACAAACTTTGGTGGAAACTCAATCCTAAAGGAATCAAGTGGGCATGATATAGCAATACCGTGTTTCTTAAATCCTGTAAATCGAAGAGGCGCTAGGCCGCTACAATGTACTCCCTCCGTTTCGATGAAGAGGGCGTATATTTTTTTTTGCGTTTTTTACCGAAAAGTAAGGCGCAGGGTGCAATTTTGGTTCGACTCTGCCCACCGTACCCCTCTGCCCGTTGAATTCTCTGTTCTTTATTAGCGCTACAGTTACCGAAGCGCTGCTCTTTTCCTTGCATGCAGCAGTTTAATTGGCTGTACAGCCGTACAGGCTCATGCAAGCTCCAACCGCACACGCGGGAATTAATGCGAGGGAATATCCATTGGTTAGATCTCGTAGGGTAAAATCGTCCAAAACTTATGGACGAAACTGCTTCTTAATCGACGCGCCACAAAAATTACGCCCTGTTCATAGGGACGGAGGGAGTACTCATTTTCAATGTAACTTCTAGGAAATTTGGCTCATTGGCACAGTGGCTAATTAAGGAGGGTACAGATGTCTTCTTCTTAGAACAACTTTGTGGGATGGTACTCATTTTCAGTGGGATCAGTTAAAGCTGTGGAGCACAGATGTTGTGTTATAATAGCAGCTTTGACTTGTTTGTTGGAGCTCTGCTTCTTCAGTAAGCTTTAAGGCAGTAACTGAAGATTTATGGCAGCTTTGACCTCGTTTGTTGGAGCTCTGCTTCTTCAGTAAGATTTCGATACTGAAAAGACTAAGATAATAGGCTTTGCACATGCGGTTGGTCACTTTTTAGACTTATTCGTCTCTTCTAGCCATGTGATCTGAGGGAGTTGCTGAAGTCACCAAAAGTTTAACTGAATCTTATTTTATGAGCGTACGAATTCATGGAACTGAAACAAAGATAAGGGGATTTTTATAGGGATCAAAGTAGTCCTTAGGAGTATGTTGTAATAGCAGTCACTGAATCTCTCCCATTCATTCGAGGTAATCAACCCATCATCCATGGTAGGAGTATGTTCTGAAACAATAGCGATGGGAGCCAGGAAGAGACGTGCACTGACCGGCGAGCGGGGAGGGCGATTGTGGGTGACGAGTACCCGTTGTACTCGCCAGATCGCACGGCTGCGACGACGGCTTCCTCCGCCTCGGGCGCGGTGCGGAAGGAGGGGGAGGAGGAGGGGTCGCCGTGGCTGAGCGGGATCATGGGCCGCGGGCCGCGCTCGTCCAAACAGGCGTGAAGCTGGAGGAGGTACCGCTGGATGCAGCTCTCGCCGGCGGCCGCCACGGCCGGGTTCGGGGACGCGAACCGCCAGGTCTTCCTTCCGCCGTCTTCCGCCGCCGGAGCAGCCGCCGGCCGGGGTCACGAGCTGATTTTGCAGAGGTTTTTTTTTTTTCTGTGATGTGATTTTGCAGAGTTGGAACGAAAGCTTTGTCGCTTAAAAAGAATCTATACTACTATTAAAAGAGCAAACTTGTGTTGATACATTGAATTTGAGCCCTTCAATATTTGGCCAACGGTCCAGATCGCTCCAATGTTTGACAACTCAATACAAATCCACTTTTGCCCGTTTTACCCGCCCACCAAATCACATAGTACTGCTAATGCCATCGTACCGGTTCGTTTTATTTCAACAGACATTTCTATTTAATTACATGGATTGCCATCGGGTAAAAGAAACTATAGACGTAGCCCACTCGCGACGCAAAAAAGCCCGACGTGATCGTGCGCTAGCCCACTCGCACCCGGTGTACTTGCATATCCGTGCTCCAGGATAGCGTTCACGTCTGTACTCACGCCGGAGTCGCCGCCTGCGCCGAAGCTTAGCAACACAAAGCCAACGAACGACCCACGGCCAGAAACATGGCACCGCGCACCGCCGTCGTACACCGCAGCGCTGCCGTAACTCCCCGTGCGTCGCTGGTGCAGTCGCGATTCCCCGTCCTCGAGCGGCGCCTGCCATGGCCCTTCAGGCCGCGAATCCACGTGCTCAAGCGGTTCCAGTCAGGACCCAAGGTATAACCTTTCCGCTCGCGCGTCCCCGTCGTCGAGCACACTCGGTCAGGCCTCCATGCGTTGCTGGTACGGCCGTGAGAATGTGTCGTCAACACTGCATGTCACGACGCTGAGTCCGTACCATAAATTTGGGATGCGTCGCAAGTCGCTGAGCAGCTGCGCGCGTAGCTGGTTAGACAGCCGTGCTGTTGTCGGTCGTACCGAGCAGGAAATCATGGTTAAAAAATCATGGTTCACAAGTCACAAGCGAATACTCAATTTGATTGGTTAGTTTTTTCACATCCAGGCACAGAGGCACTACACGGACTTTCATTAGTTTTCGTTCTCTTGCTTAATTACCATCTGCAATCGTCAACGTGAGAATCAATCAGGTTCATGCAGAATTTGGTGTCCAAATTCAATTTTTAAAGAGATTGTGAGATATGGAAGACAAAATTTTGGCAACAAGACGACCTACAGTACAGGAGCGATGCAAAAATTAAACAATGATCGATGTGATGCGTGACAAGGCGCGACAAAAAAACCGCGATGACGAAAGCAGTCTCGACGGAACCTGGCAGATTGATCAATAGGGAAACAACCACACGCAGCTTAGCGGATCCGAAAAAGAACGGCACCTCCATTCGATTGACATGCACGCGATGATAGTCGAGACGGTGCCGCCACTGAAGGTCATGCTGAAGATACGAATGACATTAAGAACTTTATTGCCTGACACGTGATTAAATAAAAATATCCAGCTAATTTTATCCAAGTGGACTCTGGTATAATTTTTCCTACTTGTAAATTGTCCTCTATAATAGTGAAGACGTGTGTTGCACGTACATGTCAACTAGTATTAAAAGGTTCTGAAACACGAAAGTAGCCCGGCCCAAGTAATACTCCCTACTGGGCTTTATGCGCACCCCCTCTCTCGGATATCGTGCTACGTTTCGAGTTGCATGCGAACCAAAGTATTTATACGGTAGGAGTATTTCCGTCGTGGGTTGCATGCGAACCAAAGTACAACGTTTCGAAATAGAAAAAATACGTTGCCAAAATTTTAAGGGCTTTTAAATGGATTGCCCTTAGAGACATCCTCAGACTCAGTTTTGCCCCTAGGTGCGAATCGTCCTCAGTTTTGCCCTTAGTGTGGTCGCAGCTGCTATAGTTTGCCCCAAACGTCAAGTTTGAAGTCTATTCCGTCTGATGGCGTTACTGACAGTGGGCCCTGAACTCACAGGTGGGACCGCCTAACTGCCTATGTGGCCGGAACTTACAGGTGGGACCGCCCAACTGCCTGATCCCAATCTGTCCGTGCGCGCCCTGCTCCCGACCGGCCGTCGCCAGCACCACCACTAGCACTGCCGCCACCAGCGCCGCCGCCAGCACCACCTACGCCGCCACGGCCGTCCCGTGTCGCCACCAGATCCACCACCACCAGATCCGCCGCCATAAGATCCGCCGCCGCCGCCAGGGGCGCTCGTTCCGCCACGGCGGCCGCCACCTGCTCGACCCGCGGCGGGGCTCCTTCCGTGCGCCTGGCCAGAGCACTGACAGGTGAGGGGCAGGTGCACCCCACCAGGACGTTGGCGGCGAAATGGAGAGCGGCAGCGACCCCGGAGTATTTGGCATGGCAGGCATCGGGCCGGAGACCCGCCGCGTCCATGACTGGGTTCTCGAGGGGTAAGGCTTCCAATTTAGCTTGTGTGTGCATTTCAACAGTGGATTCGACATAGGATGATATATATTTCTGCAATTGGACATAGATTGCTTGTGCATTTGAGGTTAATTCTGCAATTGGAGTTTTGTGTGCATTTGAGCTTGCTTTTGCTGATTGCGTCTCTGTTTTCTTTGGTTAGGATGGAGTTGCGGTATGCTTTCTTGTTGATCATTAGAAGGGACCGGTACATCGTGGATGTATACAGTAAGAAGAAATTCCATGGAGGTTTCGATTATTCTTTGCCAATGGATTGCAACTGGAGTTTCAAACAGTTTGGGGAGGTCCTCTGCAGCACATATCCTTGGGGTTTGCATGACGAAGTGGAATTCAAATACTACGATGGGGGCACAAATTGGGTGAAAGTTACCAATGATGCAGAACTGGCTACCATGTTTGCTAAACATAAGGAGACAGATAAATTTCATGTGAGGCTGCAAGTTGATGTGGTTGTGCCGGAAGTTAGACCTAGGGAGACAGGTTCATCTTCTCGAACAGAAACATCTCGTCGGAAAGCCACTTCTAGCCAGAATAGTTCAGTTCATCCAAATGGACGTGGTGGCTCGACAAGCGTGGGCAGAAGGGACCCTGATGAAGTGGAGGCAAATGCTGACATCTCTTGGGATGATGAAGAGAGGCTATATGGTGATGTTGTTCAGAATTTACGACGGGCATCTTGTACTGCTGAAATCCCAGATGAGGCTGACAATGAGCAAGAAGATGAGGAGGAGGAAGACCTTCCAGCTGTTGAGTGGGATCCTGAGAACCCTCATATGGCAGAAGGTGCAATTTTTGCATCCATGAGTGAGTGTAGAAATGCCTTTGTGACGTACTGCATCAAGGCAGAACGTGCGTTCATCGTTGATAAGAGCGATAAAAATCGTTACACAGTGCATTGTGTGACTGAGGGTTGTCCATGGAGGATGCACGCATCCAAAATGCGAAGAAGCACGAATATTCAGGTCAAAGTGAACCCTTTTAGCCACACATGCGAAGAATCGACTCTCAGGAAGGAAATAGTCAGTAAAGCCAAGTCAAAATGGGTGGCAGAAGCAGTAAAGAAGTGGGTGACAGAAAACCATCAAGTGGGTACAAAGGAATTAATGAAAAACATCAAAGACAAGTTCAAGATAGATTTACCATACATGAGGGTTTTCAATGGTAAAGAAAAAGATATGGAATCTATCTATGGTAACTGGCATGAAAGTTTTGAATTGTTGTATTCATTCAAAGCTGAAGTGGAGAGGACCAGCCCAGGAAGTATTGTTGAAATTGATCACCACTCCGTGGAGTACACATTAAAGGGAGTGGCAAGGACCAAGGAATGCTTTAGGAGGGTTTTTGTGTGCTTTGAGGCTTGTCGCCGTGGGTTTTTGGCAGGCTGCAGGCCATATTTGGCTATTGATGCTACCTTTCTCACAGGGAGGTTTAAATGACAGTTAGTAGCAGCTTGTGCTGTTGATGCACACAATTTTGTATTTCCAGTTGCATACGGTGTGTTGGAGACAGAGTCTGATGCAGATGCTGAACCAGAAGATGCTGCAGATGCTGACAATGATGATAATGATGGTGACCAACCTTCTGCTAGGTATGTAAATGTTGTACATTTATCACTTTATGTTTTGCTCCAATTTGTGCTGAAAATTATCTCACTTTTCGTACAGATCACAAGGAGAAGAGAAGAAAGTTAATTTACCGACACCCAAGAGGAGAAGAGAAGAAGCAGTGAGCACAGTGATAACAAGGAGCACAAGGAGCAAAATAGTGGCAAGTACCACAAGGATCACCAGGAGCAAAGTTCATTGAGAACTGTTTTTCATTATGAATAAACTTATGTGTTATGATGTTTTTCATTGAGAACTGTTTTTCATTCATGTAATAAACTTATGTGTTATGATGTTGATTTGAATCGGATTCATATTTGAATTTAAACCGATATTCATATTTGAAAAAATTGAATTATGATCCGATGTAATAGTTTGATCTATGATGTTTCAATGTTTGGTGTACAGTTATGCACGTTAGTTCATTAATTCTAGCCATTTTGTGAGGTACAACTCATCGTCGCCGGAAATGTGCTACAAATGTGCTCCAAATGTAGCCCAAACAGCCCCATTTCAAAGCCACTCATTTTTTCGACCTTCTCCAAATGATCTCAAACTTTAGGGTTAACATCTATTGCACTAATATAGTGTCTCCAACTAATTTTTAACTCAAAATTTGTTTAAAATTTGGTTTGACTTTTGTTGACCAATTTTGAAATATTCAAAAAATATTCAACAAACATAAAAAAAATGCACATCCAGTGCACATGGTCTTAGTTTGTCATGTACTAACATCTCCAACTGATAAACAAGGTAAAGATACATATTAATCAAGAAATGCTTCAATATGGTGTGAAACCTCACATCTCAAACTATGAACTCTATAGTTTGAGATGTGAGATTTCAAAGCACTTCTTGTTTAACATGTATGTAGACCTTGTTTATCTGTCGGAGATGTTAGTACATGATAAACTAAGACCATGTGCACTGGATTTGCAATTGTTTGATGTTTTTTGAATATCTTATGATTATTTCAAATTTGGTTGACTTTTGTTGACCCTGTTTTGAAATAATCATAAGATATTCAAAAAACATCAAAAAAATGCAAATCCAGTGCACATGGTCTTAGTTTGTCATGTACCAACATCTCCAACAGATAAACAAGGTCTACATACATGTTAAACAAGAAATGATTCAATATGGTATGAAATCTCACATCTCAAACTATAGAGTTCATACCATATTGAAGCATCTCTTGTTTAATATGTATCTAGACCTTGTTTATCAGTTGGCGCTGCTAGTACATGACAAAATAAGACCATGTGCACTGGATTTGCATTTGTTTGATTGTTTTTGAATATTTTGTGATTATTACAAATTTGGCCTATTTCACACCATATTGAAACATCTATTGTTTAATATGTATCTAAACCTTGTTTATCAGTTGGAGCTGCTAGTACATGACAAACTAAGACTATGTGCACTGGATTTGCATTTTTTTGATCTTTTTTGAATATCTTGTGATTATTTCAAATTCGGCCTATTTCACACTATATCGAAGCATAGTGCAAAATCAAATTCAGGCCAAATCAAGACAAATCAAGACACATATAATGACTATGTGCGAAGGTTTTGTATTTTTTCAATTTTTATTGAATTATCTATGCGAAGGATTTTAGATAAACCCTACCGAGCATCCTGGACCGTTCATCTGACTCTTCCGCGCTTAACTGCTGCCGTGCGATCAGGTCTTCTAGAAGGAATCACGAGCGATCCGTGGGAGCACCGTTTCTTCGACATGATTGGCCAGCGTTTTTTTCTTCTCTGCGACGCGGGAACTGTTGGGCGTGAGACCGTTGGGCCGTCTCACGCATCGTCCAATGGGCCCATCTAGCCTCCCCTAGCCTGCCACGCATGCGCCGGGAGGACAATCTCCGGGCCTTGTCCAACCGCAAGATGGCGGACAGTGCGGCGGATTGGAGGGCGGCGGCGACGGCGTCGGCGTCAGCGCTCCCAGCACCGCCGATGGAGTAGGCCAACCCCCGGCGGTTGGCCGGCAGACGGAAGGGCGCCCGCAGACGAATGGGCGCCAGCGGTTAGGGTTTAGGGCCCTATATGAAATGTATTTTTTCTTTTTTTAGTTTAATATATGTAATGTGGGTAGGGCCCCTCTATATGTAAAGTGGGGCCAATGTTTGTGCTTGGGTATATATGCCCCATGTTCGTCCGTGCTAATATAAAATAGTGTTTGCTCGTGTTTGAATTATTTTTGAACAAAAGTAAACCACTAACTTCTAAATTAGCTTCACAACTCATCGTCAACGAAAATGTGCGTCAAATGTGATATGGAAACATGCATAAAAACTTTTAAACCAAAACTTATTCATATTATTAATCCCAATAGAAACATGCATGGAAGCTTTTAAACCTAAACTTATCCAGCAATAACATGCTATGGAAATAACATTTAAAACTAAACCTAAACCTAAGGTGTGCACGTCTGTTTTTTTGCTGAGAGCACTTCTTTTAACATTGGGCATGTCTAGGTTTTACATGGGCCTGGCCTTTTCTCCTAGCCGTTTTCAATTTTTTTTTCTTCAACTGAACTGAACCTGAACTGAACATTGCACAAAATCATAAGAACTGAAACAAACCAAATCAGGGCTGGATTCCTGACGCATTTATTCCATGTCTTAGCCATACACAAATTGACCATGTCAAGCTAACTGCAACACTAATTACATTATTTTTGACTAATGATCAGCAAATAGACAACTCCAAGAACAATTGCACATAGATAAAAAATTGTTGCCAGCAGATTGCTCTGCTTCTTCAGATCGACAAGCTTCTCCAGCTGTTTGGCCATCTTCTTCAACTCGTCCTTCTGCACCACATTCTGCACCGTAGCAACAACCCCAGTAGCAGATCCCAATTGCTCCACCGCCGGTGGCAAATTGGGCACCAGGGATTTGTCCTCCTTTTGAATCCTCTTGATGTATGCATCAAGCCACTCGAAATGGTCACATGGAAGCAGATCCTGCAAATACGAAAACCCAAATCGGATACATACCCAAATCGGATGAAAACCCAAATCGGCTGAAAACCCAAAATTGAGGAAACATAAAACGAAATTGAGAGGGGGAAACACATATCTCACCTCCCCCGGCTGTTCTTTGCTCTCGCATCTCACATACTCGCGCCCGCGGTTGCCGTTCTTGTCGCTCGTGGTGACCCGCCGCTTCAGGGACGCCGTCCGTCCGCACTCAGGGCACCTTCCCAGCGGAACTGGACCGAAGCGCGGCCATTTAGAGTGGGAGACGGAAGCGGAGCTCGTCGACATGCCACCGGAGAAGAAGGGGATGTCGCCCCTGTAGCTGTACCAGACGGCCGCACCCTCCACGGCGATCTTCCAACCGTCGGCGGCGCTACCCGTGGACGCCGCCCTCTCCGTCGCCCGCATCCGGCTCCTTCCTATCAACAGGGGTCGCCGCCCACCTCTGCGCGTGGCCGCCCTCTCCGTCGCTCGGCTGATTTTCCTGCTCACCGCTGCGAGCTCCGGGGCCGCGCTCCGCCGCTTTTACAGCGCAGCCGCAAGCAAACGGTCAACAGCTGGGTCCCACAAGCCGCGCCAACAGTTCTATTATGGGTCCCACAAGTCGCGGTTGTCTTCTGGGTCCCATAAGTCCGCTGGGTCCCACAAGTCAGCAGACCTGACAGAGACGGCAAGAGTCACGGAACGAATCCTTGCGCACAGACTAGGGGCAAAACTGAGGTCCATTTGCGACTGAGGGTAAAACTGAGGTCATGGACACAACTGAGGGCAGCCTGATAAATAACCCAAATTTTAAACCATTCCCTGCCACTGTCAATGACAGTAGCAAGTAGCGGCTAGGCTAAGGCTCATGATACAACATGAACAGACACTCGTGTGTCAGGAATCCACACCGGCCTTCCTAAACCTCAAACAGTTTTCGGCACATAATACAAAACAATCACCATAGTTGAACATGTTCTCCTTTTCTATACTGTTAGTCGAGCGCGCTCCCGGTAAGAGGAAAAGCGGAGCAAGTTGAACGGAGCACGCAAATAAGAACTCAACTCGGTGACGATCAGAGCACTTGAAGAAGACGTCCACCAAGGCGTCCACCCAGCACGCTTTGTTCGTGGTTGGCATTGTGCTGCTGGCCACGTTCGGCGATACCATGGCCCAAGGTATCCATGTCTTCTCTCTCTCTCGCTCTGTTTTATGTTTTTAGAGTAACTTGCTCACTTTTATTTATGTTAATAAACTCAACCTAGATCCCCTTGGTATTTAGTGGACAAGTAATCAATTTAGTCAACCTATATTTTCTTTTAAGATAGCCACTTTGCTCCCAAAATAAGATATATGAAAGTGTAGTCTGTCCTTTACCCCTTAAGGCCAAATAATTATTCAAATATGGATAGAATAAGTATCATGTAAAGTTTCCGATGCACAAGTTGGGTGCACATCATTTGCTCCAAATATGAACTTGTAGATCTACAAGAAAATATATCCTACAAGGCATACATGCGATTTTCCTTCCCACAACAACAACAACAACTAAGCCTTTTGCCCCAAGCAAGTTGGGATAGGCTAGATATGAAACCCACATAGAAACTTGTGAAAACATAAAAGAAAAGAAAAGGACAAAATACAAGAGAAAAAGGAGTAAATCAAGGTTCGGGCACATGGATTGCTGATTTCCATGCAGTCCTATCAAAAGCCAAATCTCTAGATACATTCCATTCCTTCAAGTCCCTTTTAACTGCCTCCTCCCATGTCAATTTTGGTCGCCCTCTACCCCTCTTTGTATTATCTATGCCCCTAAGAATCCCACTATTAACCGGTGCTTCTGGTGGCCTCCGTTGGACATGTCCAAACCACCGTAGCATGTGTTGGACCAGCTTCTCTTCAATCGGCGCCACCCTACCTTTTCACGTATCACCTCATTCCTAATTCGGTCCTTCCTTGTGTGTCCACACATCCATCTAAGCATACGCATCTCTGCGACACTCGTTTGTTGAATGTTTTGTCTTTTAGTAGGCCAGCATTCTGCTCCATAAAGCATGACAGGTCAGATCGTCGTCCTATAAAACTTACCTTTTAACTTTTGTGGGACCTTCTTGTCGCATAGGATACAAGATGCTTGCCGCCACTTCATCCACCCTGCCTTGATCCTGTGGCTAACATCCTCATCGATACCACCATTACTTTGCAGCATTGATCCCAAGTATCAAAATGTCCCGTGGTACACGAGTGTCGAGTCGAAAATCGGCCACTACAAGCTTATGCTGCGCCACGACACACTCCCCTGGTATCACCTTGCAGTCCAAACAAGCCCGCCTCTCGTCCTCCTAGTAAGGACAAAGTCAATCTGGCTAGAATGTTGGGCGCTCCTAAAGGTTACCAAATGAGAAAGCCTCTGGCTAAAGAGGGTGTTAGCCACTAACAGGTCATATGCTACATCAAAATCTAAGGTGTCCTTACCCTCCTGATTCCTATCGCCAAACCCAAAACCCCATGCACTCCCTCAAATCCCAAGTTAGTTGTAACCACATGGCCATTGAGATCTCCTCCTTTGAAGAGCTTCTCCTTTGTGGGTACGCTTCTAACCAGCCCCTCTAGATCCTCCCAGAATTGCCTCTTGATGCTCATGTCAAGCCCAACTTGTGGAGCATAGGCATTGATGACATTCAAGACAACATCTCCTACAACTAATTTGACTAGAATTAACCTGTCCCCTTGCCTTCTGACGTCCACCACTCCATCCTTGAGGCTCTTATCGATCAGGATGCCAACTCCGTTTCTGCTACCAACTGAACCAGAGTACCAAAGCTTGAAGCCGGTGTTCTCTACTTCTTTCGCCTTTTGACCCACCCATCTAGTCTCTTGAATGCAAAGGATATTTACACGCCTCCTAATCGCTGCATCAACTAACTCTCTTAGCTTTCCAGTTAGGGAACCTACGTTCCAGCTACCCACCCGAATCCTATTTGCCTCGTCTAGCTTCCTTGCCCTTCGCATCCGTCGAGTGAAATGCGAAGACCCTTAATCACTTGTCACTACACCCGGGAGATGATGTAGCGCGCCACTAAGGGAGTGATGGCCCAGCCCTTGCTCATTTAACACCACACCCGGGTTCCGATGTGGCGCGTCAATAAGGATGTGGCGGCCCGGCCCTTGCTCATTTAACACCACACCCGGGTTCCGATGTGGTGCATCGCTAAGAGGGTTACGCCCCCAACGAATTACTATTGGGTTTCATATCCATAGGAATGGCTGGTTTTTACATTGGCTTGCCAAGCCTATCACAACCCTCCTCCTTTTCCCGGGCTTGGGACCGGCTATGCCTAAAAGACATAAGCGGAGTTTTTCCTTCCCACGACATATGGGGAAAAAAGTATAGATCTTGCTCTGCATTTATTTAGCCATTTAGCTAGCTCTAATGGTTGTGGCAAAAAAAATATAGTCCAATCTATATGAATACATGCCCTAAAATGAGATGTTAGTGACATATAATTTTTTTCTTTCAACCAAAGAATCCACATCAAATAGTCATTGATCTGTTAACGGGGAGAACATGTTGGTAAAAAATTACTTTATCATGTTAAGTCGTTTATTTTATTTTAATTCAAACATGAATGCATGGCCTAAACATACCAATGCTTATGCCTTTTACTGATATATGAGCAAAACTTTGCAAAAATGACTCTAATTCGCTATAAAAGTTCATCAGAAATACAAAGCACACCAACATACTAAAAAATACATCGAGTTCCTAGACCACGAAGCAACCACTACCGCCGCGTAACAATTCCCGACGCGCCGCTTTATTCATAACATATGGTTAACTTATCCATTTATGAAATGAAAAACATGTTTGTACATGAAACTTGCTTTTTATCCCACTGATAAGTTTCCATCCAAAAAAGTTACTTCCTGAAAATACCCCTTCATGCGCTAAAATGTACAAAAGCATTTTTGATGGTTTCCAAAAACTATATACACTAGAGAACTGCATTTTATCCGAACAGTTCATATGTCAACTTATCAGATTGTAAGCCATGGACATAATCACATCGGAGTGATATCCATGGCTCTCTAAATGAGTTTTTGGTGATGAATAATAAAAAAGATTAAGAGACTATATGTGCATCTAGTGTAATCAGGAGTTTAAACTTATGTAGACATTGGCGTTGACAACCCCCAAAACACTCGAATAACAGAACATTAGATACACGTAACTTTTTTCTAACTCGTTTTTCTATATCTCTAAATCCTTTTTGATTAATAAATTTATCGTTCCCTGCAAAAAAAAAAAAGGTAGTGACGGTGGTACAGCGCACTGATTTGGTGGTCACATGAAATTTTCAGAGTGGTAAAACGTCTAGAAAAGCCAGAACTATCTTGAGCTTTTTTCTTCAATTGCGTGATATCACTTTCTGTACGTGAATTAAGGCGAAATTGTAGCAGGAGAGAGAGCATGGAGTAGGTTGCAGCTAGCTAGGGAGACAGAAGGGGTGTGTTTGGAGCACCGACTTGACGAGTCGCCCGCCGTGCCGGCCATGGACACGTCGAGTCGCCGGTCAAATCCGCAATAAGAGAGATCGGGGTCCGGTCTCAGCAAGCATCTGGCAGTACTACCCGAGTCTATATACCCCTCCATCTATCTTAGCACTA
Source organism: Poa pratensis (assembly GCA_947311845.1). Lineage (NCBI taxonomy): Eukaryota > Viridiplantae > Streptophyta > Magnoliopsida > Poales > Poaceae > Poa > Poa pratensis. Next base: position 90,259,537 of record CAMZMU010000085.1, read on the forward strand.
CTAGGTATCTGAGCGCGGCAATGCCGCGCGTGTGTTTTTTAATTTGAATTTGAGAATGGTGGTGTTGTAAAGTTGTTTAATTTTGGAAATAATTGAAATTGAAAATGACTTCGTTGTGAAAATGGTTGGATCTTTGAGGTTGCTTAAATTTGGAAATTATTGTAATTCAATTTTAAATGTGTTTTTTTTACGTGAAAGTATTCTGAAATAGTTGAAATGGTTATATATGGTTGTATTTTGTTGTAATATTTGTTTGAATTTTATAATTGGAGGATGTAAAGCACGTGATCGTTTGTTGAAGTCAATTTATAATTAGAGGAAATTCATTTGGTTTTTTTTTTGCAAACATTCTTTAATTTAGGGAGGCTAAATGCCATACATATTTATTTTTACTTCATAATTAGAGAGAATGTAATATGTGAGACAATATGTGAGTGAAATGTGTTGCGTGTAATTTTTTTTGTGAGAATTATGATATATTTAATTGTAGAGGAAGCAATTTGCCATATTGTTTATTTTCAGATATTTAGAAAATTGGGATGTTTCGATATATTTTAAGTATACCGTAAGCATTTGTTTCGATTACATACTTAACGTTAATGAAATGTGTGAGATATATTTTAGAGTGTTTTTAATTTTCTAGCAATGTGGAATATTCAAATGTTTTGCATTTATTTGGATATTTAGTTCAAATGTGTTAGTTTTTTTAAGGGAGATACTTTGAAATAGTTAGTATTATTTTTTATTTTATTTTTGTTGAGTACTTTTACATATTGTAGAGTACTGTTAAGTGTTTAGCAAATTAAAATTGTTAAATACTTTGCTGAAATATATTATTCCGAATTGTAGGTTTGAAAATATTTTTTTTGTTGCTATTTTGAGTTGTAGTTTGGAACGTATAAATTTTTTAAGTTCTAACATTTTTTTTCAACTGTTATTTTGAATTGTAGATTGAAAGGTATGGTGTTTTTTTTTTTTTTGAATTTTAGAATGTTTCTTGTGTGGAAAATTTGATAATTTGCGGTTATTTACAAAATTTAGTATGTTGTTTATATTACTTATACTGTAGTTTTACAGATATAATTTTTTTAAATTGTATTATTGTTTGTAATTTTTTTTTGAATTATAGATTTAAATGTGGATAAATTGGTAGGTCCTACCTGTTATAGATCTTTTTTTTAACATATTGTAGAGTAGAGTCAAATGTTTAGCATATTATTTTATACTGTAGTGGAAAAGGTGATTAAGTATTTGAAATTGCTCTTTTGAGTTTTACTTTTTTTTTGAATTTGGTTTGAGTTGATTTGGATTTCAATATGTTTTACAAAAGGTCAGTTAGGGGAAAATATCAAAATTGGAAAGTTATGAAGATTCTTTTTTGTTTTCTTACGTTCGTGACTTTTAAAATTTTGGAGTGCTCACATTCAGAATTTGTGTTGAAATGGTGCATTATGTTTTTTTTTCCTATGAAATTTTCCAAGGATTGGCCAATTTAAAATTGGCAAACATTTTTGTTTTGTCGTCATAAATAGTTTAGAAAATATCAAAATTGGAAAGTTATGAAGATTCTTTTTTGTTTTTTTATGTTCATGGCTTTTATAATTTTGGAATGCTCAAATTCTATTATAGTTTGTGTAAAATTTATGATTTTAAATAATTTTGGGAAGTTTTTTTTGTGGAAATTGAAATAATATGGAGAAGATCATTAAGTTTTTCAAATTGTTGTTTTGAATTTTACATTCTTTATGAAATTGGTCTCAAATGATTTGGAATTCTATTTGGAAAGTTATAAAAGTATTGGAAAATTGAAATTTAAAACAGGGGGAAAAAAATAAAAAGGCCGAGCTGGACGCGCAGGAAGCGGCCCAGCCCAGCTAGCAACCCTGCTCGCCCGGCCCAGGCCCAGTGTGCCGTCAGTGTGACGTCACATTGGCCGGAGCTGCCGCGGTGGAGGCGTGGACGCCGGCGTCGCTCCACGGCGTTTTAGGACGCGTGAGTGACTGCGGTGGGTGCGCGTGGATGTGATCTGTCGAAAGGTGGCGGCGCCGCCACTTATTGGTCGCCGGAGCTTCGTCGGAGACGCGCGGACGCGGCGGCGGCCCGCGACCACGGTGGCGTTGATTCCGGCGAAATAACAGCGTTCTGGCATGCGAGAGTGAGCGAGGAGGGAGAGGGCACGACGCCGGATGTCTCCGTGCTCAGCGATTTGGACGGGGAGGACTGTGGCGGCCGTGCGCCGCGTCGACGGCGCCGGCGAGCTTTGCGCCGCACGCGGGAGAAGAAGGGGAAGGGGGATGTGAGGATGATTTTGCAGAAAAGTCCTTGTGGCTCCGTAAAATCACGTACAGGTCCCTCGCGTCGTTAAATCCTGGACTGCGGGTTTGTTTCTGGGAACTGTGGGTTCTTTTTTGTAAAAGTGCTTGCGCCAAAATTCGTGCTCGAGCTGTGATTGGTAGAAACTCCAGTGCTACAGTGCGCGTGGAATCTGGACCGTCCGTGCGCCATATCGAACGGCTGTCGTTCAAAGCGCGACGTGGATAGCTGGAACGGCCGTGAATCGCACGTACTTTTATATATAGGGGAATGTCTGGCCTGGCCATGTACTGTACGTGCCCCTCGTGTGTGTTTTGCTGACCATGAATTAGTAGCTACTAGTTGAATTTGGCGCGCCGTCACGCCGCGCCCTAGATGATGTACTTAATGATAAATTTTGTTGATGGTGTTTTCCTCTGGTTTAGCTAAATAATGTAGGTTGAAAGAAGAAGTGACATTTTTAATTCATAGAATGGATTTAGCTGAATAGTTGCTATGGTTTGCAGGGAAAACTAAACATGATGCATAGGAGGTTACATATATATCTATAATATTATATGGGGCTACATTAAAGATTGACAAAGGTGATTCATTTGCGGAACACTAAGATTTTCAAAAGCAAAATCTTCGTAATGGCCTGATCAATACGGTGGCCGAAGTTGCACTACGAATGTTTAGACTGCATCATTCTGGATTGGCAGAGTCTCAGCAAGGCATCGATGTGATCAAAGATTGGATAGTATCCCTGCTTAGCTGTTAGAAGCTGTACGCTGAAACTTCTATAAGGGCAACCCTGCATATATTGCTTGAAAAATGTAAGTGATAGGGGTAAGCACTCCTGACTCGTATCGCAATTAGAAACTTACATAATATAACACCTATAAGGTAAACTTTGTATATATTGGTTAGAAAAAGTAAGCGGTAGGACCGTACTTTCCAAACAATACATCATGCTAAATTCTTGCATATACATATTTTAGCATAAACACGCACATCAGCACATGACGATAAAAGAAAGAACACATAGGAACTATCCGCAGAATGCGTCATAATGTAACATTTTGGTTACTCCCAGCAACCACAGAAATAGTCAGGGCATTATGAGAAATGTTGTGTAGGAACACATAGGAACTATCTGCAGAATGCGCCATAATGTAACATTTTGGTTACTCCCAGCAACTACAAAAATAGTCAGGGCATTATTGAAAGTCCATGTGTTGCCCCATGCGTGGTTTTGGTAATTAATGACAATCCTTATGGACTAATGTTTGTATTGAGATATCTTTATAGATCTTGTCCATAAAGAAGATTGGAGTTCATGTGTTGGACTCTAGAAGATTTCATGATGACCAAGATTCCATCCAAGGGTTTATATGAAGAATGGTCATGTGAAGAGTTGAGCTTATTGCAAGCATGGTTTGGAAAAGAAGATTGAGTGAACTTCATGTTTATCTCCAAGCCATCATCTATATCAAGATAAGAAGATGAAGTGCAAGTGGATTCATGAAGACGGAGTATAGCAAGGCTCTCCCATAATGGTGTATGGGGGAGTATTTGGAGAAGTCTTCATCAAGCATGTGCTAGCAAGCACAATCAAGAAAGGTGTTCCAACTTGAGCAAGTCAAGATCGTCATCATCGAGCTCAACTGGAATACGCAAGGCAAAGGTATAATCTTGATAGGTTTTCTATTTTACCGGTCTCGTGGTGTTAGTGAGAGACCGGGTTATAGGATAGACGGTGTACTATCAAGAGGGGCTCTCAAGTGAGTAACTTGATCGCACCTTTGTGGAGAGCTCAAACCTTTGCATATTTGGCATATCATCTTTCTTGGTTCTTATTTGGCTTTTATCCATGTGAGAATTTAGAGTTTGTGTTCATCTCCATACCAAGCTCTAGTTCACCGAAAACGGATTTCGTATTGAAAACTTGTTGCGTTTTCGGTTTTGGAGGTTTTGCCGGTTCATCTTTTTATAGAGAAGTTTTACCTCTCTACATTTGATTTCCTTCTCACATGATGGACTATGATGTTTCTATGTATGATCTTGTAATGCTCCTCATTGTGATTCCAACAAACCCAAGATCATCGAAATCGGAGTCCGGATGGAAAACTTGTTGCGTTCTCGGTGTTGGAAATATTATCGGCGGTCTTCCTCGAGATAAGGTCCACACCTCCCCATGTGTGATATCTCCTCCATATTTGTGACCCTTAATATTTCCAACAAAGCTCTCGTCGTTATCTTTCCAACAAAGTTGGTTTCATCGCATTTGGATTTTTATTGAAAAAGATATGGATTTTAGAATGTTCTTTTCTGCGCAGGCCGGCTCCCAGGCCGGCCCATGCCGGGCGCGTCGGGCTCCCTGCCGGCCCCCAGGCCGGCCCGGACCGGCTCCCTGGCCGGGTGTCTCGGGTGGCTGGCCGGCCCCCAGGCCGGCTGTCTCGGGTGGCTGGCCGGCCCCCAGACCGGCCCAGGCCGGCTCCCAGGCCGGCTGTCTCGGGTGGCTGGCCGGCCTCCCTGCGCTGCACAACGGTCACTTTTTAGGGGAACCTATTTAAGGGGCTTTCTTCCCCAACGGTTCCCCAATCTCTTGAGCAAGTTTTTCTCCCCTCTCTCCTCCATTGTTGCTCTTTGAAAAGCTTGCTCTTCCTCTCAATCCCTCCCATGATTCTTGCTTATATTTGAGGGAAAGTGAGAGGTGATCTTGATCTACATATTCATCCAATCCATTCATCTTCTAAGTGAGGGGAACCTAGTAGATCGTGATCTTGAAGTTCCATTTGTTGTGTTCTTCGTTGTTCTTCCTCTCTTCTCCCCCCATAAGCATTAGTTGCTTGTGGTGGGATTCGAGAGTGAAGGATTTGAGCCTTGTGCTCTTGCCATTGCTTCGTTGCATCAGTTTGTGTTCTCCACGAGGATTCGTGGAAGTTGAAAGCTTGTGAACTTGTTACTCTTGGGTCTTTGGACCCTAGACGCCCGTGTGGTGGTTGAGACCCTTGTGTGGTCACTTGTAGCTGTTCGGGAGCCCCCAATCCCGTTGTGGGTTGTGCCCCAGATCGTTGTTGAAAGGCTCCGGATTTCCGCCTCGAAGGATTCCGATAGTGGAAGGTGAACCAAACCTTTGTGGTGCGGTTCATCGGAGAAGAAGGTGAAACCTTTGTGGTTGTTGAACCATTGTGTTGGTTCACACCTCTCCAACGAGACGTACTCCCTTAACAAGGAGGAACTCGGGAATACATCCTCGTCTCTGCGTGCCTCGGTTATTTCTATACCCGAGCTCTTTACTTATGCACTTTACATTGTGATAGCCTTCGTGCTTGAAGTATTCTATATTGCTATCACCTTGTTGCTTGTCTTGCTTAGCATAACTTGTTGGTGCACATAGGTGAGCCTAGTTTATTTAGGTTGTTGGCTTGTTAATTTAAACACCTAGTTTTATTCCGCAATTAGCAAGCCTAAACCGGAAAAGTTTTAATCGCCTATTCACCCCCCCCTCTAGGCGACATCCTTGTCCTTTCAATTATGAGAAATGTTGTGTAGGAAAGCAAGACTATATTAACAAACGAATCAGAAGCCAACACTTATTTTAGGCTAAGCAACAAAATGGTTTGTTTAAAACAATCTGGCAGGAAGCATCATAAAAATTAGCAACATGGTCGATGTAGCAACATTTTTCTATGTTAAGTCACAGCTATATGTAAATATTTCTCCATGTATATGGAAGCATCAGCTAACTCATATGAACACTAAAAATGAACATTCTGAATCATATTCGTGAGTGGGAAACACATTTTTCTGAATTACAGATCAGGAGTTATTGATTTTATAATTTCTGGTCATTTTTATGAAATTTCTGGAGAAGATTAAAATTCTGTCAGTGGGACCCACATGTCAGGGTTTTATTAATTCCCGAAGTCGTTTTCGTAAATATTAAAATTCTGGCAGACCGGGCCCACAATGACGTTGTAATGACGTCAGCAATGGCGAATCTTCCCTGCTGAGCACGGATGCGACGATTGCGGCCGCGAGGGCACGCGCGCGAGGGCGCGTTGGACGTACACGAGTGCGGCGACCAAAAGAGGGTGGCGCCGTGACCAAATGATCATCGGAGAAGTTCCGGCGACGGCTTCCGCGGCGGCGGACGGTGGCGGCGACACGGCAAACTAGGGGGGAGGAGGATGGACAGGAGGTCAATATGAACCAGAAGCTCACCAGGAGCGTGTTGGAGGGGGTTACGGGAGCTGGGGAAGCCGGTAGGCGGTGAATCGAATGGCGGCGGAGGCGGCCGGAGTCGGGGAAGATGCACGATTTATCGGCGATTTCGGGCGTCCCGGCTCGCGTAACTCGCGGAGGAGATAGAGGAGGCGACAGCGGAGCTCTTGGCGGTCTTCTATTCGTCGGGGGAGGCCTGCAACGGCGGCGGTTCGCGTCGGCGCGGCGGCGGCGTCGGACGCACGCGAGAGGGAAGATGCACAAATTTTTGGGAACGCAATTTTTGGAAAATGCGGGGACTTTTCTGCAAAGATGTCTTATTCCGGAGGACCGATTAACAATTTTTGGAAAACGCGAGGACTATTCTGCAAAAAAACGTCCGGGGGGCACTGTTCACCACTGTAGCTGCTACAGTGCCAGGATCGCTCATAGCTCGCTAAACGGACCGTCTTTCATATAGTTGGTATTCGACTTCGATATCGGTTCATCTATTCCGTTTGTCGAATATCCTGATGTCCTTTGGAGCCATACTGAAACTTGTAGCGTCAGAGTGGTGAAAACAAGACATTCGATCGAAAATCAACGACAGCTGCTGTATCGGCTAAGTTACAACCTTTCGCCCATCTAACCGTTAAAAGAAGCAACCTTTGGACATTTCCAAGGCTGAACTGAGCATGTGCATCGGCAAGATCCAGGCAAATCATTCAACTAGATGGGGTTTGTGCCGACCCGGGTTATGTTTGGCATGCCTTTGGTTTGGTCTGATTTAGAATGGTAGAGCAAGTTGATCTTTGGCTCTTTGGTTTGGTTAGAGCATCTCGAACCGAGGCACTCAAAGCCAGCCCAAACGCCCGGGTGGTCCGCCCGGACAGCGTTTGGGCCAAAAACCGGCACCCAACCGCGGTCTCCAAATCAGCCCCAAACGCCTGTGCGGTCCGGCACACCCCAAACCCAGCCCATATGTGGGGGCGGGTTTGGGGCCGTCCGGACGCGTCCGCCTCATGGTCGCTGACAGGGCGGCCCCACGCTTGACCGCCCCGTCGACGCGGATAGGGCACCTTGACCGCATTCATGGCGCAGCGACCAGCCGACATTCATGGCTTACTGGCCGGCGCTCCGCCCGAGGCGGCCATCTCCGACTATAAGGAGGGCCGGAGCAAACCCTAGCCGCTCACACATCCGCCGCACTCCTCTCTTCCCCATCCGCCGCCGCCGTCCTCTCTTCCCCATACTCCATCGCTCTTCCCCATCCGCGGCCGCACTCCTCTCTTCCTCATCCTCCACATCCAGCATGCCTCACCGCCTTCCGACCGTCTGCGCCATGCTCACACCGGAGAAAAGGGCGCAGATCTATCGGGAGGCGTTGGTGCGCGACGCGGCGGAGGTCACTGCACTTGCGTCCCAAGCGCAGGCGGACGCGGAGGCGCAGAGGGCCGCGGACGCGGCGGTGCAGGCGGCGGAGACGGCGGCTGTTGGCGTCGTGGAGCTTGAGGCGGAGCCCGCATTCGTCCGCATGACGGGTGCGGAGTTCCGCCAGCGAATGGAGGAGGAGGAAACCCGGTATCAGGCGGAGGCGGCGGCGGCGGCGACGGAGCAGTGGAGGGTGCAGGCGGATGCCGAGCAGGCACGGATCCAGGAGGAGGCCGAGCACCGTGCGGCGGAGCAGCAGCTCCGGGCGGAGGTGGCTGACCACATCCTCATCGGTCAGATGAGGAACAGGGCCGGCTTCCTCGAGCAGCAGCTGCAGGCGGAGACGGCCATGAAGGAAGGCCGCTACATCGACCTACAAGTGGCCGGATCTGGGACGACCTTCTCCATCTCCGACTCCGACGAGGAGGCACAGGGCGGTACCGGCGACGAGGCACATGGCGGCGGCTCCGACGAAGCCGCAGGGGCAACGGTCATCGTCATCTCCGACGAGGAGTAGGATAGGGTAGTACAATAGGCTATGTGGTAGGAGTAGTACGTAGTATGATCTACGTTGCATGGTTTGTAGTAATTTGGTAGCTAGATTTTGGGGTATGTGGTTGTAGGAGCCATGTTTTAGGGGTTGCCCGGACACTGTCCGCGGATACGTCCGGACGTGTCCGCGGATAGTTTGGGGGCCGATTTTGGGGTATGTGGTTGGAGCTGCTCTTAGAGTATCTCCAACAGTCCCCAAACAAGTATCCTTCTGTCTGGACGTGGTTTTATTTATCCGGACTGTCCGGCACAGATCAAATTCATCCCACATTTTGGTGAAGTTTGGGTTAGGAAAAGTCTGTCCGGGCATGCCCCCTTGGACCAGCCTTTTCTTCTATTTTTTCCCTTTCTTTTGTCCTTATTTTAACCTTCTCTCCTTCTCCACCAATTACATACAAGTGACCCCACAATTTGGGGTAACAGTTATAGGAGGCCAATTTTAAGGGCTGTCCGCGGACACGTGCCCGGACAATTTCAGGGCTTTGCCCATTCCAGTTGGAGATGCTCTTATAGTTTCAAAAATATTTTCCCACTTTCCCTATGTAAAAGAATCTAGAGTCGGTAGCTAAATGCCTCCACAAAGTAACTCATACAATGTTACGTGTCTTTATCAGAAAATATAAAGAGAGTTTTGTGTGATAATAAAATACATTGTTCGAAAATTTCAGATAACACGAAGGCGGCGTGACCAATCACACGAACATAATCATATTACCTACAAACATCGTGTAAGAAAACAACTAGGAGTACTACCATATGTATACAGACTAAAACTAATTCTTTTGAAATAATAAATAAAAATACCTAGATAAATATAACCAAGATGCTATAACTGCAAAATTTATTATGAACTAGAATTATTGGTGGAACGATTAAGAAGTTGCATTACATATACTTTTGGCCATTTTTGCATTAAGAATATGTCATTGTAACTCAATATTTAATTTGCAGCTTTGCTCTTTTTTGATATAAAAAAATAAGATGGGGTGCCAGTTGTTGATTCACGTTTCCAAATGCGTTGTGTTCTACAAAACATATGGTTTGTTTGGTAAAATATATGACCTAGCTGGTTATTAGAAATATCATATTGGATAACCGATTCATGATGTAATTATGTTTGGAGATCGAAACATTAAAAACCACGTAATCAGAAAGCATTTATCAAATTGAGTGGATCTTTCCCCGAATCACACTTGCTGTCAGCCTGTCGCTGGGCACCTGCCTAGCCTAGCTGCACAGGCTGCGTGCCTGCGTCGATCGATATCGCTGGCGAACGAGATCACGGGGCAGTGCAGTTAAGCTCCCCGTTCTTTTACATCATCCACAGAGAAGAGAACAGACGACAGGCGTAGGCTGCGTAAGATTGCGACACCCTAATTGCACTCAGCCATCATTGCTATGCCCTGCGCCAGTACTGGCTGCCTGCATGCGTATCCTTTTTCACTGACCGGAATAATATGGGACCGTCTTTGTCCCTTCTCCTGTAATACGAGCGGGACCAGCAAAAATGTAATTAAAATTATACTCACTCCGTACAAAAATAAGTGTCTTAAGTTTGCCCAAAAATAAATGTATCTATACATGAACGGAGGGAGTAGTTATTTTTCTATCCACAAAACACCTGGTACTCGCGGATATCCTTTATATAATCAACACAATACAAAATAAGATATCATTCCTATAATTCTATTTCATTCGAAATATAAAACGGAAATAAAATTGGTCAAAGAAATTGCTCCCCATGTCTTCCATGCAAAGGACCAAACATTAGAGGGTACATATCTAAGCAAAGGATTTGTGACATGGATATTTCTTTCAAAATATTAAATCCCCAAATGAATTCGTTGGAATATACTACTCTCTCCGATCAGTTAAAATTGTCGTATGAAAATAATGTATCCAATACGACTCGTACATATAACTTCAGAAGAATGTTTTTGGATCGAGGGAGAGTAGTCAAATTTGGTTTTATGATGTTTCCGTTACGTGCATGTTTCCTTGCTCGAAGTTCGGGACCATGTAAAGCACAATAATTTCATCTAAATTGTTACCTATAAAATATCATTTTTCATGTTATTTTGTGGAAACAAATACAAATTGTGTTTCCAATTTTATTGGGATTTGGGAGTACATGACATCAGTCATGCAACTCTGTGTGTGACGGTGTGAACTAAGCTGCTCACTGTGGTTAAACCAACCGGCTTGGTAAGCTATCTCGAACAACAGTTTGATTTTCTTGTCGACTAGATTTTCCCGATGATATATAGTAGTGTAGGGCAAAAGGTAGCTCATATATAATTCAGTAGTCCATACCAAAACGTATCGACCCTAGATATATTTTATCTTTTAACTTAGAATTCTTACCGTATGTGGTCGGAATGGTAATTAGTCTAAAATAAACGTCAACAACTCAGAGACTCAGAGATATAGCTGTAGAGTATAGCAAACATGATAACCATTTTTAGCCGTAGCATGAAAGCCTTGATACCTATAAAGGGCAAGGCGATACACGAGTACTGAAGCTACCCACTCCTTCCGGCTTTCGAAAAGAATACCTAAGAGTGTTTTCCAGAGTCAAACAATATCAACAGGTTTAAAAGTCAACATATATAAATATAATATTATATATCATATGAAAAAATTAGAATGATTTGATTTGATACCTATGTAGGCGTTAACTCTTGGGAAATTCGCATTGGCACCCGGGAGCATATGCTCCCGGTATTTTCAAAACAAAATCAAAATTTGAAAACTTATCAAAAAAATCTGAAAAAAATCATGCACGTATCTGACCATGGTTCGCACCACCGTGTTTTTTTTCGCACCGAAATGACATCGTACGCGCCCTGTACAAACATGACAAATTTCCTGTCATTTAGTCAAACTTCGCATTTCTATTTTTCAGAAATGGAGGTAGTATAGTGTATAGTCGAGTAATTTGAGGCTGGCTTTCTTTCAAAAGGAAAAAGTTACCCTGTTGGAACTCGGCCGACAAAAAAAGGGTGATAATTCGACGCGTCATCCCATGCCCTGAAGCGGCAGAGATCAATGGCATAGCACAGGCTACTCCTCGATATTTTCACAATACTCCAGAACGGTCTGCCACATTACACATGCGGCACACACAATTTCCGCCGAGGAAGAAGGCGTCCGTCGACGGACGGAAAAATCGACACTGTTGACCTCTGAGCGAAAGTTTAACACAAAATGAACCTCTCGCGAAACTATTTTACGCATCTAACCCTTTTGGGTAACGCCTCACGATCGGGCGCTACACTTACACAGTGTAGTGCCTTACGTAGCGCCTTACGATCAGGCGCTACACATCAGTGCAAAGCCTGATCGTAAGGCTTTACACTATGTAAGGGTAGCGCCCGATCGTGAGGCGCTACCCAAAAGGGTTAGATGCGTGAAATAATTTTGCGGAAGGTTCATTTTGTGTTATAGTTTCGTCCAGAGGTCAACAGTGTCCAAATTATCTCGACGGACGGACGTTTCCCTTTCCGAAGCACGAGGCCGCCGGCGCTGGCGGCCATGGATGGACATGTTCCGGCGAGGTAGATTGATGGAGCTGATCGATCGAGCGAGAGCCGATCGAGAGGTCTGTTTTAAACCTGTATCCCCCCGTCCGATCCATCCATCAGCCATGATGCCCTGGGATCCAGCAGGAGACGTCGGCATCCCGTCGGGCCATCGATCGATCACATAAAATATTGCTGCAGCAGAGGGAGAGGCATGGGCAGTGTGGCCGGGGAAGTGACGGATGGATGGACGCATGCATGCAAAAGCGGGGTAGGGAATCATGGCGGCCGCTCCAGGGAAAGGGAATCATGACTCGTCGGGGTACGGAACACTCCTATAAACTTCCATTGCATGTACACACGGGCACGGCCTGGCTGATCTTCCCGTTCTCCATCCATATGGAATTGCCACTTGGCCAGTTGCAAGGATACCTATTCATCGGCGCTGTTGAAATTTACTTCAAGTTCAATAATACGCTCGCAGCATCTTAATTAGATTTCCACGAAGTATTGTCTGGAGTCATGCATGCGATTAGTGATAAATGTTTATGCTCAAATGTGAGAACACAATTAAGACCAAGATCATATGTATTTCTCATTATCTTTCTATCATACTAGTCGTTGCTCTTGGCCATCCGTCGACAAACTTTATGCTCCATGACCCGTATTTTCCCACCAAATTGTGTTCACCAACGTTTAATGTACTTTCTAAGCTTAGCGAGGTGGTCGGTGACGGAAGGCGGATCGACCGTGTATGAATTGTGAAGGTACTGTGATATGGGATGTCTAGTGTTGAAGAGGCTGATAGAGCGAGGAACATTCCAAGAATAGTTGATCAGAGGTGGATTCTACGATGCCAACAACTAGCAACACATAAGAAAAATACTAGCCTCTATGGATCATGAGATTGAGAAACACATAAATAGATAAACACAAAAAATTGACATGAACAAATTTGCAAAACACATGATTGCAAAATTTTGCATGTATATTAGTTTGGATAGAAAATACACAGGAAAAGGACATCGACTCTAGCCTACGCAAATGAGTGTTAAGACAAGAAATTTGGGTGAAATTCCTATGAGTTAAGGTGTGTAAGAATGCAATCCTTAAGAATCTTGTTGATGCCATTCATTTGGTCAAAATGGTTTTCTTAGAAAATTACTTCCGAATCGGAATCCTATGAAAATTATACGAAAATTCTTCAACCAGTAGGGCTAAGAGTTTTGGGTTTTAGTGATATGACGCAGAAGACTACAGTCACATCAAGTATATATTTAGGAGGTGGTGACCCAACAAAGGCAGCCGCTGAAGATGGGAGAGACAATAGTGCTGCAGGTTGTCCCAAATAATAACGCACAACAATATCAATTGCCAACGTGTATTAGCGCTGCAAGGTTATCCCAAATAATAAGGCACAAATGTACCCACTACCTTCTAACAAGAATGTATGCACACATATGATCGGAAAGTTCAAAATTCAAAAAACATATTTCAAAGTTCCAAAAAAATCGGAAAAAAATCTCTAACGTAGACAATAGTGCATTTACCAACGTGCAAAATCTTAACTTAAAATATTTCATATTCTGGCCTACAAAAAATAACAAAATCTGACAGATTTTAGAGAGTTCAAAATTTGCACTATTCACTACTTTCATATTCAGATTTTGTCATTTTTACACAGCCCAATACACAACATATTTCTATTTGAGATTTTACATGTTGGTATAAGACAACATAATCTACGTCCAGGAAAATTTTCAGGTTTTTTTAACTCCAAAATCTGATTTTTAGAACTTGCAAAATAAAGGGTTACATGAAGCCCGAGCTACATACCGATACTCTCCACATAACGATTTGATAAGTTTTCATCCTGTTTATAAATGGGCTATATATTTGTATGCACAACTAGAACGTTTTTTTAGTTTATTTCAAATATGAAACAGATCTGGGGCTTAAACAAATACGCCTTCAAATGATGTGGCCTTCTTTACTAATTGACTCTCTATTTCATGTCTGTTAAAAGTCTTTCTGCCCTGAACCCATCCACTACCCTCTGGAAGAAAATAGAGGGAGAGATACTGCGCCCGAATTTTCGGTGTCTGGACAGTTTGAATGTACGTAGCGTAAATGTGTTCGCGCAATCTGATCCAATTAAATAGTATAGTATCCTACACATTATCAGTAGATCATACATGTTCTAAAACGCCATCTATTCTCATAGATCTAGCATAAATTTACACTCCATCTATCAACGAAATCGTTGTAGCTAGCTCTGTATTAAACAACATTGTTTCTGAAGGAAGTAGAAATGGACAAGCACGATACAATACATTGATTTCCACAAACTAAGAGTCTGATAAACTAGCAGTTTTACACATGATCGAACTAATCTGATACACCATAGGACTAACAAAGATACATGAACTAAGAATAGTCTGGTTCATTGATACATCATACGACAAGTAATAATTAATTCATAAACTAGGCAAGTTAACTAGAATATAGAAATCCAGTACTTTGCTCGTCAGTCTTGTGTCCTGCCACTGCTGCAACACGGGATGATTGGAGAGCAACAGATAATAGACACTTACTACAGCATAATGATGGATACTGCTACTTACGGAGTAGTTAACTAGACATGCATATTGATAAGCGCATGAGGCATACTTAGCACGCGATGATGGGCGTGCATGCATACTGGGGTCTAGAAGCCCCAGTTGTAGGCGCCGTCAAGCTGGCCGGGACCCACGGCCATCTGCGCCGGCGCGCGGCCGACGGCGCCCTCCATCTTCATGTCGTAACCGGAGAACGGCCAGTACTGGAAGGCCCCTCCGCCCATGCTGAGCGGGGACACGCCGGACTGCAGGCCGCCGGAGACGAACGTCGGCAGCTGGAAGTTGTTGTCCGGCACCGTGCGGGCGCTCGGGAAGAAGGCCAGCGGCTGCTCGAAGGCGAGCGGAGCCGGGTCGTACTGCCCGATGCCGAGGAGGGTGACATCCGCGTGGGCGGAAGTGGAGAAGCAGGACACGAGCTCACGGCAGTTGGCCGCCGCGTTGTTGTTGGCGGCGGCACTGTAGGAGCTGCTCTCGCCGTCAGCAGCAGCTGCGGCAGCATGCGCACCGGCGAACAGCGAGTTGGTTTCTTGGAGCTGCTGGCGCGGCGCGGACGAGGCGGAGGCGCCGCCCCCGCAGCCGATGGAGACTGAGGTGGAGTCGGAGAAGCATGAGGTGTCGCCGGCGCTGCTCATGCCGTAGCGGGACTTGCGGGCGGGAGGCGCCGTTCCGGGTTTCACGAAGATCTTCGCGATCACCCACTCATCCTGGATACATCAACATAGATTTGTGTGAGCAAGCATTGTTCAATACTCCAATCAGTTTGTCACACCGTTGACGAAGTCTTTGAATGCTGCGACTACGAGCACTACTCCAGTTCTTTCAGGTGGATGTTCTTGTTTTTTATTCGAAAAGGAAACATCTTTCAAAGATGTTTGCGTGTGGAAACTAATTGTTTTAAATCCAGTTATTTTCAAAATCTCTTTGTCTAGTTACTCCAGAGGAAAAAAACAACTTTTTCTATCCAGTGCCTAGAAGATCGAACCTCGTAAGCTTTAATCCAGGAAAAACGTAAAAACAGGAAGAAAGTTGAGCTAGTTTCTCCCAGTAAAATCAGGATGAAAGGGAGCACTATTTGATCCAGAAAACGCAGTAAAAGAAACCCAAATAAGGCAGGCATGCATTTACGCATCTGTGGGACTATAGTAACTTGTTCTTGCGCTGATGCGCATGCATATGCATGCATGCACTCAGAACACAGAAGAAAAGATTCGTATCCTGCTGCAGCCAATCTTTCGCTGCACTTAAGCCACGAGCTTACCATATCCACGCATGTAATCTGCATTGCAGCAGGCACACGTACGCAGCCGGCCTGCTGCTCTACTCTACTCTAAGCGTAGCCATGACTTCACACGAGAAAAGAAAGATCACAAGAAGTAGCAATCTGCCCAGAGCTCCCCGTGACTAGCTTACCCCATGGCATCATTGCCACCAGTACTAGTTCAACAGAGAGGTCGTAAAAAGATTAGACGCCAATCATAAGGAAATCAACCTAGGAGGATCTTAGAAGGATCAGTGACAGTGATAAAAGATGAGGAGTTACCCTTGTGGTTTTGTTTGAGAAGAACTGGTAGGCGAAGGTGCCTTCGAGGCGGAACTCGTGCATGACCCACTGGGTCTTCTGTCCCTTGGGCGCGCGTCCGCGGTAGAAGACGAGGGTCTTCTTCATGCCGACGAGCGCGCCGCTGCGGGCGCTCCGGATCTCGCGGTCCTTGCCCGTGGCCTTCCAGTAGCCGGCGCCGGTGGCGCGGTTGGTGCGCAGGCCCGTCGGGTACTTGCGGTCGCGGAGGCTGTAGAAGTACCACTCCTTGTTCTCCCCCGTCGCCGCCCTGCACGCCTTGTCCTGCAGCTCCCACGGCTCGCACTTGTTGAGGTCGATCTCGGTGATGGCGCGCGTGCCGGAGAAGCTGCCGTCCAACACCTTGCGAAGGAGGTAGTAGGTGATGAGCTCTTCGTCTGTCGGGTGGAACCGGAACCCCGGCGGCAGCTCGCCCCCGCCCCCGCCGTCGTCCAGGTCCAGCCGCATGCCCAGCGAGCCGTACCGCTCCATCCCGCCGGCCGCACCAACGCACTGATCTGCAGACAAACGTATATATACGCCATGAATGCTGGAAGCTACACAAAGAACGAGCTTTAACTCAACGATCACGCGCAAGAGCCAAAGGAATGGAATGGAAGGCTCAGTGCTGCTGGGCTAGTGGGAGTGTTGTTACCTGTGGTGAGAGAAGTGATCCAAGAGCAGCGAGTGGTGGAGTGGCTGCCTCGCTGGTGGAAGGAGGAGCTTGTTTTATACTGCCGGTGGCCGCGTGGTGGGGAGAGGTGGGTGAGGGGAGTAAATTGCGGATTCGACGAATCGGGGAGGGTGTCAGTGACAGAGGCTGCCTGCCGAGGCGGGCCCCGGCCGGCCAGGAGCGGGTTGCTTCTTCGTCGGAGAAGTGGTGGTGGCGGAGCACTGTGGGACTGAAGCTGGAGATCAGATTGGACGACGAGATGAGATGATCAGGGACACGGAGATGCAGTTGCTCCATCGATTGCTTTCAGCAAATCCATCATATGCTCATGCGTCGTCTCGCTCTGTCTCCGGAGCTGTGCGCCGTGCTCCAAATTGGCACGAGGTGGCGAGATAGGGGTAGAGGGATTCTCTGCAGTAGAGACCACCGTGTTAACGCTGATGAAGGTGGTCAGTTCAAGAGATCATCCGCCATGCTCCAAATTAACATGCATGACACTCGGAGGCGCACTATGTCAACGTCATCGTTCCCCGTCCTCTTCGTTTCGGCGCTGTTTGGTTTGAGGCTAACTTTGTCTATGCCAACGTCATGCAAGTTTGACCAGTGCAGGTGGGTGTTTCTTGGTGCATATGCCACATCTTAGGTAAGATTCATATTTCAACAGTTGGATCCCACATGTGTTGTACATGTAGAATTGTACATATAGAATTGTTCTGCTTATTAAGCATACTTTAATGTGTTGTAGTGGTATGATCTGGCAATTGCCTATTAGTTTATATGTATCATTAATCAAATTTAATTTATGGTTTCCCCTACAAGGTTCAATTAATAACTGTTAATAATGTTAGAAGAATTTTTGAAAGTAAAATATATGAATTACGTGATGTGATAATGCTTAGGATGTATATCTTTTATATCAAGAGACCCAATTCTAGTTTCGTCTCGATCGACCCATTAAATCTCAAGAACCGGCATGCTAGTATCTTACAAAATAATAATGAAGAATTGCTGCTAGGTTGGCACATGATCATGCTGCTAGGTTCACACATGATTTGTAGAATTGTAACATCTTCACTATTAAAATTTAGATGGGACATCTCTTGTCGCCCAACAACGGACCGCGCTAGAAGTTGGCCTAGGCGTCGGAGGAGCGGTCGCACTAATCCTGGAATACTTCATCGTGTACCACGCCTACATCAAGTGGGTCGCAAGGAGATGGAGGTGGCTAATCTGGGGAGGGAGGGGAGCAAACGTGCCAAATTCCTTGTTGTTTCTTCACTAAATGGCTATGGGTTAGGGGGGGGGGCAACCCCACCCCCTTGATCTGAAGTAGCTTCGCAGTTGAAGGAGATCACCCTCGGAGATTTACATGGCGAGCATGCTTCGCACGATGTAGTGGAGGAGAGCGGCATCTGCTTGGAGGAGTACTAGGATGACGAAGAGATGGCCAAGTTGGACTGCGTGGGGCGATGGATCGTCGACGCTCGACCAACATGCCCCTCTGCGCGACGACTCACGTATGGCCTGACCCCTCTATTATCGATATTTCTTATGTGGTGTATATATCCTATTCTTTATATTTATATGATGTATTGGTGTGACCAGTATATATAATACAACTTTCCTCGACATTTTAACCTGTAAAGCAGCCATTTGCTCCTAAGTTATAAGATGTCAAACAACTATTATGTTGATTTGATTCAATATGCGCATTTGCTTTTAACTAATACATTATACATCCCCTATACAATCTTAATTCACATGTAGAATTTAAGTTTGACCAGATTTGTACGTTGATTTATTTTATTTTATTGTTTTAACCATAACTTTTTATTTTACATCATAACATTCAACACGTTAATTGTCGGGGGTTACCCCGGGTAGGGTAAGTTGCGGTATAAGGAGCTCTAGAGAGTGGACCGGGTCAAGGTCAAACCGGGTCAACCAAGTCCCGGAAGGACCGAGACATGGTGTATTTACAAACCGGCTTATGACAACCGGGTCACTTAGGCCGGGTCATGTTAGCTGAGTCATCTTAACCGACATACCACCGTTGGTCTACTCTTGTTTGTTCTCATGTGCAGGAAAGGGACGAGGATGATCCGGCACAGACTTGCCGGGTCAAGGAAGGAAACCAGGCATAACCATGCCGGGTTAAGGAAGAGGAGAAACCTTACCTCGGATAGGAAGTCAAGGGCCTTTGTCTTTTAGCCTGGTAGAGGAGCACGCCTGGCCGGAGAACCCGGAGCCTGGCAGACCGACATCCCGGGATGGGACAGCCCGGATAAGCTGGGACAAGACAGAAAGGGTCCCGTCATGGCAGAGACGACCCGGAGATCCCGGAGGCGCGAGTCTCCTATAGGAATCCCGGAGATCTATGCAGGAGCACGTGATGCCACCGTGGAGGAGAAGGCCGTTGTCACCAGAACAGCTATAAGTACCCCTGTACCTCCTCCTGCGTGAGGGACGGAAGAGGAGATAGCTCATTTGCCCCCTTTGTGCTTAGCTTCATCATCTACCTCGTACCACTGTTCATAGTCTAGCAATACAGCTCAAGGAGCAGATCTTGTACTTGTACTTGTGCTTCATCCATATACATCGAGAGATAGGCAGGAGTAGGGGTGTTACCTCCCCACGAGGGCCCCGAACCTAGGTAAATCGTGTGTGTGTGCTTGTGTGTTCTTGGTTCGATGTTCGTCCGTGCGTGCTTTTCAGCGTGCAAGCCCTCCCCGGATACCTCCAGCGTCCTTTCGGGCCCACACTTAGCCATACCTATGGCATCTGCCGTGACACCACCACGACAGTTGGCGCCCACCGTGGGGCCAGCAGCGGCGCTGGCTGGAGTCTTCATCCGGACGGGTTCCATCACCACCTCCGGCGAGCGTGTGCTCAGCGGGTTGGTGTGCAAGCTCAGCGACATGCACTTCGTCAGCGACAACGCCGGTTGTTTCGGCGGCAGGCCTCTCCCGGTTAACGGATGCCTCATCGCCTTCGGCTCCCTCCACACCTATGTCGCCACCGAGCTCGTCCGCAAGTACCCCGCGCGGGTGCTGGAGGCAGAAGATCCTCCTGCTCTTTGTGCGGCTCGCGGTCGGCGCATCACTCGCCCCGAGAGCTACGCAGAGGTCATGATGACCGGAACTGCGGCTGGAGCTGGT
This sequence comes from Poa pratensis, assembly GCA_947311845.1. Classification (NCBI taxonomy): domain Eukaryota; kingdom Viridiplantae; phylum Streptophyta; class Magnoliopsida; order Poales; family Poaceae; genus Poa; species Poa pratensis. Next base: position 90,279,546 of record CAMZMU010000085.1, read on the forward strand.
CTGGAGGATGATGCCTCAACTCCGGAGAAGACGGTTAGGACGGCCAGGCCACCCCTGGAGAGGGTGACCCGGGAGCAGGGCGGCACGTCCGCGGTCAGGCCTCTTCCTCTGGATAAGGTGATCGAAAGACTCGCTGTTCCCATAGTACCTGGTACGGGTGCATCCCTGACCGAGGAAGAGTTAGAGCAGCAGCGCAAGGACCTGCATGCTGAGGCCTTGGAAATGGCCAAGACTAGAGAGGAGTTTGATAGATCAATGCATGAGTATAACAAGGCTCATGGCCTTGATGCTGCTCGCATGGCTGATGTGCGTAAGAGAGGCAAAGGCCTCAATGTAGAGATGGTTAGGGATGGTAGATCCGGGTCAAGTGCGACTCGGGTAACGGCAGCAAAGCCGAATTATAGCTCTCCTGCCAAGACCCTTAGAGCTGCAGAGGTAGCAAGAGCTGAGCTAGCCGGTTTAACCGGCGAAGCTTACCAGAAGCAACAAGCAAGAGTGAATGAGTTGGTGGCAATAGCCAACCGACAGAATGAGGCATATTTGAAGGGCAACACCATGGCTGGGGGTTCCCAAATTGTACACTTGGCTAAGGCCGGCAGTCAGAGGTCCAAAGGTCAAGCTTCCTCGCCGCATCCGAGTAGAGATCGTAACCCGAGTGTAAACTCGGGAAAGAACAAGCAAATCCAGACATACAACCCGGACTATGCTGAAAAGCAGATGGCCGGGCAGAACGGTGCAGGCCGGGCTAGGAGTAACCCGGCTCGGGGAAATCCGGGTCAGGGGAATCCCAATCCAGCTGGCCGAGGTCCACCACCTCGGTATCCGACTCAAAACCATGGTCAGCAACACCCGAATGCTGCGCATGTTCAGGAACCGCAAGGTGTTGACCAAAGGAACAACCGATATGATGATGGCAATTCGGCTCTGGAGAGAGCCGGATATCAGAGATATGACAATGCACTGGGAGACAGGTTAGGACCGCGCATGTTGGCGCCGGGTGATGCACGCATCAAGTTGGATAGACTCCATTGGTCTGAGATACTGGAAGAGCAGGGCCCACCTGGACCTAAATGCTTCGGGCCCCGAATCATGGGGGAGCCGTCAGTGCCGCACTTTCAGTTGCCCCGAGGTTCGAAGACCTATGATGGTAACTCCAAGCCAGAGGACTGGATGTTGGATTATCTTTCGGCAGTAAATGTGGCCGGAGGAAACCGCCGGTGGGCTGTGAGATACATACCTCAGATGTTGGAAGGACCAGCCCGAATTTGGTTGAACAATCTGAGTGAGGGCAGTGTCAACTGCTGGCTAGATTTTGAAGAAGCCTTTGTGAGTAACTTCTCTAGCACATACAAGGGGCCGAATCGGCCACAGCAGTTGGCTATGTGTGTGCAGAGGCAAAATGAGACTGACCGAGACTACTTGACACGGTGGCATGAACAACATCAAACAACTGAGATGATTCCTCCCGATGTGGCATTTGTTCTGGCATAACATGGAAAGGCACAATTGCCCAGTCACTTACATTCTGAAACCCAGGCTGAACTTCAATACCCTGCATCTGAGACGAAACATAAGAATCATAATTAACCGGATGATCAAGAGCCATAGAGAAGTGATCTTGCTCGGGCACATCCTGCATTTGTTCCGGCATAGCAACATGGACATCACCCTGCTCTCCCTACTGTTGTACCACCGCATTCCATCCCATCTCAGGAAAAAGGGACTGATCACGCCAAAACTGCTCTTCCTGAAGTGGAGGAGCTGGCTCAACGATGGCGATGAATGGCGCCTCCCTCCTCCCACCGCCTCCCACCTTCTCCTCCGGCGATCTGAGATTCTAGCCGTGATCTCTCCCATCGGATCCGCTTAATCGCTCCGGCGGGTGTAGGGCTTCTCCCTAGTACTCTACGGGATGGCGGTACATGCGTCGATCGCGCTGGGATTGGATTTCAGTCATGGAGTTGAGTTTGCAAAGGAGGCCAGGAGGGCTTTCTTCACGACGGTTCACCCCTCTCGGGATTCGGGACACTTCACCATGGTGGTGTCCTTCGGGAGATCTACGTTCAAGCTCACGGAAGACAACGTCTCCATGGCCTTGGAGGCCATCACTGGAGGTTTATGCGATGCCCTGAAGGTATCAATTCTGAATGATCGTGTTTTCTCGTTCACGGTCTCTTGCAAGCAGATTGGTTTTATGCTTTTCAACCGCCGATTCTTCTCTTGTCGTCAATTCAAATGCTATTTTCACCTTTGGGGTTCAGGCGGGCCAAATTGGATGCGGGAGTTCAATTTTTGGCAGAAAGAATGCGATTGTGAATGGACTTTGATTAGCCCTTCTAAGAGAAGAGTGCAGCTTGCTTTGAATGCTATGCGTTCTATCACCCCCAAGTCAGCCATCAGATCAGTGGGTTCAGCTAAGAAAAAATTACGTTTTGCTACGTTGATTGAATATGATGCCTGTAAGGGGTATAGGTATCCAGTTACAGCTGCTGATCTCGAGGTCTACGACATGGCTGGTTATGATCTTTTGTCACCTGAGAGAATTCTGGTACCGCTGCCGCCGGTAGTCCATTGGACGGTGGCAGAACCCAGGATTCAGTTTGGTACGGTTAAACCGCTTCTGATATTTACGGAGTCTAATCAGGGATCAGTTGATTGCGGAAGGGATAAGGGTGCTTTGGATCTCATTGCTTCGAATTATGTTGATCAATCTCCCGCGAGTTCTGTGGGCTCTCCGTCAGTCACGGATCGGCAAGTTTCATCTGTTGTTGCTAGCATGGGAGGTGCACCACCTGACCCCAATTCAAATTTTGGAATGGGCTTTAAGCCTGTTGAGCCAACCCAGCAGCTAGACCAGCCCGCTGGGCTAGAAGAGGTGGTCAATGATATCGCCTTTTGTTTCTGGGAATGTTCTCATTGTTTGAGTATGGGTCATAAGAAAGACTCCTGTACGAGACGGATTCGTTGCCGTTTCTGCTTCTATTCTGGACATAAGGAGAAATCATGTTACGCCAAACTTGCTCAAAGATCTCAGTAGTGGGTCCCCAAACGGAAAGCCTCTGTATCTAGCGGTGCTGATTCCACAGCCGATTCGCCTCCTACTGCTAACAATGTGTCGGACGTAACATTGCCGCCTCCCCAATCGCCCCCGTCTACATCTGCTGCTACTCCGCCGCCGGGGTCTCCCACTGCTCTGGAGGCCATGGTGAACTATGAGCTGGACCCGCTGCCTTGGTTGCCTTGGGGGCATCACATCATCGATGGCGGGCCAACACGCTAAAGGTTATTATGGCGAGCCTAGCATGTACAGACATGGCCTCGGAAAACGGTGACCGAAAGGTTAAGCATGAGTCATAGAGTTGTTGTGATTGACATATCGATGTCTACCTTTGAAGTTGTGTTGCCGGCTCTGACGATGAGGGGTAGCATGATGGATGGGGGTCGTGTAATCACTAAAACGATTTGAGGGATGTTCTTTTTGAGTGGGAGTTCTGGTAGTTTTATTTTATTAAAACTTGAACCCATATTTATTATGAACAAAGTCTTTATATTTTGCAAAACCTTTGTAGATATTAACCAGTGTAATAGCCCTCTTTAAAAATTAGGCGCATTCCTGCGATTGAGAAACTTAAAAGGTTGGGTCCAAACTTCATAGTTTTATACCTTAGCTCGAGGATACTCCTTGTTTAAACTGTTAGATCTATGTGATACAATACCCGTTAGGAGATAAACCCGGAGATTCCGCTAACAAAAGGATAATTTGGATTATAAAGTTTTGTGTGGATAATATCATCATAGTCCAGTATATGCTATGATCTCTACCATAGAGAATTAACTATGGGTGCGAGTTGTCAGATCGCGAACATATGAGATGATCGCTGAACTCGAGATACACCACAAGTCGGGTTGATGGAAGTTTTCAGTACTTTGACTGTTTTCTTCTCAACCAAGATGGAAGAGAAACACGCATTAAAGGAGCATGTGGCGGTCATACTTGATGACATTGGTCATACTGGATGACATTGGTCATACTTGATGACATTGAAACGCCTCGCTCAACTCGATCACTGGATGACATGCAACGTTGCCAGATGCAAATGCTTTGTCATAGACTATGTCATGCAAGGGGAATCGTTCACCTTCATGAATTTTTGATTGTATTGAAGAATCAAGAAGATGAAACAGATCGCCGGGAAGTCATCAATGATGATGGTGTATATATGATATACACGTTATGAATGTTTTACCTAAGCAAGTACTCGCAGTAGTGACTAAGACATGATACTAGTCATGTTTTATGAAACCAGATTTACTGCTTGAGTAGCTTGGTTGATGAGGAGACAATGTGTGTTGATGATGGCAAACAATACGTTGTGATGACCATAGACACTCTCTCTGCATCTACCATTTGAATAAATTCTTTTGTGATTGCCTGTTAGTATGATCGTTATAAGTGTGTCTCCTCTAGCGAGACAATTGTTCATATATGTTAGTGACAAAATCGTTGTCCTATATTTATGAAGTAATGATCATACGCCGATTTGAATTTAGATGGTAGAAGCTCCCACATTCATAACATTAATGCCAAAGGATAAAACTAAATAAAGACACCACATTCTTGTGCCACTAACGTTTAAGTCATGTCAATGTTATAGTCAATGAAGAAGCTCCATTCAGATGGATCTCCGAGTCCTTAGATTTGATCTTTGACACTTGCAAGATAACTAAGACACCATATTCGGAAAGCGGGCATGTAACTTATTGAGAATCATACATATAGATGTGTGTGGATCAATGAAGTGTTTTAACGTGTAGTGGAAATCTTTATTTCATAGACTTCATGAATGTTCGAGTAGATATATGGATATCCACTTAGGAAATGCTGGTCAGAAAGTTTGATCAAGTTCAAACAAGTTCGAGTGAAGTAAGAAAATTAAACTTAACAAGAGAATCAAATTCCCGCGATAACAGATCGAGGAAACAAGGATTTGAGTTATAAGTTTGGCATATCATTGGAAGACTTGTGAGAAGAGTTCTACAAATTACGCCGCATGTAACACCTCAATGTTATGGTGTATTTTGACGTCGTAATCACACTCTATTGGATAGTGTGGGGTAAATAAAATATCTTATCGAATTATTGTGATAATTGGAGTCATATGGTAGAAACAAAACATTCACGTTAGATAATAGGGAAACCATCTAATCCGTGGAGGCAATACCATATGAGTGATGGCATGGCTTTTAGCCCAGATTGTCGTTTCAGTAATTTAGTGTTTCGATGTGATCAAACCTAAAATGGATAAATCTTTGTAGTATACCTAAAGAATTAGTTGGGTACATGTCTCACGACATAGGCAAAATTGTTGCCGGAATATACCTTGAAAATAAATAGTTTCTTGTCCAAGGGTATAAGTGGGAAGGAAAGTAGAGCAAGACGAAGTTAATGAACTTTCTCTCCAGACATCAGAGTGGTGCAACGGAAAGTGTTTCCGGTGTCGTCCTCCTCAATCGAAAGGAAAATGATGATAAAGATCATGATGCTCTGAGCTCATACTAAGACCGTAGGCGTACGAGGCTGTGTTCCGCAATGTGTGGTACGACAATCTTGTTGTAAAGGTCATGTTAATGGAACATGACAAACCTACGAACTACGAAGAAGAGATGGTAGACCTAAGTCCGAGAAATGACTATGAGTCATATATATATGATCCGAGATAAAATCCATGTACGATTACCAAGTATCGACTTGGAAAGATCTTCTTAATGGCATCCAGGCCGTTAAAGAATATGGAATTTTATGAGAAAATAGACACTGAAAAGGATCGATTTGTCATAAAACAGTTTCGACAAATTCAAAAGTTGACCACAACGAGGTTCTGTCTCAAGTGGCGATGCCTAAGTCTGTTTAGGATTGTTCTAGCAATTATTTTCAATTAAGAAATTGATGGATGGATAAAGAAACCGTGTTCCCTAATGGCAACATTAAGGAAGAGTTGTAATCGTACAACAAGTAGGTTTTGTTGATCCTAAGGATGCTGGACACGTATGCAAACTTCAGCTGTCCATTCATGGGCTGAAGCAAGCATATCGGAGCTGGAATCTTCACTTTGATAATGTGATCAAAGGATTTTGGAGTTGTCCAAAATAGTTGAAGAAACCTGCATTTATAAAGAAGTGAGTGGGAGCTAAGTAGCTTTTCTTGATCTTATATGTGAATGGCATATTTGAGTGGGAGCTAAAAGAAATTCCCTGGTCTTATATGCGGAAGGCATATTTGAGTGGGAGCTAGGTGTCATTCCTGATTTTATATGTAATGACATATTGAGAATGATACAGATCCTCCAGTAAAGTATAAAGATTATTTAAGTGATTAAATTTTCTATGAATGAAGTTAGGAGTATTAGGCATGAGATCTATAATAGTATAGATCAAAAGGGGCTTAATAACATTAGGTAGGAATATTTTCCTAGGTTAAGATTCTGAAGTGTTTCAGAATAGAACAAGCGAAGAAAATGGTTCTTGCTTGTATGACTAAGTAAAATATTAAGTTTATCTTGGCGTTTCAGCGATAGCTAATGAAAGAAAAGGATGTCCGACATCCTCTATGCCTCAGCCATAGATTCTATCAGACTGAAAGCTCGACTTGGTGTGACCCAAGTTCTTTGTTGAAGAACGGGTTCTAGAGTGATCCCTGGATGGATCAATGAACAAACGTTAAGTATTTTCTTCAGTGTCTGAGAGAACTGAAGATATGTTTTCTGATATAGGGTAAGAGTGAAAAGACAACTTGCCGTAAAAGGTTACGATGATGCCAGTTATGACACTGACCCATATGACTAGAAATCTCATATAGGATAAGTCCTTTGTTTTGAAGAAAGACAAGGTTAGCTTGCGAAGTCGTATATGAATGCACTGTCGCATAATCTACATAGGTATAGGAATATATGGCAACTTCAGAAGTAGCAAGTGTGATTGGACTGAGCGGTTTTCCGAGCATGTGTGGTTCCCCTTAATAGATCTCCTAGACTTTTAAGGCCCATGCTACGTGAAGGTTCGAGTCTCACTCCATCGACTAAGATATATTTCACCGTTATCATATGATACGGGATGATGTCAAACGAGTTGACATAGAAGTGTTGCAAAGTACATACAGATCTCAATGTGGGAGATCCGTTGACTAAACTTCCTCTTCCACGAGACAAGCATGCACCAAGTTGCTATAGGTGTTTAAGCTTTTACCAAAGTGGTAAACTAGATTAAGTGTTACTCCAGTGCAAGTGGGAGACTGAAGGAGATATGCCCTAGAGGCACTTAATAAAGATAGTTTATTTGTCATATCTCAATTGTTCATAATATGTTTTATACCATGTTATAACTGTATTAAGCGGAAACATTAATACACGTGTGGTAGATAAACAACCAGGTCCCTAGTAGCCTCTATTTAACTAGTTCATTGTTCAATCGATGATCGAGGTTTCCCAATCATGTGACGTTGGTGTCAATTGACAATGGAGTCATATCATTGGTAGAATGATGTGATGGACATACCCAATATTTGTAGGACGTAGTCATTACGCCTTCGACCGTGAGATCAACTCTTATTGCTATTCCTGAAAGATATTTTGATTGCATCAAACATCATATCTTATATAGTGTGACAATAACGGTGTTCCTCTCGGGTATCGGAAGGGAGTATGTTGAGATGAGGAATCAAGAGCGGGATTTGCCAATCCGCATAGCAGGATAGATACTCTGGGCCCACTCGGTGAGATTATGTCAAATGAGCTTGCAAGCATGTGACTAGGTCACGGGGACATAATATCACGGACGAGTAAAGAATAGTGTTGTCGATAAAGAGATCAAGCTAGGTATCATGATATCTAAGAACGAGTCTCGGACACACTAAGTATCGCCAGACAAACGGTTTAAGACTCGACGTCTAAGGTTCGAACGACAAATTTATTCGTTATCTCACAGGGATTAATCCTGGGTATCCAAGGTCCACGGATTAGTCATTAATCGGAGAGCTTGTCGCGATCATGTCTGGAGAGATCTCGAACCGTAGGGTAACACACTTAAGGGGAGATGACATGTTTATTTAGATTGGACGTAGAGGAAAAAATAGAGAGAAGAACACCAGAAGTGTTCCGGACACACCAGAAGTGTTCCGGGTGATATCCGACGGAGTTCGGGGGCCGACGAAATAGTTTTCGGAGCCGGAATAAATTAGGTAATATGTATTTAATATTAATTAGTGTAATTAATAGTTAAATATATTTTTATTTAATTAATTTCGAATTTTTAAAAGGTTGTTTTCCTAAATGGGCCTTAGAGGCCCATTAGGGAAAAATCCCCAAAAAGAAAAAGGAGGAAAAATTGGGGGAGGGCCGGCCGGCCTAGGTGGGCCACATGGGGCCCACCTAGGGCCGGCGCACCATGAGGGGCGGGCTGGTGTGGGGTTTAGTCCCACACCGCCCAGCCAGCAAGGCTGGCAGCCTCCCTCCACCTATATAAGGAGGTGTCTCCTTGCCTTTGGATATACACCAGAAATTCCTCTCTCTCTCACCTTGAGCGTGACTCCGCAATTGGGGTAGCGCTTGGGTTGAGGTTTTCTCCACCATATGCACACCGCCGTGCTGCTGGTCTTCCGATCCAAGTCTTCCGCTGCTCGTCCCTGGATCGGAGCCCGGAGGTCGTCATCTCCACCGTATGTGTGCGACTCCCTGCGAGGCACCACACTTGGGGTGCTAGGAGGTGTTCGCCTCCACCACCATGAGGTCGGCATCACCATCGTCATCGCCGTCTTCGTCGCGCCAAGATCTTCGCGACGTCGAGGTCGGCTACGTCATCTTCATCACGTGTCATCATCGAAACAGATCTTTTGATCGTCGACGCTTACGGTCTACAAGGGTACGTATACCGTATTCTACCGTACAGTATATCTGCTTAGTGTAGATCCTGGCTAATATAAGGTTATCGTTGTTAGGAAATTTTTTGTTTTCTGCCTACGATCCCCTTCAACAAGTGCGGAGGACAAGGGCACAAATCCTTTGAGTGCACCAACAAGAAGGTCATGATCATTAATGACATGGGAGAATATGAATCTATGAGTGAAGAGGAGTATCTTGTCTTGAACAAAGTCGCCACAACGCAAAGTGCTCAAGAAGAAGAAAATGAGATATATTGTGATGGCGACAACAACCCTTCTTTGGTTGTGGCTCGAGCTTTAACCACCAATGTTCAAGTGGAAGAAGACCAAAGATGCAATTTGTTTCAAACAAGAGCGGGAATCATTGGAAAGTCCATCAAGGTCATCATAGATGGTGGAAGTTGCCACAATTTGGCGAGTAAGGAACTTTGTGACAAACTCAACTTGAAGTTCAAGAAGCACCCACATCCATACCATGTGCAATGGTTGAGTGATACCGGATCCGTCAAGATTCAACACATGGTGCAAGTGTCCTTCAAGATTGGAGCCTATGAAGATACCGTGGATTGTGATGTTGTGCCTATGACCGTGTGTCATCTACTCCTTGGGCGTCCATGGCAATTTGACAAGAGTGCTATGCATGATGGAAGGACTAATTACTATAGCTTCAAGAACAACGACAAGACCTTCGTCCTTCGTCCCATGACACCAAGTCAAGTCATCGCCGACAACGCCAAGACTATTGCACGGGCACAACAAGATCGTTCGTCAAGTGAGATGAGTGGTGAGCAAGAGACCCACTGTCGGAGACTGGTCCCAGGAACTAGGGGTGTCTCTCAGAAGCCAAGAAACGAGTAAGGGGCTGAACACAACGTCGAACAAATCCTCAACAACCTCGACGACGGTGCTCGTCGAGCTCGGTGAGGAACATCACGACAGAGAGGAAACACGAGCCGCTACCCAGGTTCAGGCCCACCGTGAGGTGTAAAAGCCCTACGTCCTGCTAAGATGTATTGCACTGCTTGGAGAGGTTCACAGTACAAGGGTGCTTGCCGAGGGCACGGTTGTGGCTATGGTGGGCTATGGTGGACTATGCTCCGTCTTCTTCTTCAGACGTAGCTCCTTGGTAGTGGAATGAGTTGGTGAATGCGGGATCCCCTCCCTAGGTCGTACACTGGCTCCTTATATACTGGGCTTGGTCCTCTTCCCCGAAAATCTCCGGCGGGAAGGGATACCACAATGCCGCCGAGTTGGAGCACAGCGCACAGCGTCGGGGACGTCCATGGACGCGGTCCATGGCAGAGAGCACGTCGTCTTGGCAGAAAAAGCCACCGTCCAACCAGGACGGTGGGCTGGCGCTGCAGAGCCTTGGGGCGTGCCCCACGGTGACGTCGCAGTTGGAGCGTAGCGGCGGCCGGCCGCTTTATCACCAAATTGGCTAGTCTTGGAGTCCGCTTTGCTTCCTCCAGCTCCTTTGACTGCTTTAACACGAGAATGGCAACTGCGGCGGCTTCGTCATCGTGCGCAGGCGCGCGCGTCACTCTGCGGCGGGCGCAAAGCCCATGTGCGCTCTGCAGCGGCGCAGGAGCTTGCTTCCACTTGAAGGAACCCCGCCAGGGCCTAGAGCCTCGCCGAGGCTCCGTAGTCGTTGACTCCTCGCGAGGGAAAACCTCCCGAGGGTAGCGCGGAGACGCGCCAGGGCCTGATGATCTTCTAAGAGAGGCCTTCCCGAGACAGAGGTTCCTCTCGAGGCCTCCTAGACCGAACGTCTGGTCCTTAGCAGAAATGCTCAATCGAGCAAAGAAACCCTCGCGAGGGGGAGATCCCTCGCGAGGCTCGCCAGGCTGAAAGCCTGGTCCTTAGTAGAATTTCCTGCGGAGCGTTCGAGGGCTGTGGCAGGCCGGCCCATGGTACCCTGGTTTTCACTGGGCCGACAGTAGCCCCCGGGCCCGCGATGGGCACGCTGGAGCTCCTCTGGCGGAGGCGAATCATCGTGGGCCCAAAGAAGCCTGCGAAGCCCGAGACACATGGAGCTTCGAGGCCGTACACGATCCCACGATCTCCTCTGAAGTAACGGGCGTAGTGGTGGGTCCCGCCACGTCCTGGTAACGGCTCGATGAGCCGATATAAGGCGAAGAGCTCGGCGCATGCGGCCATTACTCCACTCGTTCCCTTTTCGTCTCCTTCTTCCCAGCGCTCAATCCCCAAACTCCTCCTTCGCGACCCTGCTGCAATGGCGCCCAAGAAGGCCACCGCTGCCACGAAGGGCAAGGCAGTGGTGCAGGGCGGCGAGCCTGCTGCGATGCAGCGGGATGGTGACTTCGAGCCGGCTCTGAGCGGCTCCCGCTTCGAGACGGAGGCGCAGCTGGACAAGGTGCGTCACATGGCGGCCTCGAAGACCAACGAGCGCGGCGCCACTGTGCTCAAGCGAGCGGGCAACTCTCACGGCAGCTTCTACCCCATCTTCATGCATACTCTCTTCACCGGGCTCGTTCCTCCCTTCTCCGATTTCTTCCTGGCGGTTCTGGAGCGCTACCAGATCCAGGTTCTTCATCTCCACCCCAACTCCATCCTCGTGGTCGCCATCTTCGCCTACCTCTGCGAGGCGTACATCGGCATCCCGCCTTCGGTGGACCTCTTCCGCAGCTTCTACGCGCTCCGGTTCACAACGAACAAGGAGCGGTCGGGTGCGTGTCCTTCCGCATTAGTCGCCACGTGTGGCTGCATAACTTCTATGGGTTGAACTTGTTGAGGTTGATTTTGAGCCGCAGGTTGATTTTCCCTTTGTCGCCTAGCCGAACTTGAAGTCGTAACGTGCGGCGACTCCGCGTGGATGCTTCTTTCCGCCGTTGCTCTGCTATTGTAGGGAGTGGAGTGCAGCCGTCCCGCGTGTTCGCACATGTTTGCCTGCTGTATTACTGCTGTGCTCAGCATCTCAATGGCGCGCCTCGCCTCTCTATCCATTGGTGTGTTTCCTGCTGGCGCTAACCTGGCCAAGATGTTCGTAGCCGCAAAGAGATTCTCTACTGGGCTAACATAATGTCCTTGCGGTGTGTGGAACCTTTGAGGCTGCTGTGGAGGCTGCTGAACAAAGGTTGGCTGCGGCAATGGCGGGGGCATGATGGCCCTATTGTTAGCTTGCGTTATGGCCCTTGACTCAGGTATTTCCGCTGCTCTCGGTGCTGCGAAGGACGGAACCGCTGGTACAACTGATGATACAGCGATCGCTTGAGCCGCTGGCACGGCTGATGGTGCCACGGACCGCATAACCAGGGCAGACGGTGCCACGTGTGTGGGCACCGCGACTGCTGGTTGTGTAATTCCTGACCATGCGACCGGGCGCACTGCGTTGGTGGCGACTGATGGGATCGTGTTGGGTGGTGCCGCGGGAACCGCGATTGTTGGTCCGGCGGTGGGCGATTGGAACAGCTCCATAGGATTTACTGCTCCTGGCTGCAGGCGACTCGCATGGCGTCTGTGTGGCAAGGTGGCCTGTACTCCTTCTAGAGTATTGGTTTCCTCGATGAGTCGCAGTTGCTCCTGTTGGAGGCGATGTTCCTCGCGCGCCAGCCTGGCTCTCTCATCTGCGATTCTCTGGACTTCATCATATAGCCCGATCCTGGTGGCCTCCAATTCTGTCACTCTAGCGGCCGCGTTAACCGCAGATATCGGCGTAAGTAACACACTTCCCTGTGGCGGCGTGACCGCTGCGTTAGTGGCTACCCTTGACCCTGATCCCGCAGTCGCAACGCCGGGTGGAGTCTCTCTGTTTGCAACTCCTGAGGCCGCGACTCCTGGCGTTATCATAGCGGATGTCGCGACTCCTGATGCATCTGGCGCGGCCTGTTCTGCTGCTTCTGGCGGCGTGGGGGCTAAGCTGTCTGGTGGCATGCCCAGCCCTTCGTCCGCTTCTGTGGTCCTGTAGACCCCTTCTATGTACCGGTCTCCTACGGAGGGCGAGTCGCCATCCACAGGGCCTCCGCATAGCCTTTCCTCAAGGACATACTCAATGGATTGGCCTTCTTCGTCTTCAAGAGGTAGCGACTCGTAGTTGATAGATTCTTCTTCTTGGTCCACTGTTACTGTGACTCCTTCTTCTGAGTCGCCATGTTGCGATGGATCTTCTGACTCGCCGCCAATGAAGCCGACGAAGACATGGACCGATCCAGACGGGATGATGTGGCCGATTTCCAAGTAGTCAGCTTCCGACCCCCAGCTTGAATCGTCAATGAGGGGTGTGCCATTGACCGTGATGATGCGGCCAACGACAAGATCTTCAGCTCCCTTCATGGATCCTGCGCGGAACGTGACGCTCTTGACCGCAGGCCCCACGGTGGGCGCCAACTGTCGTGGGTTTGTCACGTCAGGTGTCATAGATGACTTCGTAGGTGTGGGATTACGCGAGTCAAGCATCTCCGAGCTTGGGATCGCAGGAACAAAGATCAACACAGATTTACCCAGGTTCGGCCCCCTCAATGTGAGGTAAAAGACCTACTTCCTGCCTACCCTAGATTGGTATTGATATGATAATCGAGGTGTTACAATGGAGGCGATCCGATCTGGTACTCGCCGTATGAGCTAGGGTTTTAGGGCTTGACAGCTTGACCCCGTCTAAGTCCTGCGAGTCCTCTTTATATACACATAGGCTCGTCAGGTTACAAAGAAAACTTCCCCACAAGGAATACGTCCATCGAGGCTTATTTGGAAACTACTTGGTCTTCACGTCCTCCGGGATATGTCTTCTAGATCTTTCCCCTTATGGCGGTTCAATACTGGGCTTGCTCCCAAGTGGGCCTTTGCCCGTGCGAGTAAAGTAAGTCGCACTGGGCCGCGGGTTAATCCAGAAAGTATTCCCCCGACACGAGCCGCTACCCAGGTTCAGGCCCACCGTGAGGTGTAAAGACCCTACGTCCTGCTAAGATGTATTGCACTGCTTGGAGAGGTTCACAGTACAAGGTGCTTGCCGGGGGCACAGTTATGGCTATGGTGGAATGAGTTCCGTCTTCTCCTTCAAACGTAACTGCTAGAGTGTGGAATGAGTTGGCGAATGCGGGGGATCCCCCTCCTTGGTCGTACACTGACTCCTTATATACTGGCCTTGGTCCTCTCCCCGAAAACCTTCGGCGGGAAGGGATACCACATTGCCGCTAAGATGGAGCACAGCGCACGACGTCGGGGTCGACCATGGACGCGGTCCATGCCAAAGAGCACGTCGTCTAGGCAGAAAAAGCCACCGTCCATCCAGGACGGTGGGCTGGCGCTGCAGAGCCCTGTGGTGTGCCCCACGGTGACGTCGCCCTTGGAGTATAGCGGCGGCCGGCCGCTTTATCACCAAATGGGTAAGTCTTGGAGTCCACTTTGCATGCTCCAGCTTTGTTGACTGCTTTATACACGAGAATGGCAACCGCGGCGTCTTCGTCATCGCGCGCAGACGCGCGCGTCACTCTGCGGCGGGCGCAGAACCCATGTGCGCTCTACAGCGGGTGCAGGAGCTTGCTTCCACTTGAAGGAACCCCGCGACGGCCTGAAGCCTCGCCGAGGTTCTTAGTCGTTGACCCCTCGCGAGGGGATCCTCGCGAGGGTAGCGCGGAGACGCGCCAGGACTTGGTGGTTTTCTGAGCAGAGGAGGCCCTCCCGAGGGAAGAGTTCCTTGTCGTGGGTTTGTCACGTCAGTTGTCATGGATGACTTCGTAGGTGTGGGATTACGCGAGTCAAGCATCTCCGAGCTTGGGATCGCAGGAACAAAGATCAACACAGATTTACCCAGGTTCGGCCCCCTCAATGTGAGGTAAAAGACCTAATTCCTACCTACCCTAGATTGGTATTGATATGATAATCGAGGTGTTACAATGGAGGCGATCCGATCTGGTACTCGCCGTATGAGCTAGGGTTTAGGGCTTGATAGCTTGACCCGCTCTAAGTCCTACGAGTCCTCTTTATATACACAGAGGCTCGTCAGATTACAAGAGTTCTACACGAAGCCTGATTATCTTTCTTGTCTTCCAAGGCAAGTTTGCACCGACCTTCTGGAACTTTCCTTTATCGAGTCGCGATGCGAGATTGGCCCATCTTTCACGTGGCCCAACAATGATAGCGCAGCCTTAAGTCGCGGGTTAATCATTCCCCCGACATTACACTAGTACAGAACGACACATCGGAAACGGGCCAAAAACCCCTTCGGCAACGGAGAAAGGGTCCGTGTCCCCGCTTCCGATACTGATGTGGGGGCCCTCATCGGTAACGGTGGCAGAACACCGTTTCCGATGTGAGAAAATTTCGGCATCGGAGCCTCTGGCTCTCCGTTACCAATGTGTGACCATTTCGGCGACGGAGGGTTTTGTCCTCCGTTACCAGTGTTGTATCATGTCGGCAACGGTTATTTCTGTTTGCCCATTTCCTATGTCTAATTGCAAGCTAATAGTAATTAGCTGCGCTTGCACGCCCGTGCTACAACAATTATTTAGCAGACATTCAGCAATACAAGTTTACAACAATCATATGAACACAAAGTTTACAGCAAATGTTGGAATACAAGTTCACATCTATTGCTATTGCTACAAATACAAAGTTTTCAGCCATTGTTCGGTAAAAAGTGGACACAATTTAAAGAAGTTACACCACAATGGTGACAACAATTGTTTTGGAAAAATCTATAGTCTCACCAGCGAGAATGCCGGTATGGACAGGTGAACAAATGCCGAATAGGATCTCATGATCATGGATTAGGGTCGTGTAGTTTTCCCTCCTTGCTTACGATGTGTTCAAGGACGAACGCAGCAAACTTGCATCTCACCATCGTAAGAACATCCTTCTTAAAACGTGCACGTCCCATTCCACCTATAAGCTGCAGGCAGATTCTTAGTTAGGTATCTTTCGTCATGTATGTCTGCAAATATTGTTAGGAAACATGAATTGTTGATGATGTCGTGGATTACTAACCGAATCGAGGGTTGGCAGACTTCTCGAGGTGGGAACGACTTTCAATATTGCATTGCACACATAATACCCACAAAGATTTGTACCAGGTGGTTGCTGAGGGCACTGTAATGTTGGTGACAAAATCGCTCACTTAGTTTGGTTTGCTAGCTGGTATTTTTGAAAACTAGGAATAAAGTAGCAACTGTTACCGGGTTAACTTGTACGTGACTCAATATGGTCTCATGTTCTCCTCTCTTGGCCAACGGTCTCTTGATTATCGTCAAGTACTTTTCAAACACACTACAAAAGTAATGAGTTGGCGGATTGAGAAAACAACACGTGAAAGTTAAATCATAAAGTAAACTAGGGAACGATGTAATACCTGTTCAAGAATTTCTCCAAGGGTGTAAAATTTGTACTTCCAATTAGGAAATCTATATACAATACCTTGTTCTGTTTAGGAATGATGACAGCTAAGAACCAGTGAGAACTGCAAAGGAAAATAACAAACTTACGCCTGATGGTAAGGAAGCAGGATGTACAGATAATTTTTGATAACAAACTTACGCCTGATTGTAAGGAAGCAGGATCAACTCTTTGTCTTGATAATGAGTCAACGCTTTCACAACATAGTTGAAATAATCGCCGTATCCATTGCTGCAGATGTTCGTGTAATTGATAAGAGCCGGATCAAGGAAACCTACCGGTTCTTTCCTGCGGTTGCACTTGAATACCTGGCTCCTAAGTACAAGAAAGAGAATAGTTAGCATGTACTGAACAGAAGAAAGCTATTAAAATGTGAAAAGTATTTGTAAGGCACATACAATGTGAACAAACGCATGAACGTGCCATCAACAATATTCAGGTTGAAAACTTGGAACATCTCTGAAAACTCCCAGTTATAACGAACGTCACCTTGGGCGCCGTAAAAATCCTCTTTCCTGACACTGAAGGTTATCTCCTTATTCTGTTCACAACATAGGAGGTACTTTTCATGAAGCTGCTGGCAAGCCAAGCCTGATCTTTGTAATCCATCTCTAGTCAACAATGGCTGTCCACGCACGTATTTGGGGCCACTTTGCACCTCTGCATTGTATTTCTTACTAAATTCTTCGTCATCTAGGTATTGGTCGCTGTCAATCGGTGCAGTATTTTTTTATTTTTAATGGTCTTGGGCTTGGGCTTGGGCTTCATTGGGGCCATCTTGGCATGGTCCTTCGCCCGGACGGGTGTGGTGCCTCTACGTGTCCGAACAAGTTGGGGCGGAGGCGGCAGATGAGCCTGCTGTGGCTGAGGAGGCAGGGGCGGCAGTTGAGCCTCCTGTGACTGAGGCGGAGGCGGCAGATAAGCCTGCTGTGGCTGAGGCGGAGGCGGCAGATGAGCCTGCTGTGGCTTAGGGGCAGGGACGGCAGTTGAGCCTCCTGTGACTGAGGCAGAGGCGGCAGATAAGCCTGCTGTGGCTGAGGCGGAGGCGGTGTTGGTGTGGCTTCACAACTCTGTGCAACCGTTGTATCTTCAACTGTTTGTTCTCTGGAAGGCTGTTTAGCTGCAATATCAAGGAGGACCTGTGCTGAACGGAGGCCTTTAGATGACGCCATCTGTCGAGAAGCTGTTGAGGTGGATGGCAGGGCACTGAGAAGAGAAATCTCCTTCTTGGGCCACTGTACGTATCTCAGCTTAGCCTGGCCCAAGCTTTGTACGTCTGCATCGACGCAGGTGTTAAATAGCAAGATGCCTTCGAAGCCAGGCATGACCTTGTCCACAAAGCACATTGCAAAACCTGGCTTTAAGGGCACACCATCCACTTGGGTACCACATCGGTAGGTGGCTGAACCATACCTAGTGCTGCCACCAGGGGATGATGCGTCATCACGGTTACAGGCACATGTAGTTTGCATCTCACCGGGCTCGTGATGTCGTCCACAGCATATTTGCCGGTGTCTACAAGACCATCAACCGACAATGATCCACAACTACTCCTGGCTGCAGGGCACTCCCCCCTACCGGGATCAAGGTGACCGTCTCGAAGATGCTTAACGATATTGGCCGTAATATTTGTCTCTAGTGCTTTCATTTGAGCGTCATGTCTGGCCTTTTTCATTGCCTGCCTTTCAACCTGGTCTATCACGAAAGCCTTCTTGTGGCCAACATGGGTGTCGAACGTCCGAGACCGACTAGAGGGCTCAGGCGTAGCCAAAGCATTTGAGAGAATGTCATCTTTCCCTCGTGCCAGAATCTCTCCGCTGTCCTTTTTATTTTTCAGCTCCAGCTGGAGATAAGACAAGTAGTACACTGAATTCAGTACACAAGGAAATATTGTGTCAGTTAAGGAGGAAACAACTTAGGTTATATATGGTTATTACCATTGTTTTATGTAACTTTTGGGTCTCGGGGTGAGTTATAACAAGTTCACCAACTTCGTTTGTTTTAGACATCGCCCTCAAGAAGTCTCGTGCCCGTTCACCTTCAAGATCAGAGTAAGGAACCGTGCCCCCCGAAGCAACTGCTTCTTCATCCTGTTTTCTCCATATGGGCTTCGAACCAGCATATCCAAGAACCTCCATATTGTGGGGATGCTTGTTTTTACTAATGAGGCGCTGCCGGCTTTACTCTTTGTTAGGAACTCCTCCGTCCTCCTATACTTCTTGAACTCCTTCCAGTCGTCAGGTTTAATGAAGGGGTATACAAGTGTAGCATCCCAATTTTTCTTCTGGAATTTGGAGTACAGACGGTGCCTGAAGTTACGGAACGAATCCTTTGCTTTAGAAAGAGCAGCAGCTTGAACTGCAGGCTTCCATTCCTCATTTGCGAGCTAGAACTGGCTCATTATGGCGTTGACGATGAAAGTCTTTTCTTCTGGAGTGACTTGACTCCAGTCGTCAACCATAATGGGGACCTTTTCCCTGACTACACACCCACACAATGTCTTAAATTTCGTATGTGCCTTGACTGGTTTCAACGGGGCACCAGTTTTTTTTGTCAATCATCTCCACTGTAAATGTTCCTCCTGGCTTTAGGGTTGGTTTTCTAATTCCTCGACCCCTTTGTTTCATGATAAACTGATCCTGCTGCGAGGATGAGCTCGAGGACCCTTCATCACCAGACGACAGCTCTGAATAACAGGTGAATAATAGAAGGTGGATCTAATTAAAACTAAAAGGTCCGACTTTACAGTGTGTAATACAGTTAATCAGCACAACTAACCTGTCCCAAGTGTGTCTCCGGCATGTATGAGGTCGCCGCTGTCTGCCCCTTCCTCTATTGCGGGCAAATCTGTGGCGGCAGCAACTCCGGGAGCCAAATCAGTGGAGACGGCGGCCAGATCTGTGGCGGCAGCATCTCCGGGAGCCAAATCAGTGGAGACGGCGGCCGCGGTTGTCGCCTGAGGGGGGCATAGAGCCCACCCTCTGGGCGTTTTCGCTGACCACGGCGTCGGCGCGACGCCGTCGTAGCCTGGAGCTGCCCCGCGGCGTGGGTTGGGGGACGACCAGGGAAGCCGTCTGCAACGCAAGGGCGGCCCGAGTAGTCCGCATAACTAACTCAGCTGAGACCGTGGGTGGGGGGACGGCCAGGGAAGCCGCCTGCGCCGCAAGGGCGGCCCGAGTAGTCCGCATAATGAACTCAGCTGAGCGTGAGTACGCCGCCGGGGGTGGTGTTGAAGACGGTGAGTGGGGGGAAATGCGAGGGGTGGTAGGTTGGTCCCCAAAGTTTAAGTCTGGAAGTAGGGTTTATGTCACATCGGCAACGGTGCATTCAAAAAAACCGTTGCCGATGTGGTATAAATAAATTATATTTCGGAATTTGAATAAACGTAGCGTTTACGGTTGAAAATTAAGAAATAACAACAGCACATTACTTTGCCAATTAAGAAATACAATTATCACTTTAGGGTACAAATTAATTTGCTCATTCTTCGTCCTCCTCTAGTAAAACTGGATCAACCTGAATATTTCCTTTGTAAATTGCCCCATCGGAGTGATCATCTCTTGCGTAAAAGCCATCTCCAGGAGCCTGTCGGTCATTGATCTGTATGCGTTCTCCAGTTGCTGGCAAGTCTTCATACTGGTTGTACTCTTCTTCATCAGTAACGTCATCCACCCCAACGATCTTCCTTTTCCCATTCATCACAACATGGCAATTTTTATGTAGCAGGTCTTTGACATAGAAGATCTGGGTGGCTTGGGTAGCTAAAACGAAAGGTTCATCTTTGTATCCCAATTCGTTGAGATTGACATATGTAGTGCCGTACTGGTCAACTTTCGCATGACCCAGTTTGACCCATTTGCATTTAAACAATGGAACCGTGAGTAATGTATCGTACTCCAGCTCCCAAATCTCCTCAATTACTCCATAGTACCAATCCTTCCTCCCATTCGGATCTACCGCTTCCACTTTAATAGAGCTATTCTGATACATGGTTTTGTTGTCTCTATTCTTTGTATAAAAGGTGTAACCATTCAGGTCATATGCTTCCCATTTATGAACCGTAAAGTTTGGCTTTCTTGCCAAACTTTTTAAAGTCTCGTCATCATCTCCGACACAATTCGTCATCAGCCAATCAGCGAATCTCTGGCTGTGCAGTTTCAAGACTTGTGCTTCCTTCTGATTCTCTGTCAAGCCTCGGCCTCCTAGCTCAATTCTAAGTAGATCCTTGTGAGCATCCACATATGGTGTAACGACTGCAAGGTGCTGCAATACGTACAAATGTGCTTTCTCAAATAATTCACACTCTGGCCAACATGATTTATCTTTCATTAACCCTTTTCCATCTAGCCTCCCCTCATGCCTGGACCACTGGTAGCAAGCAGGTGGGAGGTACCACTGCCCATTAGGCTTCTCTTGTGGCTTCAACTTTTTCCTTTTATATTTCAATGCAAGAATATCCAGCCGTGAATTCATACCATCCTTCGTTTTATCCTTGTTATTCATTACACATCCAAGAACGCTTTCAGTTACGTTTTTCTCGACATGCATGACATCGATGCAATGTTGAACGTCCAGATATGCCCAATACTTCAATGCCCAGAAAACCGATCTTTTCTTCCACACTGCCTTCTCACGAGACTGGGGTTTCTTCCCCTTACCAAAAATAGTGTGTACATCCTTCGTCTGGTCATCGACATCCGCTCCTGAAAATGGTTCTGGCGTGTCATCGGTCTCAATCGTATTATCGAACGGGGCCTTCAATCTACGATACGGGTGATTCTTTGCCAAAAACCTTCGGTGCCGCATGTACACTGTCTTCCTTGAATTCGGCAGCCAAAGACTTTTTGTTCTCTCTTTGCAAGTGACACATGCAAAGGATCCCTTCAAACTCCCCTGACAAGTTCGCAAGTGCAGGATAATCTTGAATGGTCAGAAACAACATTGCTCTGAGATCAAACTGTTCTCTCTTGAACGCATCATACATTCTTACCCCATCCCACAGTACTTGTAGTTCTTCGACAAGTAAACTCAAGTAAACATCAATGTCATTCCCAGGTTGTTTTGGTCCTTGAATAAGCATCGACATCATGATATACCTCTTCTTCATGCACAACCAAGGAGGAAGGTTATACATTGCTAAAAGAACTGGCCAAGTGCTATGTCTGCTGCTCATGCTGCCAAAAGGATTCATTCCATCTGTACTTAGTGCAAACCTTACATTTCTGGGGTCCCTGCCA
Organism: Poa pratensis; assembly: GCA_947311845.1. Classification (NCBI taxonomy): domain Eukaryota; kingdom Viridiplantae; phylum Streptophyta; class Magnoliopsida; order Poales; family Poaceae; genus Poa; species Poa pratensis. Next base: position 90,301,059 of record CAMZMU010000085.1, read on the forward strand.
AAGTCTGGGAACTCATAATCGATAAGCCTCCACTGTGGTCCATCAGCCGGGTGTCTGAGCAGTCCATCTTTTTTCCTTTTATCGGCATGCCAACGCATCAGCTCTGACTGCTTTGGGTCTGCATACATACGCTTCAATCTGGGTATTATTGGCAAATACCACACAACCTTGTAAGGGATTCCCGTTGTGACCTCATCCTCGCCATTGTCTCTGTCTTTTGCTAGGTTGCGTTTGTAACGAGGAAAGTTACATATGGGACAACGCCGCATATTTTCATTTTCCCCTCGGTAGAGAATACAATCATTCTTACAAGCGTGTATCTTCACGTACTCGGCAGGAATGGGGCAGATCACCCTCTTGGCATGGTAAGTGTTCGCTGGCAAGTCATTTCCAGGTGGAAGTAATAATGCGACAAGTTTTAACAGCTTTGTGAAGCTCACATCGGATGTACTACTCTCTGCCTTGTATTTCAACAATTCTAGTGTCGCATCCAACTTGCTGAGCTTGCATTCCGGATACAGAGGTTTCTTCGAGTCCACCGACTGACAGAGGAAATTCTTTATCTCATCATTACCTTCCACATTATTCTCCAAATCATTGATCATATGTTCTAGGTTTTATTGTGGACCATGGGCTCTGGTTTCATCTGGATGCACATCATCATCAGCGTTGCCCAAACCATCTCTGGCATTGACTTCATGATTATCGTTGCTCAAATCATCACGGTTGTCGGCAAAGATTGCTGGTTGTTGTTCACCGTGTTTTGACCAACATGTGTACGATTCCATAAATCCCCTCAAAATAATGTGTTCTTCTATCGTTTGTCTTCTAGGCCACAAGACTTCATTCTTACAGGCAAGACAAGGACAAAACATCTTCAGTTCATTACTTTCTAGCATGTGTTGTGAAGCCCTGTCCAAGAATTCAACCACACCTTGTGAGAATCCAGGATTCGTGCGACCACCGTACATCCAAGCTCAATCAAGAACCATCTAGTAAAATGGCAAACTACATATGTAAGATTTATACTCCGCGCTCCTAAATCAAAATAATTAAAAAAAATAAGTAGTAGGTTTTCGGGTTATACCACCGCCCCAGTAGCTGTGGAATCGGGCCCAAGCTTACATGCGCTACCTCTCGACGCCGGCAACCAACGCGCTGCCTCTCGACGCCGGCAACCACCGCGCGCCTATCGACGCCCGCAGCACAGATGTAAGATCTGGACTCCGCCCTCGCCTCCGCCTCCGCCCTCGCCGCCGCCGCTCCTATCTTTCAGTCTTATGGGAATCTCCGCAGCTGGCTAACTCGACACCACTCATAGCGTTAGGTCTGGATGGAATCATCGGATACGGTCATCCATATTAACCGTTTACAATAATGAAAATAATGCATACGGACACGAAATATGTCCGTTGCTCATATAAAGCAAACGGTTGCGGAAAGCACAACCGTTGCCGATGTGTCGCGGGTCGCGGGAGGATAGCCCTCGCGGGCGGCTTTTTCCGCGCGGAAGGCTCGATTCTCCGTCGCCTAACTCCTGCCGTTTCCATAGAGGGGTATCCGATGTGTCGTTCTGTACTAGTGTTAGCCCCCAAGCGTGGCCTGAACTTCATAGTATTTCTTGATCTTGAATGTTTAGGCCGCGCTTTTCCTTGTTTCGCGACTTATAATTGTGCAGGATTGGCCTTGACTCGCACCTGGAAGATCATCTGACTTCGTGAGCTTCTTTGTTAGAGTAGCCTGATAGCTTCAGAACTTGATGACGATCCATCTTCAAATTTTTGATGATAATATGATGTAGCCCCCAAGGATTGAGAGGATGTACGTGGTAATCATCTCAATTCTTCTCAGAGAATTCTGAAGGTCATCACCTGTAACTTGATATCATGAATAAAACAATTGTTAAGATACAAGTAATTGTAATTGGTGTTGCCGTACTATAAGCAGTACATCGACCTCTAGTTAGGCCATCTGAATCCTTAAGTGGGCACTCGCGCGACTCAGTATTTCCTAGGAACATGTGTGTTCAGGGTCGAGAGCGGCCATGATAGGCAATCAAGCTCGATTGACGCCACACCCCAGTACTTTGGCCACATAATGCGAGTAGCAATCCAACTTAAGGTAAATTTGATAATTGCCAATAAATTGGCTGTTTCAGGGTAACAAAGACCCCAAGAAACATAATGATATTGCCATGATAGGCTAAGCTATGATAAGCTTTGATTATGATGACACATAAGGTCGCGCCTAGGTGGCAACCGAGTGTTATACATAGGGTTGGATCGCGCGTAGGTGGCGATCCATGGTGATACATGGGGTCGGTCGCGCCTAGGTGGCGACCAGAGATGATACAAAGTTTACGGCCGCGCCTAGGTGGCAGCCGGTTTCTGATACAAGGGTCGATCGCGCCTGGGTGGCGATCAGATGTTGCATAGGTCGCGCCTAGGTGGCGACCAAAGTTGAAGTTCTAGCCCTGAGTGGCTGTGATGATACTCAGCTATAAAGCTGGAAAGGATGATGCTTGGCTCTGATTAGCCTTTTCTTATGTATAGTACGGTCGCAGGTGTGCGACGTTCCAAGGGCGAGGTGCCTCGAGACGATCCTCGAAATCATGGCGTTCGCTGCTTTCTTCCCTTACATCCAGCAGTAGTACGACCCATTGTTTAGCTTCTTGCTGATGATGTAGGGTCCTTCCCATGGAGAGGACAGCTTATGCATTCCCTTGTGATCTTGTTTAAGTCGCAGTACTAGGTCGCCTTCTTGAAAGGTGCGGGTTTTGATGCGTCTGGCATGATAGCGTCGCAAGTCTTGTTGATATACGCTGACCTTGATGCTGCCAAGTCTCTAACCTCTTCTAATGTGTCCACCGAGTCTTGCCGAGCTATCTCATTATCTGTCTCGATGTAAGCCGCAACTCTTGGTGAATCATGTATGATGTCGCTGGGCATGACTGCTTCTGCTCCATAGACCATGAAATATGGTGTAAATCCTGTGGATCTGTTAGGGGTTGTTCTTAAGCTCCACAGTACTGCTGGCATTCTTCCACCCAACATCCTGGAGATGCTTCGACCTTTTCAATAAGGCGCGGCTTAATTCCATGGAGAATTTCCTGGTTAGCTCGCTCAGCTTGTCCATTGCTCTGCGGGTGTGCTACTGACGTGAGGTCCAATCTTATCCCATTGTCTGCGCAAAATATCTGTGTAGCCCCTTCAGAGGTGTTGCTCCCATTGTCTGTAATGATACTATGGGGGTACCGAAGCGGAATATGACCTTCTTCAAGAACTTGACTGCTGTTTCAGCCTCGCAATCTCCCACAGGTTCTGCTTCTATCCACTTTGTGAATTTGTCCACCATGACCAGAGGTGAGTTTTTCCGTTTGAAGACCGTCTGAAGGCCCTACCATGTCAAAACCCCATACGGCAAAAGGCCATGTGATGGGTATTGTGCGAAGTGCTTGAGCTGGCATATGATCTTGCCTAGCGTATCTTTGACATCCATCGCACACTCTGACAATTTGCTCTGCATCTGCTAATGCTGTTAACCAGAAGAATCCATGTCGGAACGCCTTTGCCACCAAAGATCTTGACGAAGCATGATGGCCACAATCGCCTGAATGAATTTCGTGCAAGATTTTTCGTCCCTCTTCTGGTGAGACACATCTTTGGAATGCTCCTGACACGCTGCGCTTGTATAATTCGTTGTTGATGATTGTATAGGCCTTTGATCGTCGTATGATTTTGCGCGCCTCAATCTCATCGTCTGGCAGCACTCCGCGACTTAAATATGCCATGTATGGCTCTGTCCATCCTGGCTGTTCATGCAGGGCTGCGACTAAAGTTGAATCGTCCTCTGGCTCTGCAATGTCAATCTCTGCTGGAGGTTTGACTGATGGATTGTGCAGTTCATCCAGGAAAACATTGGGTGGGACTGACTGTCTGTTGGATCCAAGCCGAGACAGGGCATCTGCAGCTTCATTTTGTCTCCGATCAATATGTTCAACTTGGTATCCAGTGAAATGTCCAGCAATTCTGTCCACCTCTCTTCTATATGCAGCCATGTTCGCATCCTTGCTGTCCCACGTTCCAGAGACCTGCTGTGCCACCAAGTCTGAATCGCCAAAACAGCGTATGCGACTGATGTTCATCTCCTTTGCTATACGTAGACCATGAAGCAGTGCCTCGTACTCCGCCACGTTATTTGTGCAGTTGAAGTGTATCTGTAACACATACCGCAGCTTGTCTCCCTTGGGAGATGTTAGAACAACTCCAGCCCCCGAGCCTTGCAACTGTCTTGACCCATCAAAATGCATGGTCCAGTATTTGGTTTCTGCCATGCTAGGAGCGACTTGGATTTCTGTCCAATCGTTAATAAAATCTGCAAGGGCTTGCGACTTAATTGATGTGCGCGGCTCGTAGCTGATGTGATGTGGTCCCAACTCGATCGCCCACTTAGCGACTCTTCCAGTAGCTTCTCGATTACGATGATATCTGCCAATGGTGCTGAACTAACCACAGTTATTGGATGTCTTGGAAGTAGTGCTTCAGCTTGCGACTCGCCATGAACACTCCAAACACCAACTTCTGCCACTGTGGGTAACGCTGTTTGGAAGCTGTGAGGACTTCGCTCACGTAATATACTGGTCTCTGGACAGGGTATTCCTTTCCGTTCTTGTCTCTCCACAACCATGACAGCGCTCACAGCACGGGAATTTGCCGCTATGTATAGTAGCATGGCTCTTTATCCTTTGGAGCCGCCAGAACTGGAGCATTTGTCAATTGATGTTTCAAGGCTGTCAGAGCTTCGTCGGCCTCTGCGTCCCAAACGAAGGTGTCTGATTTTTTCAACAGTCTGTACAAAGGTAGTGCTTTCTCTCCCAATCTTGATATAAAGCGACTCAAAGCTGCTACGCAACCGTAAGTCGCTGCACATCTTTTATCTTTTCTGGCTTTTGGAGATCCATCACGGCCTTTATCTTGTCAGGGTTGGCCTCAATGCCTCTTTCTGATACTATGAATCCAATAGCTTTCCTGCTGGTACTCCAAAGACGCACTTTGTGGGGTTGAGCTTCATGTTGTATTTTCTGAGATTTGTGAATGTCTCTGCCAGATCACTAATAAGATCCTGGCTAACTTGCGACTTAACCACAATATCATCCACGTAGGCGTGAACGTTGCGACCTATTTGCTCATGTAGCAATTCTGAATGCATCTTTGGTAAGTCGCACCTGCGTTCTTCAACCCAAAGGGCATGCTGACATAAAAAGCTCCAAAGGGTGTGATGAAGGACGTCTTTTCTTGGTCCTCCCTCTTCATCTTGATTTGATGGTAGCCTGAATAGGCGTCCAAAAAGCATAACAGCTCGCACCCAGCAGTTGAATCAATCACTTGGTCGATTCGCGGCAAAGCAAATGGATCCTTTGGACAAGCTTTGTTAAGACTGGTGTAATCAACGCACATTCGCCACGTACCGTTCTTTTTCATAACCAATACTGGGTTTGCCACCCATTCCGGATGGTATACCTCCGTGATGAATCCTGCAGCCAGCAAGCGAGCTATTTCCTCTCCTATTGCCTTTCTCCTATCATCGTGGAAACGCCGTAGTGGCTGCTTCACTGGTTTAGCCGCAGGGTTCACTTTGAGGCTATGTTCTGCTAATTCTCTTGGTACCCCTGGCATATCTGACGGCTTCCATGCGAAGATGTCCTTATTTTCCTGGAGAAAAGCGACGAGGGCCTTCTCCTGCTCTTCTTCCATGTGTGCTCCAATGCTGGTTTGCTTGGATGAGTCGCCAGGAACAAGATTTATCTGCTTAGTGTCCTGGGCCGCTTTGAATTTCATTGGTGGCTCGGCAGATGGCGTGGTAACACACTCATGTCGTTTGGGTCCACCTGCGACTTATAACCTTTTAGCTCTTCCGCGGCACAGGCGGATTCTGCGAAGGCCGCATCTCCCTTTTCACATTCTATTGCTTTTTCTCTATCTCCGTACACTGTGATGACCCCTTTTGGTCCTGGTATCTTCAACTGTAGGTACACGTAGCATGGCCTGGCCATAAACTTAGCAAAGGCCGTTCTTCCAAACAAGGCGTGATATGGGCTTTGGAATTTTACCACTTCGAAGCATAGGAATTCGCTTCTAAAGTTCTCTTCTGTCCAAAAGTTACCCCTAGGGTTATTTTCCCCGCTGGCCGTGCGGACCTTCCTGGGACAATGCCGTGAAATACTGTTGACGTGGGCTGCAGGCTGGAATCCTTGAGTCCTAGACGCTGGAACGTATCGTAGTACAAGATATTAATGCTGCTTCCTCCATCCATAAGCACTTTGGTCAGCTTGTATCCTGCAACGTACGGTGCCACAACCAGCGCCAACTTGCCAGGTTCCCGTACTTGTGGCGGGTGATCGTCGCGACTCCAGGTTACTGCGTATTCTGACCACCTTAACCAATTGGGTGTTGCTGGTATCACGGCGTTCACCTGCTGACTTCTGCGGCTCAATTTCTCTTCCCTTTTGGAGGTATCGATAACTATTGTGTGATACTGCCCCGTTTGCCTGGGGTTACTCGCGCCGTTGCCCAATATTTGTGTTATGAGCCGCACTAGGGTTTCCTTCATGGAATTCCCCCCGTTGTGTTGGCTCTCTTCTTTCCACTTCTTGTAATAGTGGCATTGCGCCTTGGTATGGTCCGCTGGCCGTCCATCACCTGTCGCATGAAGGTCGCATGGCCGGTTAAAACTTCTTGCATATTGATTGGACGGGAGCCGTATCCTCGACCCCTTCCACGCTGGCCTCTGAATCCTCCACGCGCATTGGCGACGAGCCCTGAGTGACCATCTTCGTTTTTGCGTTTGTTTTGATTCGCGTTGTTGTGGCTTGTTTGCTGCTGCTGGGGCTTGTTGGAGTTTTTCTTTCCTTTGGCAGCAACCTCCTCTTCTTCTCCGTCTGACGCGTCTCTGGTTTTATCTGAGCCGGCATATTTGTTAGCCGCAGCCATCACCTCGCTGAGGCTCTTGACTTTATCCTTCATGCGACCCAGCTTATGAATCAGCGGCTCAAACTTGCAGTTTTTCTCCATCACCAGGACGGCTGAGCTTGGTGGTATATTATCTGAGGAGTGTATTATTTCTGCCACCCTTTTCATCCAATGGCGACTTGACTCGCCTTCCTTCTGGACACAACGCTCTAGATCTTCTATATTGCAGAGTCGTTTGCAAGTTCCTTGGAAGTTCTTAACGAAGGCATCCTTCAGTTCCTCCCAAGTATTTATAGAGTTGGGAGGCAAATTTTGCAGCCATATGTGCGCTGCACCTTCTAGCATCATGTTGAGGTACCTTGCACATATTTCCTCTGAGGCGTTCAAAATGCTCATCCCCATCTCGTAATTGTTCAGCCAGGTGGTTGGATCCATGCTGGCGTTGTAGTTTGCCACCTTGCGTGGCCCTTTGAAATCTTCAGGAAAAGGTTCCGATCTGATCCTTTCAGTGAAACACGCCGGTCCCTTGAGTCGCGAGGACAGGGCTGGGCGCGCGCCGCGGGGTTATCTGCGGGCCGCGTTTGCACCACTGGCATATTCGCCTGCGCTTCTGCGACTTGCTCCTGCTGCCTCTGTGCGACTCCTGATACGTTCTCTGGTGGCCTGCTTTGGACGCTTCTTTCTGCTGCAATCCTGTGATTGGCTGGTACGAGGGGCAGCTGTGCTTCGGCTTCCGCCCTATTGGCTTGTTGCAGGACTGCCGTACTTAGCATCTGAATCGCGCGCCGCGCCTCAGCATTGACCGGGTCATCGCCTGTTGGTACCATCTGAGTCAAGATATTAGCCGCAGCATACATATTATCGACAGGGTTCTGGTAATGGCCCTGCGGGGTGTGAAACCTCCTTGGTTGTTGCTGGGTCTCTTGATTTGTTGGTACCCTTCCTTCCGCAGTCGTCTGGATTCCCGTTCCCGCGGCTGGAGTGAGCGGGATTTCCACTGTTGGTTGAGTCGCGCGCAGTTGGTTTGCGGGTCAACCTGTCGTTGAGTCGCAGCCAGCGCGGCTACTCTCTGCCGCTCCTGTTGGATTCCTTGGTTTATCTGATCGAGCCTGCGGCGCTCTTCTTCCATCCTTCGAACCTCATACAGGAGCTCGGCCCTGGCGGCCTCAATTTCTGTTGCACGGAGGGCGGCGTTCGTGGCTGACACGGGGACAAGAAGTGGGTTGCTTGGGGGTGCCGATGCCTCGGTTTCTCCAGCAGTTCCTGATGCGCCTGCTCCTCCGGTCGTGTAAACCGCGACTTGCGCCGTCTCTCGATCTGGTGATAATGCGATTTCTGGTGGGTAACCCCAGCAACTTTCTTCAAAGGCAGGTATAATGGACCCAAACTCTTGCGAGTCCATGCTTTCCACGGATTCTTCCCCATCATCGGCGACTTCTTCTACTGAATCGCCTTCTTGGACCGATCTAATGGACCTGCCACCGATGAAGCCAACGAAGACGTTGATGGATCCAAACGGGATGACGTGGCCGGTCTCCAAGTAATCTGCTTCCGGCCCCCAGCTTGAATCGTCGATGAGGGGTGTGCCATTGACCGTGATGATACGGCCAACAACAAGATCTTCAGCTCCCTTCATGGATCCTGCGCGGAACGTGACGCTCTTGACCGCAGGCCCCACGGTGGGCGCCAACTGTCGTGGGTTTGTCACGTCAGGTGTCATAGATGACTTCGTAGGTGTGGGATTACGCGAGTCAAGCATCTCCGAGCTTGGGATCGCAGGAACAAAGATCAACACAGATTTACCCAGGTTCGGCCCCCTCAATGTGAGGTAAAAGACCTACTTCCTGCCTACCCTAGATTGGTATTGATATGATAATCGAGGTGTTACAATGGAGGCGATCCGATCTGGTACTCGCCGTATGAGCTAGGGTTTAGGGCTTGATAGCTTGACCCGCTCTAAGTCCTGCGAGTCCTCTTTATATACACAGAGGCTCGTCAGGTTACAAGAGTTCTACACGAAGCCTGATTATCTTTCTTGTCTTCCAAGGCAAGTTTGCACCGACCTTCTGGAACTTTCCTTTATCGAGTCGCGATGCGAGATTGGCCCATCTTTCACGTGGCCCAACAATGATAGCGCAGCCTTAAGTCGCGGGTTAATCATTCCCCCGACATTCCTCTCGAGGCCCCTTAGGCCGAGCATCTGGTCCTTAGCAGAAATGCTCAGCCAAATGAAGAAACCCTCGCGAGGGAAAAAGTCCCTCGCGAGGCTCATCAGGCTGAATGCCTGGTCCTTAGTAGAATTTCCTGCGGAGCGTCGAGGGCTGTGGCAGGCCGGCCCATGGTACCCCGGTTTCCACTGGGCCGACAGTAGCCCCCGGGCCCGCAATGGGCACGCTGGAGTTCCTGAGACGGAGGCGAATCGTCGTGGGCCCAAAGAAGCCTGCGTAGCCCGAGACACGTGGAGCGTTGCAGCCGGACACGATCCCACGATCTCCTCTGAAGTAACGGGCGTGGTGGTGGGTCCCGCCACGCCCTGGTAACGGCTCGATGAGCCGATATAAAGGCGGAGAGCTCGGCGTAGACGGCCACTGCTTCAATCGTTCCCCTTTCGCCTCCTTCTTCCTAGCACAAAATCCCCAAACTCCTCCTTCGCAATCTTGCTGCAATGGCGCCCGAGAAGGCCACCGCGTCCAAGAAGGGCAAGGCGGTGGTGCAGGGCGGCGAGCCTGCCGCGATGCAGCAGGACAGTGACCTCAAGCCGGCTCTAACCGGCTTCCGCTTCGAGAAGGAGGCGCAGCTGGACAAGGTGCGCCATATGGCGGCCTCTGCGACCAACGAGCACGGTGCCACGGTGCTCAAGCTGGCGGGCAACTCCTCCGGCGACATCTACCCCATCTTCATGCACACCCTCTACGCCGGGCTCGTGCCTCCCTTCTCCGACTTCTTCCTAGCGGTTCTGGAGCGCTACCAGATCCAGATTCTTCATCTCCACCCCAACTCCATCCTCGTCCTCGCCATCTTCGCCTATCTCTGTGAGGCGTACATCGGCATTCTACCCTCGGTGGACCTCTTCCGCAGCTTCTACGCACTCCGGTTCACGGCGAACAAGGAGCGGTCGGGGTGCGTGTCCTTCCGCATCACCGATGGCATGGGAGGCGTCTACATCCCCATTGCGCGGAATGGCGAGAACATCGTGACCAGCGTGACAAAGAAGGTGGAGGACTTCCACAAGCGCTGGTTCCTCATGAAGTTCGGGAGCCAGAGTCCTTTCTTCCAACTGCCTGAAGCGCCTCCGACGAAGAGGGCGAGCTGGTCTTCCAAGGCGCTCAAGAGCGCAACACTTGGCCCCGTGGTGAGGCGCTTGAAGGATCTCCGCGAGGCAGGCCTCACCGGGCAGATGGTGGCCAAGGATTTTGTGAGGCGTCGCATCGCTCCACTCCAAAGGCATGCGGACGCGACGTGGTTGTACTCCAACCAGAGGGACAAGATGCGCCTGAGCGCTACCCTCTTCATGCAGGAGGAAGTGCACAGCATCATGGAGACCCTCTTCACGTCTCCAGACATCCCCAAGCCTGCCGACAAGGCCGTTCCGCTCCACAGGATCGATCTTGGGCGTCGCGTCTCGCACGTGCAGACGATGCCGAAGTTCGACCAGTGGGGCCTGGTGCCTGAGGGGCATGTCGGGCCTCGCAAGGACCCGGAGTCAGCGGCGCAGGGGGCGCCGGCTGAGGGCGATGAAGAGACGACGGAGATGCCCGCGGAGTCTGACGCAGGCGCGACCGGTGCCTCGGGAGGCCCCGCTTCTTCGGCGGAGAACTCGAGCACCTCGAAGGGTGCGCCGCCTGACGTCGAGATCCACGAGATCTCCTCAGGCAGCGGCGACCAGTTCGTGGTCGCTCCCTCGCAGCGTATCGAGGGAAAGGAGGAGAGTGATGATGATGATGCTTCTTCGGGCCACTGCGAGCCCCGCTCCAAGGCGATCCATGACAGGAACACCGGAGCCCGGGAGGGGGCAGAGGCACGGAAGAGTGCGGAGCCCTGTGCTCCGCCTACGCGGCGGATGCCGAAGAGGAAGTGGGTCGACAACGCAGCGTAAGTCTTGTATTTATTTTTTGTTTTATGTCGCTCTTGTGTAGACCTCTTGAGGGATTTTTGAACCTTTTCCCCTCCAGGCGCCCCGAGGAACCAAAGCGGCGGAGGCTCCGGAAGCTTGGAGAGATCCCCAGCACTACAGCGGCGTCTGCAGCGCCTACGGCTGAGGTGGTGCCTCACGAGGCCACCGCTTCTTCTCCCGAGGCTGCGGCGCCGCCTCCTGAGGCGGAGGAGCGCCACGAGGAGAAGGAGGAGGAGGCTGAGGTGACGATGCCGCCAACTGCGTGGCCTGACGCCTCTCCTGTGCGGCAGGAGAAGGTGACGGAGGAGGATGCGGCAAGGACCGCATCGCCGGCGAAGGAGCGCGCGGCGGAGACAGCGGCGTCCGCAGAGACGCGCGCTGATGTTGGGATGGAGGAGGCCACCGTGTCGTCGCCTCCACCAAGTGCGGGCCCTGAAGAGCCGTCGATGGATACTGAGGCTGCCGCGGGGGCGGCCTCAGGAGAGGAGACCAACCCTTCCCCTGGGGGAGAAGAAAGTGCTCCCCAGGGGCAGAAAGATGGTGGGGCTGATGGCGAGGGCGCTTCGAGCCCCCAAAAAGCCCCCAGCCTGGAAGAAGAAGGAGGCTCTCACCAGAGCCCCCAGAAAGCCCCCAGCGTGGAAGAAGAGGGAGGCTCTCACCAGAGCCCCCAGGCGCGCCTCGAGGCCACTCCGAGCCCAAAACGTGACGTTCCAGAGTCCTCGGCAGGCGCCGGCGCTTCCAGGCCTTCTGGTGAGTCATGGGCCTTAGTCCTGCGTGGTCGGCGCCCGGTGGCGGCTCGCCGGAGGCTGTCCTTCGCTCGGCGAGGGAGGTGCTCGATGGGCTTGAGGCCCAGCTCGCCGAGGAGGACCGCGCCATGGCGGAGGAGGATGCCGAGCTTGCGTGGGGCTGGGCCTACCTCCAGGAGACCGTGGAGCGCTGCCGCCGGAAGGATGAGGCAGCCCAGGCGCATCGTGAGGCGGCGCTGCGCTCTGCTGAAGAGATCCGCATCAGCGTGGTTCACGAGGCTGAGGAGACCCTTGCGGACCTGAGTGCTAGGCGCGAGGCTCTCGAGGCGGAGACCGAGGCCAAGCATCAGGAGCTGGCGGCGCGCGAGGCGGCGGTCTCCACCAAGCACCAAGAGCTTGAGGACCGCGAGGCGGGGATCATCGTCGAGTCAGAGAACGTGCGGCAGAGCTTGGAGAGGTTCTGTGAGGACCTGCGCATCCGCGAAGGGCTGATCGTGCAACGCGGGGTAGAACTCGACTCCCGCGAGGCTGAGCTGCGCAAGCGCGAGGAGCAGGTGGAGCAGATCGAGAAGGATCAATCCGCGCAGCGGGAACACCTGGAGTCTCGCGAGAGCAAGGTGACCCAGGACGAGGAGTTCTACCAGAAGCGCCTCGTGCAGACCAACTAGAACCTCCGCAAGAAGGAGGAGAAGATGGCGGAGGAGTCCGCGACCAGGGAGAAGCTCTTCCGCGACAACTGCAAAAAGGAGTTCGCGGAGAAGGCCAAGAAGCAGGAGGATCGCTTCACGATGAGACGCAACGAGCTCGATGCTCGCATCAGGGAGCTCGAGGCCCAGAAGAAGCGACTTGACTCCCGTCTCCAGGTCGCTGCGGAGGCTCGGAAGCGCGCGGAGCAGGACCTTGCTTCTTTGACGCAGGACATGAACGAGATGCAACAGCAGGTGGGGCCTGTTGTAGAGCTTGTCGAGGAGGCTCGGCAGAGCGCTCTGGCCGCGCAGGTCCTGTCGCGCCTGTGGGAACGCATGTTCCTTTCCCTGGTGGGCCGTGCGCGGACCGTCGCGGGCCGCCTGGGAACCGAAGCCCCCGTGCTCCCTGCCGAGGGGAATTCTGACGTCACCACCTACCTCGGCTTCTTCGAGGAGCTCCTCACCAACCTTGAGGGGGTCGTGACGAACCTCGACGACCTGGTCAACAACGAGAGCCGTGAGCTCCTTGGCGTCGCGGTCGGCCAAGCCTTCGCCAACCTCGCGCGTCTCCACCCTGGCATCGATTTCGCGGCCGTGACGGAGCCCCTGGATCAGAAGCTCGCCTCGAAGCTGGACGCCTCGGTGTGGGATGATGTGGAGAAGTACGTCCAGCGCTTCAGCAGGGTCGAGGTTGAAGTGGACCCGGCCCAGGAGGGCGATGGTGAGGCAGGTGCTGAGGAGGAAGACGACGAGGCCGTCTATGGCGATGACGACGACAGCCCTGCCGCGTGAGCTGCTCCTGCGGAGTGATGTGCCTGGTGCACTAGTTATCTTAGGACTTGCCATTTCCGTTTTGTAATGATTTGTAGAGACACTTTTATTATATGCAAGTGTAAGCGCTCCGCGGGAGGCCTTTTATCTGTTCCTTCATGTCTTTTTCGCTCTACGTCGTTAGGACCCAGCTCTCAGCGCGAATAGCACCGCCGCTTCGGTATGCCGGAGTCAGGTCTCGACAAGGCCGGGGGGCGTAAGGCTTAGAGAGGTAAGAGCTCTCGAGGCACGATGCTTGGGAGCTCCTCTTTGGTGTGCAAGCAGCCCATGAGGCGTAAGAGAGAAAAGAGAGGCTCGAGGGGCGACAAAACCAGCGAGAGGGAAAAACTCGTGAGGCATGAGTTCTGGACTTAGCTTTTGCGAGACGTTCGTCTCGTAGGGGTGTCGTGTTCCCTGGCGAGGCGTTTCTCCTCTCGAGGTTGCCTGAGGCTGGTTTGGAGCTTCGCAGCCCTGTAGGGCGTCTTGTTCCCTGCGTTGGAGAGAGAGGCATACCCACAAGCAATGCATGGTTGTACAACTCATGCGCGCTCATAGGTTTCCTCTGGGTATCTCACGAGGAGAGTAAGCACCAAGGTCCTTGGTGAGGTGACGTGCATGGGAGCTAACCCACGAGTCAGAGCTCTTCGGTGAGATAACGGTCGTGGGCGGAGAACCACAAGTTAGAGCTTGGATCCTTTGGGTTTTGCGATGCTGCTGGGATGCTCCCGAGACACAGGCACCGTGCTCAGCCCCCGCTCGCGAGGTGCGCATGGGGAAAAATGTGAGCGCGAATGAATGTAAGGAAAACAACTCACCAAGCAATATTACATAACGGCGCCAAGGCGCAAGAGGTTCATGATGACCTGAAACTGTTAATTACACTTGGCGAGGTCAAGACAAAGTCCGCCATGTCTGGGCATGGGGTTCCACATGGAGTGGCTGAGGCTTCTCCCGGCCCGTGGCGACGCGTTGTAGAGAGCTCTCAGTGGAGATGGCCCTCGTGAAGGGAAAGCTTGGTGAAGGCAAAAAATGCCTGCCACGACGTGATCACGGGTAGAACTTGCGTAGATGCTCGATGTTCCACGGGTTCTTGACCGGGGTGCTGTCCTCCGTCTCGAGGCGTACTGCGTCGGGCCTGGTGATGTGCGCGACCCTGTAGGGTCCTTCCCACATGGGTGAGAGCCTGTGGAGGCCCTCTCTGGAGAGAATCCTCCTCAGGACGAGATTGCCTGTCTCGAGGGTGCGCGGTCGTATGTGGCGGCTGTGGTAGCGGCGCAGGTCTTGTTGGTACTTTGCCGCTCGGAGGGCAGCACGGCGACGTAGTCCATCGAGCAGCAGCAAGTCGTCGTTGTGGAGCTCCTCTTGATTGTCCTCGTTGAAAGCAAGGATCCATGGGGACCCATGCTTGATCTCGGGGGGAGGACTGCTTCAGCACCATAGACGAGAGCGAACGGCGTTTCTCCAGTGGGCTTCGTGGCGGTGGTGCGGATGGACCAGAGCACAGAGGGGAGCTCTTCGATCCAATTCTTGCCGTGGGCCTTGAGGCGGTCGAAGCTTCTTGTCTTGAGGCCTTTGAGCACTTCAGCGTTTGCTCGCTCAGCCTGCCCATTGCTTCGTGGGTGAGCCACTGAGGCGAAGCAGAGCCGTGTGCCGAGGCTTTCGCAGTAGGCCCTGAAGATGCCACTGGTGAACTATGAGCCGTTGTCGGTGATGATGCGATTGGGCACGCCGAAGCGACAGGCTAGGCCTCTGATGAATTTCACCGCTGATCTCGCCGGGATGTGCGCACTGCTTCGACCTCCGTCCATTTGGTGAACTTGTCAATGGCGACGTAGAGGTAGCGGTAGCCCCCGCTAGAGCGTGGGAATGGTCCCAGGATGTCCAGCCCCCAGACCGCGAAGGGCCAGGAGAGCGGGATGGTCTGGAGCCCCAGTGCAGGCTGGTGGACTTGCTTGGCGTGGAATTGGCATGCCTCTCAAGCCTGAACAACGGTGGTTGCATCTTGAAGCACTGAGGGCCAGTAGAATCCACTCCTGAAGACTTTCCCCGCAAGGGTGCGTGATGACGAGTGGTGACCACATTCTCCACTGTGTATGTCCTTGATCAGCTGGCGGCCTTCTACGGGGGGAACGCATTTTAGTGCAACTCCATTTGGACGCTTGCGGTATAGGTCTCCCTCGAGAAGGCAGTATGACTTGGCCTGTCTAGCGATTCTCTCTGCTTCTGCATCCTCTTCAGGGAGGACTCCGTCCCTGAGGTACTCCTTGAGCTCATCGATCCAGCCCGTCTCTTGATGCGTCATGGCCAACAGCAGGCGTTCTCCTGAGGGCGGACCGCGCGCAGTTCGGTGCCCCAGATGTTGGTGCTGGTGGGAGCTCTTCGTCAGTGTCCATGCTGACCGCTTCTTTTGGCTGTTTCACCGATGCCCTGGTGAGTCTCTCCTCGAACACACCTGCCTGCTGGGCCTCTCTGCGCGATGCTCGCCTTGCGATGTCGTTGGCCTCCTGGTTCTCCCTTCGCGGGATGTGCCTGAGCTCCATCCCTTTGAAGTGCTTCTCGAGCTTGCGAACCTCCTCGAGGTAAGCGGTCATGTGACCGTCCTTAGGCGTGTAGCTCTTGTTGGAGAAGTTGACGAGGAGCTGGGAGTCGCCCTTGAAGAGTAAGTACTTGATGTCGAGGGCGATTGTGGCTCTGAGCCCGGCGAGGAGGCCCTCGTACTCGGCGATGTTATTGGAGACCATGTCAGTCGTGAAGCACAGCTGGACGGCGTAGTAGAGCTTGTCGCCCTTGGGTGAGGTCAGGACAACGCCAGCCCCTGTGTTTCGGCATGCGAATGCCCCGTTGAAGTGCATGGTCCAGTGGCTTGGCACTGTGTCTCCAGCTGGCGTGGTTTCTGCCTCATGAGGCTCTTCTTGCTGCGTGTCCGTCCACTCGGCGACGAAGTCCTCCAATGCCCTTCCCTTGATGACCCTGGTGGTGTCGAAGCGCAGGCCAAAAGGTTGCAGCTCAATGTTCCACCCTGCGACGCGATCAGTGGCGTTTGGGTTGCGCAGGATTTGCTCCAGAGGGAATGACGTGACCACCGTGATGGGGTGGCCCTGGAAGTAGTGGCGCAGCTTCCTGGAAGCGATGAGGAGCGCGAGGAGGAGCTTCTGCTGCATAGTGTACCGCTCGCGAGCGTCCCGCAGCACCGTGCCGACGAAGTAGACGGGATGCTCGACGAGCGTTGTTGATGGCGATGCAGCGCTGGGCTCCTTGGGAACCTTGCCGAGGCTCTCGGCGAACCCTCGGTGAGGGTGCCTTCTGGTTGCGCGGGCTTGACATGAGTCTCGGGGCCTGAAGAGGGTGCTTCCTTATCGGGGGGATCTGGGCTTGGCGTGGCGGTGTCCTTCTTGGCGAGGACTAGCTCTTCCCTTTCTGCCACCAAGGCTGCGCTTGCTGTTTGTGGAGTGGCTGATAGGTACAGCTTCAGATGCTCGCCAGGCCTTGGGGCAACCATGACAGGCGGGCTAGCCAAGTACTTCTTCAGGTCTTCAAATGCTTTGTCCGCCTCTGGCGTCCACTTGAACGTGCCAAACCGCTTCATGATCTTGAAAAATGGCAGAGCCCTCTCGCTGAACTTGGAGATGAACCGGCCTAGGCTGGCCATGCATCCCGCCAGGCGCTGCATGTCCTTGAGGCGACGAGGTGGCTGCATTTCTTCTATGGCCTTGATCTTGTCAGGATTTGCTTCTATGCCACGGTGAGACACTAGGAACCCGAGGAGTTTGCCTGATGGTACCCCGAAGACGCACTTGGCGGGGTTCAGCTTGATGTTCACCTTGCGCAGGCTGGCAAAGGTCTCCTCGAGGTCCTCCATGAGGGTGTGCTCTTCGCGAGTCTTGACCACGATGTCGTCGACGTAGGCTTCTGCGTTTCTTCCCATATGAGCCCCCAAGGCCTTCCTCATGAGCCTCTGGAAGGTGGCACCGGCGTTTTTCAAGCCAAAGGGCATGCAGACGTAGCAATACACACCACAAGGGGTGAGGAATGCTGTCTTCTCCTCATCCTCCTTCGCCATCTTGATCTGGTGGTAGCCTGAGAAGGCATCCAGAAAACAGAGCAGGTCGCAGCCGGCGGTGGAGTCCACGATCTGGTCTATTCGAGGCATGGGGTATGGGTCCTTGGGGCAGGCCTTGTTGAGGTCGGTGTAGTCGATGCAGAGCCTGCCGTCCCCGGTGTGCTTGGGAACGACCACCGTGTTGGAGAGCCATGTGGGGTGTGGAACTTCTCGGATTACGTGTGCTTCTTTTAACTTCTCTACTTCCTTGATGATGAACTCTTGCTTCTCTGGCACCTGGCGTCGTGCTTTCTGCTTCACGGGGCATGCGTTTGGACACACGGCTAAGTGGTGCTCGATCACCTCCCTCGGTACTCCGGACATCTCTGACGGTGTCCATGCGAACATGTCAGAGTTTGCTCTGAAAAGGCAACGAGCGCGCTTTCCTATTTGGGAGGCAAGCCAGCGCCTATGGTGACGCTAGCCCCTGAGCCACTGGCGTCCAACGACACCTTCTTCGTGGCTGCCTGCTCCTGTGAGAACAGCTGCTTCTTCTTCGCGGGCCTCTCGAGGGGCTCCATGTCCTCGTCAGCGGGAATGCCACGGCAGTGGCCTTGTAGGCGGTCTCGACAGAGCGCATTGCGTCCTGAACTTGACCGTGGATGGCGATGGTGCCGCTGCTGCCTGGAAGCTTGACGATGTTGTACGCGTGGTGAGTGACGGCCATGAACTTCGCGAGGGCGGGGTAGCCGAGGATGGCGTTGTAGGGCAGGCCGATGTGCGCGACGTCGAAGTCGATCTGCTCGGTGCGGTAGTTCTGCTGCGTGCTGAAGGTGACCGCGATCCGCACCTGCCCCAGTGGAGTGGTGGAGCCACTCGTCACCCCCGTGAAGGGCCTGGAGGGCATCAGCCACTCGTATGGCACTTGAAGCTGCTCGAAGGTCTCGACAGAGATGACGTTCAAGCCCGCACCCCCATCTATGAGCGTCTTGGCGATGGCGATGTTGTTGATGATGGGGGTGCACACCAGAGGGATGGTGCCAACAGCCTTGGTCGACTTGGGGTGGTCCTTGGAGTCGAAGGCGATGGTATACTGCGACCACTTGAGGGGCTAGGATGCCTCAATCCCTGGAAGCGCGGCGTTGACCTCGAGAGAATTGCTTGAAGTGGTTGTTGGACTTGGGCGCCTGAGACCCGCCGAGGATGCAGGCTATTGCCCCCTGAGGGGCCTGGTAGCCCCCAGGGTTCTCGTCGGAGAGATTGCCATTTTGCCCGGCGTTGTTCCCCCGAGCCCTCTGCTGGAAGTTGTGGTGTTCTTCTCGCGCTCCTTGCTGAGCTGTTTGAGCTCCCAACAGTCTTCAGTCGTGTGGTTGTGCCTGTTGTGGTAGATGCAGAACGGGCGATTGTCCACTTTCTTCTCATCAGCCGCCGGAGAGGCCTCGCGAGGCTGCTTTGCGTCAGGCTCTGCCGCGAGGATGGCGGTGGTCTTGCGCTTCTCGACAGGCTTCTTCTTGCTCCTAGACCCCTCAGGAGGGTCATCTTCCGTTTCTTTCTTGACGAAGAGGAGGCCTTCCTCAGCCTTGGTGCACTTGTCAGCCAGGTCGAAGAGCTTCACCACTGAGGTGAGGGTGTCATGGATGCCGAGCTTCTCGAGCATCCGGCGGTTCGTGACGCCCTCCCTGAAGGCGGAGATGACGTGCGAGTCCGGGATGTTCGGAATCTTGTTGCGGACCTGGCTGAAGCGCTGGATGTATCTGCGGAGGGTCTCGTCAGGCTTCTGGCGCACCGCGCGAAGGTCGTTGTAGGTGAGCGCGCGCTCGTAGGTGCCCTTGAAGTTGGCGACGAAGACCTTGCAGAGGTCCTCCCACGTGTCAATGGTGTTCTCGGGGAGGTTCATGAGCCACGAGAGCGCGGAGTCCTTGAGCGCCATGGAGAGCCAGTTGGCCATCACCTTGTCATCACCTCCCGCGGCCTGGATGGAGACGGTGTAGAGCTGCAGGAACTCCAGAGGGTTGGTCCTGCCGTCGTAGCGTGGAGGGAGGTCTGGCTTTAACTTTACTGGCCAGACGACGCGGCGTAGGTTGCGGGTGAAGGCAGTGCAGCCCGTGGCATATGTCACAACGCCACCAGCGAGTGCGTCGCGGTTCTGGCGGCCTGCAGCGGCAATCTCCTGGACGACGCGGTTGTGGCGGTCCCTCTGGCGCTCGATCTCCACGCGCGCATCCGCTGGAGTTCGCTGCACAATCTGGCAGTCGTGCGGTGAGGATGCGTGCGACGCGACGCGGTGGTTTGCTGCCAGAGCTGCAGCTGGAGGAGGTGGCGGAGGCGGAGGGGGAGGAGGAGCGCCGTGCGCTATGTTCCCCTCGCGTCTGGAGTGGCGCACCAGCGAGCGAGAAGGCGCTGGTGCTGCAGTAGTAGCGGCAGGAACGGCGGCGGCATTGATGAGATCCTCGAGGCGCCCGAGCCAGTTGTCGTGGCCCGCCTGCGTGGGGCGGTAGCGCAGCAGCTCCTGCGCCATCAGTAGCGCAGTGGCTGGGCTGGGCGCCGCTCGGCCCTGCGTGGAGGCGCTCTCGCGCCTGGATGGGTGCAGGGAGGAAGCTCCCTCGTCCTCGTCGTCGTTGCCGCCGTCGTCCTCAGGATGCTTGACGCGCGGCTCGGCGTTGCGCTCTGAAGCGCGGTTGGCGCTTGGGCGACCAAGCAGGTTGTTGTTGGCAGCGGGCTCGGTGTTGGCTCTGCCAGACGTCCGTCGCGTCAGGCGCGCAGCTCGCGTGTCAGTCATGGCGCAGAGAGGTTGAAGAAGTTGAAGACGCGCCTCAGCCCCCTACCTGGCACGCCAAATGTCGGAGACTAGTCCCAAGAACTAGGGGTGTCTCTCAAGTGCCAGGAATCGAGTAAGGGGCTGAACACAACGTCAAACAAATCCTCAACAACCTCGGAGACGGTGCTCGTCGAGCTCGGTGAGGAACATCACGACAGAGATACGACACGAGCCGCTACCCAGGTTCAGGCCCACCGTGAGGTGTAAAGACCCTACGTCCTGCTAAGATGTATTGCACTGCTTGGAGAGGTTCACAGTACAAGGTGCTTGCCGAGGGCACAATTATGGCTATGGTGGACTATGGTGGAATGAGTTCCGTCTTCTCCTTCAGACGTAACTGCTAGAGTGTGGAATGAGTTGGCGAATGCGGGGGATCCCCCTCATCGGTCGTACACCGGCTCCTTATATACTGGCTTTGGTCCTCTTCCCCGAAAACCTTCGGCGGGAAGGGATACCACATTGCCGCTAAGATGGAGCACAGCGCACGACGTCGGGGTCGTCCATGGACGCGGTCCATGGCAGAGAGCACGTCGTCTTGGCAGAAAAAGCCACCGTCCATCCAGGACGGTGGGCTGGCGCTGCAGAGCCCTGTGGTGTGCCCCACGGCGACGTCGCACTTGGAGCGTAGCGGCGGCCGGCCGCTTTATCACCAAATGGGCAAGTCTTGTAGTCTGCTTTGCTTGCTCCAGCTTTGTTGACTGCTTTATACACGAGAATGGCAACTGCGGCGTCTTCGTCATCGCGCGCAGACGCGCACGTCACCCTGCGGCGGGCGCAGAACCCATGTGCGCTCTGCAGCGGGTGCAGGAGCTTGCTTCTACTTGAAGGAACCCCGCGAGGGCCTGAAGCCTCGCCGAGGTTCTTAGTCGTTGACCCCTCGCGAGGGGATCCTCGCGAGGGTAGCGCGGAGACGCGCCAAGACTTGGTGGTTTTCTGAGCAGAGGAGGCCCTCACGAGGGAAGAGTTCCTCTCGAGGCCCCTTAGGCCGAGCGTCTGGTCCTTAACAGAAATGCTCAGCCGAATGAAGAAACCCTCGCAAGGGAAAAAGTCCCTCGCGAGGCTCGTCAGGCTGAACGCCTGGTCCTTAGTAGAATTTCCTGCGGAGCGTCGAGGGCTGTGGCAGGCCGGCCCATGGTACCCCGGTTTCCACTGTGCCGACAACGCTCCTTCGTGTGTTGATCAAGCCAAACCTCAAGAATTGGGAAGAGTGCATACCTCATGCTGAGTTTGCCTACAATCGAGCACTACACCGAGCAACAAAGAGAACTCCCTTCGAGATCGTCTATGGTTCAAACCCCTACACCGCGCTCGACATGCTACCACTTCCACTCCATCAACAAGTCAACATGAACTTCGACAAGCGCGCCGCTTACATGAAAAATCTACATGAAGACACAAGAACCACGCTAGAGAAGCACAACGAAGAACATGCTACGAAGGTGAACAAGCACAAGTGCACCATGATCTTTGAAGAAGGAGACCTTGTGTGGCTACACTTGCGAAAAGAGCGCTTCCCGGATGCAAGAAAGTCTGAGCTTCACCCTCGAGGAGACGGACCTTTCAAGATTCTCAAGCGCATCAACGACAATGCCTACAAGATCGACATCTCCCACTCCAAACACTAGGTCCATGAAACCTGCATGGACGGTGGTTACTCTGCCACAGGCTTCAGCTTTACGCCCATGGACCGTGTCCATGGACAGCCGGGCTGCAGTGCACCACGCTCTACCTTCTGCCGCCACGTGATAGCCCTACCGTAGCGCAAGCACAGGGAGGAAGCCCGGGGCGCCTATAAAAGAAGGAGGAGCAGCACCGTAGCAAGGGATCGCATTCTCATTCCAGCATAGCCACTTACGCGCAAGGAAGAAGAAGACCACCGCTTCCCTTCCTCGTGTACACCATTGCCAAAAGAGAGCTCTCGGCAAGCTCATTGTACTGTAACCTCTACAAGCAGTGCAATACAGACAAGCAGGAGTAGCGGTGTTACCTCCACACGAGGGCCGTGAACCTGGGTACGGGCTGGTGTTCATCTCTGTCGTGATGTCCCTCCGCTTGCTCGACGAGCACCGTCGCCATGCAGGTTGAGGGTTGTTTGACCAACGTGTTCAGCCCCTTACACGAACTTTCTTCGTGAGCTTGACTATCCCTGTTTCGTGGGAGTCATTCTCCGACATTTGCCCGATTCTACCAGGTTGAGATAGTAAGACTACAAGCATATGAAACCAGCATAAGTTATACATAACAAGTACCGTATGCGGATTCAGCAAAAGACACTTACGTGTTCAGTCCAAGGCGCAGGCTTCGAAGCAGATGTTCCGACCTCCGGAGTTGCAGCATTCGTAGCCATGGCCGTTTCAATGGCAGTAGCCGTGGCTACTGATTGAACAATCTCAGGAGCAACAAGAGAGACGTCCGGGTGCTCAGGGGTCGAAATTCTGTCGGTTGGAGGAGTCAAAGGACACACGGTCTCAGCACTGCGAGTGACAGAAAAAATACAACATAAGCACAAATCTCAACCAGCAAAAACCTTAGTACAAAAAGCTCAGGAGCAAACCTGTGCTCTTCTTCCTCATCAATGTCGAGGTTGTCAAAGTTTGGGCCTCCAAAAAGCAGCTCCTCACCCGATTGGGGAGGAGGAGCTGAGCTCAACGGGCTCACGTTCAAAGGAGCAGCTATGGCAGCAGGATACGAGCCCGAGTCTCCGTCATCTTTCACATCTGACTCCTTCGCGGGTGAACTCGTGGAAGAAGACACACCTCGGGCCACCCGACGACGCTTGCGAGTGGGAACCTCACTCACATGATCAGTCGTGGCGGGCTCCTCGGCCTGTACTTCCTCTACCCCTTCCTCTTCGACCTCTTCCATAGGAGATGTGGTGCCGAAGGTAGAGGCGATTCATCCCCTCCCTTCGTTTCTACCGTTTGCACCTCCGTTTCATGAGTTGGGCCATCTTCAGGAAGAGGAGGAAGGGTTGATGCAGTTGAATGGCCCTGCATACCAAATACAGCAGTCAAAGTTACAAAGATGCACAACAAAATAGCAAAACCAGGAGATAATAGACTCGATCATTCACTAACCTCCTCTAAAGGCTTTTCAGCCCCATAAGGAGTGACAGGGCAGTCGATGTTGCAGGGGTCGCTTGGCCGGAGGTTGGTGATAGATCGCACATGCGCCACCAGCTCGTTCTTCGACAGCTCCTCCGTGCTCATTCGACTGGAGTCCTGTACACCTTCATAAGCCCAGATCGGGTGGGCTCGGGCTCGGAGCGGCCAGACTCGCATCTTCACAAAGGTGGCAATCAAGTGCACACCAGTCATGCTGCCAAGCAGTTCGTCAATCTTGCCCAAAAGGGGCTCCACCTCCGCCTCCTCCCACTCGTCAGTTGATGGTCCCAGGCGTTTGTCCTCACAATAGACTTGGCAGTCGAAAACTCTGGGACTCCTTCCTGGTCTACGCGGACGTAGAACCATCTCTTCCTCCATCCTTGCGCCGAATCGACTAGCTTCAGGGCGAAGTAGCGCGTGTCGCTGCGTACTTGAATCCCGCAGCCGCCAACAGAATAGGTGCGGCCACCTCTGTTGTTCGACCGGACGAGGAAGATCGACTTCCATAAAGCCCAGCTAGGGGACACCCCCAAGAAGCACTCGCACAAAACCATGAAGCAGGCAATGTGCAGTATGCTGTTCGGGGTGAAATCATGGATTTGCACCCCGTAGGCATACATCAAACCACGAACAAAGTCGTGGAGAGGAAACCCAAATCCCCGAGGCAAAAACTCCGCAAAGCAAACTCGCTCATTGGCGCGAGGTTCAGGGAGTACCTCCTTGGGCGATGGCGCGCGGACGGAGAGCTGGTCCGCGGGTGGCAGCATCCCTTCCTCGCGTAGCTTGTCAAGGTGTGTATCCTTGATGGTGGATTTCACCCAATCTCCGTCGCCTTTCTTCAGGTCGGCGGCGGAAGCAGACGCGCTCGCCGCACTCTTCTTCACTGTCGCCGCATCGGTCGCGGCAGCAGCAGTCGCGGCAGAACGCTTGTTGCCCGCTACCTTCTTCATCGTCAATGGGAAGGTGGTGGTGCACACAAAGCTCTGGCACAAGAACAATGGAGGAGGAGCGCAAGGAAGAAGATGAAACAGGGGCGGCGCAGGAGGCAAATGGCTAGTAAAAAATTATGCCAGCGCCGTTCTCCCTATTTACCACAGAGCGAAATCAATCTCAACCGTTCAAATCGCAACCGTGCGCTCCATGCGCGATCCCACCGTACACGTGGCAAGCGCAGAGGGCAACCGTCGCCAGCCACTCCGTCCACTACGCACGCAAAAAAGAGGAGCCATCAGCGCGTCTCCGTAAAAAGTGGGCCAGAACGGTCAAATCCAGTCCAAACGGCACCGTCGTTCGGTCAGCGCTGCACAATGGGCCCACATACGTGTCATGTCCCATCCATCACAGCATAACGCACGCCACCGCGTGTCAGGCAGCGCAGTCGCCGAAAAATGTCATCCCTGACGTCATTCCAAGCGATCTGTTCAGAAAAGCATTCGAGTTCGCCTAATGCATATCGTTCACTCGACTGTCTTGATTGGTTCGGGTGTGAAAAAGCAATGTTAAGGCAAAAATTGTCACTCGTCCGTTCCTTCGACTGAGTCATATTACTCCCATCGGGAGCGTATCAAAAATTTCTTCGACTAAGACTATATGGGATAAAAAGATTTGAGATTATCCTCCATTGCAAGCAATAAAGCACAATCTCGGGGGCTACTCCCATCGGGAGCGCTGTCGCGCACCCGATAGAATAACGACAAAGTATCAGTCGACAAAAGGCTCGACTCAGTTCACATACAAAATCATACTCGAAACATTCCCGAGTTGCGTCCGCCGCAAATATCTCGGATGTTGCATGCATAGTGCAAAGGTAAGACCCGCCGAACTTTTGAGCTGGGCTAAGGACCGTTCCAGCAACGTCAATCCTTATACTTTCCGTGTGAGCAGACATGATGAAAAATCTCGACGGACGTGTTGTGTAAAATTCAAAGTTATACTGCAGATCGATTCAGTAAGACCTCCGCGGCCTAGTCGAGTCTGACCAGTCTGTTCCAGATTCGAGTCCGGGGACTCGAGTTTGATTGAAAGCTAGTAAGGTTTTACCCGAATGTGTAGTTAACCGGTCCCGATCCGTCGAGTGTACCGGGCCTACTAAGCTATTATCCCTTGATTATCATAAGCAAAAACCAACGTCGATGAAATACTCGACATAGCCAACATGTGCTATTCATACAGGAATTCCAATTACAGCATACAAGTACAAAGCATATGACGTGCACTTACGAATGAGTCCAAGCCCGATTCTTCGAGTCAGACAAGTACTCGGGGGCTACTGACAAGGATATACATCTCGGATACCCTACCATAAGGCTACCTGGTGCATGTGTCGACTAAGGCCCAACTATCAAGAGCCTACATGAAGCCCATGACGAAAGGCCCAACAAGACGGAGTATCCTCCAAGATTAGACATAGGCATAGTCGGTTAGGGCTTTCCTTACATGTAATCTGGGTCGGTTACGAACTCCCGAGACCCATCCTATTATATAAAGGTTGGGAGGGCCGCCGATCCAGGACACGCAATACTCGAACCACCAAAAGCCCTAGCGAGATCGACATCTCGCCGGAGCCTCCCTGTAACCGCATAATCTTACACGATCAATACCAGACAAGGAGAAAGTAGGGTGTTACTCTCCGGAGGCCTGAACCTGGGTAAATCTTTGCCTCTGCTTGTCAGCCGACGAAACTACCAGTACTACCACATTCTCTCCCCATAATCTCAACCCTAGGTCCTTAACCATGGGATTTGATGAGTTAACCCCTCGTCATACGCGATAGAATTATATTCAGAGTTTTGATCGAATAAGATTGGTGTCATGAAAGTCTTCGGAACAGCCAGAAAGAGGAGTCAGATTTTTCGCTGGATCTGAAAAATAGGCCATGGGGTACATATGTTGCTCTCATTGGGCTGGACCGACATGGGGTAGCCGCATGAGGCCCACTTTGGTGGGGCACACCAGGCAGTGGCGGCCTAGGGTTTACCCTAGGGCCGGCCGTCCACCTGGGCCCACCGGGCAGGCGCAGCAGGTGAGGCTAACCCTAGCCCCACCCGAACGAGGCGCGCATGGGCGAGAGGCGGCGGCTAGGGTTTTCCCTACCCTCGCTTGGTCAGCCCACCTGGCCCATCTTGGGAGGGGGGAGGACGCAAGGGGGACAGGAGAAACCCCTCCTCCAAGTCTCACCTCCCCCTCGCTCCTATATAAGGAGATGACCCCCTCTCCTTTTTGATACACAAGCTGTGAAAAGTTTTGAGGTGTCCTCTCCTCGGATCAATTCTCTCTCTCCCATGTGTTGGGAATTTCTCCACCTCTTCTACACCAGTAGTTCCTAGTTCTGGCACAGCAAAGCGCTGCTGGATTTTAACAGACGGATGTGTGCGAAATATCAGAGGGGTTAGACGTCTGACCCTCACTCGGTTGGATCTAGAAGGCTGGACGTGGAATCGGCAACATTACACCACTAGGCTTAGCCATGAGAATCTTCTTCAGCCTTCATCGACATCGTCATCAATGCCCATTCCGCATCTTCTTGTTAGTAACGATTCAGATCTATTCTTGCTTGTATCTTCATAGATGATCTTGGTTGTTACGTAGGTCGTAATTATTTTCAATTCCTGCACGTAACCCAATATTTAATACCGGTTGCCATGCAGTAACCGTCTACTTCTGTATATCGTGCAAACGTGGACTGCACAATATTTTTCTTCGAGATTGAAGTAGACTGTTCGTGTTAATGCAAAATTTTAGTTGTCAATGTGCCCCATACTTAAACAGAGGAAGGGGTGAAATACTTTCTCTGGTGGGGTCCATTTGTCATTGGAATTAACATGGGACTAACCGAGAGGCACATAACCCCTCTCCACGCCCATGGGTTATATCCCTTAATTGGTAGAGGCTCGGGCCGTTATTTCGGGTTCTTACCGAGTCTAGCGGTAGTTGTGCGGGACGTTTATGCCTAATAGAACCAGGGCACGTCTTTATACGGGACTCCCCTCTATATGAACAATTCAATATTCAACGATATGATCAATTAGTGAGCGGCTGGGACGATACAACTAAAAAAACTACTTTCAGGCTCGACCACGGGATCAGGCGTATCCGCTTCGCCCAGCTCGGCGCCGCGATGCCTATGCGCCAGGTTGGTGGCTACCGTGACAAATTCACTTGCCTTCCCTGCTTTCAGTTGGACCGCCGGTGCGAACACAGTGGTCTCTGACCAGGAATCACGACCTAATTTATTTTATTAATGGATCAACAACCAAACCACCCATTTTATGAACAAGAAAATAAGAAGAATCTTTCTCTCTATTCACTATCATTCCGCGTCTTCGACTTCTCTTAGTTTCTTTTATTCTTCAATTAGGATCATCAGTTGATTCCTACACAGTCTTGGTCTTAGGCTTTGGTTGGACCTGATCTGTTCTGATAGATCAAAAGGTTTTCTATCAATGATAAGGGTTGACCTCTTTCTATCTATTGATGATACAAGATATCTATCTATTATGGATCCATCCACTTGGAAAATATAAATTAAACCAATTTTTTGTTATCCTCATTTGAGGAGACCCATGCCATGATTTTCAAATATTTTCTGTTTACAAAACTTTTCTATTTAGTAGTCTAAGTTTCTGGATGAGGATAATTAAAGGCACATGCATCACAAGTCATTCGGTCTTATGGTTCTTCATTATCTGCATATGGTCTTTTTTTCTTAGGTGCTCATTTTGTCTGGGCCTTCAGTTTAATGTTTTTATTCAGCGGCCAAGGTTATTGGCCATCTTGCTCTATAAAAATATTAGGGTGGAACCAATGCTTTTTGAGAACACCTTTAGCCTTATTGCAGTTTTCATAACCATCAATGTTTCCTTACTCTGTCATTGTTCACACTGTCTCTCATGTTCTGATAAACACCAACATCACAACAACAACTTTTTCCACACACTTGGTTGCTTTTGATCAAAATAACTTGTAGGTACAGTTCTCTTGATAATCAAAGGAGAGGCCAAAGACCATTTCCTAAGCTCCCTGTGTTAAATTACTCTGATTTCGAAACTAGCTACAACATTCAGTGCACTTGCATGCATTACCCAACCGCTCATCGGTCTCCCTTGCGGGTCCTTTTAAGGCAAGGGTGCGTGCGGATAGGGAGGGCCACCCCACTCTCCCGTCCCCACTGTGCTCCCCACTGTGCTCCCCGCTTCAACCGCAAACCCTAGCATCGCCGGCTGACACAATGAGGTCGTTCAAGTGGACTGGCCAGGGCAAGCATGACCGTGAGGCGAGCTCCTCGTCAGGCCAGCGCCGCGCTGCACCTGCGGCCACACAGGTGGCACCAGCGGCCGCACGCGCCGCACCAGTAGCACGCGTACCAGCTCTCGCCACCGGAGGATCGAGGGCGACCATCGCGTGTGGAAACGAGCGTACCTGAACAAGCGCAAGTGCCAGTGGTACTGGGACAACGCCGTCCGGGTGCCATGGTCAGACATCCACCTCCCCGACTACTGGTACTTGAATTTGGACAGGATTGCGGTGCCTCCGGTGCCGGTGGGCGGCACGGCCCGTGCAAGGGAGATTTGTGAGCGCAGGGCCCAGCTCCCTGCTGACCACGTAAACCACCCGATTTTTTGCCGAGGACAGCCCCACTGGGGCACGTGGTTCGACGACGAGCACAACATGCGCTACTTCGGTGCCCGCGCTGCATGCAGCGGGCTCCGTGCTCCTCCATTGTCTCCCCCCACATGTTTGTCGTGCTCATGCTCGCAGCCGTGCTCCATGGTGCCCGTGGTGAAAGAGGAGGTGAAGGAGGAGGAGGAATACGACCTCTGAGTATACAGCCGCACTGGAGAACTCCCTCCTCACCGTTGACACTAACGAGCTGGCCCGTTGGCAAGGGCTCAACACGGTGTTCCACCAGTCCGCCATGGAGGTGGAGGCGGTAGCGGATGCGCAGCGTTAGCAGCGGCTAGAGCAGTACCAGCAGGAGCCAGACGAGTAGCAGGAGTCGTACCAGCCGCCGTCCTGGTTCACGTCGTGGCTCGAGTGGTGGTCGCCGTGGACCGACGACCCTGACACGCTGCTACCGGAGCAGAACTAAGAGTCAGCCACCCCTCCGCGCTTGTCGGCGGCGGCGCCACCGCCGCATCTGTACCAGGCCCCGGACTACATTATCGTCGAACCGTCTAACGACAAGGAGTAGACTCCGGAGACAAACCGGCTGCGTTAGGTGCATTGCCTGCGACGGTAGACACACAGACATTTGATATCTGCCTGGCAACCCAAACAGATAAAACACGGACAAAATCGGTATCCGTTTGCGTTTGCCATTGGAGTTGCCCTAATTGTTTCTGTTTTCCTTTTTGGCAGCTGACGTAGAAGATCCTGGCTTCCCGGTGGGAGAGACGGGAGGAGTTAATGATGGCCATGAGCTGGGCGCCTTGTAAGCTTGTGTGACATGCGAGCAGAGCAGAGCAGCACTGCTCGTGAGGACGCGAGAGCGTGCATGCGCTCTCTCTCTCCGTCCTGTACAGAGAGAATACGAAATGCAGAGGCAGGGGGAACAGATGGTAGTTTGCAAGAAAGGAGAAGCTGAGGATAGGGAGAGAGTGAGAGATGATCTGTGCTTGAAAAAGCCTGGCTCGTATCTCCGCTGCTCATCACCCCCAGCCATTAATCTAATCATGCTCCAGATTCCATCGCATGACCTTGCAGAAACATGCTCTTTCCTTTCTTTACGTCTCTTTCTCAGTTTCTCTGCGTCTCTCTCTAGGCCCTTTGCCCTTGGCCTCTAGCTGGAACAGCACGTAGCAAAGCAGCCTGCTGCAGGAGAGAGGAGAGAGGGACATGGAGGGAGCGCATGCAGCTGCAGAAGCAGGCGCATGGGGATGGCCATGGATCACTGTGGCAAGTCTGTCCGGCAGGTTTAGGAACACTGGAGTAGAGTAGTACTAGTACCACTCCTGCTCATCAGATTCACATCGCTTGCATTGCATGCATCCATGGTTTTCTCTTCATTTGCTTCTGCATCTCGCGTCGAAAACCTTCCATAATCATCATAAGATGAATGAAACTCTGCAGGCATCAGTGAACCCGCCAAGTGGACGTAGCTGCTCCATTCGTTTTGGCCTTAAAAATTGTGCCAGACCCCTTTTCCATTGAATACAGAGACCTTGAAACTAGGAATACACAACGATTTGTATTGTGTAACAGTACTTTTTGCAGAAGTAGGTGAGGTAGGTCTGGTCAGGTGTGCCAAGTAGCTGGCAATTTGTAATTAATATTGCGGACTGCATATTGACTGAGCTCCATCGCCTGACCCGAATAGTATTCAGAAAACGCTTTCTATGTAGTAATGGAGGATTAGATTGCATAATCACTGTTGAATTAGTAGTGGTTCAATAATTTTAAGTACATTAAGAGTATGTTTAAGCTACATGTTGACTTAATGGATTTGAAAAACTAGTCATCAACCCGTGCATCCGCACGGGCTAGTTTAGTTGTTAAATTTTGTGATTGCTTGCTATATTTTGCATAATTTTTATTTTAGTTGTTATATATTTTTTGAGCGACAAAGTGTTAGACTTTCAGAACCAACCAAATCTCAGTTCTGACGCAATGAGTTACTTCTTAATGTGTGTTATTCTTAATGTTTGAGACATCGTTTGAATTGTTACTTGGATATATTTGGTGACTTTGTCGATCTTGAAGCTCATCCACTCCAGTTAGTAGGCAATGTATGTGGTTGTGTGTAGAATTCGAGAATCAATTGCCCAGATGTGTCTATGCACAGGTGCATGGTCTTCACGTACCATCCCTTTCTCTATGAAAATCTCTTCTCTTCTCTCTATGAAACATTGTGAAGAAGTTTGTCTCCATCTATCCCTATGTTTGGATCTAAATTGGCAGTGTGAAAGGAGGCGCGAAGATGTCGTAAAGGGAGGGATAACAAAGGAGCCAGGAAGAAGATTGCTGGAGCAAACACATCATATAGGTCACTTGTATCAGAAGATGGTGAGAGTTGGCGTCAATTTAGTTGACGGTATAATTGGAATAATTTCTGATGTACTTAAATAATTTATTGACCCGACCACCTATCTATAAAAAAGAGTGTTTTGGATTTGAAGACAAATGAATAAATTTTCATTTTCCCAACTTATCCCAAAATTAATTATCTTTTAGATGAAGTTTACCCGAACTAAAATATATTGTTGTAACTACCGCCAACTGTAAGGCATATCACTTCTAGCCTGACAATCTTGCATCATGGGTAAGGAAACATTATAGTGAAAACTAAAGAGAAGCTTAATTCTTTGCTTGATGTGACTCACTAAACATGTAAGTCATGTGGAATATTTACTACACAATGTAATATTGATTAAAACCATGCTGTGACATACGTGATATTCTGCATACATGTGAATTCACTATTGCCTAATTTTCTATTTGGATTTAAAGACACCGTAGGTAAGTAGGCTTCATGGAATAGTGCCATGAAACTACAATCTGAATATTCTGTTTATCATATACCTCTGGATGTTGCCTGCGTGCAGCCTAATGCCATTATGTTATAAATTGGTGATCCCACTTCTTTTGAATTTCCTGCATGTTACTTCGTTGGGCCTTTCACAAATTCCAGTGACATAACTTAAATTGAACCGTCTATTTGGTTTGGTACTTTAATACAGGTCAGGTTTGCCTCGAATGAGATTGATTACCTTTTTTAACATAACCTTTTAATTTGCATTAATCTTATTCAACCCGTGCACCTGCACAGGCTAGCTTTTCTATGAGACATATATATATATATTAAAAATTCACAATTATTCTTTGGATATATTTTTTTAAAAGTACTACTGATATAACATAAGGCATTGTAAATCACCGCCTGGAATGCATTAATTATTTTGTTAGATGTGTTTGTTAGGCCACTTCAGTTTTTTAAAAATTCACTATTGTTATTATTCTCTGAGGTGGAGAACGAATACAAAGCGGAGAAGAACACAATCTTAATTAAGATATTAAGTAAACCAAACATGATTATTCAATCCATTTAATAACCTGTCATGTACAACTCCACAACTTTGGTTCAAATACTCATGGGTCCAAATTTAGCTTGCAATTTTCCCCTCTATGATTCTTCTCATAAATTAAAGGAAATCCTCAATGCACTCGAAGATGGATAAAATAGAAAAGCAACTCAAAGAGGGACGCAAATGAGAACTTACCTACTGTACACCATAAATTTCTAGCACCTAGTTATTTACCATAAGAATTAGTAAATGCGGAAATGAAGTATTTGAACAAACATTCTAAATTCCATGAAAAGTATCAATATGAGTTTTGCATGGGTGAATATAATATCGACGGATAACTCTATCAGTACGTACCAAGAAATACGTAGTATACATACCCCTAATAAGAGCATGCACGCAGGTCTTGAATTTCTATAGTTTCATTCTCCTCATATGGCAGAAAAAATGGAAAACTCTGCAAGCAAGATGAACTGAAGTTATATGCATTTAAATAATTATGAAATTTATAGCGGCGAATAAAGGAGGAAATCATACTATTATATATCTGAAGCTTGTAATAACATGGTATTAGGAAATACGTTGTAATAGAGAAAGGCATGAAAAGAATTAAGAGAACACTGGAACCAAACATTACAACCGAGGTTCCAAAAATCCAGCTAGATCACTGTGGCAGAGTCTTTTACTCCATGAAGCAATAGAAAATTTAATAAGCATAATCAACATTGTGCTCCACGTTCTTACTTTATACTATTTGCTTATGAGCTCCTACAGATATTTAAACACCTACTACGTGTTGAAAGTTAGTAAAACTGAAAACACATCTCGTATTTCAAACTAAGATAAACCTCAAGCAGATATTTGAGTACATATGCTAAAAAATTATACCGTTCATGAATTTTCAATAAACTGATTACCTCGTATCATGAAGTCATGACTAAATAGTCGTGCCAAGGTGAGACCATGCCTGAAAAATAAGATCAAACCATTCGCAAAAAAAAGAAAAATAAGATCAAACATCAATAATACTTCATGCATGGCAAATTTAGTCCTCTATTTTATTCTCACCCTCATCCATCTTCACTCCTGCTACTTTTCCTTTCTTCATGGTTGGTAGTTGTAAATTCTACCCGAAAATATAAACTGAGAAAACGATCAATTTACTCGGTGTTCACATCTCCTTCGAGACCAACTCGACATGCACGAAAATATCGAGATAATCGTAACGGTTGGAGGATGTTAGACTTTTGTGCTGATGTGATAGGTGGAGAGTATTGTTGGACGGGGTTCCTGTAATTCTCTAATCCCAATGTCTGAATTGCTTCAAAATACCGACCAAATTGATTAGCCCAGATATATGCTAGATTTTAAAGTCGTGGAAATTTAAAACCTGAGGAGATTAAAGGGTTGAAAAAGAAAATACTCTTTGTAGTGTCTCTAGGTCGCCAGATCGGATCTTGTTTTTCTTCTAAATTGCAGCGCATATGGACTTCAGTGTGAGTCTAGATCGGATCTTTGTTTTTCCAGATCGGTTGTTGCATGGATTAAGGCGTGTAGCGGGAAATTAACTGCATGGTAAATCAAAATACAGATTAGTGGCTTCGGATATGGTGCATGACTACTAAGCAAAGATGTGTATCGGTGTATCACCTGATCAAGCTAGCTCTGATTGTACGATGTATATACGTATTGAATAATTGACCATGCGCACAGAGCTCTAGATTTCACATCGAGGGCCTCTCGGCTGAGATGTGAGGACGCGCACATGTCCTTCTGGAGGCAAGAACGGCTGCAGCAGGGGAACGTTGATTTGATGGCTTCACTCCGGAGTCCGGACGCCGGCGGCGATGATGTTTCCGAGCTGCACGGGAAAGGAGAGCTTTCGTTATTGTTTTTTTTTTCAGAAAATGGAAGGCTTCGGTCTGGTCTCCTGGCGATGGATGGAAGAAGCATGCGTACGTGACAAAATCTCTTCTCTGGAGTCTGCGCGTGCGCTAACTGCATCAAACGGACAAAATTAGATCTCGGTTATTCCAAGGGGTAATATTAGCTAGTTTTCTAGGATTAACGTGGAGCTTTCTATGGTGCCTCCAATTAGTAAATATAAGATAGTTAAATTTTTAGTAATGGATAATTAGATTGCATAATCACTCGTGAATTAGTAGTGGTTCAATAATTTTAAGTACATTAAGAGTATGTTTAAGCTACATGTTGACTTAATGGATTTGAAAAATAGTTATTTTTTGCAATTAGGGATAATCTAGAAATATTATTTGAATTATAATTGGGAGCTAAATTAGTCGGCCAGTCATTGCTGAGTCATTGCAATTAGTCAGTCAATACTTTCAGTATTGTTGTCATTTATGAACAATTACGCTTGCAAAAAACAAATGTGAAATTAAGTTTTAGTAAATTTTTTTTGAAAGGGGAAGTTTTAGTAATTTTAAGTAATATAGAAATGTATACATTTTTTAGGGTGCGTGCCCCCTTCATGGTTGCGAAAAAGTGTTAATTTTTTCCATTCGTGTACTAGGGTAGACTAGAAAATATTGTGTAAAATTTAATGAACAGCTAAAATGAGTTAATCATGCATTGCAGCATCAATAGAAGAGTTGTTTGTTTAAGTATTGCTGCCATTTTCTCAATAATTAACTTGTAAACCAAGGGTGCGATTGTGGTTTGAGTACTTTTAATTACACCGTAGAAAAGTAATTTTAATTCCCTACCTCTATGGATGCGGAAAAGTTTTTGTTGCAATTAGGATACTAGGTAAATCTAGAAAATATAGTGTAATTTTAAATTTCCAGCTAAAATGAGTTAGTACGACATTGATGTAACAATGGGTTAATTTATTGTTTCAATATTGCTGCAATTTCTGAACGATTACTTTTCAAATCAACGGTGAAATTACGGTTCTACTAATATTAAGTACATCGTGTATATTAAGGTACATATGCATAGGAAGACGATGACACTGCGTTCGTATGAGCGTGGAAAACACGGTGCAACGCCCCAACTATGAGCTGGAGTGCACGGTCTAAGAACTGACCGTTTCAAAATAGACAACGCTCTGCATGGTGGCAGGCGGCAGCAAGCTGCACCGTTGCCAGCATTTAATGTTAGACTAAAAAAATACAGTTTAGTTAAGGAAATACGTCGACATTACTTCTATAAAAGCTCAAGCCCTACCCGCCTTCTGCCCCCGTTTGCCCCTCCCTGCCTCGATCTGTGAATTCTGGCCGTTAGATCGTGGTCAAAATCGCGTTGTCATTCTTTTTCACCGTTGGATCGGGTGAAAACGGTTTTGCACTAAAAGACTCAGGGGCACAGGCGCTGACAGCAGGGGCCCATTTTCTGTCGGGTCCGTTGGTCAGGCTCGCTTGCGTCGGAGCGCGTCCTCGTCTCACTCCTTTGCCTGCACCCCGCAGCGACACAAAACCAGCGTCCGGGGTGAAACCCTAGCCCAATCCGCTCTCGTCTCTCCTCCCCCAATCCCGGCCTCCACTCTTTCTCCCCCGACGCGTCCCTCCCTCTCAGCCGCCTCGTCACGCCTGCGCTGGAGAATCAGGGCTGGATAGGAGCGCGCGGGCGCCGCCCCGTGCCTCGCATCGGGAGGAGCGGGGCCGAGGGGCCGAGGACCGGGCGGAGGCGGCACGGAGGGGAAGAGCGCGTGGCTGGCGGCGGATGGGAGCAAGCAGTGGGGGGATAAGTTCTTCCTGCTCTACACCCCCTTCTGGCTCACGCTCTGCCTCGGCGTCGTCGTCCCCTTCAAGCTGTACGAGGTACTGTACTACTCGCAGCCCTCGCCTTTGCTCGATCTACAATCCTAGAACGAACATAATGAATCCTAATAAGATTCGATCTTGGTTATTTTGTTTTGTAGTGACTTGACCGGTTTCTTCTTCTTAAGCATTCTTGGATTTTTTTGTTGTTGTGATGTGCAGAGGTTCACAGAGCTGGAGTATTTGGTTCTCGGATTGGTGTCAACCGTGCCTGCTTTCCTCATCCCAGTAATTTCCCTCGAGGTTCAGGTGCTCGAGGCTTGGGGATTTGAGATGGGGTGCAACACGGCTCCATGGGAAGGAGCAGCAGGCCAGCTCCACGCGTACCTGGTGGCGCTTCCGCCGGTGGTGGTCGCCGCCGTTCTCCTGCACTTCAGGTGGAGCGGCGCAGCCGTCGAGGACTGATGTTTCGCCGACGAACAGCGCGTCAGTGACGCCATTGGCCTGCCTCAGTACTGCTCTCACGTGCTCTGTCGACCTGCCGGCCTCCTTCTCATCTCCTCCATCTGGTATGCAGGTGCACTGCCTCATTCCCCATTTCTCTCCTACATTTCTTTCTCACCATTGGTCTATTTAAAAAAAATCTTGGTGTTGTACACGCAGGGACAAAAGGAAATTGGCATTATTTTGCTTGGACTTCATAGCAGCTTTGTGCAAGATGACATATTAGTATACTGTTCTGTGTACAATCATCATCAGTTTGGTATTGCTTGCTGTTATAGAAAATGTAAATGATCTTCTAATATTACCAGTTGATAACATTGAGTTGGACAAGTAAGTTTGTTTTCATCAGTGTACTATAAGGACCTGCAAGTATGCTTATTGAACTCATTACAACCATGGAATGACTGCAACAATGTCCATCATCTTTCTCCGGTCCATTGATAATATTCTGGTCTTTAAAATGGTATTCTAGACCCATAAGCTCGAATTGTTGATGGAACTGTGATATTGGGCCATTCAAACATGTTAACTCGCCCTAGCAACCATTTTCCTTATTTTGTGTTCATGCCCATGGTTGGGAAATGTTCATTGCAACGTTCTGTTAGCATCTCTACTGACTAAAACGCTCTTGCTTTAGTACTGAGCTTGACTAACTACTTTTTTCCTAAATCCTATTGGGAAATGATGCAACACCAGATGATATACATTTTATTGTGCAGTTTTCAGTTAACTAGGTTTGTGATTCCTAAAATATTAGGTGCTGCAAAGTAATATATTTTTAACATAAATCCATCCATTGACATTGAATAGCTCTCAGTTCTGAAAATATAGGTCAGCTTTGCAACAATATGAATGCATAGATACTTGCTGGTGCCCTAAACTGTTGGTTTACATGATTTAATAACCAGCCCAGTGTTTCAAAAGAATATATGCTTTCGCAAATCTAAACCAATTTATTAAGATATAAGGAAAGATTTAAATAGTGAAATGTGCTTCCTCGGGTATCGGGAGGTTGAGCTCAGTAGACGGCCGTCCTCACCGTCGAGTTGGCGCCAATGGTGGCGACGAGGAGCATGCACCGTCGCCTATGCCGTCTCCATCGACCATCCAACTTGTCGTCAGGTCGTATCAACGTTGTTGCTTGTCCTCATCTGCCGTTCTGATGAAACATATACTGATAAAAACACATGCTGGAATGTATTTTTTTGTGGTAATTTTTTCGGTTCCTTGCTTTGGTTTGCGTTTGCGAGTTTCGTTTGTGCTCTACATTTTCTCATGATGATTCTTGATCATTTTTATTCAGCGAAGGTCCAGTGCCTATAGAATGATTGAATACATGGTATTCTGATGGAGTGAGCACTCGATTGTTGAAGTGCAATCTGAATGTTTGCCAATGAGTGAGTTCCTTTTGTTGTCTCCATCTTTAATGATTTCAGATTTCGCATGTGGAGTTAGAATCTTAGATTAATTTGCTATGGTGAAACTTACTGTGATGAGATATAAGAAATAACCTTTCATCCTTCTCACCATGAAGACTAATATGACAATTTATCTGGTTGATTTTTCCCCATCTCTTTTAGTACGAATATTATAGTTTTGTGCACCAAATATATAGTATTAATTTGCACCAACATGTGCATTTCTTTCAGGGATTAACCAAGATTGAGTATGAAGCAACTGAGTTCATGGTGATAGCTTTAAAAGGTTCGCTTTCATTTCCTAGTGAGTTGGCAGCATGTCGTGTAATATAGCTATTATATTTTGTTGCTTTGGTATAATTCATCGATTACTATGCTTGATTTCCTATGCTGAAAGCGATTAAAACATCTGCCTTGATCTCAATTCTTTCGGCGTATTAGGAAATTCCTTACTATTTGTAGCAGATTAAGGTTGTTTTTCAGTTTCAGCCATCCTATTTGAAAATATAGTTCTATTCCAATCGTGCTTTAGGAATTTATTATTCAGGTATATTATCTTTCATGTTAGTGATGGTTTTTTCTAGCTAGAAGGCAGCGCTTAGATAATTTTTATTGCACTGATTCTTGTGTTAGATTCGTCCCCAATTTGTTAACCTATGGATTCATGACACTGTAAAAAATGGTCAATATTTTTTGGCGCCATTATAATTATTGACCTTGAATATGCTAAATGTTGTATACAATGGGCTTAACCTTTTGGATGACTTGCATTTGTTTTGTGAATCTTCTCATTCGTTCCTTTTAAATTGTTTTGATAGCAGAAGAAATTCGTCATCTGTGTCATGATGACATTCGTCTGCCAAGTACAAATAGCTTTCTATTTAGTGATGATTTAAAATTTACATTTGACGTCTTCCTTTTGTATAAATTCATTTGGAGAGAAACATAAAATGGCTAGAGAACATTAAATTGAGTGATAAATATCTGTTCGGTGTACTATCAAACATGCTTAGTTTCATATAAGTAGATCATCATGATCTGCATTTACCAATAAGTAAAGTCTTAGTATGTTGGCTTATCGGTGTAGCTTTGGTGATATCGACATTAAGAATATTATGATTTCACTCTGCCTCGGTAATTTGCGCTTGAGGAGAGAAAGGAGGCCGGCGACAGGAGGTAACAGCAGGTCGGCCAAGGTAAGTTCGTGCGCAGCTTTGCACTTTTGCTCTCTCTGAAAGGATTTGAGTTTCCCTCGGCGTGCTTCCTTGGAGTCACCCTCAACTAAATTAACCCCTTTTGTATTGTCTGTGAT
The DNA here is from genome assembly GCA_947311845.1 of Poa pratensis. Taxonomy (NCBI): domain Eukaryota; kingdom Viridiplantae; phylum Streptophyta; class Magnoliopsida; order Poales; family Poaceae; genus Poa; species Poa pratensis. The sequence continues at coordinate 90,340,320 of CAMZMU010000085.1, forward strand.
TGCAAGATCTCAAGATGAAATGATTTTGGGTGAGCACCTCTACGAGGAGGTTGTCCGGAAGCACAACCCAGCCACGGGGTCCATCCGGACGCTGGCAGGTGACGCATCGGCGGTCACGGCGCATTGCACCCTGTTGGCCGTTGCCGCGCAGGTTTTCTCCTTCTGTGCAGCCACCTGCGGCGAGCTTCGCCTGTAGCGCTAGAGAGGAGAATAGCCAACAAATCTTTTTCATCCTCGCCCAGGTCGTGGGCCCAAGTTTATCAGTGTTAGCATCAGTCCATGGGTCCATGTTGAAATTGAGCCAGCAGCAGGTTAACCCACACACGAAACTATGCCTCTTTGTTTCATTTTTCTTGTAACTTGATATTTCTGATTTTCTATGACCTTTTCTTGATTTCGTTCTGTGTTGCAATCTTCATGTTTTATGCTGCACCATTTTAATATTTGTGATATTTCAGAAATATATGGAGCTTCAAGTAATGAAGGATTTCAGCGATGGGTCATTCTCTTTGTTAAGGTAAGTAATTCAATTGATGTGGACCGTTCATTATTTTCAGTCCAGCATACTAGATTAGTTCTGTTTGCTTTTACTCCAAAACAGTACCAAATACAAGGTGTGTCTATCCACGACAGTGGAATGAGATTATTGCAATATTCTAATTTTTTGAGGCAGTTTCGTCTTTTTGTTTGATTCAACCCTGTTCATACCTTCTTAATTTTTGCATATATGTTCCTGCCCATTCTTATATCTTCTAGGTTCTTTATGAATTCAAGTTCTTTTAGATCCGAAAGGAGGACTGAATCATGTTCTCATTACCAAAATTAAACGCTTTTGTTGTGTTTATCAACATAGTTGAAGTCTGGAAGAAAATACATATCATGTATATTCGTCATTTCCCTGAGCGCCTGGTGTGGCAAAGGTTCTGCATAAAGCAGTTAGTATTGCTGCTGTATTTTCTGTACTTCAGGGTATTTTTATAGATGTGCTTATATTGTTGGTGGACAAATGCTTTAGGCTACTCTGCTGTTCTATTTGATTTTTCGGGGTTTTGGGACATTTTACCATTTGTCGAAATTCGAAACTGCTTCCCAAGTATTTCTGTGGCATGTTAAGCTTTCTTTATCATTAGCCCGTTGTGTATGCTCTTCAAGTGGTTATAGTTGTTGCACTTGACAGTACCGCAATTAATAGTTTTTGTTCGTGAATTTTGAAGAGCCTAAAATATACTTATTACTGCGTTTAGCTATAAGCCTACACTTAATTAAGGATCGTTGTATAAAAATGATGCTTGGTGACCTTTTATCTCCTCAGGTTTGTTAAACTGGATATACTAGCTTTCTGAATAGGATGAATACCTTCGGATGTATTTACTTGTATTTAGATTCAATTGTTGTTCTCCTGGTGAATGGCAATCCAGTAGATGTATTTTCTAGAATAACTTAGTGTGCATACTGTTGCTTCTTACATTTGGCCCTGTTTTGGATAGTCTACATGAGCTAGAGATAGAAGTGAGTTGAGAAAATGACAATGCATTGTGAGTTAAACTAACCTTGTCGCGGTATGCATGTTTAATGTTCATTTTAAAATATAATCATGAGTTGCAAATGGATACATCTAAGTATTGACATGATTGTGTTTGTTCTGCAGGTTGACGATTGGAAGCAGCGACGGGAAAATAGCACCTTCCCTATGCCTTTATAATCTTGTGCAAATGGAGAAGCCTGGCAGCCCTAACTGACGGCATATTAGTGTGCTGCAGTCTTGGTATTTTTCTTCCATTTCCTAGAAATAGGACATATCAGCAACTCCTCTTCTCTTCTCTCTATATCTAGCTGGACTTATCTTGATGTGACATGGATTGTGTTAGACACAAGTGATAGCATTTGTTATATCTTCAATATCACTTAAGCTTGCGATTTTGTAATAAATAATTTTGCAGTCAAAGCTCTTACTTATTCAAATTATGCACTACACTTCAAAACGGAGGGAATAATAATCAGACTATCTATGTTGTATAGTGAAGCTTAAATTGTGAATGATTATGAGGAAGCTTAGAAGGCAGAGACTTTTGCCCCAAAATATGAGCCCACTGCTTTGGTTGAAAACAAGGGGTCATTGTCATTACAAAATAAAAATATTGAACGGAATAGGTATTCTTTCAGGGAAGAAACACAAGGGATAAATCTGAAACTGTGTCAAAGAATGGTTAGCTAAGTTCATGTATTTTCTCTATTGCTATCATTTGGACCTAAATATAGGTTACAAGTCTAGAAAACTGTTCAAAACTTCTCTCCACGTGTAATGTTACGCCTCGCTGCTAGCTGGCTTTGGTCATATTCTGGGTATACTATAATTTTCCCCTGCACTGCTCATTTCCGAGAAACCTGCAGATATTCTTTGCGTGTTGTGTTTAGTGGGGCATCAGCTAAAGAATTTTTTTTCCAGGAAACTATGCTGGTTTAAGCATCATAGATATTGATAAAGATAATGTCAACCAAAAAATGTGTGGTTCCTCTGCTGTAGAGATATACACAAACTTAATGGCCTCAGAGGTTTGTGATTCTTTGGTAAAAGGAAGAGCTTCTTCTACTCCAAAGGTTTGACCTTTTTCTGGCAATTGCCGCACAAACATATTTCATAGGGTGTTTATGTACTGATCATTATATGTAATTTGCACTTCGATGTGCTATTTTCTCATTGTTTTTTATAGTACAAACAATATATCTTTCATCAGGTCTCCATTAGTTAACATCTTAGCCTAAGTTAGTTCAAACCGAACCATGCTAATTAATTCATAGTCTAGCTGGAAGAAGTATGCTGATTTTCAGAGGTACCCAGGGAATGGATGCTGGTCATATATAATGTTTTTAAAAAGGTAAAGTGTGTAAAGAATATAGGCTGAACCCCGTGGCATTTTGCTCAGTTGTCGTGCTTTGCTTCTTTCAATTGAATCTATGTAGTTCAGGTCTCTTGCACCCCTGAATCCCATGGCGTTTTTCTTAATTGTGGTGCTTTGCTTCTTTCAACTGAATCTATGTAGTTCATGTCTCTTGCACCCCATGACCAAATATTTTTCCCAATTCATAATGAATTTATCTTACAGCATCCTTCACTAGATGGAGAACGAGGACAACGCAGACGTTGGTACCTCCGCAGAAATCTCATCTGCCTGCACCTCTCCCCAGGATTGCGACCTGTTCGTGAATATGCTTCCCATGGTTAGTCAGCATAGCCTCACTATTTTACTTATCGATTCATTCATGCTATATCCTCTGATATAGGCTCTTATGTGCTGTTAAATCCCTAAACCTGCATATGTGTAGCAGCTAAAAATAAGTAGTATGAAGTTCATCTTTATTTTCTTAAGTTCATTCTATTCCTAGCACTGTCATTGTGCCAGACTGATTTTGGGTATCTGTTTATGAACCCTTTATGCCCCTTCATATTGAAGTTCAGGAATAAATATAGGCAGTATGGTGTTTATATTAGTTTATTTGAGAAGAGAAACATGATATGATATTAATGTGTCAGAGATGGTAAGAGCATGTGCTATTTAGTGTCTAAATGTAACAGTGAGGTGTACTGAAATATGCCTACTCCAGTTGGTCCTTAGTGTCTGAATGTAATACCTTCAAATACATATAATTGATCGTTCATGTAGTGCAAATTTGATCTACTGCTATCCACTGTTGTAAGCTTTATGCCACTTAGTATACTAATATAAATTTCTTTGTCGATACAACAGCTTTGCGCAACCTCCATCTTTGTTTGCAGACGGCGTGTTTGGCAACAGGCTGTAGAAGCCCTAGGATTTTCTATGCATGAAACGACCACCCGCGACGATGAATCAAATGAGATACTGACTGCTATTCAGATCAATGTTCCTCCACATATCCGTGTGGCAAGGATGGAGATAAAGACGTTCTATGGAGACTGGTCCCAAACAACTGATGCAGCAATATAGTCGGCCTGTTTAATGCTCTGGTTTACATACAGAAGGTTAAAGTACTAACCATAGATAGTATTCACTCAGCTGAACTTAAGAAATGTCAGAGTGAATTGCTGGCAGCAAATTCATGGGCAGAGGCTTTTAAGGATCGTGCGGATAAGTTACAGTTAGCATTGTCCACGATGATCAAGGAGAAGAACCCAGTCCTAGCTAGCCCTCGGATACCAACAAAGGTCAATCTGCTACAAGAAACTGTAGACACCAAGGTAAATTTCTCCAATCATTATACGTGTCTTCATTTCACAGTGCCAAGGTTTTGACTCCTGCTTGTAATGTGAAGCAGAATTCTACTGATGGAAAACTCCTAGCTCTATCTGGTTATTCTCCAGTTTCTGCCATGAAGCAACAGTGCACCAATGAACAGCTCTTGACTCCATCTGGTTCTAGCCAGACCACACAAGTTATTAACAGCAAGGTTAGCTACGATATAAATTTGAGCTAAATATGAACTCATACACCATTGCATTTTGTGCTGATGCATATTATACCTTCTCAGAATTCCGCTGATAGAAGACTATTAGCTCCATCTGGTTCTTCTTCTGTTTATACCATGAAGCAATTGTCTACCAATGAGGAACTCTTGGCTCCATCTGGTTCTAGCCAAATAGCACAAGATGTTGGCAGCAAGGTTAGTTAATCTTTAAATTTTAGCTATCAACTAACAGAGAATTCCAATCATTATACATGTCTTGGCTAAACAGTACCAACATTTTGACTTGTGCTTATGATGTGAAACAGAAATTCACCGATGGACCCCTATTAGCTCCATCTGGTACTCCTCCTGAGTGTACCATGAAGCAGAAGTGCACCAATGAACAATTCTCCACTCCATCTGGTTCTAGCCAAATCACACAAATCGGTGCTAGCAAGGTTAGCTACGCTTTAAATTTGAGCTACCAATGAACTCGTACACAATTGCATTCTGTCCTGATACATATTATACCTTCTCTTCATATTATCCTGAGAAAAATTTAACCAGGTGATACCGAGTGGAATACCTTTTATCTCTCTGACGAATAAGCCCTTTGCTTTTCATCTGAACTGTGCGAAGCTTCTTCGTGGGAAATGGACGAGTATGTCTCTCAAAGCATCTACATTATTGTTCTGATCTGTTTTTCATTGCTGCTTCCTCATATAATCTGAATGAATACATGTTGTATTTTGAATAGGAGTATCTAGGTTGCCAGAACCCATAAAAGCGAATGCTGCCATTAATCGGAAAAAACGCAAGATGATCGTTGATTCGACTCGTTCTCAGGAACAGGCTGCTTCCCTACCCAGCCATCCTTTGTCAGATGGGTCATGTTCAGAAAACACGTTTTCTGCTGTCACTGACCTGTCTAATGGAGCTGCCTACGCCAGACCGGAACACATCGATGTAAGCATACTTCTATTGATTTATGTTCATCTTCAGGAAAGATATCTATCTTGCAGTGTTCTCTATAATCTTAGGATCTTCACATTAGTTTCTAACTTCTTGCGTATCGTTGTTCTTAGCCTGCATGTACCTCGACGGCTCTCGCAACACCACCTTCAGTCAACAAACCAACTACTCTAAGGTTCGCCTAACAAATTATGTTATGAGTTACCACTATGCCTTCAAAACAATACAACTATTCTAAGGTTCTGCTAACAACTATTATGTTTCTGTTCAAGAACGAGGAATGCCCTGATTGAATGCAAAGTTCGCAAGCCTTTGTTCCACGATGATGAGGATGATGAAGATAAAAGGAAGGCATCTGAGCTCGCTTAGATGTACGAGTTAATGCCTCCACATTCAGGTGATGAATGGCACCGCATCTTTAAATTGATCACTCATCCAGATGAAAAACTAGCTAAGTTCATATACCTAACTGGATACATTGTGTTGCAGGATTATATTTTTTCTGCCTGTCAATATAGTCCACCAGTGATATATCCCTGGTGGTACTGGTCGGTTCTCTTTTCGATGCTCATGCTGCTTGAAGCGGGCGATATCTGCCTGTTTGTACTCAAGCCAATGAGCCACATCCGATCGTCCAACCCTAACTATGAAAAGATGTAACCTGACTTCACTAAACCATGTTCTGTGATAAAAAAAACAACAAGACCAGAGGGGGGACTCCACCCCGGTTTTGTCATTAAGGTAGAAGTGAGGACTCGAACCCGGGACCTGGCCATTATGCGCATATGCACGGCTACCACTAGTCCACGGAAGAGTTCTCATGTTCCGTGATAGACTAAGACAATATTTCATGCTGCAAGAACCGATGCCTAATGCATTAAATCTCATGCTTTTCTATTTATTCTTAGAGTAAGCCGTAGTAAAATGTATGTGCGACTATGTTCTGTGTAATAGATAAATATGAAATCCTTTTTATTCTCATAGCCTATGATAAGAATGTGGTCTTGCTTTCAGCTGTTGCGTAGTGCAAGTGCAGTGTTCAAATTTTCACTGTTAATTCATACATGGAAATAAATTTAGGTCCAAAACTTTCAAAATCAAATGATGTTGAAATAGTGTGGTAGTTGCATCCGGCGGCGCGCAACGGGTCATCTAGTATACATTAAAGATGGCGACCATGTAAGAAAGGATACAAACAAGCGGATGGACAGGTTGAGGAGACGAACGGTGAACAGAGATCCACATGGCGGGAGCTGTGGTGCTCGAGTGCAAAAACGCTTTTTCGGCAAACTCAAGTGTATGTTGCCTCTTCTCCACTAACAAGCTACTCATAGGTTGCACTGATTGCACCACTGAATGAGCGGCGATCTTGTGCAAAAAAAGAATGAGCGGCGACGACACGACGAATGGCATTTAAGAAAGACGCTTCCAAGAGGCAGAGACGCATTCCCTTCTCTCGAAGTGTGGGGTGCTACAGTCCTTGTCCTACTCGGTGGCTCGGCGGATCTAGGGCTACAGCAGGTGAGATCTGCATTGAATTGCCTACCTGAAGTTGGTAAGGTGGCCGGCCGTGTGCCGGATGGATGGGATGAACTCAGAAGGTGACAACGTTTTCTAAGCCATGATCGCTGCAATAATAGTTTGCAGCGTCGTATCTCGTTGACAGAGACGCTTCCACGCATTAAACTATGTGCTAGTGGATATCGGATTCAGAGATCCTCCCCTGACTCCTGCCTGCGTCCGCGTGCCATGTTGCCATGATTTCCATTGCATGCCCACATCACAGCCACGTCGTACTGTACTATTTGTTGAATATATATGGGAGAGGTGTCTGCGTTTCGATTCGAGACAATCGAAAGTTAGTTTATCTTTTGAAAATAGCTCGACAACTCTAGGACTCCATCCGTTCCAAGAAAATACATTTACTCAAAAGTAAAAATAATAATAATCTAAATTTGACCAATGGTACAGATAAAAATATGAACATTTATGATACATAATTAATATCAATACATACACAACGAAATATCTTGTAAAAATTGATATGTTTTCTATATATGTGGTCTAAATTATAAATATTTGATTTTTTACAAATTCTATATGCCTTATCCATTGGAGGGGAGGTTGTATTTATTAATACTTACCCAAATGTACTCTATAGTTTACAGTCTCTTTGTATTGACGTGTTTTGAAGATTTCCAATCCATAGGATCCTTTTCTAAGAAAGCATCTTAATTTAAAAGAAAATCATTATGGATTGCTTTCCTAGAACCCAATCTCATAGAAATTTCAATTATAACCTCCTTTTTACGCTCATTCGCTTTTCTTGTGTTTACATTCAAATGATTATCAATGCAGTTTTGACCGTTTTGCGATTCTCTGTTTTGCATCGGCAATCTTTTCAAATTCATGTTTCTTCAAATTCCAGTGATCCTATGATCCAAAGTAGGTCTAAGGCATTCGACCTTTCATGTCATTATGGTAAAACATACTTTTTCTATGGAAAAAATGCACGCTTTTTTCACAAAACAAAGGAAGCAGTTAAGCTCATCATCGCCCAAAACACTGCTTGTTGCATACACGAACACGATAGATCCGTTGACGAACTCCTATGCAGTCCGACAGTGTCTATTTCTCGCAAATCACGTCAGTCATTGCCACATGGATTCTCTAATAGTTCATGCCAAAGTTAAACAGTACAGTGTTCGATCGGAACATTCGCCGAGCATCATGCAAACAAGTGATTTCCCACGGGCGCTGTAGCCCAGCAGGGAAAGACAGATTGTTGTATCGCCCATACAGCCATACAGGATTTCATGGCCCATACAAAGCCCATACTACACTGAACTTGGTAGCCCACAATAGGACGTGTTGGGTCCCAGGGTCAATCTTCGTCACACTCTTCATCTGTTCTGTTGGAGGCTTGTCTCAAAAAAGAAAATGTTGGAGGCATTGACCTGTTGCAAGGTTGAGAGAAGGGGAAGGCGATTCTAGGAACAAAGAAAGATAGGAGCCACATACGCGGCAATGAAAAGCTTCATTGTGGTGGAAGTGTTGTTACATATGCAATGATGCAAACAAAAGGTCCCGTCGACTGCCTCCACAAATCAAGCAAGCATGGTACGGTAGCAAGCAAGCATGAACATCCAATCCATGGTACTACATTGGAAGGGAAAACTGAACAGGAAAACAAATCAAACGTGCGTTCGTTCCTGCGTCTCTGTTGGATTTGACACGTAAGTTGACTCTCTGCAGGTTTGGGCGGAGGGGCGCATGCATGCATACCTGCATGGCATGGCGCTCGCCCGCGCGCGCGGGCCCTGCCGGCGTCGGCCGCACGGCAACGGTGCACCAGCCGTGCAAGCGATCGAGCCCCGGTCGTGCGCACCGGCCGATGTCGCCGTCGCCGTCCTTTCAGAACTTGAGAGTAGAGGCACCTGATCCGGCCGGCACGGAGGGCAGCGGCGCCAGAGCGCGCGCAGGCGGCGCGGCATTGAATGCCCGCGCATGGGCGCCCACGCGTGTGACCCGGCCGGCCGTTGGCTTGCTGCGGCCGGCGACCCGGCGTGTGCACTCTATTTGCGTGCAAGGGGAAAGATCGAGGAGGACGACGGCCATGGCAGAAGGCGCAGTGCCATGCAGCAGCTGGGTAGCGCACACGCGAGCGTGGCAACACTGGCAAGGGCCCCATGACTCCAGGACAAGGAGCGAGCTACCGCGCTCGACGCGCGGGGCGTCCGTGTATGCGCACGTCGCGGAAGTGATAGTGTTGGTGACATGGTTTTGTCCGGCATCCTCAAAAATTTTGAGGTTTGGGTTGCGAAACACATGTTCAACACAATGGGAGGGTGCCGATAGGACAAAGTGCACCGGTCAAAGGATTTTCTATAAATTTTTTTTGAAGTTAAGGCGGTTGTTATGCCGTCCGATTAGATAGAATAGAGTGTTTTGTACAGAGCTTTAGGTGTCCAAATAACATAAAAGAAAAACAAGTCTAAACGACAGTTTGTACATCTCCAGAATCCTGTGTGTGGGTATAAGCTCGCTGCGCTATCTCCTCGCGCACAAAGTCAGCCACCGGCGCCACGGGCAGAATCGCCGTGTTACGGAACACTCTCCTGTTTCTCTCTTTCCATACGCCCCACATGCACATTAAGGCTTTTAGCCTTATATCTTTTTTTTTTGCATACCTAGTCACAAAAAAATTTGTGACAGGCTTGAGGTGGCGGTCCACTTGATCCAAACGGGAGATAAGCTGGCGGTCCCTTCATCTCTATTGGATTTGACACCGTTAATGATCTCCATAAAAGAAATTCTACTAACACACATGTGCACATAGCCATGCCGATCTCACACTGTCTGGTGCTTCCGAGACACCCTCCAAACTTGGCGGCTGGTTCAGCGGTGTTGTTATGAGCGTTTTTTGGTACCGACTTCCACCGGAACTTTGGGGGTGCCGGTGAAGATGCTAAGCTACAACATGTTGTGTGTATGTGTTATCTTTGGAACCAAGCTAGCTTTCCCCGTTTCAACAACTAAGACGAACATGTAACAATCGGAAGAGCTTAATAAGGGCCAATAAAGAGATCTTTAGGAGGTGAGCTTTCATTATCGAAATTATTAGTTCTATATACGATTTTATGAGAAGAAACTTGGTTAGGTGACACTCCTCTTGGACAACAATATGCACCTTGGCCGAGGAAGCATGTCATGGTGGCTGAGTTTTTGTTGAATACACCATTGAATATTATCTATTATCTTTAGGATATCCTTAACGGGAGATAAGTAGGTGTCTTGGCTTAATCTTGTCCAAAACTTGATGTCCATCCAATTAACAGCAGTCCCTGATACTTTTAGATGGAAGATTTACACCACCGAGATCTTGATAGGAATATAGGATGAATGATAGGCATATTTTTCACAAGAATTTTGATTGGGAACTTAATGTACCATAAAAATTCAAGATTTTTTCGTGGTTTTATGCAAGGTGTAATTTTGCTAAGGACAATTTAGCTAAACATAGTTGCAATGAAAATTTAAAAATATTGTTTTTGTCATGACGATTTAGCTATTATTAAACAGTTCAACATTCATTCTTCCAGTGTCCTTTTGCACGTTTAATTTGACGCATAGCATTTGTTATCCTCCACCACCGACTAATATTTCAAACATATTCTTTTTTTTTGCGAGGGAATTTGCAATTACATCCGGCCAAGATTCTTACAGAAAAGCCCAGAAAACAAAGAAATTACAAGTAAGTCCTTCCTGAGCCCTGGCATCGTCTTCATCGCGCACGACGTTACGCCAGCGAAGCCTGCCGCATCACCTCCGAAAGCTTGGACTGGGAGGCCCCCCATCGCGGACAGGGAGTCGACGCTCCTCGGTGCCGCAGCACCTCCACCCTGCACGACGGACGGCGACACCACCTTGGCCGCCATGAAACGCATCTTCCAAGTCGTCAACCGCCGGAACCGCCTTCTCTCGGACTCCGGCGAAGGGGGAGCCCTCTCGATGACTCCGGGGAGCCGCGAACAAGGGCTGGACGGTAGATCCGCGGCGGAGCTCCCACGGAGCCGCACCGACGGAGGGGAAGACCACCGCCACCAAAAGCACTCCGGCGCCACCACTTCCACCACGGCGCCACCGGCTACCACACCACGACGCACACCTAAGCTATTCACATAGCGGGATCCATGGATTCCCCGTCCTCCCGCCGCCGAAGCGGCCGCCGGAGGGCGGGGAATCCGGCGAATCGCCGGCGGTGAGCCTGTGAGCACGCGGTCGCCCAAGAAATCGCCTTATCTCACTATAGAAGGGGATAAGGAGGGAGGTCCAACTCTCTGTTAATATTTCAAACATATTCCATCACATTCACACCCTCGTGTGTATGAGTGTATCTCGTTATCCATGTTTTGCGTGCTCTATACGGATGTTTTTCGTGGTACTCACCTATCCTTGACCTTGATGTTCTTTTCGACTTATCTCTAGCATGGCCTTCTACCTTCTTAGTTTTATATATGTCGGTCTGGGAAGCATGGTGGAGCTAACGGTGAGTACTGACCCAGTATCAAGATGGCACCATGTTTCTGGTTTGTGGAGCGGCCAATCCTAATTTCAAAGGATTTCTTCGTGGCTCGTGGAGACCACGGTGGTTCGACGGCTACAGTAGATTGTCGACATCAGAAAATCTTGGACTGTGCTGCACGGGGCACTTCGTGTGTTGGTTGGCTTCTCGTCGAGTTTTTTTCTTCTTTTTGAGAACAAGCTTCTCGTCGAGCTAAGACCAGCAGCTAGGCTCGACTTTGTTTTCAGTTTTCACCACTAGCAAACAATGGGCTCATCAAGCTAGAGCTAGGCTTGGGCTACAGAATTCCAGTTCGACTCGTGTAGGCTCGTGAACCAGCAACAGAATTGCTCGACCATTCCTTGCTCACCTTTGTAGACAGAGCAAACAACAAGAAATGGGACGTATGGGCTGCAAAGGACCTCCTATGCTACGCTCATTGAGTCCGATCAAACAACTACACCTAAAGTGTGTTAAATAGCATGTATACCTAGCTGTATAGTTTCCTGTATATCTCCTGTATATGTTTATGTCGGTGTACAGCCTGTTGTACACCGACCCCACCGTGTATGTCCTGTCTATATAAAGTCCACCAGCGGCCCTTGTTAGGGTTACGCATCCCATACTGTTTTGATATGGTATCAGAGCCTCGTACTTCCAAACACATCTGAGAGCTCGTCGCCGCCGCCATGTCGCTCGGTTCTTCTTCCTCCACGCCGAGCGGTGGTGCTTCGCTCAATGCGTCGATCACTGAGAAGCTGACAAGAGACAACTTCTTGATCTGGCAAACCCAAGTCCTCCCCGACATCCGTGGTGCCCAACTCATGGGGTTCCTAGATGGATCTGTTCCGGAGCCGGTGAGAGAGCTGACGTCCAAGGACGCCGATGGGAAGGAGGTGAGGACACCGAACCCTGATTATGCAAGGTGGATCTCCCTCGATCAGATCGTGCTGGGGTATCTAACGCGCAACATGTCGCGCGAGGTACTGACCCAGATGGTCGGGATAACAAGCTCGGCCAACGCCTGGAAGGTGGTGATGGAGATGTTTTCATCGCAATCCAAGGCTCGTGTGGTGCAACTCCGCACGCAGTTGAACCAGACGCGGAAGGAGAACAAGACCGCGGCTGTCTACTTCAACCAGATCAAAACCCTAGCAGATGAGATGGCTGCTGCAGGAAAACCGCTGGACAACGATGATGTAGTTTCGTATGTCCTTGCAGGTCTGAATGACGAGGTTCATAACGGCTTCGCCGCCGCGATCACTGCCTTGATCAAGGCGGAACAGTCTATCAGCCTGAGCGATCTGTATGCTCAGCTGGTATCATATGAAGCTCGGCTAGAAGGCCAGAACCCCTCTGAACCCTCCGATGGCATGTCAGCAAACTTAGCAAACCGCGGTGGTCGTGGGTACCGTGGAGGAGGACGTGGAGGTGGACGCGGCAACTATCAAGACCAGCGCGGCTATGACCGTGGATATGATCAGCGCGGACATGACCGCGGCTACGAGCATCAGCAACGTGGTGGCTATGATTACCAGCAGCGTGGAGGCGGCAATGGTGGTCGCAACCAAGGCTATCGCAAACCATACAATGGCAGTGGAGTTATCTGTCAGGTCTGCGGCAAAGAGGGACATATTGCTCCTCAATGCTGGAAGTGGAAGAAGTTTCAGAAGAACTACCATGGTCCGTCAGAACGGACGGCTGGTGCAGCTGTGGCATCCCATGGCGCTGAACCGGTGTGGATCTCGGACACTGGAGCAACGGATCATATCACCGGAGAGCTGGAGAAACTGCACGTGAGAGATCGCTACTACGGCAATGAACAGATTCATACAGCAAATGGTGCAGGTATGGACATACATCATGTTGGTCAATCTGTAATTCGTACCCCTACCCATGATTTGCATCTTAAAAATATCCTACACGTCCCAAAAGCCTCCATGAGTCTCTTATCTACTAGTCGCCTAGCTCGAGATAATAATGCCTTTGTTGAGTATTGGCCTAACTCTTTCTTTGTCAAGGATCAGGACACGAGGGAGGTCCTGCTGGAAGGTAGATGCGTTGGAGGACTTTATCCCTTTCCAGCGACGTCCTCGTCCTCTGTTGGTCATCAAGCTCATGGTGTCGCCAAGTCTCGCTCATCGCTATGGCATAGGCGTCTAGGTCATCCCTCGTCGGTTATAGTTCATCAAGTTCTTCGAGACAATAAGATTCCGTTTAGTGGGTCAAATAAAGAGTCCGTGTGTGATGCTTGTCAAATGGCCAAAAGCCATCAACTTCCTTATCCAAAGTCAACTAGTGTGTCCACCTTTCCCTTTGAACTTGTATTTTCTGATGTTTGGGGGCCTGCCTCCGGATCCTTTGGGAGATATAAATATTATGTCAGTTTTATTGATGATTATAGCAAGTTTACGTGATATATCTGTTGAAAAATAAATCTGATGTGTTTCAGAAATTTCATGATTTCCAGCGTCTTGTAGAAAGACTCTTTGATAAGAAAATTATTGCGGTTCAAACTGACTGGGGTGGAGAATATCAGAAACTCAATTCCTTTTTTCAGCGTGTTGGCATATCCCATCTTGTTTCATGTCCTCATGCGCATCAGCAAAATGGACCCGCTGAGCGCAAACATAGGCATATTGTTGAGGTTGGTCTCTCTCTTTTAGCATATGCATCTATGCCCCTAAAGTTTTGGGATGAAGCTTTTCTCACCGCTGTGTATTTAATCAATCGTCTCCCTAGTAAAGTTATCGACTCCCAAACACCCATGGAACGTCTCTTTGGTTCAAAAGGTGACTATTCTTTTTTGCGGATTTTTGGGTGTGCTTGTTGGCCAAATCTCCGGCCATACAACAACCGCAAGTTGCAATTCCGGTCCAAACAATGTGCTTTCCTTGGTTATAGCAATCTACACAAAGGCTACAAGTGCCTTGACATATTCACTGGTCGTGTATATATTTCGCGTGATATTGTCTTTGATGAGACAGTGTTTCCCTTTGCGGCTCTACATTCTAATGCGGGTGCACTTTTGCGTGCTGAAATTGACCTTCTTCCTCTCAATTTGCAACCATTTAATTTGCATATGCATGAGGGGAACGATTTACATATTGATCCTGATGTTAATCCTGCTGCTAATGGTACTGCTGAGTCTATGCCGCAGGAATCAGGAGAAAATTCGGTTCCAGGGGGTGTTTCTGATGCTTTTTCAGGCAATGACATGAATCCCGGAGATGATCCTTCCCAATCATTGGCGCAGCAATCATTGGCGCAGCAGACGCCGGTGCAATCCTCCTCGGGATCGGGTGGGCGCGGACGTCAGCCAGGTCCGGCGCTGCCTTTCCGCGTGTCACCGCGGGGTTCGCCCGCATCTTCCCCGGCGGGTCCTGTGATAGCGACGCCAGCCGCGTCGTCTTCTGCAGCGACGGGATCTTCTGCGGCCACTCCTTCAGCGCCAGTGCACCACACAGGATCGACTGCATCAGCCGACAGCGCGACTGATTCTGCTGTCAGCCCTACAGACTCTGCTGGATCGTCTGTGGCCACTGCTCCTGTAGCTTCACATGCTGCTGATCCGCCTGCAGCTCGTACACGGCTGCAACATGGTATTACTCAACCCAAAATTATCACTGATGGTCGTGTGCGGTATGATCGTATTCGTTTTGCAAATGCATGTATTTCTGGTGAGCCTACAACAGTCCAGGAAGCTCTCCGTGATCCCAAGTGGAAATCAGCAATGGATGAAGAGTACCTTGCTCTTATGAAAAATCAAACCTGGCACCTTGTTCCAGCGAGTCATGGCCGGAATGTGATTGATTGCAAGTGGATTTACAAAATCAAGAGGAAGGCTGATGGTACGATTGATCGTTATAAAGCCCGTCTTGTTGCTAAAGGGTTCAAGCAACGTTATGGTATTGACTATGAGGACACTTTTAGTCCTGTTGTTAAGGCGGCGACTATACGTCTGGTTTTGGCTATTGCTGTCTCTCGAGGATGGCATCTTCGTCAACTTGATGTGAAGAACGCGTTTTTGCATGGTGTTCTGGAAGAAGAGGTCTATATGAAGCAACCACCTGGGTATGAGGATGGTGCTCATGTGGGACATATTTGCAAGTTGGACAAGGCGCTGTATGGTCTTAAACAGGCGCCTCGTGCTTGGTATTCTCGACTCAGTGTTAAACTTCAGTCTCTTGGTTTTTCTTCCTCAAAGGCCGATACTTCTCTGTTTCTCTACAACAAAGGGGGTGTAACCATCTTCATGCTTATTTATGTGGATGACATTGTTGTTGCTAGCTCATCAGAGAAGGCCGTTGATGCTCTCCTTCATGACCTCGGTATGGATTTTGCATTGAAGGATCTAGGGATGTTACATTATTTTCTCGGGATTGAAGTAAAAAAGGCAAGTGATGGTATTATCCTATCTCAAGAAAAATATGCTCGTGAGTTGCTTGACCGTGTAAATATGAGGTTGTGTAAAGCAGTTGATACTCCGTTGTCAGTTTCGGAGAAGCTGTCTCTCGCTGATGGAGAAGTTTTGAGTAGGGTGATGCTACTCGGTATAGGAGTATAGTTGGAGCGTTACAGTATATTACTCTGACTAGACCGGATATTTCATTCTCTGTCAACAAAGTTTGCCAGTTTCTTCATGCTCCTACTACAACACATTGGACTGCGGTTAAGCGTATTCTGAGGTATTTGCAAGGTACATTGTCACTTGGACTACGTTTGAGTAAGTCTGACTCTACATTAGTCAGTGGATTCTCTGATGCTGACTGGGCGGGATGTCTAGATGATAGACGCTCAACTGGTGGCTTTGCAGTTTTCTTTGGGTCGAATTTGATCTCATGGAATGCAAGGAAACAAGCTACAGTCTCGAGATCGAGTACGGAGGTTGAGTACAAGGCGTTAGCCAATGCCACCGCTGAGATTATATGGGTGCAGACTGTTCTTTCCGAGTTGGGAGTGCCGCAGGCTAGAACGGCGTGTTTATGGTGTGACAACATTGGGGCAACGTACCTCTCTGCTAATCCTGTATTTCATGCTCGGACAAAGCATATAGAAGTGGATTATCACTTCGTTCGAGAGAGGGTTGCTCAGAAACTTCTGGACATACGATTTGTTCCTTCAGGAGATCAGGTGGCTGATGGATTCACGAAGTCACTGTCTACTCGGCAGCTAGGTGCTTTTCGTCGCAATCTTAACTTAGATAAGTTATGATTGAGGGGTGTGTTAAATAGCATGTATACCTAGCTGTATAGTCTCCTGTATATGTTTATGTCGGTGTACAGCCTGTTGTACACCGACCCCACCGTGTATGTCCTGTCTATATAAAGTCCACCAGCGGCCCTTGTTAGGGTTACGCATCCCATACTGTTTTGATAAAGTGTTCTGCTAATGGGCCGCATCCGGAGAGGCCAATTATGAAGACATTCTCCTTTTTTTTAAAAACAAATTTTCTCTATCTATATCTATACTTATTATTAAACAAGAGAACTTGATCTTTTCTACAACCACCCCGCCCAGTGTACACAGTCCAATCTGTACCCTAGACTATCCGGCTTAACAAGATCTAATGGTCTAGATTGATCTAACAGATGCTCTCGGTGCACTTAGCAATTACCCTGAGCGGACCGTGGCCGAGCGGACGAAAATTTCCGAGGCCGAAGCATAAACTACCTCCCACGTTCTATCGCCCCCAACCTTTCGCCGCCTCTCCAGTCTCTACGCGAGTCACCGCCGATCCGCTCCGCTGCCTGACTCCATGGCCGCCTCCCCACCCGACGCCGCCTGATCCGAGCCCTACTGTCCTGCTTCCTCGGCGTGCCTGACCCCGCACCCACGCTTGCCACGACGCCGCCGGCTTGCACCCGTGGATGTTAATGGCGCGCGGAAGAGGAGATGGACGCGCGGCCGGCCGTTGCACGCGTTGGCTAGGTCTAGCCGTTGATATAGACCATCCTGCCGGATGTCAATGGCGTGCATGGACAGCGCGATCCGTGAGACGCTGTGATGCGGAGAAGCATCTTCCGGCTGCACATCTCGGTACGCATACCGCTTTCAATGTAGTTTCTCGCTTGTCTTCATTGGGGGTATCCAGTATCGGATTCCTAGCTAGACGGCGCGTCTGTGTTGTGTTTTTATGATTTGGGATCTAATAGACGTCTGATCTTTAAGCTGGATATGGTGCCGGCCGAGGACTTCCTTCAAGGGGCGGTGGAAAGGAAGCCGGAACAGGAGGAGAGGGGCGCGACCAACCGGAAGAGATCCGCATTTCCCCCTCTCTAATTTGGTAGTATTTTGTCTGTGCTTTACATTCGATGAAGAACTCGTCAGATGCTTGTACTCGATATCCAATTTTTGAACTATGGCACGGTGTGCTCATCTTGCAGGTGGTTGCCAATCAGCAGGTGTGAAAAGAAATACGAATTTCACCTCCGACACCATCCACATGTGCCTATCTCCTTTCTTTCCTCACCACCAAGATCTTGTACGTTCTCGATTCATATCTCTGTCAATTCTCTCTCTTGATCAGTCACTATGTATTTGTGTTAATGCCTCCAAGAACTTACACTTCTTAAGGCTACTAAACATTAGTATGGAGTATGTATTTAATTGATTTGGAGATGTTGATCTTCAGCCCGTAGGCATTGTCTTCCGAAGGTATAGAAATATTCGCTATTCAAATAAATCATTCCTGCAAAAATACCACCATGATCTGACACTTACTGCAAATTTTTGTATTGCAGCTTAAGTTTGGGTCTCTAATTATTGTTTCTGGAATTAACAAATTACATAACAACAAAGTGATGAGATGGTTCATGTATATCAGTATGACACGACTCTAATGATCAGTAATTGTAGTAATATCTACATTTTGTAGCTTCTTTTTGAAACGCTTATCTGTATTTTTTATTTCATCTGACCTAAGAAGCGGTGTTTCTGCAGAATCGCGTTGTACTGTTGCTGGCGGTGTTGATGTCTATGGAGGTTCATTATCCATGACTCTTTCCTCATACACTGTTGCTGGCCGTCCCCAACTCGACCACAACGTCTCCTTTGCCCGTATGCTGAGCAACGCTGGGAAAACAAGGTTTGTTTTCAGAATCTTTACTGCACTTTTCCTAAAGTCTGTTTGTTTGGAAGACCTTTCTGTAATTGTGCCGTGCTGTTGACAGTTGTCTTTCCTAGCAAAAATAAATAAATATCAGATTCAGTCTCAGAAACTGTATCCTCAGCAGATTAGAAACATCACTATTGCCGGTTGTTTAGGAACACGATGCTGCTGGCTGGTTTGGAATATGACTTTTTTTTTGCGAAAGTTTGGAATATGACTTTGAAATCTAGATGAATAGAATCGAGATGTATCTCTGGTCGTATAAAAGGAATTTATGTGTCCTCGCTGAAACCAGACGGTTGCCCTTGCAGATATGGAATTTGTGCTGGCATAGTCAGATGGATTTTGCTGAAACCAGCATGTCTGAAACTTTCTAATTGCTAGGTAATGTCTTCAGAAATTACACCTTTAAGAATTTTCCAAGATTTTTAACATTATTTGTATTCCTCTTACAAATGTATCTACCACTGTACCTTGTACTTGAAAGAATTAGTAACCGCATGATACAATAAGAATGATGTATGAGACTGCTAACAAAATATTACACAAGAAGGCTTCTTCACACATTAAGGACCATTTTAGTTCTTTTAGAAGACCAGCATTTGGAAATCATATTTTATAATGCAGCTTATTTCAATCAGAGGAGTTGTAGTCTCTGCCTCTCATGCAGTCCGTCTCACACGCGCACAGGTGAGGTTGAGTATTCACAAGCGGAAGATGCTTAAGTTTCTTGATCAAATTGTTCGATGTAACCTTTCCTATGATGGCTTCAGGCCCCATGGCTCTATTGTGCTCGCCTTTTTGCAGTGGCCCATCGGTGGGTGAAAGTGCAGCTTGAATCTAGCTCGGTGAATCTTTGGAAGCTCTTCAATCGGATGTGTTGATGTGGTTGGGCTCGGGGCGGAGCTGCGAGGTACAGTGCGGGTTGGAGGTGAGCCCTGCTTCGGTCCTCCCCCCCTCCTCCCACTAAACGTATAATACGGCCGAGCCGTAAGCCAACTCGCTGCCTCAGCTTAGCCGATACTGGAATAGATTAAGCCGAGCCCGGATTGAGCCGGGGAAAAATGGAAGAAAATAATAGACACGTGAGGACTCGAACCTGCGCTTCCTGCCGTTGCACAGGGCGCAAAGCCACTGTGCTATATTTGTCTCTGTGACGAATTATGCATCTTATGCCAAATAATCTACTCCCTCCGTTCCAAATTAATTGACTTCCATTTGTCCACACATTGATGTATCTAGACATGTTACACGTATAGATACATCCACATGTGGATAAATAGAAGTCAATTAATTTGGAACGGAGCGAGTAGTACTTTGCTATGGCGCGCGCTAGGCCGATCGAAAATCATGGTTATGGATATTATGGTTATGGAAAATCATGGTTTGGGCTCGGCGCCATAACAAATGATCGAAAATCATGGTATACAACTACATGGTTATGGGTGTTTTATGTGGGGAAAGGTGGTAGGGGTAAGGTGTTAGGTCTACCCTGTACCACCTTTGGTATATGTGGACCCACAACACTCCTAACCATACATAAATACCTCTATCACCTTTGGGGCATGTGGACCCACATGCGACACTCCTAAACATATAGTTGTCTAGGGGTATTTGCATGTGGGTCCACATGTACGAAAGGTGGTAGGGGTAAGGTGTTAGGTCTACCATGTACCACCTTTGATATATGTGGACCCATATACAACACTCCTAACCATACAGAAGTACATCTATCACTTTTGGGGCATGTGGACCCACATGTGACACTCCCAGCCATCTAGTTGTCTAGAAGTGTTTGCATGTGGACCCACGTGTATGAAAGGTGGTAGGGGTAAGGTGTTAGTTCTACCCATGTACCACCTTTGATATATGTGGACCCATATACAACACTCCTAACCATACAGAAGCACATCTATCACTTTTGGGGCATGTGGACCCATATGTGACACTCCCAGCCATCTAGTTGTCTAGAAGTTTTTGCATGTGGACCCACGTGTATGAAAGGTGGTAGGGGTAAGGTGTTAGTTCTACCCATGTACCACCTTTGGTATATGTCACATCCCAAATTTTGGAACTAAAAAAAACTTAGTTTTACCAGACCCAAAATTCAGAACCAACAAAAACTTTTTGAAATACTTCACTACTGATTGTGTTTTCCTTCCCATTGCTCTATTGGACCTTGTGTGACTTGTGGTTTAAGTTGTTTGACTAGTAAACATATATTCAACTTTGGCGATCATGTCATGACAAGAAAAATATTCCATATATCTTCTCCAGTCTTATTTGACCAACTCCTTCTTTCAGTGATGCTTTGTTCTTAGCAACAACCCAATGGCCCATGATTTGAGAAAGCAAAAGTATTTCCAAAATTTACTTGTGTATAAACTAAGGAGAACTACATACTATCTCCTGCCTATATTTCAACATTAATATTTTGCAAGTATTTTTAACTCTTATTTTAAAACCTCTATTTTGACATCCTTTGGAAATGAAACAAGTGGGAGACATATCATCCCATATATTTTCTTTAGCAAAACCTTTTGACATGTAAAAATTATTTGCTGAGCATCCTTAACACCATCTTGTCATGGTTAAGTGTGATCACTCTATCTTATAAATATACTGAAGGTTCTGAAAATTGTTGACTACCTTATGTTTGTGGTCTGACTTGTGCTAACTGGTGTGGGTAGTTGATCATCTTGTGTGTTGTGTGTACCAAAATACAGATGGCGTTGTTCCATGGTTTTATGACTCCAAGTAATCAAATTATCGATCTATATCTTATCTTCACTCCTGTTAAAGAATACCATATCTAAATTTGACATGACCTTTAGGTAATTTGCTTGTTGTAGGAATTTAAATTCAAATATAATATTCAAATAGTTGAATCCATAAAATAATTCAAAGGGAAACATTGAAGTAACTAAAGTAACAATTAGGTAAATGATTTAATAAATGTTTGAATAATTCAAATCTTACAATAAATATTACAACCTATTGAATTCTTGCAAAGACAAACAAATCTTCTTATTAAACATAAATTACAACGTCTTTACAACTCTACTACAAGAAACTGAATTTCGAAAAGGAAAATTACAATTGTTTCCTAAACTAAAATGTCTTGTATTCCTTTCTTCTCCTTTTGATCTTTATACCAATATTGTTTCCCTGCAAAACAAATGAAAAGCAAAGACAGAATAAACAAAAGGGATTAGGGTTAGTATTATCCTCAGTTAGGCAGTGTGATGCACTGCTAAACACATCACTGGATATTATTAGGGACTAAGCGTTGTATCTGTTCTTAATCAGCACAGTTTGCCTCAGTACAACATCATAGGCCATAAATCCACTTGTCCAGTGAAAAGAAATGGAAAATCTGTAGATAAGCTCAACCCATCGATGCCAGCTCTCTGAACTGAGCAAGCAGAGGAGCCCACACACACATAGTCTTGTGTTGCCATCATCACACTGCAATAGACATGTGATTAACAAGGGCAAAGGGAGTTGTAGGACACAAGCCACACAGCCCTGTTTCACCCACCACCAGAGCATTCACTACACATGCACAGCTACTTCACTCCCAGGAGGAGGATAAGAGCAAGGGACAGCAGTAGCAAGCAAGGAGCAAGCTCATTTCACTCAGCTCAAGTTCATCACCCACACAGCCCACAGTTCATCACTAAACCACCAATCCCTCCACTTTTCACCACTGGATCCTTGCCAAGCAAGAGCAAGATGGAGTCGAAGCTCAAGGCCAAGCAGGAGCAAGGAGAAGGCCAGAAGCTAGGAATAGCAAGCTGGAGCAGGAGGAGCAGTCCAGCAAGCAGAGCAAGCAACAGATCCACAAGAACTACAAGCAACAGATCCACAAGAACTACAAGCAACAGCCCCAACATCACCACACTTGAGCACAGGTTGATATTCTATCTCTAGCCAAATGATCTGCTAGATGCACATGGTGTGGTGGAGTGTTTCCCTCAGCTAAGCATAGAAATGCTATGCTAAAATCATCACAGGGAGTTAAATCAAGTAAAGCATCTGTTCTTATTAAATCAAAAGCCTCAGCCTATGCATCATGGGCAAGGGACATAAATCCATCAAATTGAGCAAAGGCACAAAGCTTTTGTTGCTTGAAATCATATTCCTGTGAATCACACATCCAGCATATGGATTGCTGGGCACAAAACCCACAAAGGGGAGAGGCACCACAAGCACAAACATGCACTAATAACACCACTGGGTAGTACAAATAATTTTTCCCTAGGCTAAAATAATTAGAATGCTTCTGTGTAACTCGAAGGAGGCATCACAGCAAGCAAAGCTAAATTATTTAGCTCAAGCAAATGAGATATACTAGCACAGGGCATTAATAGAGCATTTCATGAAAGGAACAAAATTATCAGAGCAAGACATCACACAGGTTTCTAGCAGAAACGCATCTCTGAGCTCTTGGGTTCAGAGTAGCACACACCAGCATCACCATCACCTCCAACAAATAATATCAGTGGCACACAAGGGTGCTCAGAGAGCAACACCAGAGCAACAACATCGCCCAACACCTAAGAACAGCAAAAACAAAAATTAACCCAACCTGCTACACATCACAGAGCACGGCCTTAGGCCAGAGGAGGGGAGAAGAAGGAGAAAAGGGAGAGAAACCTTACCTCTCGCCCATGGCCGTAACTCCACGGCGACGGGGCAGTGCCCGTGTGGCCGATGAAGGAGGACCACGGGAGGAGAGCACACATCAACTTCACCACGCCACGGCGGCACGGGATTGAGTTCCACACCAGCCACGGCCGAGCAGCATGGGCCGGGAGCACGGCAATGCCGCGCTGCCACCGGAACCCTAGGCGTGGATACGGGTCGCGCACGGCTGCATCCGGCAAGGAGAAGTGAATCGCCGGGGTAGATAGGGAGAGGACCGAGTGGCGCATCGTTTGCGCCACGGCACGGTGGCGGAGACGACCGGACCTCGCCGGATTCGTGCGGCGACGGCGGCGGCGGAAAGAGGAACTGCGGGAGGGAGAGAGTTCGGGGTCGTGAGAGAGAGAGGCGAATAGAGGGTGTGGCTCGGTCGGGTTGACCACCGACCCGAGCCAGGTTTTGGTCTGGCTCAACCCTGTTGAACCAGGGGCACTTTCGTCTTTTCACTTTTACAGAAAATTTTATTAAAAAGAAAAATTCTGAGAAAAAGATTTATTCAGTAAAATTAGAAAAACAATGCTGTAAAATAAATAAAAATATTCAGAGTAATTTTATGAACTCAAGGAAATTGTTTTGTATTATAAATTACTTTATCTTGATTTAAAATATAAGATATACCTTTATATCTATAAAACTTATTTTAAATAAGAATTTAAGTTTGAAAATTCAAACAAAATTCAAATAAATTAAGAAATAAATATATTCTTAATTTCCTCATATAATAAAATAAAATTATGTTACATAAATGATTCCTCCTATTATTTAATAAATCAAAATTTAAGTTTAATTAGTTAAATACTTTCTTCAAACCTTAAATATTCTAAAAAGGGAATTTAAATAAGATAAAATTATTAAAATTCTCATTAATGAAAAATACAAATAATATATATAAAAATGAACAGAAAAATAAAATCTATCTGTTTGTATAAAGCAAACACCTGTTTGACTAAAATTGAATCACCCTAACATTGAAACAACACTTTACTTATTAATTTAAATATTGGTTAATTCAATTAAATTGAACCCAATTGGTTTGCCTTGTGTGACTACCGTAGTTATTTGTAGAGTTTAATATTGTAAGGTGGCGATGTTTGATTGAGTAGTTTAGTGATTGCTTGTATTTGTTTGTTTATCGATTAGACGAGAACGTTGCTGGAATTATCGAGGAGGGGGAATTTGTTGAACCTGAAGATCAAGACCAAGGTCACTTTGCCGAGCAAGGCAAGCTATCCTCTGAGCTTGCATTTATATACATCTATTTTGGTTCACATGTTTTACTTATAAAGAGCAAAAGTTATTTATATGGTGTTTGCCACAAAAGCTATGATTTTGAAAACCCTTTTCCAAATTATAAGTATATTATTTTGACACCCTATATGGAGATATTAGCTGGAATTTCTTTTTCAAACTATAGGATGGGAAAAATATTGTTTACTCAAAACTCCTTTGAAAATACTTGTGTGGGATATGGAATGCCGAGATGTCGGTGTTGAAGTGGAGGAATGGAGAATGGAGATGTTTATGAAAAATGCACATTGTGTCTTTGTACTATGACGACCAATCTTACCCTGTGCGACCACATTTACCACATATGGGAAAAGGCGTAGTCATGTAGTTTGCTCTTATTAGTATGGGATACCTCATCGACGGAGATGACTCCGTTATGCATGAGGGGATGGTCCGAGGACCTACCCCCTGACCCGGGTCCTCACACAAGTTGGTGGGGAGGATAGAAGGTTCCACCATAAACCGCCGGACAAAACTATGAGTCCTCACACTTAGGGTTTCTGACGGGAAACTGGACTGGGTGTCGATGGAAAGTGTCATATGGGAAGGATCCTGTACTAGCATGAGCAAATGAGAGGCTATGGTCGGTGGCTCAACTTCGCATACACCTGGTATGGCGGGACGTGGCTGACACGATGAGTTACCGGATGGGTGTGGGAAAAGCGTGCTACCTCTGCAGAGGGTTAAAACTATTCGAATAGCCGAGTCCTCGGATATGGACAATTGGGAGACTGTCCTCTGACCATGTGCAAGTTTTGCAAAGTTTTGAGATTTGAAAATAAAATGGAGGTGTGTTGTATCAGCAACTCTACCGACGGGCTGGTATGAGGTTGCTGGAGAATGATTTGACCATGACGGGCTATGGTCGAGAAGTGAAAAGTTTTGTGTTTTGAAAGGTGAAAATGTTTTATGCAACTATGCCAACGGGCCGGCATGAGGTTGTGGGATTGAATGACCATGAAGGGTTATGGTCGAAAAAGGAGAAGTTTTGGGGAAATAAAACCGGGTGATGAATTTCGGGAAAACATTTTTAAAGAGACCTCTTATCTTCTCCAATAAAGATATATTTTCGGGAAAAAGTTTTAAAAGAGACTTCTTATGAAGACAGGTTTATGGGAAAAGATCTAAAAGCCTTCCTTTCTTTTTCAGTAAAGATATAGAGATTTCAAAACAAAGTTTTATCAAACAAAAGTCTGTCCTTCCCTTTTTAAACAAGGATATAGAGTTTTCAAAGCAAAGAAAGTTTTATTTAAACAATAAAAAGAGTAGTGCATGCTCATTTCGGGGTAGTTTGCGAGTACATTCAAATGTACTCATATTGGTTTCGTCCCTGGCTATTGTCTTAGCCAGATTTTGAAGAAGAACAGTTCGAAGAAGAAGACTTCAATAACGTCAATGCGAACTAGGGCGCTTCCCAGTCAGCTGCCTGTAGGGTTGGCAAGTGACTTGGGCTCCACGTTGATTTGGTGATTTCCGCTGCGAGTACCTGATGAAGTTATGGCTTCAATCAAGTAAGTAAATTTATTCGGTATTTATGGGTGATCTGTGATACCAATTCGAGTTATGTGCAACAACAGACTGATCATGGGATTGTTGCAGGAAACATAACGAGTATCTCGGATACTTAATCCGGGGTCCTCACAGACTTGGTATCAGAGCCATCCTGACTGTAACAGACCTTAGTTAGCATGGACGTTAGTTAGGAAAGAAATATTTTGTTAAAAATATATTGTTTCCGAAAACATATTTTTATCTAAGGAAGTCCAAAAATAACTTCCACTCTTCTCATCTACTCAAATATTTCAAAGTCTTACCCCTCTATTTTAAGATTTTCCAAGAATTCTTCTATTACCTCTTACCCGTTCAAAATACTTGACGATGAAACCCAGTGAGACCTAATAGCTAGTACCCAGAAGAAGAAGCTTCCATCCCCAAATACTCAACATTTAACAACAAGGCGATTGATCTGCAAATACCAAGGTCGTCAGTGTCAACAAAACAAGAGAACTCCGAAGATCTCAGCTCAACATCAACAATTCTACTCAAGTTGTAAAATTCAGAAATTGCAGTAATTTCACCGCCAAAGGTTCCCACTTGGGCAAGATGAAGAAAATCCTCGAGATACAAAGGCCCTACCAAGTTTCAAGTTTAAGGACATTAATCTGTCAACAAGTTAAAGACATGAAGATTTTAACAATCATAGTTGACCCAGACCCATAGGATCGATAGGATAAGCTCGTTTTACGTGAGCAACCCCCATCTTCCACGGTATTAAACGTCTGTTGGTGCTAAAAGTGCCTTGATTGATTCTTGCTTGTGTGTTGCATTTATGTGTGTTGTTTTCCTGGTGTGTTTCACAAAACCCGCCTTGTCGGGAACCCAAAGTAACCACACTTTTATCTGTTGCTTTATTTTGACTGTTAGCAACAAAACCTTTTTGCCTTGTTGGCCATAGATGTAATTTTGTATCCTTTCAAAAGTCCGACTTAGAAAACCCTTCAGAAAATTTTCCCCTAGTAAGAGAAGCAAGGTATGGAATACTCTCTACTCCAAGACTTTGCGACCTTCTGCAAGACGGATAGCGGCCTTCATACGTTGTTTTGTGCAACCACATCAAGCCATCGAGAAAGATGAAGATTCAAGACCCGACGTTATATGACACTGGTCGTATCCCGTCGGACTAACAAAACAATATGAAAAACTAACATAACTAACATAATTTATCTAACTTTAAATCTCTCATCTAACCAAAATTTGCAAAGATACTAACTGCTTTTTCTAGACCAAGGGAATAAGTGCCATAGGACGACTCAAGACTAGTTGGTACAAAGGAGACTTTAGGAGGATATAAAAGTGTTGGACTATAAGATTATTAGTCAAAAGGATCCCTTAAGAATCTAGTTGATGAGATCAAACTTTGGTGGATGAGGTTGGTAATATAAAAAAATTGGGGTTTAGAATAAAAGTGAAAGCTTGGAGTGGATCGATAAATTAATTGGGATTGGACAGATGATATATTTGATTAATACTCTGGGGCTAACCAGTTGTGGTCCCCAACCATTGGTGGTTATCTGGAGCTAGAAGACGTGACCCTTGATTTAAGGTTTAGAAATAAAGGTGAAGGTTATTGGATTTTTAGGAAGCACTTGCTGATAAAATGATGTTTGGATTGGTTAGAAGCAAGTAAATTAAGAAGAATACTCCGTGTTGGAATGTTTAGGGTGATTCCTAGCGCAAGTGACCTTGTACTAAATTCTTATGAATTATAGGAAGTGGTCAAAGATGAGTGAGCAAATGAGTAGATCGTGTATGCAAGAAATAATTGGTGGAGGACAAGTGAATGTTTATCGGATCCTAGGAATCAATATGACTTGGTCTAGTAGCAAGACATTCTAGGTGGCAGTAGTTTTCAGAGCTTGTCACGCTCTCTTTGGATTATTCTTAGAAAGACCTTTTATCTTTGATTAAGAGATCAAGGCCCAAAGTATTGAGATAAAATCTGAATTTGGTTAGAAAGTGGGGCAATTCTTGATGGAATGATCACATGACTGTTGGATGCTTTATTTAGCTTTGATGATATGGTCGTAGGAAAACAACCACCTGAAGGAGTAAGATAATTTGAGATATGCCTATCTGGAAAAAAAAATTCAATCAAGAAATAATTGGTGGACCACTACAATTTTTGTGATAGGATGTAATGGGGAGACTATGCCTGAAAAATTTGATGGGTATCAGATAGATTGAAATATGTTATGATAAAGTGTTTATGCCAAGGAAGTTGATGGTGGATCAATAACTTTAGTTTGGGCAAAAGTCATGATTCAGTTAACTAGTTAATAGTAGTGGCCTTACCAGGGATGTTGGAATGGTATTTTGAAGACTCGAGAATTAGAGGCCTATGTAAAGTTGGTTGTTTTGGATCTTAGGTACAATAAGTTTGATGTTCAGAGTATAGCACCCAACTCCCTTGAAAACTAACTTAAGCCCCTCAACCAGAAAGTTTTCCCGGAAATCCTAACTATTCTGGTGCACTCTAACTTGCTTGTGAAGTCACCTGCAAAGCTTCCTGAAGAACCCGAACCAAAGAAGTCTTTCGGGACAGCCTTTTTCTCGACAAGCCGAAGGAATAAAAGCGTGAAGAAGATCTACCGGAATTCAATAAGAAGAATTAAACGACGGAAGCACCTGTTGTTGACAACATCAACCACCAAGCAAGTTCAGACGCCCTTAGAAGTTTATAACATCCCTCTACTAACTAGAAACCGGAGAGAGTCGAGTGCTCAGACTTGACGCATCCTGAGAACAACGCGTCCCCACCTGTGACCCTCGTAAGGAGAAAATATCTGGAAGTGATATCTGCACCAAACCCAAGCACCAAGGCGCGACACCCAAGACGAAGAATGTCAAGCTACCCAAGAAGAAGCAACGACCTCGGAAGAGTAGTCAACCCAAAACCCGTGCCCTCGTGCTCCCCTGTTACCACCGGGCAAATCTCGAGGACGAGATTTATTTTTAAGGGAGGAAGAGCTGTCACATCCCAAATTTTGGAACTAAGAAAAACTTAGTTTTACCAGACCCAAAATTCAGAACCAACAAAAACTTTTTGAAATACTTCACTACTGATTGTGTTTTCCTTCCCATTGCTCTATTGGACCTTGTGTGACTTGTGGTTTAAGTTGTTTGACTAGTAAACATATATTCAACTTTGGCGATCATGTCATGACAAGAAAAATATTCCATATATCTTCTCCAGTCTTATTTGACCAACTCCTTCTTTCAGTGATGCTTTGTTCTTAGCAACAACCCAATGGCCCATGATTTGAGAAAGCAAAAGTATTTCCAAAATTTACTTGTGTATAAACTAAGGAGAACTACATACTATCTCCTGCCTATATTTCAACATTAATATTTTGCAAGTATTTTTAACTCTTATTTTAAAACCTCTATTTTGACATCCTTTGGAAATGAAACAAGTGGGAGACATATCATCCCATATATTTTCTTTAGCAAAACCTTTTGACATGTAAAAATTATTTGCTGAGCATCCTTAACACCATCTTGTCATGGTTAAGTGTGATCACTCTATCTTATAAATATACTGAAGGTTCTGAAAATTGTTGACTACCTTATGTTTGTGGTCTGACTTGTGCTAACTGGTGTGGGTAGTTGATCATCTTGTGTGTTGTGTGTACCAAAATACAGATGGCGTTGTTCCATGGTTTTATGACTCCAAGTAATCAAATTATCGATCTATATCTTATCTTCACTCCTGTTAAAGAATACCATATCTAAATTTGACATGACCTTTAGGTAATTTGCTTGTTGTAGGAATTTAAATTCAAATATAATATTCAAATAGTTGAATCCATAAAATAATTCAAAGGGAAACATTGAAGTAACTAAAGTAACAATTAGGTAAATGATTTAATAAATGTTTGAATAATTCAAATCTTACAATAAATATTACAACCTATTGAATTCTTGCAAAGACAAACAAATCTTCTTATTAAACATAAATTACAACGTCTTTACAACTCTACTACAAGAAACTGAATTTCGAAAAGGAAAATTACAATTGTTTCCTAAACTAAAATGTCTTGTATTCCTTTCTTCTCCTTTTGATCTTTATACCAATATTGTTTCCCTGCAAAACAAATGAAAAGCAAAGACAGGAATAAACAAAAGGGATTAGGGTTAGTATTATCCTCAGTTAGGCAGTGTGATGCACTGCTAAACACATCACTGGATATTATTAGGGACTAAGCGTTGTATCTGTTCTTAATCAGCACAGTTTGCCTCAGTACAACATCATAGGCCATAAATCCACTTGTCCAGTGAAAAGAAATGGAAAATCTGTAGATAAGCTCAACCCATCGATGCCAGCTCTCTGAACTGAGCAAGCAGAGGAGCCCACAACACACATAGTCTTGTGTTGCCATCATCACACTGCAATAGACATGTGATTAACAAGGGCAAAGGGAGTTGTAGGACACAAGCCACACAGCCCTGTTTCACCCACCACCAGAGCATTCACTACACATGCACAGCTACTTCACTCCCAGGAGGAGGATAAGAGCAAGGGACAGCAGTAGCAAGCAAGGAGCAAGCACATTTCACTCAGCTCAAGTTCATCACCCACACAGCCCACAGTTCATCACTAAACCACCAATCCCTCCACTTTTCACCACTGGATCCTTGCCAAGCAAGAGCAAGATGGAGTCGAAGCTCAAGGCCAAGCAGGAGCAAGGAGAAGGCCAGAAGCTAGGAATAGCAAGCTGGAGCAGGAGGAGCAGTCCAGCAAGCAGAGCAAGCAACAGATCCACAAGAACTACAAGCAACAGATCCACAAGAACTACAAGCAACAGCCCCAACATCACCACACTTGAGCACAGGTTGATATTCTATCTCTAGCCAAATGATCTGCTAGATGCACATGGTGTGGTGGAGTGTTTCCCTCAGCTAAGCATAGAAATGCTATGCTAAAATCATCACAGGGAGTTAAATCAAGTAAAGCATATGTTCTTATTAAATCAAAAGCCTCAGCCTATGCATCATGGGCAAGGGACATAAATTCATCAAATTGAGCAAAGGCACATAAGCTTTTGTTGCTTGAAATCATATTCCTGTGAATCACACATCCAGCATATGGATTGCTGGGCACAAAACCCACAAAGGGGAGAGGCACCACAAGCACAAACATGCACTAATAACACCACTGGGTAGTACAAATAATTTTTCCCTAGGCTAAAATAATTAGAATGCTTCTGTGTAACTCGAAGGAGGCATCACAGCAAGCAAAGCTAAATTATTTAGCTCAAGCAAATGAGATATACTAGCACAGGGCATTAATAGAGCATTTCATGAAAGGAACAAAATTATCAGAGCAAGACATCACACAGGTTTCTAGCAGAAACGCATCTCTGAGCTCTTGGGTTCAGAGTAGCACACACCAGCATCACCATCACCTCCAACAAATAATATCAGTGGCACACAAGGGTGCTCAGAGAGCAACACCAGAGCAACAACATCGCCCAACACCTAAGAACAGCAAAAACAAAAATTAACCCAACCTGCTACACATCACAGAGCACGGCCTTAGGCCAGAGGAGGGGAGAAGAAGGAGAAAAGGGAGAGAAACCTTACCTCTCGCCCATGGCCGTAACTCCACGGCGACGGGGCAGTGCCCGTGTGGCCGATGAAGGAGGACCACGGGAGGAGAGCACACATCAACTTCACCACGCCACGGCGGCACGGGATTGAGTTCCACACCAGCCACGGCCGAGCAGCATGGGCCGGGAGCACGGCAATGCCGCGCTGCCACCGGAACCCTAGGCGTGGATACGGGTCGCGCACGGCTGCATCCGGCAAGGAGAAGTGAATCGCCGGGGTAGATAGGGAGAGGACCGAGTGGCGCATCGTTTGCGCCACGGCACGGTGGCGGAGACGACCGGACCTCGCCGGATTCGTGCGGCGACGGCGGCGGCGGAAAGAGGAACTGCGGGAGGGAGAGAGTTCGGGGTCGTGAGAGAGAGAGGCGAATAGAGGGTGTGGCTCGGTCGGGTTGACCACCGACCCGAGCCAGGTTTTGGTCTGGCTCAACCCTGTTGAACCAGGGGCACTTTCGTCTTTTCACTTTTACAGAAAATTTTATTAAAAAGAAAAATTCTGAGAAAAAGATTTATTCAGTAAAATTAGAAAAACAATGCTGTAAAATAAATAAAAATATTCAGAGTAATTTTATGAACTCAAGGAAATTGTTTTGTATTATAAATTACTTTATCTTGATTTAAAATATAAGATATACCTTTATATCTATAAAACTTATTTTAAATAAGAATTTAAGTTTGAAAATTCAAACAAAATTCAAATAAATTAAGAAATAAATATATTCTTAATTTCCTCATATAATAAAATAAAATTATGTTACATAAATGATTCCTCCTATTATTTAATAAATCAAAATTTAAGTTTAATTAGTTAAATACTTTCTTCAAACCTTAAATATTCTAAAAAGGGAATTTAAATAAGATAAAATTATTAAAATTCTCATTAATGAAAAATACAAATAATATATATAAAAATGAACAGAAAAATAAAATCTATCTGTTTGTATAAAGCAAACACCTGTTTGACTAAAATTGAATCACCCTAACATTGAAACAACACTTTACTTATTAATTTAAATATTGGTTAATTCAATTAAATTGAACCCAATTGGTTTGCCTTGTGTGACTACCGTAGTTATTTGTAGAGTTTAATATTGTAAGGTGGCGATGTTTGATTGAGTAGTTTAGTGATTGCTTGTATTTGTTTGTTTATCGATTAGACGAGAACGTTGCTGGAATTATCGAGGAGGGGGAATTTGTTGAACCTGAAGATCAAGACCAAGGTCACTTTGCCGAGCAAGGCAAGCTATCCTCTGAGCTTGCATTTATATACATCTATTTTGGTTCACATGTTTTACTTATAAAGAGCAAAAGTTATTTATATGGTGTTTGCCACAAAAGCTATGATTTTGAAAACCCTTTTCCAAATTATAAGTATATTATTTTGACACCCTATATGGAGATATTAGCTGGAATTTTTTTTCAAACTATAGGATGGGAAAAATATTGTTTACTCAAAACTCCTTTGAAAATACTTGTGTGGGATATGGAATGCCGAGATGTCGGTGTTGAAGTGGAGGAATGGAGAATGGAGATGTTTATGAAAAATGCACATTGTGTCTTTGTACTATGACGACCAATCTTACCCTGTGCGACCACATTTACCACATATGGGAAAAGGCGTAGTCATGTAGTTTGCTCTTATTAGTATGGGATACCTCATCGACGGAGATGACTCCGTTATGCATGAGGGGATGGTCCGAGGACCTACCCCCTGACCCGGGTCCTCACACAAGTTGGTGGGGAGGATAGAAGGTTCCACCATAAACCGCCGGACAAAACTATGAGTCCTCACACTTAGGGTTTCTGACGGGAAACTGGACTGGGTGTCGATGGAAAGTGTCATATGGGAAGGATCCTGTACTAGCATGAGCAAATGAGAGGCTATGGTCGGTGGCTCAACTTCGCATACACCTGGTATGGCGGGACGTGGCTGACACGATGAGTTACCGGATGGGTGTGGGAAAAGCGTGCTACCCTGCAGAGGGTTAAAACTATTCGAATAGCCGAGTCCTCGGATATGGACAATTGGGAGACTGTCCTCTGACCATGTGCAAGTTTTGCAAAGTTTTGAGATTTGAAAATAAAATGGAGGTGTGTTGTATCAGCAACTCTACCGACGGGCTGGTATGAGGTTGCTGGAGAATGATTTGACCATGACGGGCTATGGTCGAGAAGTGAAAAGTTTTGTGTTTTGAAAGGTGAAAATGTTTTATGCAACTATGCCAACGGGCCGGCATGAGGTTGTGGGATTGAATGACCATGAAGGGTTATGGTCGAAAAAGGAGAAGTTTTGGGGAAATAAAACCGGGTGATGAATTTCGGGAAAACATTTTTAAAGAGACCTCTTATCTTCTCCAATAATGATATATTTTCGGGAAAAAGTTTTAAAAGAGACTTCTTATGAAGACAGGTTTATGGGAAAAGATCTAAAAGCCTTCCTTTCTTTTTCAGTAAAGATATAGAGATTTCAAAACAAAGTTTTATCAAACAAAAGTCTGTCCTTCTCTTTTTAAACAAGGATATAGAGTTTTCAAAGCAAAGAAAGTTTTATTTAAACAATAAAAAGAGTAGTGCATGCTCATTTCGGGGTAGTTTGCGAGTACATTCAAATGTACTCATATTGGTTTCGTCCCTGGCTATTGTCTTAGCCAGATTTTGAAGAAGAACAGTTCGAAGAAGAAGACTTCAATAACGTCAATGCGAACTAGGGCGCTTCCCAGTCAGCTGCCTGTAGGGTTGGCAAGTGACTTGGGCTCCACGTTGATTTGGTGATTTCCGCTGCGAGTACCTGATGAAGTTATGGCTTCAATCAAGTAAGTAAATTTATTCGGTATTTATGGGTGATCTGTGATACCAATTCGAGTTATGTGCAACAACAGACTGATCATGGGATTGTTGCAGGAAACATAACGAGTATCTCGGATACTTAATCCGGGGTCCTCACAGTATATGTGGATCCATATACAACACTCCTAACTATACAGAAGTACCTCTATCACCTTTGGGGCATGTGGACCTAAATGCGACGCTCCTAGACATCTAGTTGTCTAATAAGGTGCTAGGTCTACCATGTACCACCTTTGATATATGTGGACCCATATACAACACTCCTAACCATACATAAGTACATATATCACTTTTGGGGCATGTGGACCCACATGCAACACTCCCAACCATATAGTTGTCTAGAAGTGTTTGCATGTGGACCCACATATATGAAAGGTGGTTGGGTAAGGTGTTAGTTCTACCCTATACCACCTTTAATATATGTGGACTCATATACAACACTCCTAACCATACAGAAATACATCTATCACCTTTGGGGCATGTGGACCCACATGTGACACTCCTAGCCATCTAGTTGTCTAGAGGTGTTTGCATGTGAGTCCACATGATAGAAAGGTGGTAGGGTAAGGTGTTAGCTAGGTCTACCCTGTACCACATTTGATATATGTGGACCCATATAGAACACTCCTAACTATACAGAAGTACATCTATCACTTTTGGGGCATGTGGATCCACATATGACACTCCCAGCAATCTAGTTTTCTAGAGGTGTTTGCATGTGGGTCCACATGTACGAAAGGTGGTGTGGGTAACGTGTTAGGTCTACCCTGTACCACCTTTGATACACGTATACACAACTCCTAACCATACAGAAGTACCTCTATCACCTTTGGGGCATGTGGACCCACTTGCGACACTCCTAGCCATCTAGTTGTCTAGGGGTGTTTGTATGTGGGTCCACATGTACGAAAGGTGGTAGGGGTAAGGTGTTAGGTCTACCATGTACCACCTTTGATATATGCGAACTCATATACAACACTCCTAACCATACAAAAGTACATCTATCACTTTTGGGGCATGTGGACCCACATGCGACACTCCCAGCCATCTAGTTGTCTAGAAGTGTTTGCATGTGGACCCACGTGTACGAAAGGTGGTAGGGGTAAGGTGTTAGTTCTACCCTGTACCACCTTTGGTATATGTGGACCCATATACACCACTCCTTACAATACAGAAATACATCTATCACCTTTGGGGCATGTGGACCCACATGCGACACTCCTAGCCATCTAGTTGTCTAGAGGTGTTTGCATGTGGGTCCACAAGATAGAAAGGTGGTAGGGGTAAAGTGTTAGGTCTACCTTGTACCACCTTTGATATATGTGGACGCATATACAACACTCTTAACCATACAGAAGTACATCTATCACTTTTGGGGCATGTGGACCCACATATGACAGTATGACACTCCTAGCCATCTAGTTTTCATGTGGGTTCACGTGTACGAAAGGTGGTATGGGTAAGGTGTTAGGTCTACCCTGTACCACCTTTGGTATATGTGGACCCATATACAACACTCATAAGCATACAGAAGTACATCTATCACTTTGGGGCATGTGGACCCACATGCGACACTCCCAGCCATCTAGTTGTCTAGAGGTGTATGCATGTGGGCCCACATGTACGAAAGGTGGTAGGGGTAAGGTGTTAGGTCTACCGTGTATCACCTTTGGTATATGTGGACCCATGTATAACAATCCTACCCATACAGCTGCTCATCTATACCCTTTGGAGCATGTGGACCCACATGTCTCAAAATATGCTATGTCAAAATGGTTAGGGGTGTTGCATGTGGATCCACATGTCACACACGGGGTGTTGCATGTGGGTCCACATGCCAAACTGTCATATGACAGTGCAAAATATAGGGGTTCCTAATTGTACAAACCCAATAAACTAGAATTTCTAGCATTTTGTGAAATTTGGAGTGAACATGTTCACAAAATACATCTTTGCATCAATATGCATAGATAGACGTTACTCCTATAAAAGTGTACAAAAATAAAACTTAACTGTGGAGGTAGTCATCATCTAGCACTTGAATTAATTACCAACTTTTTTTGAGAAAATAATTGCTAACTTTGTAACAATAATTCTCCCCTTAGCCATTCACATTAATCCACGTAAAAACTTAGAAATTTGTATTAAAAAACTTGTGCAAAGTCTGAGACCTAATTGGAACTTCCCTCAATTAAAATGTAGAAGAACCAAAACTACAAAAGACATCGGACTTTCGGTAGAAGGATCTGGGATCTACGAAACACAAGGAAAGAATAAAATAACTTGTAGAGAGGAGTAGGGCATGGGGATACGCTGAGAGAGAGAGGGGAATCAAGGACGATGGTAGTATATAGTGAGTAGTCTGATGTCACATTCGTAGGTGGAGTAAAAGCTTCCAGTCCAGACAAATGTACAAAATGCTCTTGATCAAACGTAGTAGAGGGTTATACAAAACTTCTCATTTTGCCGTCCCAGGTTGGCCCCCGAGAAAAATACAGGAGAAAAATACAGCAGCACGAGGCGGGCCCCAATAGCATACAACCCTCCACCAGCCTGGAAAGCTTCACGTATTTATTTTATTTAATAAGATGCATAATACGCCAAAGTGACTGATCTAGCACAGTGGCTCGGGAGACCTAGGTTCGAGACCCCTGCGTCTATTAATTTCCTTCCTTTTTCCCTCGCTCGTGATCAGGACTCAAATCTTTCCAGTCTCGGCTCGAGCCGATCTGTACGCTCGGCTCCGCTGCGGCTCGCTCGCACTAAACGTATTATACGTTTAGGCGAAGGGGTATCGGTCAATCAGAGCCCTTGATGTGTCTAGGGGGCAAGGACCGAAGCGGAAGTGGGGTTGGAGAGAGCGGGCAAACGGTGGAGAAGCCACCACGCACCACGTGGTGTGTCAAGTCCAGGACCAATTTGCGTCAACGACACTCAGGGCGAAGAGTAGAGTCAATATTATTTAGAGGGCAAAAACATTAGGGTTTAAATTGTTTATTTTGTTGTTTTAAAAAGAGCATCCCAGTGTATGAAAATTGTGAGCATCAAACGGTGACTGCTTTATACGGCAGTAGCTATTTATTTGATTCAGCTAGAGCTTCTGTTGCGGTTTTTTCACATATTGTCAAAACAATTATTTTGTTTAAACATATATTTAGAATGTTTGTAGAGACGTGTTTGTAGAGATGTGCTTGCACGTGCATGCTTTACTAGTATACTGATAAAAGAGCAAACATATTCTTTCCTAAATTCACCCAGAAACGCGTACACAGGACAATCTAGACCAAATTCCACCTTCCGATCCGCCCCACCTAATTAGACCTAACGGTCCACCTAAAAAATAACCCCCACCTGTGTACGTTTAGCAATTTAGAAGAGCGGACGAAAACTCTGCCTTCCGCGCCCCTAGCGTCCGCCAAAGCGAAACCGTCGTCCTCGCCCCGTTGCCTCGCCCCTGATTTCACGCGTCAACACGCGGTCGCGGTCGTCGCCGGCATGCCCTGGCGAGCTTCCCCGCGGCTAGAGAAGCGGGAGTTCATGGAGGTTGCAAGCGCGTCACCGGACAGATCCCGGTGCGTCTTCTTCTCCGTCGAGAACGCCGGGCTGGACGGAGGATTTCTCGCGCCGGTAGCTTCACCGCCGCCTCCCCCAACCGATTCCCGGCCAAATCGAGCCCGCCCTCGGCCAAATTCAGGCGGGAGCTCAGGCTGTGGAGGGGGTCACGGGAAGGCCAAGCGGTGGAAGGGATTGCGAGCACGAGCCTCTTCCTCAAATCCGATTCGCCGGTCAGGCCATGGCGCTGGAGGATCTCGGAGTGGTGGCGCCCCGGTGAGATCCCGAGCGATGGTCGGCTGGCACCACCCTCAAGCATGCCGTTTCGCAGGCGGAGGCCGTCGGACGGCCAGCCATGGCAAGCTCCATCCATGGCTCACTGGAACTCGAACGGTTGGGGATGAAACACCTGAACGATCTGACTGTGGTCTTACTTGAGCACCAGATTACACCTGCTGTAGTTGGAAAATTCGTTTAGGATCGATGGTTTCGTGCTTTTCTCCTATATTTTTGTCATGGTGCAGCATAAAACTGACGCTCCCATTGGTCTCACTGACCATCTTATCAGTTTGCAGAGGCAGAGAACGCCCACACAATGCATGACGCCCAACAAAGGCTGAGAAGTTTGCTGAGAGGTATGTTATGTTGGAATATGATTTATCACGTTTATTCCGACATCTGGTTAGCGACCACTGATGACTGCCAGTATTAGACTGTTCATGTTGCTATGTTATTGATCAACATATCTTTAGCATATACTCCCTCCGTTCCAAATTAGATGACTTTCATTTGTCCACGTACTGATGTATCTAGACATGTTACAAGTATAGGTACATCCACATGTGTACGAATGGAAAGTCATCTAATTTAGAACGGAGGGAGTATATGTGAGACGTGGGAGAAGTTCAACGAAGGAAGATTTTAGTTATATGAATATGATTTAAAGCGTTGTCATTGTCGTCAAAAGAGTGTGTACAGACAAACATTGTCATTTCACCACGTACATATTTCAGTATTTGTAAATAAGATATTGAATATATACATCTCCGGCTGTTTGTTTTGCTAAAGTTTTAATAACGTGCCAAGTAGGAAAGAAGATCACATGCCATCATGCTTGGCATCCTTGTGTAAATTTAGATAATTATTTGATCGACATCCTGGGATGTTTTGCTATTCAATTTGTAACACACGGTCATATGTGATAACTGGGACAACTTTTCTTATTGCTGGCTTGTACTAATGTGTAATCATTTCGTCATCAATGTTGGTGCTACCGAGCAACACATAGCTGGGTGTTTTTGTAACAAATAGTGATGTGCAATCATCCTTGACATTGCTAAGAATTTATAGTATGTTTTACTCTATAATAATCTAAAAAATGATGTCTTTTGATTGAATCGGATTGGATTAGTTTGTATGTTTATATTGCAGTAATACAACATCTTCCGTTTATACATTGAATTTGTTGTTTCGTGGCAACGCATGGGTATTCAGTGATAGGGATCTCGAGCTGACACATTTTTCTTTTCTGCATCTATGTGCATGTCCTTGATTTTGAGCTCCTCACTATCGGCAAGAACATGAGGTTAGAAACTTAGAATTGATTTTGTATGATTGTACATGCATCTACACTGGTTAAAAGTGTTACTACTAGAATCAGACACAGGGACATATAACTGTGGAAGCATTTCATTTGCTATCTAACTGAGAGCTGAAAGGGTGAGTCACTGTCCTGATCATGAAAGTTTGTTTAGTCCCAAACAGGAAGGACCTGGTTCTGATGTTTGGTCACTTTTTTGTCAACTCTTCTGCATAGGATTAAGATGTGAGACCTGGGATTTTGTTGGTGTTCATGTCAAGAGGAAACAAACTGTAGCTGTGCCAATTCGGAATAAATCAACATCATGGTTAGTACTTCTGAACCGTGTTGCTAGATGAATGTCTCTTCTGAACCTGTCCATCAACGAGCCACGTTTGGGCAGGCTGCACCACCAGTCCACACTATGGCTGACATGGACGGACGACTTCCCTGGCGAATTTCAGTGTTTCGCCCCAAAAAAGTCGACCGTCTCGGGTAGATTTGATGATGATTCTTAGTCAGAGTGGGATATGTATGGCAATACAGGTATATTTTGAATCACGTGTTGTACAAGACTGTTTTCGAATCTGCCAAAGAATATGACAACTTAACCTGGCTTGAGTACATGCTTATCTGTCTGGCTACTCTTCGGAAGGTAGTATGACACATGCTTATCTACTATCTAATGTATGTGTAAGTGATGATATATGACACATGCTTATCTACTATCTAATGTGTGTGTAAGTGATGATATTCAGCTTAATCAGAAGACATGATTTTGTATAGACGTGCGTTGCACGTGCACGTCTACTAGTATATTTTAGTGATGAATAATTTTTAAATATTGGAAGAAAATATTTACACAGTTAGAAAAAATCACGAGGTTTAAAAATATTCATGAAATTAAAAGATATTCATGAGATTTCAAAGATGTTCGTATAGCTAAAAAAATTTGATCTCGACGTTACAAAAATGTTCATCTAAGAGGAATATATGTGCACATCATAATTAATTATTGTTCATGAATTTTTAAAAGTGTTCATTTATTATACAGTATAAATTCATGTGAATTTTATACTTAAAAAGAAACAAGAAACAAGAAACAAGAAAAACTAAAAGAAAAACCAACAAAAATTTAAAGAAAAAAAGAAACACGAAAAATAAAGACTTACTTTACTGGGCCGGCCCACCAGCGCGAAGGACATGTGCTTCGCTCCCCAAACGAACGCTACAAGTGTCGCATGGGAATGACCATGTGTTCCTCTCTCAAAAAAACAAAAGGAATGACCATGTGCTGGCCTGCGCCTAGAATTTCCTACAGATTTTATTTTACTATTAGGACAACATTTTATATTTTTTTGTGTGGAGCAAGTCGGGGCACCTGTCGTGGTTGTATCACGGCAGATGCCATAGGATGGCTTAATTGGGGCCGATGGACGCTGGTGGAACCGGGGAGGGATAGCGCGCTAAGGAGCGCACACGGAAGACACACCAGCACACACGATCTACCCATGTTCAGGGCCCTCGTGAGGAGGTAAGACCCCTACTCCTGCCTGTTTGTCTCAGTATATCAAGGTATGGGAATACACAGGTTCTCCTCGAGCTGTATGCTCTCTGCTATGGTGAAGCTCTCAAGGAAGAAGAAGGAAGCTATGGGGGAAAAGATCTCTCAGTGCATCGTCCCTGACGCAGGAGGGCCTGGGACACCTTATATATTGGTACCCCGGGTCACAGGATTGGTGCCGTACCGGCACTATAGCCACGCGCGTCTGCATCAGCAGCTTGGTCACGATTGTGTCATCTGCCACGGACAGGACGTGGCCTGCCCATGCCTCGCGCTCTGTTCCTAGGTACGCCCGTGGTCAGCGGTAGGTGTGACCGGTCACCTCGTACCCGCGCCATACACCTGCCATGCTCCTGTGTCAGGCGGGACGTGACCTTCGCATTGACTTCCAACAGGCATAAGGCTCCTCTTCTCTTTAACCCGGCATGGATATGCCGTATTCCCCTTCCTTGGTTACCCTCCCCTGCACATAAGAGAAGACACGAAGATACCGACATTCGTATGTCGGTCAGTATATGTCGGTTTGCACCAGCATCATATCCCGGCCCCTTCTGGGACTGGGTATGTCGGTCAGTATATGTCGGTTTGCACCAGCATCATACTTCGGCCCCTTCTGGGCCTGGTTATGTCGGTCAGTATATGTCGGATTGCACCAGCATCACATCTCGGCCCCTTCTGGGCCTGGTTATGTCGGTTTCACTGTACCTCGGTCCACTCTTGGACATAATTTATACCATACCTTGACCCTACCCCGGGGTAGCCCCCCGACATTAGTCCCCGAAGCTGGTGCGGTCCTGCAGACTCGGATGAAGGGCCACACCAGGTTTACACAACCAAACCAACTTGGCCAACTATCCGACATATTTATGTCGGTCCAACTCAAACATCAGGAACCAAACCTCCAACCACTTTCGACATCTGCCCTTATGTCGGTTTCTCCGACACAAGAAGATTTCCTCGATCTTTTCAAAGATCTTGCCATTGCACGTGGCAGCAAACGCTGCGCGTCGCCTAGGTTCCGGTGCCGGACAGACATGCCTCTGCGCGCATGCCACCCACGTCACGCGAGCCCCACGAGCTGTCACGTCCCCTGCGCACTTGAGTGCTTTGACCACAGCGCGGCTCCTCGATTCTCGCGCCAATAACTGCGCCTAACCACACCCTGGGCAGTTT
This sequence comes from Poa pratensis, assembly GCA_947311845.1. Lineage (NCBI taxonomy): Eukaryota > Viridiplantae > Streptophyta > Magnoliopsida > Poales > Poaceae > Poa > Poa pratensis. Next base: position 90,382,767 of record CAMZMU010000085.1, read on the forward strand.
CCACTTTGCGGCCCACTATGTGGCCGAACGTGCGGCCGTTTTTACCGCAAACTGCGCAGATCGTGCGCAGTTAATCCTCGCGGCGGTTACGGGGATCGTGCGCGGTAATTTTACTAACCGCACACCTCCCACGCCCATAAATAGGGGAGCGGGGGCAATCCTTCTCCTCTTCTTCTTCCACCTCTCTCTTCTTCCTCTTTCTCGCCGCCACCGCGCAGAGCACTCCGCGCAGAGCACTCCGCCACCGCACGATGCCGGACCCCGCGAGCCGTCGCCGACCGGAGTTCTTCGCGCCGTCGCCGAGCCAAGCTCTCCACCAGGACATCCTGCGTTCCTCGCCTCGCGCCGCTGCCGTACCTCCGGTAAGCTGCTCGTCCGTAGCACCTCCCGCGGCTAGCATTTAGTTCTTCCGTAGTTCTTCCGTAGGTTTTCTTTAGATCTTCTCCGTAGATCTTCTTTTTAGTTTCTTGCTCATAGATTCTTGTTTCTCTTTGTTGTTTCTTTTCTCCACCGCGTAAACATCGAGAGATGCTCACCGCCGGTGAATCTTTGCCTTTTTGCAGATTTCCGCCGCCGGCACGGGTACGCGTTTTCATTTCCTCATCGCGCCGTCGCGATGTCTTCTAGCAACACCGCGGATCCCGCCGACGCCGCCGTCGAGGAGGGTGAGCGCGCCGGGTGGGAAGGTTCCGACGTCTCCCAAGAAGAAATTGACTGGCTGATCCGAACTCGGCGTATCCCGAAAAGGTGATATGCCGGCCCCCTGGCAAAGAGGGTGAGCCGAATTTGGAACCCGGCGAGCGTGTGGTCTTCGTCGCGCATTTCGAGCGCGGCTTTGGCCTCCCGGCGAGCCAGTTCTTCCGAGGCTTCTTAGATCGGTTTCATCTTCAACCCCATCACCTTCCAGCCAATGCTATCACCACTCTCTCGGCATATGTCTCTTTCTCCGAGGGATATCTCGGTCTTTGGCCCACCGTTGAACTTTGGGCCAAGTACTTCCAACTCCGGAAGCAGAGTGTTCCGGATCCGGAAAACAAGAACTTCCCCAAGGAGATGACCCCGTGCGGAGCCGCTACAATTATACCTCGGAAAGGTTCCATCTTTCCTCGGATTCAAGGCCTGGAGTCATGCCGGAAGTGGCAGCGCACGTTCTTCTACGTGAAGAGCCCAGACAATGCCGATCTCCTCAACTTGCCGACATTCAGTCTCGGCGCCCCCACGGAGCAGTTCAATTGGCACTTCAACCCAAAGGAGACAAATCTCGAGATCAACCAGATTCACAAGTTCGTCAATCAGTTCCAGGGGGAAGGGATGACGGGCGATGACCTCTTGAGAACCTTCATTAGCCGCCGAGTCTCCCCCCTCCAAAACCGAGTTCACAAGATCTGCCACATGAGTGGCCGATACGACCCTACTCGGGTCAGCACTCATGAGCTGAGCAAGGCCGACGTCCGGAAACGCGTCAAGTCAATTGCCAGGACGCGGATGACAGAGGAATGGGAATGGGGTAAAGAACCCCATGATAGAACTCGGCTTCCGGAGCATGTAAGTAACTTGCAATCTAGACCGACATATTTTGCCTGCCGAGACAACTCTTATGTCGGCACCATATTTTGCTCCTAGAATAACCCGGTTTTATTGCGTCGTTTTGCAGAGATTTGCTCGGCAAGTGACTGAAGACGGAGTGAATCCCTCCGCCAAATGGGGCCAAGATCTACCTGTCCCGGCCGTCGCCGAGGTTGAAGACCCGGACGATGAGGATCATATGCCGATTCCGGCTGCTGGCGCCCCTGCCTCGGGTAAGCCTCAAGCCCGAGCCTCAATCAGAGATTGGTCAGATGACGATGACGATGATTGTCAAATTTTAGAGGCACTTGATGTTCGTCCCATCGCATTTGCTTACCCACTACCCTCGGCACCAGCTGACCCGGGCGGCCAGGTTCCGAGTACACGCCCTGCTACCACGGGCAATCGAGGCGGATCTCGCAAACGTGCAGGGACCGGTACCTCAGATACCGGGACCTCAGGAGCCTCAGTCCCTGCAGCGAAGAAACCGAAGCTGCAGAAGAAATCGGGACATAAGCCACGGGGCAAGAAGATGCCGCCAGTTACAGAAGGGTAAGATATCCTTTGCCGATATATGCTCGTTTCCCTTTCTTCCTTTAACTGAGATAATATTTCCCCGAGGTAACATCTTTTCCTGCTTCGATGCAGTGCCGCCCTTGAAGTCAGTCAGAGTGCATCTCTGTGCGCTCACCTATTCCGCCGCCAGCGGTATCTCGGTCAACCGACCGGAGCTGCTAGCTCAGCAAGGGCGAGTCCTTCCCCGGTACATACAACTCCAGCCGACATACCGCCGCCGGCTTCTGATGCCGCACCTGGAGGAGGCCAAGACGCCCCAGAAACCTCGGCCCCTGACCGAGATGATGATTTCGGTGCCCACATCATGGACTCCGAGACGGAGCGGACCGAAACTCCGATAGCACCGGATCAGCAGCAACAACCACAACAACAACAGCAACAGCCACACAACAACAGCAGCAGCAACAGCAGCCACAACAGCAACAGCCACTGCAGCAGCCACAGCCACCGCAGCAGCCACAGCCACCACCGACGTCTTCCGTACCGGCATCCCAGAAACAAGCACCACCGCCAAAGCCGACACAGCCACGACAACTGGCCACCAGGAAAGTGCCGGCCAATCCGAATAAACAACTGGCGCTGACTCCGACCCAAGCTCTAGCTGCATCCGTCTCCAGAGTCGTCACAGCTCCTGGCTGGGAGTTTCCCCGGCTGCGAACTCAAAGCGGTAACAGCCTGGGCTCGGTGGAGCATTATAACATGGACTGGAATGCTGCCGATACCAGCGAGGTTTCTTCCCAGAACCCGGCGCCCGCTTCCCAGACCCCGGGCCCCGGCATCCAGCTGGCCCAAGCGCGCTTGCGCAGTCCATGCACACGCTGCAGGTTGCGGTCCTTCGAGCTAGCAAGATTGCAGAGGTAAACCTTCCTCGGCTTAGTCCTTTTTTCTTTTATCATAGATAATAGATATATATTATCCCCAGTCCCCGAGATTCGGGTCGAGTGGTTGATGCTCGATCGAGTAAAGATCACTCGGCGTGAATCTTCAAAAATTCCATCCAGTCCCCGAGATTCAGGTCGAGTTTACTCGTCTTGAATCCTCAAAAATTCCGATATCCAGTCCCCGAGATTCATGTCGAGTTTACTCGGCGTGAATCTTCAAAAATTCCGATATCCAGTCCCCGAGATTCATGTCGAGTTTACTCGGCGTGAATCTTCATAATAACACTAACACTTTCCCTTTTTTCAGGAATGCACCAATACTCGGACCGGGGTGTTCCAGAAGCTGCTCTTGGATCACAAGAAGCTCAAGAACTCCTACAAGCAGTTGCAGGAGGAGTTGAAGAACAAGGGTACCTTTCTCTCATAAAAAAATTGCTCAAAGTTATCTCAACCTAACTTCCCCATATCTCTCTTTTGCTGTCCTCAATAGCCGAGACAGAGGCCCAAGTCGCAGCCGAGCACAACGTTGCGCTCCAGAAGGAAAGAGATGAAGTGTCTCGGCTCCAGAAGGAGCTTGAACGGGTTCAGAACCAGAAGTCCGAGATGGAGAAATCTCTGAAACAGCGGGAAGAAGATGCTTTGAAGCATAGGGAGCTCCTCGACCAGACCGAGGTCCGCGCCACCTCGGCTCAACAAGAACTGGATGCCCTCAAGGCTAAATGCGACAGCTGGTTGGCCGAGCTCACCCGGATCAACAGCGAGATGGACAGTAAGTTTCCTTTATCCTTTCTTTTCATTTCCTTTGCTTCTACCGACATTATATATATGCCGGTATATATGACTTAACTCAGTGATAGCTTTTCTTTCTTCAGAACACTTCTCCCATTCCAAGGACGCTGCAGCAAACATTACCCGCAAGGCACGAGAAAAAAGAGCAGAATCTGGCCCGATCTCGGAGGAATGGGACATTAAAGATCATCTGACGGCTCTGGATGCTCGCATATCTCCCCTGAGGTGCATTGGTACTGAGCTTCTTGAAGCTGGTATCCGGGTTTACCGGATTCTATGGCCAGAGTCCGCGACTCCAGCTACCATCGCCGAGTTATCCAAATGCCAGCTGGCCGCCAAGACAAGGCTCCGAGAGTGGAGATCTTCCTCAGCTCGTGCCGGTGCAGATCAAGCTCTGACTTTTGTGCTTTCTTGGTACGAGGCAATCGACCTTAATGCACTGAAATCCCTGCGCTCCGACTCGAAATGGACGTCGGATCAAACATTGATCCAGAGCCGCAAGGAAGCAGCCTCCTTCATGGCCAGCTACACTCAAACCCAAAATCTCATTCTGGTCCAGTCTACTCCGACGACGAAGAGGATGACGTCGAAGAGGAAGAGGATGATGACGAGGAAGAGGGAGTTGACGAGGAGATCGAGGCTGAAACTCCCAACATTGCCACTGACGCAGCAGCTGACACTGCCGAGCAGACAGCAGCCGACATATCTTCGGAAGCAGCATCCGACATCACCGGCAACCCAGCAACCACCACGACGGTCGATCCTGCAACCGAGATTGCTCTGCGACTCGCACTGCTGCTACTGACCGAGCTCCTCCACCGCAGTTGTTTGACGTATCACAAGTTGAACTGTTAAATCCCCGGGATGCCGGGTGCAGATGTATATTACTCTTAAGTTTTTATCAGTGCTACTTTAACTTGTTAGTTCAATAGACTGGCTTAATGCCGGATCACTTGCACCAAGTACCCGAGTTTACTTTCTTGTTTACTATACTTAGTAATCTTTGCTCTTGTCTACCATTTTGGCGTTCGACAGTCGAGTCACATGATCAAATTTATAGCAGTACTCATAAATTTTGAGATAAGGTTTAGAGTCATCCGACACAAAGATAAGGAATAAAATACAGGGTTAGTAAACAACATTACCGAATCATTTTTGGACCGAGTCCCCGAGTCTGTTTTCATGTTTACTACATTCCATAACCTCTACTCTTGACTGCCATTTTGGCGTTCGTCAGTCGAGTCACAAGATCACAACAAGATAGCATACACTAATTGAACTTTGAGACAAGGTTTAAACCATTCGGCATAGGAACAACATAGATAAAACAGAGATAAAACACATGCATATAGACAAGGCAGTCCCTGAGATTCTTTTCGGAGTGCAACATTTCATTCAAAGGAAACCGAGATACATACATTGCGCCCTTAAGAGTAAAAGGGACGGAGCAGAGCCACATTCCAGGGTCGTTTGGTTTCCTCTCCGGATTTGTCCATCCTGTCCTTCCTTGGTTTCTGTGCATCTATAAGATAGTATGCATCATTGTGAAGAGCCTTGCTCACAATGAATGGTCCCTCCCATGGAGAAGATAACTTGTGCATGCCGGCTTTGCGCTGCACTAGCCTAGCACCAAATCTCCTTCTCGGAATACACGAGGATTTATCTTCCGGCTATGATAGCGTCGGAGATTTTGCTGATATATTGCTGACCGTGATAAGGCCAGTTCGTGCTTTTTCGAGCAGATCGACATCATTCCCGAGCTTCTTTTGCCTCGGCTTCTGTGTACAGTGTAACTCTTGGCGAGTCATACAGTATGTCGGCCGGCAGGACCGCTTCTGCTCCATAGACCAGAAAAAATGGCGTATAGCCCGTTGATCGTTTCGGTGTGGTCCTGACACCCACAGTACTGCCGGTATCTCATCTATCAACAACCCGGAGTTCGCAGCAGTGGTTCAATCAATCGGGCTTTGATGCCGGATAGCACCAATGCATTTGCTCTTTCCACTTGCCCATTGGCCTCCGGATGCGCGACCGATGCTAGGTCAAGTCGGATTCTTTTCAGCACCGAATCGAGCAAATTCTCCTATAGCAAAGTTTGTGCCATTATCCGAGATAATGCTGTGTGGGTAACCATATCTCAAAATGATGTCTTTCAAGAAAGATACAGCCGTGTGGCCGTCACACTTCCTGATTGGCTTCACCTCGATCCACTTGGTGAACTTGTGCACCATCACCAGCATATGAGTCATGTTACCTCGGGCCGGTTTGAATTCCCCCACCATATCCAGACACCAAACAGCAAAAGGCCAAATGATGGGAATTGTCTTGAGTGCTGAAGCTGGCATGTGGATTTTGTGAGCAAATCTCTGTCATCCCTCGCACTTCCTGACGATATCTTCTGCCTGTTGCAAAGCAGTGGGCCAGTAAAACCCATGTCGGAATGCCTTAGCAACCAAGGCTCTTGAGCAAGCATGATGACCACATTCTCCTTGATGAATTTCCAGGAGCATCTCTTGCCTTCCTCCGGTTCAACACAACGTTGTAGCACTGTGGTTGTGCTTCTCTTATACAACTCTCTGTTGATGATGGTGTATGCTTTGGATCTTCTCTGCACTCGCCTGGCCTCGGCTTCATCATTGGCATACTCCCATCTATCATATACGACATTATAGGCTGTGCCCATCCTGGCACAGGACGTACAGGAAAGATCGGTTCATCCACCTCCATTGGTTCAACCGACATTGCCTCCTCTGACATCAATTTGTCAGTCCCGGGTTCTGCCAAGCAGTCCCGGGTTCTCCCAAATGCATCCGACATCGATGTCCATGGGAACAGCATCAGATTCCGGTTTCGCCGGGGATAAAGATTGACTCGGACTCGGGCGATGGTTTGATTGATGGCTTCCTCAGATGCTCCAAGGATATGCCGGGTGGGATTGGATCCCGAGATGACCCTAGCTTGGACAGTACATCAGCGGCTTCATTTTCTGTCCGAGGTATATGCTTGAACTCGCAACCTTCAAAGAACCCGAGATCTTCTGGACATGGAACCGATATAACGCCATGTTGGCGTCCAAAGCGTCCCAATTTCCGAGGCTTGTTGCACCACCAGATCAGAGTCTCCGAAGCATTCTATCCGGCGAATACCAATTTCCTTGGCCACGTTGAGCCCATGAATAAGTGCCTCATACTCGGCCACATTGTTAGATGCCGCAAAATGAACCTGCAACACATATCTCAGTTGATCTTGCTTTGGCGAGGTAAGGACTCCCAGCACCTAAACCAATTTTTTTCTTGGAGCCGTCAATGTGCATTCTCCAGTAATTGGAGTCAGGCAATGGTGGCTCATATTGATCTCGGCCCAATCCACGAAGAAATCTGGCAGTGCCTGAGATTTGATGGCATCTCTTATTTCATAATGTGGCGTATAAGGAGCCAGCTCAATGGCTCATTTGGCTACTCGGCCGCTTGCATCTTTGTTACCAATGATTTCCGAGATAGGAGCTTCACACACCACTGTTATTGGATGCTCTTGAAAGTAATGTTTCAATTTCTTGACCGCCATATAGACGCCATATGTCATTTTCTGGTAGTGAGGATAATTTTGCTTGGACAACGAGATCAACCTCACTCAGATAATATACCAGCCTCTGCACGGTTTTGCATCTTCTTTCTCGCTCCACTACCACTACGGCACTCACAACTCGGTTTGTGGCTGCAATGTAGAGCAACATCGGCTCTTTGGGTAACGGTGAGTGTCGTGGGTTTGTCACGTCAGGTGTCATAGATGACTTCGTAGGTGTGGGATTACGCGAGTCAAGCATCTCCGAGCTTGGGATCGCAGGAACAAAGATCAACACAGATTTACCCAGGTTCGGCCCCCTCAATGTGAGGTAAAAGACCTACTTCCTGCCTACCCTAGATTGGTATTGATATGATAATCGAGGTGTTACAATGGAGGCGATCCGATCTGGTACTCGCCGTATGAGCTAGGGTTTAGGGCTTGATAGCTTGACCCGCTCTAAGTCCTGCGAGTCCTCTTTATATACACAGAGGCTCGCTAGGTTACAAAAGGAAACTTCCCCATAAGGAATACATCCACAGAGGCCTACTCGGAGACTACTTGGTCTTCACGTCCTCCGGGATATGTCTTCTAGATCTTTCCCTTATGGCGGTTCAATATTGGGCTTGCTCCCAAGTGGGCCTTTGTCCGTGCGAGTAAGTTAAGTCGCACTGGGCCGCGGGTTAATCCAGAAAGTATTCCCCCGACATTAGCCCCCAAGCGTGGCCTGAACTTCATAGTATTTCTTGATCTTGAATGCTTAGGCGCGCTTTTCCTTGTTTCGGACTTATAATTGTGCAATTGGCCTTGACTCGCACCTGGAAGATCATCTGACTTCGTGAGCTTCTTTGTTAGAGTATCCTGATAGCTTCAGAACTTGATGACGATCTATCTTCAAATTTTTGATGATAATATGATGTAGCCCCCAAGGATTGAGAGGATGTTATGTGGTAATCATCTCAATTCTTCTCAGAGAACTCTGAAGGTCATCACCTGTAACTTGATATCATGAATAAAACAATTGTTAAGTTACAAGTAATTGTAATTGGTGTTGCCGTACTATAAGCAGTACATCGACCTCTAGTTAGGCCATCTGAATCCTTAAGTGGGCACTCGCGCGACTCAGTATTTCCTAGGAACATGTGTGTTCAGGGTCGAGAGCGGCCATGATAGGCAATCAAGCTCGATTGACGCCACACCCCAGTACTTTGGCCACATAATGCGAGTAGCAATCCAACTTAAGGTAAATTTGATAATTGCCAATAAATCGGCTGTTTCAGGGTAACAAAGACCCCAAGAAACATAATGATATTGCCATGATAGGCTAAGCTATGATAAGCTTTGATTATGATGACACATAAGGTCGCGCCTAGGTGGCAACCGAGTGTTATACATAGGGTTGGATCGCGCGTAGGTGGCGATCCATGGTGATACATGGGGTCGGTCGCGCCTAGGTGGCGACCAGAGATGATACAAAGTTTACGGCCGCGCCTAGGTGGCAGCCGGTTTCTGATACAAGGGTCGATCGCGCCTGGGTGGCGATCAGATGTTGCATAGGTCGCGCCTAGGTGGCGACCAAAGTTGAAGTTCTAGCCCTGAGTGGCTGTGATGATACTCAGCTATAAAGCTGGAAAGGATGATGCTTGGCTCTGATTAGCCTTTTCTTATGTATAGTACGGTCGCAGGTGTGCGACGTTCCAAGGGCGAGGTGCCTCGAGACGATCCTCGAAATCATGGCGTTCGCTGCTTTCTTCCCTTACATCCAGCAGGTAGTACGACCCATTGTTTAGCTTCTTGCTGATGATGTAGGGTCCTTCCCATGGAGAGGACAGCTTATGCATTCCCTTGTGATCTTGTTTAAGTCGCAGTACTAGGTCGCCTTCTTGAAAGGTGCGGGTTTTGATGCGTCTGGCATGATAGCGTCGCAAGTCTTGTTGATATACTGCTGACCTTGATGCTGCCAAGTCTCTAACCTCTTCTAATGTGTCCACCGAGTCTTGCCGAGCTATCTCATTATCTGTCTCGATGTAAGCCGCAACTCTTGGTGAATCATGTATGATATCGCTGGGCATGACTGCTTCTGCTCCATAGACCATGAAATATGGTGTAAATCCTGTGGATCTGTTAGGGGTTGTTCTTCAAGCTCCACAGTACTGCTGGCAGTTCTTCCACCCAACATCCTGGAGATGCTTCGACCTTTTCAATAAGGCGCGGCTTAATTCCATGGAGAATTTCCTGGTTAGCTCGCTCAGCTTGTCCATTGCTCTGCGGGTGTGCTACTGACGTGAGGTCCAATCTTATCCCATTGTCTGCGCAAAATATCTGTGTAGCCCCTTCAGAGGTGTTGCTCCCATTGTCTGTAATGATACTATGGGGGTAACCGAAGCGGAATATGACCTTCTTCAAGAACTTGACTGCTGTTTCAGCCTCGCAATCTCCCACAGGTTCTGCTTCTATCCACTTTGTGAATTTGTCCACCATGACAGAGGTGAGTTTTTCCGTTTGAAGACCGTCTGAAGGCCCTACCATGTCAAAACCCCATACGGCAAAAGGCCATGTGATGGGTATTGTGCGAAGTGCTTGGGCTGGCATATGATCTTGCCTAGCGTATCTTTGACATCCATCGCACACTCTGACAATTTGCTCTGCATCTGCTAATGCTGTTAACCAGAAGAATCCATGTCGGAACGCCTTTGCCACCAAAGATCTTGACGAAGCATGATGGCCACAATCGCCTGAATGAATTTCGTGCAAGATTTTTCGTCCCTCTTCTGGTGAGACACATCTTTGGAATGCTCCTGATACGCTGCGCTTGTATAATTCGTTGTTGATGATTGTATAGGCCTTTGATCGTCGTATGATTTTGCGCGCCTCAATTCATCGTCCGGCAGCACTCCGCGACTTAAATATGCCATGTATGGCTCTGTCCATCCTGGCTGTTCATGCAGGGCTGCGACTAAAGTTGAATCATCCTCTGGCTCTGCAATGTCAATCTCTGCTGGAGGTTTGACTGATGGATTGTGCAGTTCATCCAGGAAAACATTGGGTGGGACTGACTGTCTGTTGGATCCAAGCCGAGACAGGGCATCGCAGCTTCATTTTGTCTCCGATCAATATGTTCAACTTGGTATCCAGTGAAATGTCCAGCAATTCTGTCCACCTCTCTTCTATATGCAGCCATGTTCGCATCCTTGCTGTCCCACGTTCCGGAGACCTGCTGTGCCACCAAGTCTGAATCGCCAAAACAGCGTATGCGACTGATGTTCATCTCCTTTGCTATACGTAGACCATGAAGCAGTGCCTCGTACTCCGCCACGTTATTTGTGCAGTTGAAGTGTATCTGTACACATACCGCAGCTTGTCTCCCTTGGGAGATTAGAACAACTCCAGCCCCCGAGCCTTGCAACTGTCTTGACCCATCAAAATGCATGGTCCAGTATTTGGTTTCTGCCATGCTAGGAGCGACTTGGATTTCTGTCCAATCGTTAATAAAATCTGCAAGGGCTTGCGACTTAATTGATGTGCGCGGCTCGTAGCTGATGTGATGTGGTCCCAACTCGATCGCCCACTTAGCGACTCTTCCAGTAGCTTCTCGATTACGAATGATATCTGCCAATGGTGCTGAACTCACCACAGTTATTGGATGCTCTTGGAAGTAGTGCTTCAGCTTGCGACTCGCCATGAACACTCCAAACACCAACTTCTGCCACTGTGGGTAACGCTGTTTGGAAGCTGTGAGGACTTCGCTCACGTAGTATACTGGTCTCTGGACAGGGTATTCCTTTCCTGTTTCTTGTCTCTCCACAACCATGACAGCTCACAGCGCGGGAATTTGCCGCTATGTATAGTAGCATTGGCTCTTTATCTTTTGGAGCCGCCAGAACTGGAGCATTGTCAATTGATGTTTCAAGGCTGTCAGAGCTTCGTCGGCCTCTGCGTCCCAAACGAAGGTGTCTGATTTTTTCAACAGTCTGTACAAAGGTAGTGCTTTCTCTCCCAATCTTGATATAAAGCGACTCAAAGCTGCTACGCAACCAGTAAGTCGCTGTACATCTTTTATCTTTTCTGGCTTTTGGAGATCCATCACGGCCTTTATCTTGTCAGGATTGGCCTCAATGCCTCTTTCTGATACTATGAATCCCAATAGCTTTCCTGCTGGTACTCCAAAGACGCACTTTGTGGGGTTGAGCTTCATGTTGTATTTTCTGAGATTTGTGAATGTCTCTGCCAGATCACCAATAAGATCCTGGCTAACTTGCGACTTAATCACAATATCATCCACGTAGGCATGAACGTTGCGACCTATTTGCTCATGTAGGCAATTCTGAATGCATCTTTGGTAAGTCGCACCTGCGTTCTTCAACCCAAAGGGCATGCTGACATAACAAAAAGCTCCGAAGGGTGTGATGAAGGACGTCTTTTCTTGGTCCTCCCTCTTCATCTTGATTTGATGGTAGCCTGAATAGGCGTCCAAAAAGCATAACAGCTCGCACCCAGCAGTTGAATCAATTACTTGGTCGATTCGCGGCAAAGCAAATGGATCCTTTGGACAAGCTTTGTTAAGACTGGTGTAATCAACGCACATTCGCCACGTACCGTTCTTTTTCATAACCAATACTGGATTTGCCACCCATTCCGGATGGTATACCTCGTGATGAATCCTGCAGCCAGCAAGCGAGCTATTTCCTCTCCTATTGCCTTTCTCCTGTCATCATGAAACGCCGTAGTGGCTGCTTCACTGGTTTAGCCGCAGGGTTCACTTTGAGGCTATGTTCTGCTAATTCTCTTGGTACCCCTGGCATATCTGACGGCTTCCATGCGAAGATGTCCTTATTTTCCTGAGAAAAGCGACGAGGCCTTCTCCTGCTCTTCTTCCATGTGTGCTTGATACGTCTCCAACGTATCCATAATTTCTGCTGTTCCATGCTTATATTATACCATTTGCTACATGTTTTATATACACTTCGTATCACTTTTATGCATTTTCGGGACTAACCTATTAACAAGATGCCACAGTGCCAGTTCCCTGTTTTCTGCTGTTTTTGGTTTCAGAAAGTTACTTCTGGAAATATTCTCGGAATTGCACGAAACAAAAGGCCAGTCCCTATTTTTCCAGCACGTACACGGAGTCCGAAGGAGAGACGAAGAGCCACGAGGTGGCCAAACCACACCTAGGCGCGGCAGTGGGCCCACCGCGCCTGCAGGTGGTTTGGGCCCCTCGGGGGTCCGCCGACATCGCCCCTTCGCCTATTTATTCCCCGAGACGCGAAAACCCTAAAACACCGAGCCTTTCATCCAGAACATATTCGCTGCCGCCGCCGTCGTCAACCCTAACTCGGGGGGTTTCTGAAGCTCTTCCCGGCACCCTGCCGGAGAGGGGAATCATCACCGGAGGGCTCTACATCGCCATGCCCGCCTCCGGAGTGATGCGTGAGTAGTTCATCCTTGGACTATGGGTCCATAGCAGTAGCTAGATGGTTGTCTTCTCCACTTGTGCCATCATGTTTAGATCTTGTGAGCTGCCTATCATGATCAAGATCATCTTATTGTAATGCTACATGTTGGTTTGCTGGGATCTGACTTATATTGATACCTATGTGGAGCTGAATATTATATTATCATGTCTATGTCATTTGTGATCTTGCATGCTCTCCGTTACTTGTTGAAGCCTTGGCCACGTGAATACTTGTAACTCCAAGAGGGGGTATTTATGCATGATAGTTGGGTTCAACCTCTATTTAACCTGGGATAGTGACAGCAAGTTCTAAGGTTGTAGATGTGTTGTTGCCACTAGGGGTAAAACAGCAATGCTTTATTCAAGGATGAATGTATTGTTTACATTACGCACATTACTTAATGCAATTGTCTGTTGCTTGCAACTTAATACTGGAAGGGGTACGGATGTTAACCGGAAAGTGGACTATTTAGGCATAGATGCATGCTGGATAGCGGTCTATGTACTTTGTCGTAATGCCCAAATGAATCTCATAGTAGACACCACAGCTCACACATGCATGTTATATGCACTTATCAATTGTCAATTGCCCAGCTGTAATTTGTTTACCCAGCATGTTAGTTATCTTATTGGAGAGACACCACTAGTGAACTGTGGACCCCGGTCCATTCTTTTACATCTGAAATACAATCTACTGCAATCATTGTTCTCTACTGTTTTATGCAAACAAACATCATTTTCCATTCGATACGTTTAACCCTTTGTTTTCAGCAAGCCGGTGAGATTGACAACCTCACTGTTAAGTTGGGGCAAAGTAGTTTGATTGTGTTGTGCAGGTTCCACGTTGGCACCGGAATCCCTGGTGTTGCGCCGCACTACACTCCTCACCAACACCTTCGAAGCAAACCTCGTTTTCCTACTGGTCCGATTAAACCTTGGTTTCATACTGAGGGAAAACTTACTGCTGCACTCATCATACCTTCCTCTTGGGGTTCCCAACTGACGTGTGACGTACAAGCAATTGTTTCTGGCACTATTAACCTAGAGCCACCAACAACGTTTTCTGGCGCCGTTGCCGGGGAAAACAGAATTGCTTCTGCAAGGGGAGTCTCTCACACCCAATCTCTTTACTTTGTTATTTGTCTTGCTTAGTTTATTTTTATTTAGTCTTGTTTGCTCTCTTTATCAAAAACACAAAAAAATTAGTTCCTTTTTATTTCGAATTACTATTATGACTAGTTGTTTTCAATGTCTTATCTCTATGAAACTGGGTCTCGTTATAAGAATTACCGCTTCTCTCCAAAAGGAAAACATCTATGGGAACAAATAAGAAGATTGAATGGTTTTGCTAAGAACTTGTGTTCTACATATGATGAATCCTACTGCTTTAATGAATCTCTTTGCTATAGAAGGCACAAACATCTCCCTTTCCAATGTGAGTATACTGATAATGAAACCTTGGCTGCCTATGCTAAAGGAAACTATGATTTTGGTAATCTTGAACAAATTGAAGAGTTTATTGTTTTTAAGGGTGCCCTTGAAATTAGTTCTTATCTTGAACATAAAACTGATGCCCCTTATAAATCTGAATGTATTGCCATACTTAAATATTGTTGTGATACCTACAAGGATAATAATTCTTACATTACTGAACATCTTGAGAGGATGTTTCCTCAAAAAGATGAAACTTGTGCCTTGCAGGAACCTGAGGAAGAGGAAATTGCTGAAACTGTGATCTCATTGGATGAAAAAGAGGAGGAGAGTGAAGAACAAAAGGAGGATCTACCTTCTAATGACAGTAACTCTTCAACTCTTACACTATTTAATTGCCCTCCATGCCTACCTAAGGAGGAAAAATGCTATATTGTTGAATGTCATGATTCTATTGAAATATCTCCTTTTGATAAATTTGAAGTAACAAGCTCCTTGACTCAAGAGAAAGCAAAAATAACAGAAGTACCAAATATTTCCCCCAATGTTGTTTATGAAAATCCATGCTATTTTGATAAGTCTTATGATAATCCACTTTTTATTCCTAATTTCGAAATGCATGGTAATGAGAGTGTTTGCTTAGAAAATGTTTATGATAAAGCTCTAGATGATGGTCCTATGTTGCTTGATAATATTATTAATTCTACTATTGAGAGTGATCAATCAACTTGTTTCAATATGTCTAAAAGTGGGTTTGAAATTTTTGATCCCACTATCTTGCTTGATAAAAGTTATGTGTTTGTAGATCATAAAAAGCATGCTTTATGTGATAGTTATGTTGTTGAGTTTGTTTATGATGCTATTGAAAATTATTATGAGAGAGGGAAAGATGGTTTTAAAAGTTTTCATGTCACTAAAATACCTCTCTTTGTGTTGGAAGTTTTAAAGTTGGATTTGTTGCATCTTCCTATGCTAGCTGCTTTATGCTTCAATGATTTTTTTACTACAATATTCCTCTGCATAGGAAGTGGGTTAGACTCAGATGATTTTGATATTTGCCTCTTGATGCTCTCTTTGTTTTTCAACTCTTATTCTTATGCGAGCATCATTAAAATCCTAAAGCCTAGCTGAAAGGCATTAAAGAAAAGCACTTGTGGGAGATAACCCATGTGTCAAGGAGTTTTGTTACTTCTGTAGCAACTCCTTTGTATCTTTATTTTATCGCAATGTTGTGCCAAGTAAAGTTCTATATTGAAAGTTGATGCAAGATTTGGATTTCTGCGCAGTGACAGATTTTTAGCTGTCACGGATTTGAGCTTATCTCCCTGTAGAAAATTCAAAAAATTCTGAGAAAAATCACGCATATTCCTGAGATATGTACGCAACTTTCATTATTTTAGGCCAGATCCATCTGAGCAACTTAAGTGCCTCGAAAAAATTCGTCATTCCAGACTGTTCTGTTTTTGACAGATTCTGCCTTTTGTTTTGCATTCGCTCTTTTACTGTGTTTGTGTGGATTTCTTTGCTCCACAAAGCATTGGTGGCTGTAGCTAATGTCCAGAAGCTTTGGGATTGATTGTATCATTACAGAATATGAGAATTTTTGATTATGCACTAACCCTCTAATGAGAACTGTCTTGAGTTTGGTGTGAAGGAAGTTTTCAAGGATCAAGCGAGAAGGGTGATATTATGTGATCAAGAAGAGTGAAAAGCCTAAGCTTGGGGATGCCCCCGTGGTTCATCCCAACCATATTCAGAGAGACTCAAGCGTCTAAGCTTGGGGATGCCCAAGGCATCCCCTTCTTCATCAACAAACTTATCAGGTCATCTCTAGTGAAACTATATTTTAATTCTTTCACATCTTATGCGCTTTACTTGGAGCGTCTGTGTGTTTTTATTTTTGTTTTTGTTTGAATAAATTCGGATCCTAGCAATCCTTGTGTGGGAGAGAGACACGCTCCGCTTTTTCATGTGAATACTCATGTTCTTCACTTATATTTGTTGAGTATTCTTAACTAGCTACTGCAGTGCTTTTAGCTCCTGTTTTTCATGCATCTCTTCGAGCTGTTAGCACTTGTTTATAAATACTCTCTTGCTGCATTATATTATCATTTGGAGAGTTTATGTTTAATAAATTATTGGTGTTTGTTTGGAAGAAAGAAAATGCTACATGTAGTAGTTGGTATTGGAAAAGACATATGCATTCTTGTAGATCATTGTCTTTTTTGATTTGATGCTTTGCAATTGTTTTGAGCTCTCAAGTAGATCATGTTTAAGCTCTTGCATCATGTAGTTAAAGCCTAGTAGTGGAGAACTACCGTAGAGCTTGTTGAGACTTGGGATGCATATTTGTTCTCTCTAAGGTCTAGATATTTTCTGGTAAAATGTTTGAGCAACAAGGAAGACAGTGTAGAGTCTTATAATACTTGCAATATGTTTTTATGTGATTCTTGCTGTACCGGTTTATACTTGTGTTTGCTTCAAACAACCTTGCTAGCCTAAACTCTGTACTGAGAGGGAATGCTTCTCGTGCATCCAAAACTTGAGCCAAAACCCATGCCATTTGTGTCCACCATACCTACCTACTATGTGGTATTTCCTGCCATTCCAAGTAAATATTTCATGTGCTACCTTTAAACTATTCAAAACTTTATTACTCCTTATTTGTGTCAATGTTTTATAGCTCATGAGGAAGTATGTGGTGTTTTATCTTTCAATCTTGTCATTTACTTCTGACAGACTTTCACCTGGACTAGTGGCATATACATCCGCTTATCCAATAATTTGCAAAAAGAGCTGGCAACGGGGTGCCCAGCCCCAATTAATTACAACTTTCATTAATAATTCTCTTCACATGTTTTGCCCTGATTTATCAGTAAGCAACTTAATTTTGCAATAGACACTCCTCCATGGTATGTGAATGTTGGAAGGCACCCGAGGATTCGGTTAGCCATGGCTTGTGTAAGCAAAAGGTTGGGAGGAGTGTCATCTATAAAGAAACTAAAATACATGTGTAAACAAAAGAGAAGAGGGATGATCTACCTTGCTGGTAGAAATAACGTCCTTCATGGGAGCCGCTCTTTGAAAGTCTGGTTGACAAGGGGGTTAGAGTGCCCACTACCATTCGTTGACAACAACAAACACCTCTCAAATACTTATTTTGTGCTCTCTATATGCTTTCGAAAACTTAAAAAGCTCTAGCACATGATTTAATCCCTGCTTCCCTCTGCGAAGGGCCTATCTTTTACTTTATGTTGAGTCAGTTTACCTACTCCTTTCTATCTTAGAAGCAAACACTTGTGTCAACTTTGTGTGCATTGATTCTTACATATTTACTTATTGCACTTGTTATATTGCTTTATGTTGACAACTATCCATGAGATATACATGTTACAAGTTGAAAGCAAATGCTGAAACTTAATCATCCTTTGTGTTGCTTCAATGCCTTTTACTTTGAATCTATTGCTTTATGAGTTACCTCTTATGCAAAACTTTTTGATACTTGTCTTGAAAGTACTATTCATGAAAAGTTTTTGCTTATATGATTCATTGTTTACTCTTTATCTATTTGTTAGCAAACTATAGATCATTGCTTTGAGTCACTTCATTCATGACATGAGCCTTGCAATATATTGATCAAGATTGTGTGAAAGCATGTCTCCTCAGAAATTATTTGTTGTTATCGTTTTACCTACTCGAGGACGAGTAGAACTAAGCTTGGGGATGCTTGATACGTCTCCAACGTATCCATAATTTCTGCTGTTCCATGCTTATATTATACCATTTGCTACATGTTTTATATACACTTCGTATCACTTTTATGCATTTTCTGGGACTAACCTATTAACAAGATGCCACAGTGCCAGTTCCCTGTTTTCTGCTGTTTTTGGTTTCAGAAAGTTACTTCTGGAAATATTCTCGGAATTGCACGAAACAAAAGGCCAGTCCCTATTTTTCCAGCACGTACACGGAGTCCGAAGGAGAGACGAAGAGCCACGAGGTGGCCAAACCACCTGGCCGGCAGTGGGCCCACGCGCTGGGTGGTTTGGGCCCCTCGGGGGTCCGCCGACATCGCCCCTTCGCCTATTTATTCCCCGAGACGCGAAAACCCTAAAACACCGAGCCTTTCATCCAGAACATATTCGCTGCCGCCGCCGTCGTCAACCCTAACTCGGGGGGTTCTGAAGCTCTTCCCGGCACCCTGCCGGAGAGGGGAATCATCACCGGAGGGCTCTACATCGCCATGCCCGCCTCCGGAGTGATGCGTGAGTAGTTCATCCTTGGACTATGGGTCCATAGCAGTAGCTAGATGGTTGTCTTCTCCACTTGTGCCATCATGTTTAGATCTTGTGAGCTGCCTATCATGATCAAGATCATCTTATTGTAATGCTACATGTTGTGTTTGCTGGGATCTGACTTATATTGATACCTATGTGGAGCTGAATATTATATTATCATGTCTATGTCATTTGTGATCTTGCATGCTCTCCGTTACTTGTTGAAGCCTTGGCCACGTGAATACTTGTAACTCCAAGAGGGGGTATTTATGCATGATAGTTGGGTTCAACCTCTATTTAACCTGGGATAGTGACAGCAAGTTCTAAGGTTGTAGATGTGTTGTTGCCACTAGGGGTAAAACAGCAATGCTTTATTCAAGGATGAATGTATTGTTTACATTACGCACATTACTTAATGCAATTGTCTGTTGCTTGCAACTTAATACTGGAAGGGGTACGGATGTTAACCGGAAAGTGGACTATTTAGGCATAGATGCATGCTGGATAGCGGTCTATGTACTTTGTCGTAATGCCCAAATGAATCTCATAGTAGACACCACAGCTCACACATGCATGTTATATGCACTTATCAATTGTCAATTGCCCAGCTGTAATTTGTTTACCCAGCATGTTAGTTATCTTATTGGAGAGACACCACTAGTGAACTGTGGACCCCGGTCCATTCTTTTACATCTGAAATACAATCTACTGCAATCATTGTTCTCTACTGTTTTATGCAACAAACATCATTTCCATTCGATACGTTTAACCCTTTGTTTTCAGCAAGCCGGTGAGATTGACAACCTCACTGTTAAGTTGGGGCAAAGTAATTTGATTGTGTTGTGCAGGTTCCACGTTGGCACCGGAATCCCTGGTGTTGCGCCGCACTACACTCCTCACCAACACCTTCGAAGCAAACCTCGTTTTCCTACTGGTCGATTAAACCTTGGTTTCATACTGAGGGAAAACTTACTGCTGCACTCATCATACCTTCCTCTTGGGGTTCCCAACTGACGTGTGACGTACAAGCAATTGTTTCTGGCACTATTAACCTAGAGCCACAGTGCTCCAATGCTGGTTTGCTTGGATGAGTCGCAGGAACAAGATTTGTCTGCTTAGTGTCCTGGGCCGCTTTGAATTTCATTGGTGGCTCGGCAGATGGCGTGGTAACTACACTCATGTCGTTTGGGTCCACCTGCGACTTATAACCTTTTAGCTCTTCCGCGGCACAGGCGGATTCTGCGAAGGCTGCATCTCCCTTTTCACATTCTATTGCTTTTTCTCTATCTCCGTACACTGTGATGACCCCTTTTGGTCCTGGTATCTTCATCTGTAGGTATACGTAGCACGGCCTGGCCATAAACTTAGCAAAGGCCGTTCTTCCAAACAAGGCGTGATATGGGCTTTGGAATTTTACCACTTCGAAGCTTAGGAATTCGCTTCTAAAGTTCTCTTCTGTTCCAAAAGTTACCCCTAGGGTTATTTTCCCCACTGGCCGTGCGGACCTTCCTGGGACAATGCCGTGAAATACTGTTACGTGGGCTGCAGGCTGGAATCCTTGAGTCCTAGACGCTGGAACGTATCGTAGTACAAGATATTAATGTTACTTCCTCCATCCATAAGCACTTTGGTCAGCTTGTATCCTGCAACGTACGGTGCCACAACCAGCGCCAACTTGCCAGGTTCCCGTACTTGTGGCGTGGTCGTCGCGACTCCAGGTTACGGCGTGTTCTGACCACCTTAACCAATTGGGTGTTGCTGGTACCACGGCGTTCACCTATGACTTCTGCGGCTCAACTTCTCTTCCCTTCTGGAGGTATCGATAACTATTGTGTGATACTGCCCCATCTGCCTGGGGTTTACTCGCGCCGTGCTGCCCAATATTTGTGTTATGAGCCGCACTAGGGTTTCCTTCATGGGAATTCCCCCCGTTGTGTTGGCTCTCTTCTTTCCACTTCTTGTAATAGTGGCATTGCGCCTTGGTATGGTCCGCTGGCCGTCCATCACCTGTCGCATGAAGGTCGCATGGCCGGTTGAAAACTTCTTGCATATTGATTGGACGGGAGCCGTATCCTCGACCCCTTCCACGCTGGCCTCTGAATCCTTCCACGCGCATTGGGCGACGAGCCTGAGTGACCATCTTCGTTTTTGCGTTTGTTTTGATTCGCGTTGTTGTGGCTCGTTTGCTGCTGCTGGGGCTTGTTGGAGTTTTTCTTTCCTTTGGCAGCAACCTCCTCTTCTTCTCCGTCTGACGCGTCTCTGGTTTTTATTGAACTGGCATATTTGTTAGCTGCAGCCATCACCTCGCTGAGGCTCTTGACTTTATCCTTCATGCGACCCAGCTTATGAATCAGCGGCTCGAACTTGCAGTTTTTCTCCATCACCAGGACGGCTGAGCTTGGTGGTATTATCTGAGGAGTGTATTATTTCTGCCACCCTTTTCATCCAATGGCGACTTGACTCGCCTTCCTTCTGGACACAACGCTCTAGATCTTCTATATTGCAGAGCCGTTTGCAAGTTCCTTGGAAGTTCTTAACGAAGGCATCCTTCAGTTCCTCCCAAGTATTTATAGAATTGGGAGGCAAATTTTGCAGCCATATGTGCGCTGCACCTTCTAGCATCATGTTGGGGTATCTGGCACATATTTCCTCTGAGGCGTTCAAAATGCTCATCCCCATCTCGTAATTGTTCAGCCAGGTGGTTGGATCCATCTGAGTCAAGATATTAGCCGCAGCATACATATTATCGACAGGGTTCTGGTAATGGCCCTGCGGGGTGTGAAACCTCCTTGGTTGTTGCTGGGTCTCTTGATTTGTTGGTACCCTTCCTTCCGTAGTCGTCTGGATTCCCGTTCCCGCGGCTGGGGTGAGCGGGATTTCCACTGTTGGTTGAGTCGCGCGCAGCTGTGTTTGCGGGTCAACCTGTCGTTGAGTCGCAGCCAGCGCGGCTACTCTCTGCCGCTCCTGTTGGATTCCTTGGTTTATCTGATCGAGCCTGCGGCGCTCTTCTTCCATCCTTCGAACCTCATACAGGAGCTCGGCCCTGGCGGCCTCAATTTCTGTTGCACGGAGGGCGGTGTTCGTGGCTGACACGGGGACAAGAAGTGGGTTGCTTGGGGGTGCCGATGCCTCGGTTTCTCCAGCAGTTCCTGATGCGCCTGCTCCTCCGGCCATGTAAACCGCGACTTGCGCCATCTCTTGATCTGGTTATAATGTGATTTCTGGTGGGTAACCCCAGCAACTTTCTTCAAAGGCAGGTATGATGGACCCAAACTCTTGCGAGTCCATGCTTTCCACAGATTCTTCCCCATCATCGGCGACTTCTTCTACTCAATCGCCTTCTTGGACCGATCTAACGGACCTGCCACCGATGAAGCCGACGAAGACGTTGATGGACCCGAACGGGATGACGTGGCCGGTCTCCAAGTAATCTGCTTCCGGTCCCCAGCTTGAATCGCCGATGAGGGGCGTGCCATTGACCGTGATGATACGGCCAACAACAAGATCTTCAGCTCCCTTCATGGATCCTGCGCGGAACGTGACGCTCTTGACCGCAGGCCCCACGGTGGTCGCCAACTGTCGTGGGTTTGTCACGTCAGGTGTCATAGATGACTTCGTAGGTGTGGGATTACGCGAGTCAAGCATCTCCGAGCTTGGGATCGCAGGAACAAAGATCAACACAGATTTACCCAGGTTCGGCCCCCTCAATGTGAGGTAAAAGACCTACTTCCTGCCTACCCTAGATTGGTATTGATATGATAATCGAGGTGTTACAATGGAGGCGATCCGATCTGGTACTCGCCGTATGAGCTAGGGTTTAGGGCTTGATAGCTCGACCCGCTCTAAGTCCTGCGAGTCCTCTTTATATACACAGAGGTTCGCTAGGTTACAAAAGGAAACTTCCCCCATAAGGGATACGTCCACAGAGGCCTACTCGGAGACTACTTGGTCTTCACGTCCTCCGGGATATGTCTTCTAGAACCTTTCCCTTATGGCGGTTCAATATTGGGCTTGCTCCCAAGTGGGCCTTTGTCCGTGCGAGTAAAGTAAATCGCACTGGGCCACGGGTTAATCCAGAAAGTATTTCCCCGACAGTGAGGCCAATATCGGCGCAGTTGCCAACATCCTTTTTAGCTCAGTGAACGCCGCATCCGCTTGCGGGGTCCACACAAATTTGTTCCTTTTTTCATTAGTTGGTATAAAGGCAATGCCTTTTCTCCCAACCTACTAACAAACCGAATTAAGGATGCCAAGCAACCAGTGAACTTTTGCACATCCTTGATATTTTTCGGCAACCTCATGCTCTCAATAGCACGGATCTTTGTCGGAATTGCCTCGATACCTCGGCTTGACACGAGGAAACCGAGTAACTTGCCTACCGGCACACCAAATGTACATTTGTCCGGGTTAAGTTTTATCCAGAATCTCCTTAGATTCGCGAATGTTTCTCTGAGATCATCAATCAGAGTGGATTTCTCCTTAGTTTTGATGACAATGTCATCGACATATACCTGCACATTTTTGCCTATTTGATCATGCAATCATTTTTGCATACATCTTTGGTAAGTAGCGCCAGCATTTCTCAAACCAAATGTAATGACACGATAGCAATAAGCCCGTACGGGGTAATAAAAGCAGTTTTCATTTGATCAGCAGGGTTCAGCGGTATCTGGTGAAAACCAGAATATGCATCTACAAAGGATAACAGCTCACACCCGGCTGTGGAATCGATCACTTGATCAATCCGAGGCAGCGGGAATGGATCCTTAGGACATGTCTTGTTCAAGTTTGTGAAATCAATACACATGAGCCACACAATGGCCACGTTCGGGTCATCCTTTTTCTTTTCCACCAGGACCGGGTTAGACAACCAGTCCGGGTGCAGCACTTCCATGATGAAACCAGATGCAAGTAATCTAGCCAGTTCATCGCCTATCACCTTTCTCCTCTCATCCGAGAGACGTCGCATAGGTTGCTTCACGGGTTTCATATCCGGTCTGACGAACAATGAGTGCTCAGCCAACTCCCTCGGAACACCTGGCAGGTCCTGATTTGACCATGCAAAGATATCCCGATTCTCACGGAGGAAGTGACTGAGCTCGCCTTCCTATTTCTCGGTCAACCCGGTACCAATGATGACGTTGTGTTCTGGGAACGCCGGTCGACGTTGATCTTCTTCGTCTCCTTCGGCACCTGGAATGCCGCACTCTGCTCCGGGTTAGTCATACCCGGCATACCGAGTTGCGCGGACTGGGCCAGCGCCACCACTTCATGGATCCTCTTCTTCTCCGCAGCCATGATTAATGATTAGGCCAGACAAGAGCCAGCCGAGGCGCACTCCAAGGAACGCTTATAGTCACCCGAGAT
Organism: Poa pratensis; assembly: GCA_947311845.1. Taxonomy (NCBI): domain Eukaryota; kingdom Viridiplantae; phylum Streptophyta; class Magnoliopsida; order Poales; family Poaceae; genus Poa; species Poa pratensis. The sequence goes on from CAMZMU010000085.1 coordinate 90,406,670, forward strand.
GGTGATGATGCCATTAGTTCCCGGCAGTTTCATCTTGAGGTAAGCCACATGGGTAGATATCATGAACTTGTCCAGCGCTGGTCTACCGAGCAAAGCATGGTATGGACTTTCGAGGTCCACCACCTCGAATTGGATGCTCTCAGTTTTGCAGTTGTCCTTGGTGCCGAATAACACATCAACCCAAATTTTGCCCATAGGTGCACATGAGACACCAGGCACTATACCGTGAAAAGTTGTATGACTCGGCTGCAACATGTTTGCCGAGATGCCCATCTTTACCATGGTGTCTCGGTACATGATGTTGATACTGCTCCCATTGTCAATGAGAACTCGGGTGAACCTGACATTGATGGTGGGCCCGATGAATGTCGGATCCACCACTAGAGCGTAACCTCCGGGCTAGGCATGATCCGGGGATGGTCCTTCATGCTCCAGCTGATCTCCTGATCAGACCAGTGCATATACTTCGGCACAGCCGGCATAACTGCGTTTACCTCCATTGCCCGCCGGTGCAGGCTCCGCTTGTCAGTTGGCTCGGTCACAAAGACCACATAGCTTTGATGAGCCTCTCTATACTCACCCTGGCAATATTCACCCTGGCGGCTGGGACCAGCATTGCTGTTGTTGCCTCCGACATTCACTTGGTTAACATCTTCTGGCCTTCTCCTGTTATCCACAGGTTTCGGAGCTGCAGGACTCGGTGGAGGCGCATTCACGGGAACAGTGTTTGCCCCGGTGAGCGGTATTGTTGTAGGTCTCTGAGGTGCACCCATCTGATTTCCTCCGGATCCTCCCCCTTCCTTCAACATGCGCTGATACCAGCTGCACTGCCGGGTTGAATGATTAGCCGGCCTGCGGGGGTCGTGCGTGTGATAGCTGCAGGGTCCATCTAGCATTGCCTCATAGGTTAATGGCTTCCTCTGGTCACTCCACGGTCTCTTCCCATCCTGGTTTTGGCCCCATGCAGGACCGCTGTTCCTTAGACGCTGGCTATTGCCGGCACCTGCCTGATCTTGATCAACTGCAGCAACTTGATTTGAACCGTACCGATAATCCGGCCGGTCCTCTCTCCTCTTGATCCCGAAATCCTGGCGGTCACCTCGCATGGCTGGTCCGGGTCCATTGTTGACCGGGTATCTTCTACTCGGTTCCACCGAGTTCAGCAAGGGCTGCATCGGATCACCCAGTGCATAGCTATCCGCAATCCGGATTGTCTCGGCCAAGGTGGCCGGCATCTCCCTTTGCAATTTCTGCCAGAGCATGGAGCCGTGTCGGTACCCTTGAGCAAACCATGAAATGACCTGCGCTTCAACAACTCCTTCACAGGAATTGTGAACAGTACTCCACCGGGTCAAGTAGTCCCGGTCAGTTTCATCATCCTTCTGCTTGCACATGGCAAGCTGCTGAGGACGATTCGGCCTCTTGTATGTGCTGGAGAAATTGCTAACGAAGGCTTCTTCAAAGTCCAGCCAGCAGTCAATGCTACCCTCTCGCAAGTTGTTCAGCCAGATCCGGGCTGGCCCTTCCAACATTTGCGGGATATACCTTACCGCCCATCGGCGGTTTCCTCCAGCGATATGCACTGCCGACACATAATCTGTCAGCCAGTCTTTCGACTTAGTACTGCCGTCATATGTCTTTGCGCCCCGGTTCAATTGAAAGTGCGGCACCGGTGGCTCCCTCATGATCCGAGGTCCAAAGCATGCAGGGCCAGGTGGGCCTTGCTCTTCCAGCACCTCGGACATAAAGATCCTGTCCAACTTGTAGCATGCATCATTCGCCGACAACTGGCGAGGTCCCAGCCGGGATCCCAGTGCACCTTCATATCTCTGATACCCGGCTCTCTCCATAGCCGAGTAACCATCATCATAACGGTTAGCCACCTGGTCAACACCTTGTGGCTGCTGAACATTCTCGATATTTTGCTGCTGCCGGGCAAGATTTTGTGTCGGATACCGAGGTGGATAACCTCGGCCAGCCGAGTTAACTTTTTCGGTATCTGGATTGCCTGGACCAGGATTGCTTTTACCTCGGCCGGCACTGCCTGATGCATGTAAAATGCATACATGAACTTTGCATTATTTTTACTTATATTTCAGTCATATTTGCATCATATAAGGGTTATATCACTGTTTTATAATGATTTTGGGAATATTTGATATGTTTCCTATTTTTATGGAATTAACCCTGCGCAGGCAGAAACCCTATTTCTATATTTTAATGTTTCAGGGACCCAAACGACGTCCAAATGACCTGGAAATTTACGAGCATCATTTTTTGGAAGGAACAAGACTTAGGGGCGAAGGAAGCGAACAAGCGGAGCCCCGAGGGCCAAAAGAGGTGGGCCCACGCGGCCCCTGTACTTGGCCGCGTGGGACCCCTCCAATTGGGCCTCGACGCTCCGTTGCCGTCGATCTTTCCTCCACCGACTCCGTTTTGACCTAAAAACGCCTATAAAAATAGTCCCCTGACGTTCTCCGGAAGGAGCGCCGCAAAAACACAGAAACACCGAAACAGAGACCTAGAGTTGCAAATCGGAGGGGGAAAACTCCGGCGGGGCGCTGCCGGCGTGGTTTCCATCTTCTCCAACGACTTCTCCACCGTCTCCATGATGAAGAGGGAGTAGTCCACCTCTGGACTATGGGTTTGTGGAAGTAACTTATGTATCTCTCTCTCTCTCGAGCTTCACTAATTAGTACCGTATGAGCGGCTGAACATGATTACGGTCACCTATGTAATACCTTTGTGGTGGATCTTTTTATGAGTTAATATATGTTTGAGATTGCAATGGTTTTGTTTCAGTTATGAAAATAGATGCATATTATGTACCCCGTTCTTATTTACTTGTTATGATCAAGCATGTTTATGAGAGCGTGTGAGGGGGAACGTGTGCATTAGTTGGAGTAACGGGGGGTGGCTAGTGCAGTGAACGTGAAAGAAAGTTCTGCAATCCACTTGGGTGTTTTACCTTACTTTGTTGCCTCACTAGGGATAAAAAGAAATACCATGCTACCGGAGGTGTGGGTGTGACCATTGTCACTACTCCATGACTAGATCTAGCATGTTCTTATTTTAACTTCATTTCATGATACTTATTGCTATACTCTGAGTTATCTTAATTACTGAGGTGTTACGATTTAGTTTGCATCTTGATGGAGTATAAGAGAGACTAATAACCAAAAGGTCTCTATGTTAGAACGTGATGCCCATATAATTATAACTTGTCATTAAACTGTTGTGTTGCAATCTCATATGTCAACTCTAGTGTTCCATTGTCTACCACTTTATTAAAAAGAGAGTGCATTTGTGAAACCATGAACCCCGGTCCATTTTTAATCATAAGAAACACCTTTCCAACCACTTTTACCACTTTTCCATTTTCTGCCATTTAAAAATCCGAAAATACAAAAACACTTTTACATCTTGCATTCATCATATAAAACCCAAAAATATCATTTATCATTGCTACCACCATCCTTGCATATTTATTTACCACCATTGCATATTTATTTCTTGTTTGCATTGCATATTATCTTGATATCATTCTCACACCTTGTGCTTGACAACCACTAGGTGAGGGCGAGGACCAAAATATTTACTTTGTTTTGTAGGTAACCAAAAGAAGGATAGGAAAGATAAATCTTCACTACTGATTCCCCGAGAGTTCGATATTAAACCCTCGATTCACCCTCGTGGGGAAAACACGTCTTCCACTTACTACACACTCTGCACTTGGAGTCTCAACCTAACCCATTTACTTTTCACGCAGGGAACTACGTGAAGGGCCATCAAGAGTGCTTTCTGGCGCCGTTGCAGGGGAAGATACGAAGCTTCCTGCAGAATATTTTTCCCGTCAACTACACGCCATCAAGACTGTTTTCTGGCGCCGTTGCCGGGGAATCATTGCTGAAAGGTTTATCCAAGGATATCTCACCAAGTCAACTTCATCACCAACTTGTGCTAACACCTAACCTTGGGGAGGTTGCACCTACGTGAGCATCATCTTATCCATCTTTACCTTCAAAGAAATTTATCTTGTTTTGTCATTGTCTTGCATATTTATTTTCAGTTTTGCATAAAAAATTAAAAAACACATAAAAACTTGCTAAAATGGGAGAAAGAATTAAGTTGTGTGATTACACAAATACTCCAAATGATCAATTTATTGCTAGGCCCATTGCTACACCTAAGATAAATGCTGAGAGTTATGAAGTAAGTCCTAGTTTGTTGAACTTGATAACTAGGGAACAATTTGGCGGTAGTGCTATGGAGGATGCCTCTATGCATCTTCATGATTTTGTTGAAATATGTGACATGCAGAAATTTAAAAATGTGGAAAGTGATATTCTAAAACTGAAGTTATTTCCTTTCTCACTTAGAGGAAAAGCTAAAGAGTGGCTGCATTCATAACCTATTGATAGCATTAAAACTTGGGATGATTTAAAAGAAGCTTTCATTAAGAAATACTATCCTCCTGTTAAAATTTTGCAAAATAGAAACAACATTCTTTCTTTTAGGCAAAATGAAAATGAACATGTTGCTATGGCTTGGGATAGGATTAAACTTATGCTTAGAACTTGTACATCACATGGGGTCAACGAATGGACCATATTACACTCTTTTTACAATGGTCTGAATTACATGTCTAGAAATATTCTTGATTCCGCTGCTGGAGGTGATTTTATCACTGAAAAAAATAGCGCGATATATCCCCGCTAATAGCACGCTATAGCGTGCTGGGAATGGTCCCGCTAAATAGATCAGTGTACAATGTCTCGCTAATAGCACGCTATAGCGCGAAATAGCACGTTAATAGCATATTTTGAGGCCGGCGCTATTTTTCTGTAGCGCGGTATTTTTTTCCTTGGATTTTATGGGAAAAACTATAGTAGAAGCTAAGAACATATTGGAAAGTATTTTGCAAAACTATAGTCAATGGCATACTGATAGAGCACCTAATCCTTCTAAGAAAGTGAACTCCATAGAAGAAACAAATGATTTGTCATCTAAAATGGATACTATTCTTGCTTTCATTAATAAACAAAATATTGAAAATGTGCCTTTGCAAGAATTAGTTGGTAATAATCCTGAAAATATTGATGTCAACTTCATTAGGAACTATGGTAATAATGGGTATGGTAACAACAATTATAACTCTTATAATAAACCCCATATGTTCCCAACAATCGTCCTTCTATTCCATATCCTAATGCTAGCGATAATAATTGGAAGCCTATGCCACCACGTAATGATAATTTTGAGGCTAATAAAATTCTTATGGAACAAATTGCTAGTCATAATACCATGATACAAGAGTTGAATAAGTCTGTTGCTTCTATTAGTTCTGATATTAAAGTCTTACAACTCCAAACTGCAGGACTAGACAAAGCCTTGTCAAAACTAGCTGATAACCAAGCCACTTTATTGAGTATGTCTGCAGGGAAACCACAAGCACCACCTGTGTTGGAATGAATTCTATTAATATTGCTGAAAATGTTCCTCTTACTTTAGAGGAAACTCTTGATGAATTATTGAACTATCCTGAATATTTGTTGCCATTTATGTCTCAACTTGTTGGATTAAAAGAAGAAGTTAACGAAACTAAACATGATGAATCTCTTATGTTGATTGAGTTAGAAAAGAAAGTTGAAGAAGTTAAAATGCTTAGTGAAGTAAAGGATCCATTGCTTGACTTAGAGAATTGTAGCTTGCATGAATTAATATCTATCTTACAAAAATTTGCAAGTGATCCTTCTATTAATGTTAACCAAGCTGGTTTTGGTTCTTATATTGCTAATCATGTGTTAAAAGAAAAGATTGCTAGGTACAACCAAGAGGCTATGATACCACCTAAGCTTGGGGATGTATGGATTCCCAAAGTCCTAGTAACCATTGGAAAAGAGACACACCATGCTATACTTGATCTAGGATCTAGTGTCTCTGTTTTATCTAAAGAACTATATGAAGTACTTGAATTGAAAAATCTTGAAAAATGCTCTATTGAACTTGCACTTGCTGATGATTCCATTAAACATGCTTTAGGAAAAGTAAGTGATTTTGGTAGAGTTACATATGACATTTGTGCCTGTTGATTTTCTAATCATGGATATGGGGAATAAAACCTCTAGTCCAATTATTCTTGGAAGACCTTTTCTTCGTACTACAGGTGCTATCATTGATTCAAAAGAAGGGAATGTGAAGTTTCAGTTTCCACACAAGAAATGTATGGAACACTTCCCAAGGAAGAGGGACACATCAAAGTTCAAGCTCCCTCATGAGCTTCGTCCACAATAAACATCAAGTAAGAAGCCTAGCTATATGGCTATAAAGAAAGCGCTTTACGGGAGGCAACCCGGTTGTTTTTATTTGTGATTTTCTTTGTGTCCTCTTGCTGTAACAAGAGACTTAGTGTTTAGTTTAGTTTCTGGAATTTTTAATAAAGTGCCAAGTTTTACTCATTTTGGTATGAAGAAGTTGCTTATAGCGTTCGGAGATATTATTCCTGCACGAATCTGTGCACGGTATGATTTTTAATTCTTATTCTGTAACTCCGAATGAGCTCATATTTAAACTGTAGTAGCAACTTTTCATCCTCTGTATGCATGAATTTTTCGGAATTTTCCGACAAAGTTAAGTAGGGTAGAAAAATACGTTTAGCTGCTGCTGTTTTTCTGGACAGATTCTGTCCCATTTTGTTTGATGCATGCTTAGAACTTTTAACATGAATCTTTTTGATCCAATTGAGTTTATGAGTAGGCATACAACATTATACATTTCTGGACATTCATATGAATTTTTGTCTAAGGATTATATGCAGCAAGAAATCTATTTGTTTATCACTACTAATGTGCCCCACAGAAAAAGAAATGGGAGAAACGGTGTTTTGAAGTTTTTTCACAGGGATTAGAGGAGATGCACCAAGAGCTATCCAAGGATGGTGAAGACCATAAGCTTGGGGATGTGAAGACAACCCCACTGGACCTACACACTCTCGGTTTGCACACGTCTAACTTCTGTTTTTCGATCGAAACACTTTATCGCATAAACTTGGAGCGTCTTTTTGTTTGTTTAGGTTAGATTTTTATTTTGTGAGACCACCACACTATCATTTATATATGAGAGAGCTACTGGAAATTTGGGTTGAATTATGTTGGATGCTATTATAAGATTGGGAAAAGGGATGTTGAGTTAATTTTAAAAGATACATATAATTGCATGATTCATGAGCTTGTTAATGAGTAATAATTTGCAAGTATTTTATCAAGAGCTATCTTTTATTCATGTTTTGATGCTAAATGTTATTCTACCTTGTTTTAACATGGATTAGTTAGTTCTATGGACACTCATGCATGCATTTAGATGGTCAACTTTCTCCCTCTTGCTAGCCCAAAAATTCCAACAAGCAAAAACTTGTTTCCAACACCTTCAACCAAAGTTTTTCCAGTGAGTCCACCATATCTACCTATTAGCTTTATGCTATTCCGAGTATGTTTATCATGATATTTGTGTTATCTATACCTCTGAATGAAAATGCTTATGTTGTTAATTGTTGTGGGAAAAGTTGGTTATATAGCTCTCTCGAACTTGATGCACACTTTACTTTCATTGCATAAATAAAATATGACCCATTGTGATTAAAATTATGAAGTTGTGGACTTGACAAATGTCTTTGGTTGAGAGTTAGCTCATATGTGCTGTCACATGGCAAGCTTTCAACATTGCACATCATCTCATTTAGTTGATATCATGTACTTTTGTTTATGGATGCTTACCATGGGTGAAATAAATGGGAAATGAAGTGAGTTTAAATGAGTTTGTATAAATGGTTAGAGAGACGCCTGGGCCGCTAATCTAAGCCATGCATCATTCATGGTGGAAATTTACTTACATGCTATGGTGAACCTTCTGTGATACACCTTACAATAAAAAGCTATCCAATGGTAAATAAAAAGGGTGTTGAGATTGTTCATTATGTTTGTTTGTCTTGTCATTTTGATATGGGCTTGTTCCATATCCTGGGACAAGAGGTACCCCAGTTGACGCTCTTAATGATACTATTATTACTTACAATGATATTTAACTTGAACTTGCTTTGTTTTCCAAGTTGAGTAACACATGGAGTAGGTACTTGTATTCAAGGGGCATGAGACTTTCAACCTGTACTTTGTCAAGCACACTACTCGTATTGCTTTCACTTTAAACTTAATCATTCAAGATGCTATGATAGGGGAATGAGAGCTTGACACCAAGGATTACCATATTACAATCATTGACTTAAGTAGAGAAGTTCAGAAGTTAGATGAAATTTATTCATGCTTTACCTCTACTCATATATATATATATATATCTTTCCAAAGTGTCCACCTTTTATATTCAGATTTTCACCAATACTCTATGACCATAGGATGTTCTTACTTATTATTATGCATACATGTGGTCCATAGTACTTCTCTCTTATGTTACACTTTGTGAATTATCATTGAACATCCTTGCATTGAATACTTGATATCACTTCATAAACTATCTTGCATATTGCTACTCCTTTTAAGAATGAATCATTTTACTCTATGTAGCAATAGTAATCATCTTTGATATCCATTGATAGTATTAAATTGCAAAGTCCATGTTAGTTTTATCACCTTCATACTCGAGGACGAGTATAGGTTAAGCTTGGGGATGTTGATGCATGTAAAATGCATACATGAACTTTGCATTATTTTACTTATATTCCAGTCATATTTGCATCATATAAGGGTTATATCACTGTTTTATAATGATTTTGGGAATATTTGATATGTTTCCTATTTTTTATGGAATTAACCCTGCGCAGGCAGAAAACCCTATTTCTATATTTTAATGTTTCAGGGACCCAAACGACGTCCAAATGACCTGGAAATTTACGAGCATCATTTTTGGAAGGAACAAGACTTGGGGCGAAGGAAGCGAACAAGCGGAGCCCGAGGGCCAAAAGAGGTGGGCCCACGCGGCCCTGTACCTGGCCGCGTGGGACCCCCCTTGGGCCTCGAGCTCCGTTGCCGTCGATCTTTCCTCCACCGACTCCGTTTTGACCTAAAAACGCCTATAAAAATAGTCCCCCGACGTTCTCTGGAAGGAGCGCCGCAGAAACACAGAAACACCGAAACAGAGACCTGGAGTTGCAGATTGGAGGGGGAAAACTCCGGCGGGGCGCTGCCGGCGTGGTCTCCATCTTCTCCAACGACTTCTCCACCGTCTCCATGATGAAGAGGGAGTAGTCCACCTCTGGACTATGGGTTTGTGGAAGTAACTTATGTATCTCTCTCTCTCTCGAGCTTCACTAATTAGTACCGTATGAGCTGCTGAACATGATTACGGTCATCTATGTAATACCTTTGTGGTGGATCTTTTTATGAGTTAATATATGTTTGAGATTGCAATGGTTTTGTTTCAGTTATGAAAGTAGATGCATATTATGTACCCCGTTCTTATTTACTTGTTATGATCAAGCATGTTTATGAGAGCGTGTGAGGGGGAACGTGTGCATTAGTTGGAGTAACGGGGGGTGGCTAGTGCAGTGAACGTGAGAGAAAGTTCTGCGATCCACTTGGGTGTTTTACCTTACTTTGTTGCCTCACTAGGGATAAAAAGAAATACCATGCTACCGGAGATGTGGGTGTGACCATTGCCACTACTCCATGACTAGATCTAGCATGTTCTTATTTTAACTTCATGTCATGATACTTATTGCTATACTCTGAGTTATCTTAATTACTGAGGTGTTATGATTTAGTTCGCATCTTGGTGGAGTATAAGAGAGACTAATAACCAAAAGGTCTCTATGTTAGGACGTGATGCCCATATAATTATAACTTGTCATTAAACTGTTGTGTTGCAATCTCATATGTCAACTCTAGTGTTCCATTGTCTACCACTTTATTAAAGAGAGAGTGCATTTGTGAAACCATGAACCCCGGTCCATTTTTAATCATAAGAAACACCTTTCCAACCACTTTTACCACTTTTCCATTTTCTGCCATTTAAAAATCCGAAAATACAAAAACACTTTTACATCTTGCATTCATCATATAAAACCCAAAAATATCATTTATCATTGCTACCACCATCCTTGCATATTTATTTACCACCATTGCATATTTATTTCTTGTTTGCATTGCATATTATCTTGATATCATTCTCACACCTTGTGCTTGACAACCACTAGGTGAGGTTGAGGACCAAAACATTTACTTTGTTTTGTAGGTAACCAAAAGAAGGATAGGAAAGATAAATCTTCACTACTGATTCCCCGAGAGTTCGATATTAAACCCTCGAGTCACCCTCGTGGGGAAAACACGTCTTCCACTTACTACACACTCTGCACTTGGAGTCTCAACCTAACCCATTTACTTTTCACGCAGGGAACTACGTGAAGGGCCATCAAGAGTGCTTTCTGGCACCGTTGTAGGGGAAGATACGAAGCTTCCTGCAGAATATTTTTCCCGTCAACTACACGCCATCACTGCCTCGCCCGGCTAACAGTTTTCCGGCATATGCCGGATCATATGTCAGTATCTGCTTGTTTTTACCAGAGTTTACACTTCGGTCACGATCTCCACCGACGTGCGGTGATGAAGCTTGCCCCTTAGATCTTTCACTGGCTACCTTAGCCGAGTGAACAATCTGGGACCCACCTGCAGTTGTGTTAGCCTTAAGATAGGCCTCATTTTGCCGCACAGCGACACCTACTAGCTCATTAACCCGGTCTTGTTGCTTACGGATAGCTTCTCCGGATAAGCCAGATAACTCGGCTCTTGCTGCCTCGGCAGCTCTAAGAGTCTTAGCAGGGGAACTATATTTGGGCTTTTCAGCCGACATGTGACTAGGAGTTTTACTAGAACTTGATCTACCATCTCTAGCAATCTCGACATTGAGGCCTCTACCCCTTTTTCGCACATCTTCTATGCGACTAGGATGAGTAGCTATCGGAGTTAAACCATGAGCTTTGTTATACTCACGGAAGGTTATCTCGAACTCTCTCCTTATCTGGGACATCGCGAGAGCCTCCTGATGCAGGTTCTGACGATGCGACTCCAACTCGGCCTCCGTCAGGGCAGCATCTGTACCGGTAGCTACCGGCACAACCAGCTTCTCGATCATATCCTCGAGAGGAACCGGCCTGACCGGTACCTGGGATGTACCGGCCTGGTCGAGGAGGTTCTCCTTCCTCTCCAGCGGCAGTTTCGCCGATCTGGTGGTCTTGGCGGCAGGTTTGCCGGCATCTCCTTTGCCGGTTTCTCCTTTGCCGGCACCACCCGTGGAGCTGGCCATCATGACCTCTGCGCAGCTCCCGGGCGATCGGTACGCCGGCCGCGAGCCGCACAGACAGCAGGAGGATCCTCGGCTACAAGCACCTGCTCGGGGTACCTGCAGACAAACTCGGTGGCGACGTAGACCTCGTACGTCCCGAAAGTGATGAGGCAGCCGTTCCTCGAGAGCGGCCTGCTACCGAAGCAGCCCGCGTTGTCGTTGATGAAGTTCAGCGAGCCGAATCTGTGGACAACGCCACTGACCACGCGCTCGCCGGAGGCGATGATGGAACCCGTCCGGATGAACACACCAGCCAGCGCCGCTGCTGGCCCCACGGTGGGCGCCAACTGTCATGGTTGTATCACGGCAGATGCCATATGATGGCTTAAGTTGGGGCCGATGGACGCTGGTGGAACCGGGGAGGGATAGCGCGCTAAGGAGCGCACACGGAAGACACACCAGCACACACGATCTACCCAGGTTCAGGGCCCTCGTGAGGAGGTAAGACCCCTACTCCTGCCTGTTTGTCTCAGTATATCAAGGTATGGGAATACGCAGGTGCTCCTCGAGCTGTATGCTCTCTACTATGGTGAAGCTCTCAAGGAAGAAGAAGGAAGCTATGGGGGAAAAGATCTCTCAGTGCATCGTCCCTCACGCAGGAGGGCCTGGGACACCTTATATATTGCCCGGGTCACAGGATTGGTGCCGTACCGGCACTATAGCCACGCGCGTCTGCATCAGCAGCTTGGTCATGATTGTGTCCTCTGCCACGGACAGGACGTGGCCTGCCCATGCCTCGCGCTCTGTTCCCAGGTACGCCCGTGGTCAGCGGTAGGTGTGACCGGTCACCTCGTACCCGCGCCATACCACCTGACATGCTCCCGTGTCAGGCAGGACGTGACCTTCGCATTGACTTCCAACCGGCATAAGGCGCCTCTTCTCTTTAACCCGGCATGGATATGCCGGATTCCCCTTCCTTGGTTATCCTCCCATGCACATAAGAGAAGACACGAAGATACCGGCATTCGTATGTCGGTCAGTATATGTCAGTTTGCACCAGCATCATATCCCGGCCCCTTCTGGGCCTGGGTTTGTCGGTCAGTATATGTCGTGTTTGCACCAGCATTATACTTCGGCCCCTTCTGGGCCTGGTTATGTCGGTCAGTATATGTCGGATTGCACCAGCATCACATCCCGGCCCCTTCTGGGTGTCGGTTTCACTGTACCTCGGTCCACTCTTAGACATAATTTATACCATACCTTGACCCTACCCCAGGGTAGCCCCCGACAGCACCGATGCATGACGTACTGAGCAAAGTTTTGCACGACCAAGATCATAAGATAAGTCAGTTTCCTTCGTTTTTACATTTCTTTTAGTTTTGCCTCTCTTTTTTTTTGCTTCACTCATGTATTTATTATCAACTGTATAAACACGAAGTACACAAATATAAAAATAAAAGGACTACACAGAAAAAAAATGATAAGTATGCACAAATATGAGAAGTACATACATAAACACAAGTAAACATGCTAACGCCTGAAAGACACGCGCTAACACGTGAAGTGCACGCGTGTACGTTCTACAGCAGTATATGTGTACTTACTCACGTCTACGTCTAAATAGAGTGTGCGCGTAATTACCGTACTTTGAAATGCAGTGACTGTCTACTTACCAATGCATCGCGTGTACTCTAGGTGCAGTCCGCATGTAAGTTGAAAATTGCATTGTGTGTACTTTCGACTGTAACGGTGCATTGCATAAACTTTCAAGTGCAGTGTGCGTGTACTTACATGTGCAACACTGATGACTAACATATGCAAAAATGAAGTACTCGACGAAATATAAGTGTACTTGTTTATGAAGTAAGTGAAAAAAATTACCGAATCATATCAACATGAGAACTAACTTTGAATATGTCGACATGAGGAACGTAAGTAACCGTGAAAACGGTTCATTATTCTATTCAAATATAATTGGATTACTTCCAATTATAATATAATAATGGCCCTTATTCCCTGTAATAATGATGTGTGCTCCTTATTCCCTTCAAATCACGGCGCGTGAAGTTACATCTAAAAAATTTGATTACTTCCAATTGAAATATAATTGTATTACTTCCAATTCAAATGTAATATGTGCTCCTTATTCCCTTCAAATCTGACAGAGGGACATACGACTATTTAATTCTTTTAAGAAATGCGTATTTTTTCGAAATTAAGAAGTGTTTGGCGCAAATGGAGGTGGGATTTTGTTCTCGCAGAATCAGAAGAAAACTGATCTTGATCAAGAAGCCAATGTTTTTCTTCCATGACGGCGAGGAAACTGATCTCATCCCACTCCTGTGATCGTCAGTTCTTTGAGCCCCTTAAATGAGTGATTCTAACTTGTAAAACCTGATGCATGTCCTAGTCAGTGGTTGTATCGACTTGATTGTGGGCACCATGTGGGCTCATGTGCAGTATGACAGGTCAACTAAAATGTTTATCATTGGGTCATGATAACACCAGTAATTAAAGACATCACATCATTGAAGCAAGTCATACTTCTAGAAACGAAGAGATTGTACCATGTACAAATTCACTATGGTGCAAGTGTTGCATTGGTGTACAATGACATTGAGTACGTGACAACTACTCCCTCCGTTCTAAATTAGATGTTCATTTGTCCAAATGTGGATTTATCTATACTTGTAACATGTCTAGATACATCCATATGTGGACAAATGGAAGTCATCTAATTTGGAACGGAGGAGTAACAATTATGATATGGTAACTAAGTAGTATATAATCTGGCACGGACAATCTAACAATTACGAAAGAAAAAGTTTGTGTGATATCTAATCTCAGAGATCCTTTTGTAACCAAACTAGTAGCGGAAAAAAGTCAATCGGTTCTATATTTTGAAGAGACGACTATTTAAGAATTGTGAAAAACTTCGGTACTCGTCATTTGCATATGCACAAGAGAGGTCGGATAAAAAAAATGATTTCAACGTGGAGAACCACGTGATTTTTGATAGAGGAGGGTGCAACAAAGACGAGTGATATTAATACTTTTTGATAGAGAGGTCGGATAAGGACGTGTACAATGGTGATATCAACTGCCATGTACAATAAATGTGGGGGGGGGGGGGGGGGGGGGGGGGGGGGGAGGAAAAACAAATCTAAAAAAAAGATTTTCAAGCAACAATCTCTCTCGCCATATTTTTAGTGATATCTCGTCGCTAGGGAGGGGATGGGGAGGAAAAAAATAGATTTTCAATATCTTGGCAACAATCTCTGTCGCCATATTTTTAATGATATCTCGTTGCTAGAGATAACATTAAGAAATAGGGAGAAACAGATCCATACCATTAAAAGATCCAATCTAAGAAATAAACTATTATACATCATACTTTATTTGGCATATCTATAATACGCTGCAAGTCTTATCAACCCTTGTAGATGCCCTAACAACATGACAACTCTACTCCGAAGCTGCTGCTGGCGCTTAGAGCATCTCAGATTACTTATATCACCGAAGTATTAATAATGAGCTTTTTATATTTTTGGGCGGAAAAAAGATCTGCACATATCTCAGATTTTTGGCCAAAACTGTAAAGAAAAATTAAAGCGCACCGTAAAACAAACCCGATCCACGGTATGTGCTCACTTTTGACGTCGAATTTTTCAGTTTCCCTTATTGCTACGAAAACTTTGGTGGGGTGAAATTTCAGCAGACACCTTTACGTCCGCTACGACCGCCAATTTGGCTATCCCCTGTCGGCAATGCCCCGCCTCAAAGCCCCACAACTGTTCATCGCGCCATTCTCGCCCGTCCAGAAGCTCGCAGGTCCCTGCCCATTTCCTCCGCGCGATTTGACTCGAGCGGCCGCCGTCATGGATCCCGTGAGGAGCTTCACAGCGTACCTCGCCGACCGTTATTGAGCTTCTCAGCCGCGGCCCACGTATATATCCCTTGTCTCCCGGCATCCATGTCTCTCTCCCCGTCTCCTATCGTTGCCACATTGATTTGGAGGTAACTTTTCTAGATTTGTTCGTATTCGTAGATTTGGGACTTGCCACCCCGATTTGTCCGACGCCGCTGGTATGGAGCTTAACTATGTAGATGAGCTCGCCATTGAACTCGTCGTCGTTGGAAGATAAGATTGGGGATGAACATGTCGAGCATCTCATCTTACTTCTTACCGCTACTCATGCGGTATCGTAAAACAAGTACTCGCTCTGTCCGAAAAATGATGCCGCTAAAATAGATATATCTATGCGGTACGTGCGTCCGCTGATATAAGGATCTCCTCTTAATAATCCGGATAATGCGGCATAGAGTTAGGGAACGTGCAAAAAAAATCTTAAATAGGAGAAGGAGAAAAACAAAAGAGCTACTAGTTTAATGCCCGTGCGTTGCTACGGTCCTCTTAAAATGGTTTTCTTGCCGCAAATGGAAACATAATAGACATAAAAAATCAGGTGTGTAGAAAGAATATTGCATTTTTCTATTTTTTAAAAAATGTAATTCAAAAAGCTATAATTTGACATCATATATTTTTGAAGCAACACTCCAATAATTATCTTCTTTTTACTACAATTTCACCTTTAGACATCCCAACTATTATGTCTGGTTGATAATTCCATTTTCTGATTGATGAATCCCGCATTGATATGCATCAACCTCCGAAGTACTAACCGAGTCTACTCGTTAGGCCTAGGAGTCGGTCAGTTACGCTTTACCTTGGCCATGTCGTTAGCTCGTGACGTCGTCCATCAAAATATCAATTGAATCAACTTTGTATTATGTTGTTATAGTAGTCCCGTAAAAGTAGAAAGATACTTATCAAAATGTCATTCAGTTTTATAAATTGATTGTATTTGTTGTCGTTACAATTAACTTGTTTTTAGATAATCATCGTAACCATGTTTTTAGTTCTTTCTCGTTGTTGTACCTAAGATATCGCCATATCCCCAACCCTTCTCAGTTTCGACCTAGTAAGTTCCTCTCTGATTTTTATTTTCGTATTTGGTTTTTCTCCACCAAAATTATTGTATTAACAAATTGTACCTTTCAGTCCCAAATTAGTAATTAGAACCTACATAAAAGTTATTTTCAAATTGGGTATGGTAAAATGTCAGGTTTCTTGGACGTGCTGGTTCCTTAAAGGGATCACTCAACATATAATTGAAATTAGATGCCAAAGCGCTGTCAGCGTTCAACAAAACAAAACATAGAAACATCAACTCAAAGATTGTTTTACTCCGCGATGGTACACTCAAGCTCAAGGACGTTGCACAACAACTTGTGTTTTCTTTCTCTATGACTGAAGTTTGATCAAGGGCTCCCTTACTCCTCACCACACATCATCTCTCTTCATGCTTCATACTTATCGATTATGCCTGGCTCTGCCTGCTAGTACATCCACTGATCAAACTTCAGCATGATCAGTATCGGGCGTTAACCTTGTACTATGCAACACTTGCAAAGGAGTGACGGTTAACCTAAGGTTGTCTCCACTCAGCCTTGTGTGATCCTGTATAGTTCACATGGGAATTGTGACAAACTTGTTTTGCCGTGCTCTCTTCAGTGGATGCAGAGTTTATCCACTTAGCTCCATTGTATATCAAACTATTAAACTGTACAAAAAAATTAATCATTAGTGTACATCATCATAGTTGCATCCTTGACTGACAGGCTAGCTTCTAGTAAAAATATTATCTAATGAAGCTCATCAAATGAGAACCTCCAAATTCTATAAAACTTTTGCATGAGTAGTTGTTAAATGCACGAAGACCGATGTGATTTAAATAGTTAATTAGGTGCAAATAAGGTACAGTTCTATCTTTTAAGATCACATGTCATACTAACATGAATTTTGATATGGTTTTAATTACTCTTGTCACTAAGACATGAATTAATGGAGAACATGAAACTAATTAAAGAATTTTCTTGCAACTGCGATTACAAAATAACATAGAAATTGGTGAAACATCAAGTTTATCTAATGCTTAAGCTTAAGAAATGACCCCAAGAGCTTTGTTGTTACATCTCTAAACCTTGTCATTAAACATATTAGCCCAGGAACATAGTTGAATCTTACACACGTATCGATAACATTGCACCAATCTAAAGTAAGTGTTGCAAACTGCAAGACCCGAAAATATGCAAAATTGAAAATTTAGTGCAATGACTTTGACATAAACCAATACAAAACAGGTATATACTATGCTAAAGAACAATGATTGCTTGTTTTCCTTTTCAAAAAGGAGAATACAAAAATGGTTGCGAATAGTTGTAGAGTGCTGCTGTTCAAACCGTAAGATAGTGCAAATTAAACTGACATAGTTGGGTTGTAGTGAAGCATCAGGACAAAATACTTAGGAGAGTTACTTACCAAAAGGCAAACCAAAACCAATAGTTAAGTTCATGCACCTTGAGATAAGAATCTTAAATTGTAAGGAGACAAATGATGATAATTATGTAAGAGATCCCACTATTGGTGCAATTTTGAAGTTAACACAAACAAATCACATATAAGACAAGCGCTATAGAAACTCACTCTGATAAGGTAAACAAATGACATAACAAGGGATATATTGCCTCAATTCTAACCTTATTTTCAAGCATGTCATCTCTAAATTGTAGACATCTTGGTACCTCTAGAGCTTCAACACCAGAAATACATACAAAGTATCCAGAAGGAATAAATATTAATCAAAATTCATGTCTTAAGTAATGGCAACCGTGCAATGAGTGATGATGATCTTTTCTGCCAAACGGCAACCGTGCCATGAGTGATGCTGATCTTTTCTGCCAAATATTGGTGCCCGCCACCAAAGAGGATCTAACTCACATATTGATTGGTGTTACCCACCTTCAGTTTATTGTCATGCCTAAATTACATCTGAGTAATTTAGAGTGACTCCCCCAAGGAACTAAAAATCTCAAGTCAAAATTTGCGCTAGCACTCCACGTGTATTTTTTTAACCAATTCATATGTGAACTGATAAATCTACAACCAAAATAAAGTATCAATAGCTAAGAACATTTGTACAAAGAGGAGACTAAAGAATTTAAACCGTATATCATTTTGGGTTTTTAGATAAATACTCCTCCGTTCCACAATGTAATATGTTTTAGGTGTTACACATGCCACTACAGGAACGATGATCTATGCCGACGGCCAGAGGCTACGCCGACGGCTTTTTGTCGGGGCCGTCGGCATAGAGCCCGCGAAGAAAAACCGTTCGACATAGGGCTAAGCCGACGGCTTTGCCGTCGGCCTAAGTTTCTCTCATTTTTTCTATTTTTCATTTAATATGAAATAATTCATATCTTTAAATCCGTAAATCGAATTTAACAAATAAAATTTCTAAATCGATTAGAAAAATGAGAGGAATACAAATATGACATCCATATCATCATTTTCACCATGCATATTACTTTTTGCAACATATTTTTGGTACATGCTTAATAAAAAGGTCATTTTTGGCACTTAAAAAATGAAAATGATATTTATAAAAATAATTTGAAAATTGTTTTTGGCAACAATGTTTGCCATACGAAGACACACATATGCATCAAATATGGACACATTATCACAAACTATGGCACGGGGTCCATTTTGACCATTTCTTCTACAAAATAAAAGAAGGTGAAAAAATACTCAGAAAATGAAATCCTTTGGCAAGGAGTCCTTTTATGTGTACTACTTGCTAGGAAAAATGATAAACTTGAGTTTTGACAAAGTTTTCAAAAAACTTCTTCACAAAAAGGTTAATCATCTATAAACATGTAGAAGTTTCGAGTCAAATGGCCTAGATATGACCATTCCCGTGGTGCAATTTGTGATAATGTTCCCATATTTGACACACAGGTGTATCTTGGTAAGACAAACAATGTTGTAGAACTGAGTTTTTTCAAAATATTTTTATAAATATCATTTTTCATTTTTTAATTGTAAAAAATGACATTTTTGTGAAACAAGTACACAAAATATGGTGGAAAATGGCACCCATCCAATTATCACACAAAGTAGACCATATTGTATGTATAATCCAGCAATATTAGGAATTTTCTCGGTTTCTACATAATTTCGCCTATTTAAATGACTTTATGCCTATTTTTTGAAAGTAATTGAATTTTGAACTACAAGTGTGTGATAGTTTGCTATGAAAATTTTACAAAATTCATTTTAAGATACACCAGTAGTGGTTATATCACAGAACCGTCGATAGTTTTGAAAAATGCGACCCCTTTCGATGAATAGGCACATCGTCCATTTTGACCATTTTTTCAACAAAATAAAAGAAAGTGAAAAATACTCAGAAAATGAAATCCTTTGGCATGGAGCCCTTTTATGTGTACTAGTTGCTAGTAAAAATAATAAACTTGAGTTTTGACAAAGTTTCCAAAAAACTTCTTCACAAAAAGGTCAATCATGTGTAAACATGTAGAAGTTTCGAGTCAAATGAGCTAGATATGATCATTCCCGTGGTATAATTTGTGATAATGTGCCCATATTTGACACATAGGTGTATCTTGGTATGGCAAACAATGTTGCAGAACTGAGTTTTTTCAAAATGTTTTTATAAATATCATTTTTTCCATTTTTTAAGTGCCAAAATGACTTTTTTTTATTAAGCAAGTACCAAAAATATGTTGCAAAAAGTCATATACAAGATAAAAAAGATGATATGGATCTCATACTTGGATTCCTCTCATTTTTCTAATCGACTTAGACATTTTATTTGTCAAATTTTGATTTACGTATTTAAAGATATGAATTATTTCATATTAAATGTAAAAAAGAGAATATAAAGTAAAATTCATTTTATTGTTATTTATTCAAAATATACTATTACATAATCATTGTTACTTATTCAAACAAAGTTTTAAAATTTAAACAATGAAAAAGTGTAACATCGTAACCGAGTGGTTAATATGATTGATAGGATACTAATATCAGTAAGTTCTAACTTCTCATTTGGAAACTAATTTGAAAGGAACTCAAAAGTTAACCGTGTTTGGGCTGGAGCAGTTTCAGGATGGGTGACCGAATTGAAAGTTTGACCAGGGTAAGTACTTTGACCTATGATTAAGACCTATGATTAAGACCTATGATTAAGTGTGTAATTAGAGATTAAGTGTGTGGCTAAGTGGAAAATTTCAAAATAGAATTTAAAAGTTTAAAAAAATTAATAAAAGTTAAATTGTTTTCAAAAAATTAAAAATTATTCGAAAAAACTGCCGACGGCACTATTTTAGACGGCTTTGCCGTCGGCGTAGACCTATGCCGACGGCATTCTAGCCGTCGGCTTAGCTTCTCATTCGTGTAGTGTGCATGTCTAGATTCATACTAAAAAGAATGGACACATGCACTTAAACGTGTCTAGATACATGTGTGTATATGCATGTGAAAAAGACTAAAACATATTATATTGTGGAGTATGTTAAAGGAGGTTAAGATTTTTCTAGCCCCATGTGTAGGACACTAAATCTCCACATGATTTGGACTTACTCCAGCAATCTTAGGTGATCAGATTCAGCATGGTATCTGTAATTAGACCGATCAAATAGTGTGCATCACATGAATATCCAGCCACACGTGCAGGACACTAAATCTCCACATGATTTGAACTTATTACTGCAGCAATCTTAGTTGATCATATTCAGCAAGCCCTGAAATTCAGGTGTTAAGTTCATCGGCAGCCCACCACTGAGGCCCTTGCAAGCTGCTCCTGCTTGTGGAGGAGCGCATCTGTGAGGGTGCAGAGCGCGGGGAATGATGAGGCGTATGCGGCCGCCGCCGCGGCGTGCGCGGTGTCTAGTGTCCACGAGCATGCCGCACATGGACACAGCCTCGTCGCCGACGTAGCGGATCGCGTAGAGGATGCAAGGTACAAGGGGAGGGCGACGGCGTCGCTGTTATGGGGCGATGACCGCGAGGATGTGTAGCGATTGGGCGCGTCCACAGCGAGGATGCGACGTACAAGGTGGACGACCACGTCACGTTGGTCTGACATGGCGACGGGATCGAGTAGGCCGAGTAGAGCTTGGTCTTGTCGATGGGATGGGGACAGGGTCGTCGGCGATGGCAGAACCTTGCCGACTCAAACTCGCTCCGTACGTGAAGAAGAGGAACCATGTCAGCGCGATAGAAAAATTCTGGTTGATTGTGGTTTGGTGGAGCAGGGGCGGAGGAGTCGCGGACGAGCCCATGGCGGCGATGGGAGTTTGACTCAGGTTTAGCTAGGTATCGTGAGTTTGACATGGGATACTGCAAGGTGCAAGAGGGAGGTATTATACTCCGCGGTACGCGGACGGAGCAGCGCTCCGCGTACCCCTCCGTCCCAGCGCAACAATATTGGGCTCCGCCCATTTTCCTGCGGACCATTCGCTCCGGCTTTTTTTTTTCTGGAACAGTCATTCAGAATTCAAATATGAACAAATTTCAAATATGAACATGTTCGAATTAAACAAATTTGTCAATCTGAACATTTTTCGAAAATGAACAAATTTCAAATCTGAACATTTTTCGAAAATGAATAAATTGCAAATCTAAACAATTTTTAAATTTGAACAAATTTTGAAAATGAGCAATTTTAAAATTTGAACAAATTTTAAATCTGAACGAATTTCTGAATCAGAACAAATTTCAAATATGAAAATATTTTTTAAAATGAACAATTTTCAAATATAAATAATTTTAAAAATGAACACATTTCAAATCTGAACAATTTCAACTCTGAACAAAAATAAAAAATGAACAATTTTCAAAAAAATAAAAACGAATATACAAAAGAAAAGAAAATAAAAAGAAAGAAAAAACGAAAAGAAAAGAAAAGAAAAGGGAAAAGAAAAATAGAGAAGAAAAAACAAAAAAACGAAACAGAAAAAAAAAACCGCTGGAGCCTCAATGGGCCGGCCCATTCTGCGCCGGGAGGGTTACGCGGACGCTAATCCGGTCCGCGGTACGCAGAATATAGGAAATGCCGGTGCAAGAGGAGATAAATAAAAACGTTTCAGGTTTCGTTTGGGCTTGGCCCATATGAGCGATTCGTGGAAGAGAGAGTCGAGCGTCTGGCAGACCACGCAGTGTAACGTACATACCACCACGGACCATCACAATTCACAACCGCAGACTCTCATCTTTAATATTAAAGCAGAGTCCGTCGTTGGTGTCACACTTCAACCAATTTACAAGAGAAATGCCACCGCATTGAGATAGATTTGGTGATTGACTATTGTAAATCGTCCCGCCTCTCCGCCTACATGCACAGTGCTCCCGCCGAGCCTTACGGGCCGATCTCTTATCCTTTCACCTCACATGTTTCTTTTTCTAAACTGTTGTTGTTACCTTTCCGTGTTATCCGCATCTACCCACATGATCTATGGAGCTCAATCCAAAAATATCTTCTGAAATCTGAATGCTCCTAACAAGTAACAAACCCAAAATATCTTCCGAAGGCTGCTAACAAACTCCGCCATCGGATGATAGTTCAATAACAGAAGAGAGAAAGAAGGACATTAAAAGGTGAAGTATCCGGTGCAAACCTTCATTCGGTGCAAATCTGAAAACTACGCCCGTGGGCCTTCCGATGGTGAATAAACGGCACATATTGGATGCGGGATTCTATCCAGCCACTTAAACACCGTTTAGCACATAACCCCCCTGTCTTTATTCTCCCTCGAGGTCACTAAGGATGACTCCAACGGGGCGACGCATCGAGTTCGCGCGCATCCGTTCGTGTCCGCGAGGGCCAAAAACACGGCCCAACGGGGCGACGCAAACGGACCGCGGTCCGTTTTTTGGTCCGCCGCGACGCATCCCTGGCCCAAATTTGGGCCACCGATGCGTCGGCCCGGACGCGAAACGGAGCTCTTTTGTGTCCTCCCCTGGTCCGCTTTTGGAGGCAAAATCTACAGTCCAGACCTACCCCATGGCCGCCGCCGCCTCCAGGATCGCCAAGGCCGCCGCCAAGACCGCCGCCGCCGCCGCCGCCGAGAGCCTAGAGCTGGCCGACGACGCCGCCGGGCTTGCTCCCCGGCTGAAGAAAGTGAAGAAGGAGCTCACGGAGGAGCAGAGGGCCAAGGAGACGGCCAAGCGGGGCCAACGGAGGAGGAGGCTGAAGCAGGACAGGCTCGACGCCGCCGCCAGGGCCGCCGCCGAGGAAAAGGGCGACGACGACAACGCCGACCTCGTGACCAAGACCGCGACAGCTGCCCTCCTCCTCATTGGACTTACCCCGTCCGCGGCGTCGGTTGGGGTAGCGACTGCAGCGGCGGTCGGGGTTTCCTCTACCGCGGCCAGCTCCAACGCTTCCACGGCCCGACCTCCAAGGTCGAAACCGCTCGCGACCGCGCCATCTCCTGCGCACGGGTTCGTCCCTGGAACCATGCCGCCGCGGGTTTCTCCTACCTCCGACGAGTCGGGCGAGGTACCTGCCCTCGTTCTCAACCCGCCTGCGACACCGTTGGTCGCACAGTCGCCCGCGCCGCAGACTGCGAAGGCGCGTGCAGCTGCCCCGCCAGTGGTCGCCCCCGCGCGTAACCTGTTCGGCACTGTGCCCACGCCATCGCCAGGTGACCCCAGGTACTACGAGGAGGACGATGACCCCTACTACGGGGAGGACGTCCTCCAGGACATGGTCTGCGACAACACCCAGTACGACGGCGACGACTACAATGCCGGGGATGATGAGACTCTACCGACCGGCCCCGATGTGATCAACATCGATAATGAGCCGGTCTTCAACGAGCTCGATGCCGCCGCAGCGGCCATGAGGAAGAAGGTCAGCCAAAGAGGCGCCTCGTTCACCACCGCTGAAGACATTCTCATTTGCGAGTCGTGGATCGAGGTTGGAACCAACCAAATCGTCGGGGCCGAGCAAAAAGGGTCGGCATTTTGGGGCCGGTTCACCAAGCGCTACAACGAGGGCCGAATCCTTCCGCCCCGGAACATTCTGACGCACCAGACCGAGTGTTCAATCTCTAAGAGGTGGAACCACATTCAAGAGCAAATGAGCAAGTTTTGCGGCGCCATTGAGCACATCGAAAGCCGGCCGCCGCAAAGTGGCTATGGAATCAAGGAGCAAATGTTGCAAGCTTTGGATCTCTTCAAGGCTCAATATGGCAAGGTCTTCACCTTGACCCATTGCTACCGGGAGCTCAAGGACCAGGAGAAGTGTAAGGAGCTATACGCCTCCTCAAGAAGGCGGGACAAGCGGGACATCTTGGTGTTGACAAGGGAGAGGGCACAACGGAGAAGGAGAAGGACGGGAGGCCAAGGGGGAAGAACAACTCCAAGGCCGAGCAGAAGCGCGATGCAACGACCCTTGCGTTGCAAGAGACTTTGAGCGGGTTCCTATCCCAAAAGGATAAGACCTGTGACAAGAGGGAAGAGAGGAGAGAAAAGGAACGCCTCGAGAGAGAGGCGGCTTCGAAGCTCTACTTCGAATTGCAAAAGAAGAGGCTTGACATAGAGGAGGAGAACGCTCGGACCCGGGCGGCGGAGGTCGAGATCAGGGGCAAGGAGGCCGAGGCAAGGACCAAGGAGGCCGACGTGAAGGCCAGGGAGGTGGAGCTCAAGGCCAAAGACCTTGAACTCGCCCTACGCGCCGAGGAGGCCAGGATCATGGACATGGACATCTCCACCTTCACCCTAGGAAGAAGGCCTACTACGAGAAGAAGCAAAGGCAGTACATGGATTAGGTTTGATCTATTCTCGGTCCCTTCTACATATTTGTGTTGAACTATGGCCAACATGGCCGGAAAAACATGGCCGGTGGCCGAAATTTGTAATATTTTGGGCACACCTGGGGACATGGCCGATGGCCGCAACTTGTAATGTTTTGGGGGCGTGGAAACTATGGCCACCATGCCCGATAATGATCAAAATGATCAAAAACCCTGGCCGGGCGGACTCAATGCGTCGGCCCGTTGGGGGCAGTTGCCAGAAAGGGGCGGACGTGGGCCGGACATGGGTCCTTTTGGCGACGCAAACGGACCAAACACGGACCAAACGCGCGTCCGTTTGCGTCGCCCCGTTGGAGTCATCCTAATCCTGTTTCCCCGTTCACTGTCCGCTCCACCACCACCAGGCAATGGCGATCCACCACGGAGGATGTCCCGGCTGCCGTCTGCTGCACTACGCGATGGTGCCCCACCACGCGACGGTGTCTCGGCTTCCGGCGGCGGTACCCCATGCGACGTAGATTTGGTCTTGCCCCCACGGACATCAACTCGGCGGCCGCGCTGCCCGATGCGACGGCGAGCCGGCGCCCTCGGTGCTGCTCGACGCGACGACGACCTGGAAGCCTTAGCGTAGCCCTACAAGACAAAAACCGGGGCCGCGGCGCTGCTGCACCCGATGGCGACCCGGCGACCTCGGCGCCACCCTGACAGCAACCTGTACCCTACTGGATTTGGAACTGGTGTTGTAACTGAAGCAGTAGCATAGAACGTTGCTGATGCACTCCATCTGTAGCAATTGTGCTAGCTTCTTTTGCAACTCTTCTGATTTCTGATGTAATCCATGGATGTATGAAATTGAGTATTGAATGTGAATTTGATTTATTAGATTCGGTGCTTGTGAAATACTTTTTTCCTGATGAGTACGTGGCATGTTTGCTGAGAGCTTGAAGTACAAACAGAACGACCAAAGAAGATAAATACCCAGTCTCACAAAGACATTCTGGAGTACAACACAACTTGGAGTACAACACAGAATGCCAAAAAGAAGATACCCAGAATTGCCAATACATTGGAGTGCAACAGTGAATAGTTTGACAAAACCAAATTACCAGACTAGACTATAGTTCAGAGTAACAACTAGACTGCTCCGAGGATAAAAAGAACAGAGATACAGTAATACAGATCTAAGAACTTTATTATTCATCTTTAAAATTGCAACCATGATCTTCCTGGACTGCACCAAAGCAAGCAATTGGAGCTTTCAGCAATCACACGATTTTGAATAGATTCTGTACCGAACAAAACCTGTCGATTGTCATGAGTACATCAATACTACAGTTTTAATAAATATTATGAACAAGGAATTTTGTGTGTGTGTGTGTTTGTGTATGAAAGGTACCTGTAGGGATTTAGTTTATGTTAGGACAATTACGACTGTCATGAAAGCCGACTTGCTTACACTTCTTGCACGTCCTAGGCACCTTTTTTTTCTGTCCGCCAACATTTTTCTTTCCCTATCCGTCCTTATTATGCTGACCACCTTTGTCTAAATGCCCCTTAATTCTTGCATCTCCCTTTTGTGTGGACATCAGTTGGTGGATGGATTTCAACTTGATTGGGCATACTACAGCCAATGTATGCCTCAAATTCATCTTGTCTACTAGGATTATTGGCAGCAACCCTTTGAGACAAATTTCTTTTCATGTCAAAGAGAGTGTTCCTCAATGCTTCCAATTCCTCAGGAGAGTGGTCAGCCAACCTGATTGTGTCATCAATGGTTTGGTGAATCTCAGAAACCATTTTTCGCTTTGCCAAATCTAAGGAACTACTTTCATTCTCTTCAAGCAAGTTCCAACAACTGTCATATAATGCCCTCCTGTTAACAGTTTTCTTCACCTATCCAAAATGAAATGACTAGGGAGTTCATTCATCTTTGCCCCCTCAAAACCATGATGATATGTCGGCATGGAATTCCACGCGTCTCAAATAACATGCAAGAACAGGCTTTAGTTCCTCTTTTGCTCCTCCTTCTTTGTTCGGAAACATGTTTTGCCACAAAGAAATCGTTTCCAGACCACCACATTATGTACAGTCTTCTTCTGACCAATTCGGACTGAAAACCCAACATTGTGTGCATATGCCTTGTACAACTCCTCGACAGCTTCCATACTCTCGAATGTCATATCTACAACAGGCTTTAGTTCCTCTTCACATTGAGGTGTACACGACGAACCCTGAAATTACAAGATGAATTGGCCTTACAAGTTAGTTATTAATAGAGAAATTTGATGAAAATTATGCTGATAATTATACTCACACAAAATGGAGCACTAGCTGCTCTCTTTTTTGGGGTGCTGAAACTATCCAAATTTATCGGGGGAGGATGTATTTCCGTGTGATGTTGACCTCCATCATTGCAATCGTTGGTTTGAAAATCCAAAGTACAGCTAGGCTGAGGAACCATCTGTAATATGCAACACCATAGAGGTAGATATGAAAATCATGCGAGCACACGCTACATACAACTCTGACTCGGAAACCAAATTGACTCGATCTCACCAGTCTAAGCCTACTCAAACAAGAACTCACCAGCAAGGTACTAGTATCACGTAGTAGTACTACTCTACTCTGGCACACATCATATTCATGACGTAGAACAACTGATCTACGTATTGACTGTAACAACAACTCACCGGCGGGCGACGTATGGTCGGAAAGGAGAGGCAGGGGCATGGGAGTAGATGGAGCGGCAAGAGCGTCCAGGGCTTGCGGCGTTGCATGGTCACTTTCCATCATGTCCGGCGGCGGAGTGCTAGGGCTCACGGCCGGCGGCACGATCGTGACAACGAGACCAACAACTCGACGAAGCGATCAACCTACCCAGCAGTAAAACGTGGGATAGAATCGTGGGTTAAGATAGGGGGTTATGTGCTAAACGGTGTTTAAGTGGCTGGATAGAATCCCACATCCAATATGTGCCGTTTATTCACCATCGGAAGGCCCACGGGCGTAGTTTTCAGATTTGCACCGAACGAAGGTTTTTTTTTTTTTTTGATGACTAGTTGGCATATACGTGCAACACACGTTTTTACAATTAAGGGGGCAATTTACAAGTAGGAAAAGACCATACCAGGATATATGTGGATTACTTCTTTTTTATTTTTCACCGGTTGTAGATTTTATATTGCAAAGATAACCATGCTTATGTAAGCATCATGTAACATACAAATCTCAGACGGAAGCCAACAAGCCAACGGAACTGGTGTGCCGAAGAAGACGTGCTCCTTGAGCGGCTTCTCGGCACAAATCATCATATCCTCAATGTCCCACACGTATCAATCAACACAACCTTCAGTGGAAACACCGCCTCGGGCATCATCACGTGCATGTAGAGGGTAACAGAAAGAGCGCACGGAGTAGGCCGTGGACATGAAAATTGTCGCCATTCTTGTCGTTGCTGTCGCAGAATATGTCGTTGGCTCATGGGATTTAAGTGGCGCTCACCGAAGCTACAACCGCCGACAAGGAAAGAAGAGATTTAGTGACCTTCTTGTAGGCTGGCAGTGCCACTCCGACGATTGCAGCTCGCCGATCGGAGAGATGATCGGACCGACGCAGTGGAAGCCCCACCCGAGGCGATATAGCCAGATGGTTGTGACGCTGCGGCGAAGGGCAAGGCGGCGGACCAGATGAAGTGTAGTCGTTTGGATGCAAATTAGCGGTAGAAAGTTTACAACATATTGAACTTTTACTTAGTTTCTTCACCATGCGACCATGATCCCTAAAAAAACCGCGACCAAGATATGCAAGAAGTGATGCATATGTTGAAAAGAGTCTGTTACTCACAGAACAGGAAGTTGTTTGTTTTGTGGCTGATCCTATATAGAATATTTTTATCTTATTATACATATATAGTAATGTATTAATGTATAGTACCTCCTACTTGGAACTTACAGCAGAAGTTTGTACCTCTGTACAGAAACATGACTATAAGGCTGCATTCAAAAAAGTACATAAAAGCTATGCGGTATTTAGATGTTTGCTGGGAAAAAGATGAGATAGATCAAGGTAGTTTTTTTTCTTTTTCTTGTGGCTGTTTACTTCTGTTAATTCCTCGACGTCTTACTTATAGATACTAGTAGCTTTGTACGTGCACGCACGTCTTTATAAAGACAAATGTTATGATTCAAGTTGAATGACACTTTTTTAGTTTTTTCATACACAATAGAGAATATATGTGGTATAGACGTATAGAGTGAATCAGTATGTCACTTACTGTTAGTTCAGTTAATCTGCTACCAGGAGGTACCCATGGCATCAACAAGGGAAACGCCCCATTGCAGCCACAAACTCATTGCTGGCCATTACGCCTCCATAACCTCGTCATGTTTAGGCTTCAGTATTGTTACGCAGACAAGTAAAAAATTGTGATTCATTTGTTAAACTTTTAAGCTCCTAGTAGATGCGATCACCAGTTATTTTTTTACAAGAAACTTGAGTCATAAGAGTAACTTGAGTTCTTAATGGAAAGCAATGTTTAATACCAAGAGAACATTGCTTTACAAGAAATATCAAGAGACCCTTATGCGCAGGTCAAAATGTGGTCATGTAACACGCCAGAACACAAGCTTTAGCACCAAGAGTTGCAAAATCATGAGCTACCGCATTCCTTGATTTAACAAAAAAAAATCTGACCATATTGGGTTATACTGTATCATATTAAGTTCTGAAGAGCAGCTCTATACATAAGCTTGTCCACAATCAAGGAAACCAGTTCCATAATGATCACTTCAATGCCAAATTCCAAGACAACATTGTGCACGGACATGATTCGAAAGTATATTGGCCATCGAGAAGCATGGTCAACGCCGTCGTCGCCGCCTGCACGAAGAGACAATGATCGAGCCATCCTGCAAAATAATGTATGACTGGAACAGCCGTAGAAACAACCAGGGTCAATATGCCTAGCCATTTCAGTTGCATAATCCTTGCAAAAATATCGTAAGTATAGGGTTTCTCACTGCAAAAATATCGCGATCAGAACGAAAATACATGGTTTCTCACTGCAAAAATATCGTGGTTCCTGGTAAGGCGCGTCACAGAAATGGAAGAAAACAGTATCACTGACTTCTTTTCACCTCTACAAGGTCTTAATCTTACCTGTCATGTAGTCCAAGGGAGAAGTTGCTTCCACACCGCTCGCTGGTCGTGTGCCTGCTAATTCCTGATGTGCATCCACTACAAATTCTTCGTCAGATGAAGAACAAGGAGTGGGGATGCGACGGAAGAAGCCAGAGTTTCACAAAATACCAAGTTTGCAGTTCACATGTATCGGTCATCATCAGCCTGTGAGACAGAATACACCGCATAACTGAGCCTCTGATCTAAAGCAGGCAAAAAAATCACATGGGTGAATCAATGACACGGGGCGGCCATTAAAGCTAACGTAGTTTGTGCTCGTGAAAAATAGACATATCTATGTAGAAGCAGAGAAACAGGTGATATATATACACTAACATGACTTGTAGGAGATCAATTAATAAGCAAGTTCCACTAACATGACTTGTATGGGATCGGTTCTGCTTATGTTCTTATTTGCAGGAAGTGCCAACAATTAGATGGAAGTTATAATATCACATGTCTATTTGGATCTGTCATAATTATTTTACACGGTGTTAAATTTTTGTGTACACAAGATTGCAACTTTTTCCTGACACTCCCCATTTGAATCAGCACCGGTTGCTACTCCTTGAGTCCTATGCGATTTGTTGAACAGCAGTAGCCGGCCCCGCCTGGTAATTGTTCTTGCATGCCCCGTGAAAAACCTAGCACAGCAATTAGAAAATCATTGTAAGGGCAAAGATTACTCCAATATAAGGGGTGGGGTGTCCTTACAGTGACAACGGGTCGTGGAGGCTGAAGTGTGCGAAGATGCCGAGGCTGCGCTGGGAATCACCGAACCATATTGGGTTGACGCCGAAGAAGAACAACGGCTTTGTGCAGACCTACAGGTTAAAATCGCTTTCTCTAAGAGGCCACAGCCTTAATATGGAACAAAAATTTCGACAGACAATCATTTAAAAAATCAGAGGCACCTACATTGTAAACTTTTATTCACCGCCAGGTCTGAAATCTGCTGTGTTCACCAATCATGACGTATGGTATGTATCGTTGGTTTGATGCAATTCAATACTCCAGTTCAGATATACTAAAGTTTCTCATTCTGGATCAAATTGTATTTCTAGTTTGAACCTTTATAGGTTTGTTTGCAGCAATAAATAGTATTCTCAATCTGATGCCAAACATGAAAAGCTATACAATAAAGCATAGAGTAACTTATATATGAGCCTGGTTGAAGATTCATACTGAATAGACCCATGAAAATGGATTTACCCTGTCGTCAAGATCACTTATATGAGCCTGGTTGAAATTTTCCCATCCACTTAGCAGTCAAATAATAGCAACAGATTTGCACAACTTTACGATAAAAAATAAAGAGAAACAACCTGTGAAGCAAAGATTCAATGAACGCTTGGGGCCTTTCTCTGTCTAATTGCTTCTTTTTATGTAAACCTACAACTCAAAACAGGAGATTGGTCAAGTAAACATTTTTTGAAATAGTTTGTTTACTCACTTGACTCGACAGTGTGTTGCATGTGCAGGATAGGTAGCTATGGATGTCATATAGGGACATTTTTTTAACTCATTCCAAGGATTTGTTAGTTAGCTTTGTCCAGAAACTTCACTACGGGTGTTGTAGAAACAGGAATGTTCACAAGAAAGAATGCTCGCAAGTAATAAGAAGAAATGACATTGAAATTGTTCCACATTGATGATGGCATTAACTTTTCCTATGATCTGTAACTGAAAGAGTACGTACACATATATCTGTGCTCCATCAGTTTATAAAACCTAGACGAAAAAATGTTCAATTAGTTTTAGGCCAGGAAGACATTTGATCCTGAATCCACATTAAGTTAGTTATTGAGTTTCTATCAATTATGCAATATTGGTCATATACTTGATGCCAAAATCGGATTATGAAAGCCAAATAGTTCAGAACAAAATTGATCAAATGACCTTCAGCCTGAACATTTTATTTGTTTTTTGAATAACCGCAGGTTCAGCCTGAACATTAATTTCCACTCACTGCTGATCTAGGTCGTCATGTTTATTTGCATAGTTGGCATGTACGTGCAACCCACGTCTCACACGATGAAAGGGGCAATTTAGTGGCACCACCTCGGCCATCATTGTCGGTATGTAGAGGGGATGAGGAAATGCCCACGGAAAAGGCAGCAGACACGAAGTTCGTCGCCATCCTTTTGTCATTGTTGTCGCGGAATATGTCCTCACCCTCGTGCGATTCATGTGGCGCTCGCCGAGGCTATACTTACATGTAAGGAAGTTATCTAGGACATTCATATTCTCTTTACTTTTAATAATGTTTTATAACACATATTATTTAATAATATTCTATTCATGTCATGCTAAACTGTAACTTACTATATGACCATGTCAAGTTCAGGTCAAATGATCATGTAAAATTCAGATGAATATATAACTATTATACAATATAAAATTCAGATAATTCAAACAATTATTTAGGAATTGTTCAGGTCAAATGATCATTGCAACATTCCTCTGTTGCCTTCTACGCCACACATACAGTGTAACAAACAGAAAATTCTAACCTGATTTAGATACGTAGATGATTCATACTACAAGTACACGGACGACTATTTTTTTCCAAATCGACTAATCCAACTTCACAGCACAGAGAAAAATTCCTTTCCTTCACTGTGTTCTTCCAGCCGATCAATCAATCATGTTTCAAGCACTACACAAGTAGTATCCAGTTTCTTTTAAAGAGGAAACGTCAGTACCTACGCGTCAAAACTTGGCATGGTTGCGGCGACATGGAGATAAGCGACAGACGGTAAGCAGAATCATTTGCATACCTCTAGTTTCGACCTGACACCTGCAGCATCACCGCATGGATGAGAATAAACCGGTTATGCTGCACCATATTACTGCGCGAGCTTGTTGCCAGAGAACCGTGGAGGCGGACAGGCAATGCCGACAGGCCAGAGACAAATGCTGTTGGCGCTGGACTCGGCAGTCAGCTATACTTTTGCCAAGTCGACTTGCTGATACGATCCGCTAGAGACGATCGGCGAGCGTACTCGTGAAGGACAGGGGCGCCAGCAAACCAGTTCCCATGTGCGCGAGGTCCGCGATGCGGCGGACTGAGCACTCGCCAACCTTATGCAGCAACAGTTTCATAGAAGCAAAGGCTCCCGGCCGACGGCCGTGGCCGAGGAGCTCCGACGCGACGCGCCCACGC
The DNA here is from genome assembly GCA_947311845.1 of Poa pratensis. Taxonomy (NCBI): domain Eukaryota; kingdom Viridiplantae; phylum Streptophyta; class Magnoliopsida; order Poales; family Poaceae; genus Poa; species Poa pratensis. Next base: position 90,439,986 of record CAMZMU010000085.1, read on the forward strand.
CCGCGAGGTAGAGGTGACGATTTTGCTTTGGGCCGATCGTGGCCAATCGGAATTTCCGATCAAGACATTTGATTCCGATCAGAATTGGTATTTTCCATCGGGACTCTTTTTCTTCCTTTCACGGTGATATTTGAGATCGCGTTTCCTTTTTTAACGATCGGAACGTTTATTATTTTCCTATTCTCATGTAGCTATATGAATCATGTACGAATCGTATTGAACGTATCTGGATCGTTGATCGAAAATTGAACGGACAAGATTTAAAGTGTTTGCTACTCGACATCGGGACAATCTGGATGGTTGATTAAAAATTAAACGGACAAGATTTAAAGTATCCCAACATGTTTGCTCTTTTAATAGTAGTATAGATTGGTACTTGCTAATCCTAACAACCTACTGATGTGCAGAGTATAGCTCAGCACTACAGAAAACAAAGGCTAGATGATGTGTTACCTCATCTGGTTCTGCAGCTCTTTGTCCTTGCAAAATCACTGTCCGGGGACGCTTTTCAAACAACACCTCGCTGAAACAATTCAGCCAAGTCCTCATTGTGCGGATATTGGAGCCCAAAGAAAAATTATTGCTTTTTCCATTGAACACCAACGAAAGAACTCACCGGTGGTCGACGCTTCCGGAATCGGAAGCGGCGTTGTCCGCAGCCTGGATGGATTTGGCTGGACCTTTCTTGATGTGTGTTGGCTAGTCGAGCTCTGCCTTTGCCGGTAGCTTCTACCTAGTGATGGAGATGGCTCTTACTCGTCCATGGTGGTGCTTGGATGGGATGGGTGCTGCGAGGGCCTTCGGCGGCAGCCCCTGCATGGGGCGGTCCCAGCAGCGTCAAGGGCAGCGAGGCGAGTGGAGGCGGCATCCAGGCCAGCGGCCGGGCTCGTTCCAGATATCGGGGGAGGGGGTCAGTGGTGCACGAATCCGTTCCTGCCGCCGGATAAGGGAGGTTGCACCGGTCGCCGGAGATCCATGGTGGCGGCAGGATGCAGACGTCTATGCCGAGCTCTTTTTCTTCCATTGTAGATTCGTTCGTTCGATCTTGAGCGGTGTCAATTCTTGTAATTATTAGGAAAATGAAAAGGTGTGTTGAGTTGTCAAACATTGGGATGATCTGGGTCGTTGATCATTGGACGGATCAGATTTAATGTATCCCAACATGTTTGTTCTTTTAATAGTAGTATAGATACAACAGCAAGAGCTGCGATCTTTTATATTAAGAGAGAGCAACCGAAAAGTCTTAGAGTTACAAACGCACTTTGTGCGAGAGGTATAGCAGTAAAAGAAAAGCTATACAGTAAGCATATACAGAGTAATTACATCGCGCCGGTCCAGATTACTCCTTTTAGGCCAGCCCCGAACGAAGGTTTGCACTGGATACTTCGCCACATTAAAAAGGCGACACTTAATTTACTCTGTTTGATCACCTTCAACATGACCCCATCTGCCTGCAAGAAGGGGACGCCACTGGCGACCTCCCGTCCTCCTCCTCCGGCGAGTCACGGCCCCGACGCCTTCTAGCCGATCCTCCGGCGTGCCTCTCGCCACCGCAGCTAACAGCCGTCACCTACTCTGTTGTCTCCCTGTCAAGTCCGAGGTGGACATGGACCTCGTCATCTCCAAGCATCACCATGTGCTCAATCTTGGCGTCAGCAAGTACGACAAGACCTCGCGCGCATCTCAGTCCCCGCGATTCGTCGCCGATTGGAAAGTCATCGTCAGGAGCTTCCTCCGCGGCGTTGTGAAGCGATTTTGCTAGGCAGGCAGCTGAACTACATCCAAGATTCAGTCCACAGCGGCTGCTTGCTTTTGCGCCCATGCGGTGCTGCCGATTGAGAGACTGTTGCATGTCCAAGCTGGGCTTTGTTCCTGAATCTGCTTCTCTGAAGAAGGGTCTGCCTGAATAATAAACTTTCAGTTTTGGCAAGCTGACTTACTCAATGGGCACAGCAATCTCTGCACCTTACCAGCCCATGCTGGTAGTGAGCACCATTCTGTACACATGCCGTTCTCAAGAACTATCATGGTGTTGCAGGTAATTTTGTACACGAGTACCCTCAATGTATGCTGGTAATGGTAAGCGCAAAGATCTACCTTCGCTGCACCAGTTCAGTTTTCACAGGACTTGAGCCAAGAGAGGATTCAACTTACCTGGGCACTATACAGCGATTTTGATGTTTACTTCTTGCATGATCCCTTAAGTGCTGTAGATGTGCACACCAGCCCAGATATTTTCAAGGTATGGTACACAAGAGAATCTGCAGCATTTTAGCTTTTGTGATTTTCAAAGGCTTAACATAACCAAATAGGAAAACACACAGTTTTCAGTATGAATTATATAATGCTAGAATTATCTCTAAGCAATAAAATATTTCCAAGAATCATTTAATTTCATTAGTAGCGCAAATGAACTACTTGATGAAACTGAATCAATTTGTATTTGTAGGAGTGCTTACTGAGACAAATGTCCTCTAAGATAGTCATGTACTCATGTCTGTAACTCATCAGTGAGTGTTTGCGAGATTCTAATTTTGTTCCGGTAAAATGTGAACCCAGCTTCCATATGCATCTTTGCCTTCGTCAAAGAATAATTTAGAATGTGTGAACCAACTTGATCAGATTGTCATATATTTGTTGGATATTTCTTCACATGGATATGAAACCCACGAGAGTAGTACTAGGGTGGGTGACCTCCTAGAAAGTCCTCATGAAAGGTTTCATATCTAAGGGTTGTGATAGGCTTGGCGAGCCAACGTAAAAACTAGCCAGTCCCATGGATATGAAACCCATTTGGGCGAGAGTAGTACCAGGATGGGTGACCTCCTGAGAAGTCCTCGTGACAGGGTTTCATATCTAGCCTACCCCAACTTGTTTGGGACAAAAGGCTTTGTTAAGGTAAGGATTTCTTCATTCCTTACTGACCCGGGACGTGCAACAACAAGTGAAAGGACATTTATTAATCCCTTGTGTTTTGTGTGTTAGGCAACAACACTAGTGATGATTTAACATGTGAATCAAGTGATGCAGGTTTTAAGTGTGTAAAACATCTTTGCATCAAATCCAAAAAGGGAGTTGAAAAGAGCCAGTTTTGTTGCTGAAGAAAATCGGATTATCCGATGTTGGAAGATTCGGATTATCCGATTTGCAAAGTCTGCTGAAATTCTGCTAAGGACTAGAAGAAACTTCACACTGAAGATATTCGGATTATCCGAGTTGGAAGTATCGGATTATCCGATGTCAGGATTTGCTCGAAACTGCTAAGGACTAGAAGAAACTTCACACTGAAGATTTCGGATTATCCGAGTTGGGAAGTATCGGATTATCCGATGTCAGGATTTGCTCGAAACTGCTAAGGACTAGAAGAAACTTCACACTGAGGATCTTCGGATTATCCGATGATAGTCTGATCGGATTATCCGATTCCATCGGATAATCCGATGTTGACTTGATCGGATTATCCGATTTACCTGTCTGCAACGGCTAGATCTGGGGCAGTATATAAAGGCCTTCTCCTACCTTGGAGAGGGTACCACGACCAGAACTAAATCCCACCATTGTTGAAAGCTTCAACTCCCTAGATCTCTCTCCCTACCCACTCAAACACCTTGTCCTTCTAGGACTTGGGAGAGATGGCCTAGATCTACACTTCCACCCAAGCGATTTGATTTTCCCCTCCGTTCTTGAGAGGGCTTGAAGCTTGTAAGTTCGTTGATACTTTGGATTGTCGTTGGTCGTTCTTGTGGCTTTGGGAGCCGCGGGGACTAGCCGGGAGCCTCCAATTAAGTTGTGGAGTCGTGCCCCGGCCTTGTGATTCTTGTGGCTTTGGGAGCCGCGGGAATTTGGTGAGAGCCTCCAATTCGGTTGTGGAGTGTGCCTCATCCTTGTAAAGGTTTGTTGCCGACCTCGAGGGCATCATATAGTGGCTCGTGGAACTCCTCATCGGAGGATAACACGAGGGAGATACGGTGTGCCATATCAAGGCTATTCGGAGTTCACTTTGTGACTCCGCACCGCTCCAACGGAGACGTAGCTTCCATTGGGAAGTGAACTTCGGTAGAACATCTCCGCGTCACCGTGTGGTTATCTCTTAACCTTCCTTTACTTGTATTGCTAGCTTATCTTGTGTAGAATATCTTGCTAGCTTGTTTATTGCTCATCATATAGGATTGTTCACCTAGTTGCATATCTAGAGAACTTATATTTGAGCAATTCCCAAATTTGTATCAAAAGAAAAAGAAAATTTGTAGTTGCCTATTCACCCCCCCCCTCTAGTCAACCTACTCGATCCTTTCAATTGGTATCAGAGCAAGGTCTCTTTATTAAGGGCTTAACAGCCTAAAGAGGAGGATGACTAGCGACGAGGAGTTAAAACTTGCTAAGGAACAACAAGAGAAAAATGATAGAACAACTTGAGAAAGAACTAAGTGAAGCGGGGATAACCCCTCCCGATGATAATGCCCCGGTCACCATGAAAGCCATGATTGAACTCTTTGGGTTCATGAAAGGCAAAATGGTGGACGAGGTGTTTACTCGGGTCATTAATAATCAAAATGCCTCCTCATCAACCGGTGTTTCTAACGTTGAGGCCTTGGTTGTTAAGGATAACAAAGATCAACCTAAAACTGGTGAGAAGCCTCCTCATAACTTTGCTCCACCTACTTCATATCTCACTCAACCTCATATAACCAACCTAAGTAGGCCACCTCCTAAGCTTGATAATACTCGTTATTTCACTTGGAAGAAATCTATGGAGTCTTATTTTCGCAGCTCATCGGTGCATCTTTGGAGGGTGGTTCTAAATGGTTATACTCCGGTTGATCCCTCCAACTTGACAAGGCAAGAAGAGATTGATGAACAACTTGATGCCAATGCCAAGTACATCCTTGAGAGTGCCATGACCGCCCATGATGAAGATCAAGTGCGGAATCTCAAAACCACCAAGGAGGCTTGGGATTTTCTCGCATCGGTATATGAAGGAAATGAGGGCCTTCAACGCTCCAACGACGCCATCCTTCAACATCAAGTGGACAACTTCATCATGCTAGAAGAAGAGACACCATCGGATCTCTTCCGAAGACTCACCAAGCTTGTGTGGCATGTAGGGAAAATGGAAAGAAAGATATGGATGATGAATGGGTCAAAGCCAAGTTCCTCAAGACCATTGTTCCATACAATGAAAATATGGTGATGAATCTCCATACAGAGCGGACTACAAAACAATGTCTCCCAATGACATATTGGCACAATTCGTCACTTATGATACCTTGAAGGCCACTTCCAAGTCTTCCATCAACCAAATTCGTGGCACAAAGAACCTTGCCTTGAAGGCTCATGTGGAAGAACATCCAAGATATGAAGAAAGCACAAGTGGTCATCATGAAGAAGATTTTGTGGGTGAACTCAATGAGGTGCTTGCTCTTGCCGCCACCAAGTATTGGAACAAAAAGAATATCAAGAGCAACTTCTCCCCTAGAAGCAACTTCTCCCCACAAATGAAAAGAATGTGCTTTAATTGTGGAAAGGAGAATCACCTTGTGAAGGATTGCCCCTATGAGAGAAGAGAAGATTTTGGAGGCCAACTCATCTTAAAGAAGAAGAAGTTCTTCACCAAGCCCATCAAGTACCTCATCAAGAGAGAACCTCAAAAGGCTCTTGTCACCGCAACACATGAAGAAGAGTATGAGTCCGGTGGCGAAGAGGAGGATGATGATACAAGTGAGGAAGTGGGGATGGCGGCTCTTGCAATGGGCAACCTTCCTCCTTCATTGGCACCCCTTTTCCGCTCCAAATGACAACAAGATCCCAAGCCTATGTGCCTCATGGCCAAGGAAACCAAGGTGAATTCCCCACCTAAAATTACTATCTCCTCTAAACCATCTCTCTTGGATTGTGTTGAGGATGTAGGGAAAAATGAGGAGAAAGAGGATACAATTACCCTCTTTATAAACAAGCTCCAAGGTCCAACCAAGAAAATGGTTGAGGCTCTCATGTACCAATATGGAGAAGCCAAACACCTCCTTGAGGAGAAGGAGAATAGGATTTATGAGCTTGAGGGGCATGCACGTGATCATGCCGATAAAATTGGTGAGCTAGAAGAGCAACTTGTTGAGGAACAAGTGTTCCGGGAGCAACTTGAGGAGACCAAGCCAAGGATTTATCCAAGGCAAAAGAAACCCGTGAAACCTCTATTCAAGTTGCTAGTGATCTAAAAATTAAAAATGATGAGCTTGTAGAGAGTCATAACAAACTCCTTGAGAATTTTGAGCAACTTAGGGAAACCCACAAGGTGACCTCAAGTGAGCTCACCAAGCTCAAGGGGTCATATGCTAAATTACAAGCTCAATTTATATATGCTAGCTTCACCACTCCTCATAATGATAAAGATGCCAATGCTTGTGCTACTAACCCTTTATGTCTTAAAGCATCTCTCATGGAGGAGAACACTAGGTTGAAGGCCCAACTTGAAAAGGGTCTAGCCACTTGTATCCAAGGGGAAAAGAACCTCAATGATCTTTTGACCAATCAAAAGGGAGTGGTTAGCAAGGAAGGGCTTGGGTTTGCTCCCAAGTCCAAGAAGGCAAACAAGAAGAAGATGCCTACCTCCCCTTCAAAAGATATTATTTTTGTGAAGGAGGGGGAGTTGGGCAAGAAGAATGTTGAACCCATTGTGGGTGGTAAAGCCACAAGGGGCAATGCCACTCACAATGACTTTGCCGGAAAATATAACCCCTCATATGTGCTTATGAAATCTAGAAATGGTTATGTTTTTGCTAAATATGTTGGTACCTCATATGGAGATGATTATCACTATGCTATTTGGGTTCCAAAGACCCTTGTGACTAACAAAAGAGGACCCATTCCAAAATGGGTACCTAAATCAAAGACTTGATTTATTGTAGGGCTTTTCTTCCGGTGGATCTTCATGGCTCATTGATAGTGGGTGTTCATCTCACATGACCGGAAGCAAAGAAGTAGTAAAGGGCTTATTGAAACAATTACTCTCATTCTCTCATGTCACCATTGGGAACAATACAAGACTTAAGGTATTGGGATATGGCAAGGTGGTGATCACACCGGAGTTATCAATTGAGAAGGTCCTCCTTGTTGAATCCCTTTCATATAATCTACTTTCCGTTGGTCAATTATGCGATGCCGGTTACACCGTTATCTTTAATAAATACCACGTGACCATCCTTTTCACAAAATCTCTTAAAGTAGCCTTTGTTGGATTTCGTGAGAACGGTTTGTATGTGGTCGATTTCTCGAAAGAGACCACTCAAATTGCCACGTGTCTAATGGCTAAATCCGACAAGGGTTGGCTTTGGCATCGCCGGCTAGGCCATGTCGGTATGAGAAATTTACAAACTCTTGTAAAGGGTGGACACGTGGTAGGACTAACCGATGTTAATTTTTCCAAAGATCGTCCTTGTAGTGCTTGCATAGCCGGAAAGATGCATGAAAAGAATCACCCCAAGAAGACCATTATCTCCACTAAGAGGCCTTTGGAGCTCCTTCATATGGATCTCTTTGGGCCTCCCACATATGATAGTCTTGGTGGCAAGAAATATTGTTTGGTGATTGTGGATGATTATTCAAGATATTGTTGGACTTTCTACATCAAGAAGAAGAGTGAAACTCAAAAGATATTCATTGACTTTGCAACCCTAGTTCAACGCCAATATGACTCCAAGATTTTGGCAATTAGAAGTGACAATGGTACGGAGTTCAAGAATTACACTATGGATGATTTCCTAAGTGGGGAGGGCATTCAACACCAATATTCCGCTGCATATACTCCCCAACAAAATGGTGTCGCCGAAAGGAAGAACCGCACTCTTATTGATATGGCAAGAACTATGATGGCCGAATTTCATTCCCCATACAACTTTTGGGCCGAAGCCATCAACACCGCTTGTCACTACTCAAACCGGCTCTTCTTCCGTCCTCTCATGGAAAAGACACCATATGAACTCCTCACCGGTAAAAAGCCAAATGTATCTTACTTTCGAGTCTTTGGTTGCAAATGCCATGTTTACATTAAAGGTTGCAAAATTGCTAAATTTGAATCTAGATCTTTTGATGGTATACTTGTTGGATATGCCGCAAAGTCTCATGCTTATAGGGTCTACAACATATCCACCGGGTGTGTTGAAGAATCTATGAACGTGGAGTTTGTCGAGGATAATGGCTCCCAAGCGGAGCATATTGATCATGATGATGTAGGTGATGATGCTCCATCTCAAGCCATAAGAACTATGGGGATTGGAGAACTAATTCCTATTGAAGGACCTATTGATGATACTCAAGAAGAAGGAACAAGTTCTACTCAAGTTGAGCCATCCACCTCAATAGTTGATCAAGAAACTATCCAAGAACAAGAACATGATATTCATTCAATGATCAAGAAGATGGTCAAGACCCACCCAACTCTAGTGGTGAACAAGAACATAATGAACCCACAACCCAAGAACTCCACTTCGGGTTGACCATGAGCAAGATGAAGGCAATGATGAAGATATTTGTGTTGGTGAAACAATTGGTCAAGCCATGGAACGCCGGGTCATCCGGCGTGCATCAAAATTGGATCATCTTTCCCACTTCAAAGAAAATATCCTTGGGAGTATTCGTAGGGGTGTGTCCACACGCAAACAATTATCTAACTTTTGTGGTCATGTCTCTTGTTTGTCTAGCTTAGAACCTCTCAAGGTATATGATGCTCTTGAAGATATGGATTGGGTTGCGGCTATGCATGAAGAGTTGAACAACTTCGAGCGCAACAAAGTATGGTCATTAGTTGAAAAACCCAAAGACACATGCCATAATGTCATTGGAACCAAGTGGATATTTAAGAACAAGCAAGACTCACATGGTCAAGTCATCCGCAACAAAGCAAGATTGGTTGCACAAGGCTACACCCAAATCGAAGGAGTCGACTACGGTGAAACCTATGCCCCCGTTGCTAGACTTGAATCCATTCGCTTACTAATTGCTTATGCATCTACTCATAATATTGTCTTATATCAAATGGATGTTAAAAGTGCTTTCTTAAATGGTCCACTAAATGAGTTGGTGTATGTTAAACAACCTCCGGGTTTCGAAGACCCTAAATTTCCTAACCACGTCTACTTACTACATAAGGCTCTTTATGGGCTCAAGCAAGCTCCACGTGCTTGGTATGATCATCTCAAGGAGTTCTTAGTAGACCGTGGCTTTGAAATTGGGGTAATAGATCCCACTCTTTTTACAAAAAGGGTAAATGGAGATTTTTTCGTATGCCAAATATATGTTGATGATATTATCTTTGGTTCCACTAACCGTGAATTTAGTGATCAATTTGGCAAGCTAATGACCAAGGAATTTGAGATGTCCATGATGGGAAAGTTGAATTATTTTCTTGGCTTTGAAATCCACCAATTTCGAGAAGGAACATTCTTATGTCAAGCCAAGTATATTAAGGACATGCTCAAGAAATTTGACATGAACAATGCCAAGCCATATAAGTTTCCCATGGACTCCAAGGCGGATCTTCACTTAGATCCGGATGGTAAGGAAGTTGATCAAAAGCTTTATCGTTCTATGATTGGATCTTTGCTTTACCTTTGTGCATCTAGACCGGATATTATGTTTAGTGTGGGTATGTGTGCAAGATTCCAATCAAGTCCTAGGGAAAGTCATGAAACCGCGGTTAAAAGGATTCTAAGATACTTGATGGATACTCCTAACTTTGGTCTTTGGTATCCCCAAGGCACAAGCTTTGATCTTGTAGGTTATTCGGATGCGGATTGGGCGGGTTGCAAAATGGATAGAAAATCAACTTCGGGTACTTGCCAATTCCTTGGTAGGTCCCTTGTGAGTTGGTCTTCTAAGAAGCAAAATTGTGTGGCCTCGTCCTCCACCGAAGCCGAATACATTGCCGCCGGAAGTTGTTGTGCACAACTATTATGGATGAGGCAAACTTTAAAGGATTATGGTGTCATTTGTGACAAAGTGCCTCTTTTATGTGATAATGAAAGTGCCATCAAAATTGCTCACAATCCGGTTCTTCATGGGAAGACCAAGCATATTGAGATCCGGTATCATTTTATTCGAGATCATGTTGAGAAGGGTGATATTGCAATCAAGTATGTCAACACCAAGCTTCAACTCGCCGATATGTTCACAAAGCCTCTTGGTGAAGCAAGATTCAAGGAGTTGAGAGGAGAACTTAATGTGGTGGACATAAGCAATTGGATTTAGTGGACTTCTTGCATACCTACCCATATTAGACGATATTCATTTGGTTTGGATGTAGGCATGGACATAGGGGGAGTGCGGTCCTAATCCATTGGACTATCCCTCCCCCCATTATGCCGATAGTAAGAACTCATTTTGTCTCTATATTTTCATTTCATGAATTGTGAGCTTAAATGACGAGTAGTGGCCGTGAACCCGAGATACATCTTCGCGGTGTCACACCACAAACTCATACATGGTGGCCTTGGCCACCGCCCTCTTCTTTATGAAGAGTTGGTTCTTTTCGGTCTTAATTGAAAATCATTTGGAATTTTGGTCCTATTGTTGGTTTTATGGGAAACCCACTCATCTTGGCATTTCCTTGTTCGATTTTTGCAAGTTTGAGTGTGGAGTACCAATGTCAGTTTGGCAATCTTATCCCAAGCCTATCTTTCCTAAAAACACTCCATCTTATGCACACAAGTCTTATTTTGAAACTGAGGAGAAAGGGTTTAGCAGGCCAGAATTTCTAACGAAATCCTGACAATCGGATTATCCGATCAGACTTGCTCGGATTATCCGACTATCGGATTATCCGATCAAGTCAAATCGGATTATCCGATTTGGCGGTTCGTCGCCAAATAGAGCAGGGGTCGGGGTGAAGGGCTCAGTCGAGCGTTTCTTCCACCCCCGACCCTCTCTCTCCACCAGCGCCGCCGCCTGCTCTCCCGCGCCTCCCCGGCATCTCCGGCCGCCCCAACTCCGGCATTTGGCCGGATCTGGTGCTCCTCCTCCCCGGGAACCCATTCACCAAGCTTTTTCCTCAATGGACGAGGGTAACTTCTTCTCTCTCATCTCCTAGGTGTTCCTCACCTAGATCTTTGTAAGAAGTTGTTTTGGCTGGTGGTAGTGGTTCCCCTTGGTACTTAGAACACTAGGCTAGCCCCCCTTATTGTCGATCTACTGCTAGACCTAGGACTTGAATCAATTTGTTGCTGCCAGATTCAGATCGGATATTCCGATTCAGTCTGAACCGGATATTCCGACCAGTCGGATTATTCAATCGGATTATCCGAAATTGCTCAGTGCTATTTTTCAGCCACATTTTGATTTGTCCAGGACTTAGTAGACTCAACTTAGGGATGCTCTCCTAGTGTACATTGTACCATTCCTTGCTCTGTGACTTGTGTGTACTCATCTATGCTATCCATCTATTTTCTATCTCACAGGTGGTTCCGGTAGTCGTGATTCGGGTAGTCCTCCGAGAAACATGCTAGAAAAGACAAGCAACCATGAAGAAGAAGCAAGTTGCCCATAAACCAAGAAGGGCAAGGAAACTCGCCCCAACTACTTGACCATGAACCCAGTTGACTATGCCCAAGTCCGTCAGTCCAACTGGTATAGAGTGTGCCAAGAGATGAAGATATTGAAGATCCCAACTTCTGGTGCATGGAGCAGATATATATATACAATGACATCTATAAGCATTATCCACCCTATTCGCCCGATGCAGCCCTACAGAATGCGAGATATCAAGGCCAAGGCCAGTTATGCTCAAGCTGCAGATGTGATTGAACAGATGGGCATGGTTTCACTCATTGAAAAGCAATGTCCCTACAATGTGTCAATGATTCTGCAGTTTTTCTCCACCTTGGTGATCGAGACTGACCACAAAAAGACCATGAAATGGATGACGGGTCGCACTCAGTGTACATCCTCCTTTGCTCGGTTGTCTACTCTTCTTGGCTATTCACCCTACCGCAGCAACCTTCCTCCTAGTGGTTACCGTATGCACACTGTTGAGAAGTTCAACAAAAACATAATGAAGGACATGTATGGGGCTGGTGCAATTATTGGCCAAAAACAGGGCCTCCTGCCCCTCTATGACCAGCTTGCGATCATCTTCCGCTCAACTATTGCTCCCAGTGGAGGTAACAATGACAATATAGTTGCTCCTCTTGCAAATCTGCTTTGCCTTGCTAAAAAATTGTTGAGAATGAAGACCCTGAAGAGGATTTTACAGTGGATGTGATGCATTTTATCTTTCGTGAGTTGTATGACTCTATGGTCAGTGGGCTCACTATTCCTTATGCTCCTTACATCATGATGCTCATCAAGGACACTCTGAAGAACCACAACTTCAGCCGGTATGATATGGAGCCCCATCCGTACAAGAGGGTTTATCAGAAGAGGAAAGAGGTCATTCCATCTTCTGCTGCTGCAGCTCCTGCCCGTGGTTCCTTCATGGGTGATGCTCGTCGTGGTGCCACTCGTCCGTCTCCGGTTCCTTCCTTTGATCCGCCCAAGAAACTCAACTGGTTCCAGCGGAACATCCTGTGCATGAATGCTGACATCCGGAGGGGACAATATGACACTTATCTTAGGCAGGAGAACATTCTCAAGCACCTTCCTCGCCTCGTAGATGATCCTCCAGAGTCTGCTCCTCTCTCTTTTGCTCAGTGGAACGAGGGCTCTCAGTTTCCAGGACTCAGCTTGAGTCTCATCTGCTAGAGACAGCGTCTGCTGGCCCTTCCCGGCCATCCTACACTCGTGCCCGTACTTATGAGTCTTCAGAAGAGGATGGTGATGACAATGATGATGATGATGATGCCTCTGCGACGGAGTGATCTACTTGGGTCGTAGCATCGCTGTCGGAGACTAGTCCCAGGAACTAGGGGTGTCTCTCAAGTGCCAGGAAACGAGTAAGGGGCTGAACACAACGTCAAACAAGTCCTCAACAACCTCGGCGACGGTGCTCGTCGAGCTCGGTGTTGAACATCACGGCAGAGAGGTAACGCGAGCCGCTACCCAGGTTCAGGCCCACCGCGAGGTGTAAAAGCCCTACGTCCTGCTAAGATATTGCACTGCTTGGAGAGGTTCACAGTACAAGTGTGCTTGCCGAGGGCACTGCTGTGGCTATGGTGGACTATGGTGGAACGAGCTCTGTCTTCTTCTCAGACTAGCTCCTTGGTTGTGGAAAGAGTTGTCGAATGCGGGATCCCCCTCCTAGGTCGTACACTGGCTCCTTATACACTGGGCTTGGTCCTCTTCCCCGAAAACTTCCGGCGGGAAGGGATACCACAACGCCGCCGAATTGGAGCACAGCGCACAGCGCGGGGGCGTCCATGGACACGGTCCATGGCAGGGAGCACGTCGTCTTGGCAGAAAAAGCCACCGTCCAACCAGGACGGTGGGCTGGCGCTGCAGAGCTTTGGGGCGCGCCCACAGTGACGTCGCAGTTGGAGCGTAGCGGCGGCCGGCCGCTTTATCACCAATTTGGCAAGTCTTGGAGTCCGCTTTGCTTGCCGCAGCTCCTTTGACCACTTTATACACGAGAATGGCAACTGCAGCGTCTTCGTCATCACGCGCAGGCGCGCGCGTCACTCTGCGGCGGGCGCAGAGCCCATGTGCGCTCTGCAGCGGCGCAGGAGCTTGCTTCCACTTGAAGGAACCCCGCGAGGCCTGACCCTCACCGAGGTTGTGTACCGTTGACCTCTCGCGAGGGAAAACCTCTCGAGGGAGGCGCGGAGACGCGCCAGGGCCTGAAGATCTTCTAGGAGAGGCCTTCCCGAGGTAGAGGTCCCTCTCGAGGCCTCCAGGCCGATCGTTTGGTCCTTAGCAGAAATGCTCAGTCGAGCAAATAAGCCCTCGCGAGGGAAAATGCCTCGCGAGGCTCGCCAGGTGAAGGCCTGGTCCTTAGCAGAAATTCCTGCGGAGCGTTCGAGGGCTGTGGCAGGCCGGCCCATGACACCCTGGTTTTCACTGGGCCGACAGTAGCCCCCGGGCCCGCGATGGGCACGTTGGAGCTCCTCAGGCGGAGGCGAATCGTCGTGGGCCCAAAGAAGCCTGCGAAGCCCGAGACACGTGGAGCGATGTGGTCGGGCACGATCCCACGATCTCCTCTGAAGTAACGGGCGTGGTGGTGGGTCCCGCCACGTCCCTGTAACGGCTCGATGAGCCGATATAAGGCGAAGAGCTCGGCGCAGGCGGCCATTACTTCTTCGTTCCCCTTTCATCTCCTTCCTCCCAGCGCTCAATCCCCAATCTCCTCCTCGCGACCTTGCTGCAATGGCGCCCAAGAAAGCCACCGCTGCTTCGAAGGGCAAGGCAGTGGCGCAGGGCGCGTCCGCTGAGGCGCAGCGGGACGGCGACTTCGAGCCGGCTCTGAGCGGCTCCCGCTTCGAGACGGAGGCGCAGCTGGACAAGGTGCGCCACATGGCGGCTTCGAAGACCAACGAGCACGGCGCCACCGTGCTCAAGCGCGCGGGCAACTCCCACGGCAGCTTCTACCCCATCTTCATGCACTCTCTCTTCGCCGGGCTTGTTCCTCCCTTCTCCGATTTCTTCCTGGCGGTCCTGGAGCGCTACCAGATCCAGGTTCTCCATCTCCACCCCAACTCCATCCTCGTCCTCGCCATCTTCGCCTACCTCTGCGAGGCGTACATCGGCATTCCGCCTTCGGTGGACCTCTTCCGCAGCTTCTACGCGCTCCGGTTCACGGCGAACAAGGAGCGGTCAGGGTGCGTGTCCTTCCGCATCACCGATGGCATGAAGGGCGTCTACATCCCCATCGCGCGGAACGGCGAGGACATCGTGACCAGCGTGACGAAGAAGGTGGAGGACTTCCGCAAGCGCTGGTTCCTCATGCAGTTCGGGAGCCAGAGCGCCTTCTTCGAGCTGCCTGAAGCGCCTCCGACGAAGAGGGCGAGCTGGGCCTCCAAAGGGCTCAAGGGCGCGACGCTTGGCCCTGTGGTGAGGCGCTTGAGGGACCTCCGCGAGGCCGGCCTCACCGGGCAGATGGTGGCCAAGGACTTCGTGAGGCGCCGCATCGCTCCGCTCCAGAGGCACGCGGACGCGATGTGGCTGTACTCCAACCAGAGGGACAAGATGCGCCTGAGCGCTACCCTCTACACGAAGGAGGAATTGCACGCCCTCATGGAGACTCTCTTCACGTCTCCAGACATCCCCGTGCCCACTGACCAGACTGTGCCGCTTCATCGGATCGATCTCGGGCGCCGCGTCTCGCATGTGCAGGCGATGCCGAAGTTCGACCAGTGGGGCCTGGTGCCTAAGGGGCACGTTGGGCCTCGCGAGGACCCGGAGTCCGCGGCGCAGGGGGCGCCAGTTGAGGGCGATGAGGAGACGACGGAGACGCCCGCAGAGTCCGATGCGGGCGCACCGGCGCCTCGGGAGACGCCGCTTCCTCGGCGGGGAATTCGAGCGCCTCGAAGAGTGCGGCGCCTGAAGCTGAGGTCCACGAGTCTCCTCAGGCAGCGGCGACGAGTTCGTGGTTGCCCCCTCGCGGCGTGTTGAGGGGAGGAGGATAGCGCGACGATGACGATGCTTCGTCGGGCCACTGCGAGCCTCGCTCCAAGGCGATCCACGACAGGAACGCCGGGGCCCAGGAGGAGACAGAGGCACGGACGAGCGCGGGGCCCAGTGCTCCGCCCGCGAAGCGGAAGAAGAGGAAGTGGGTCGACACCGCGGCGTAAGTTTTTGTACTCCCTCTGTTTGATGTTGTTCTTGGTGTATGCCTCTCGAGGGTTTCTGAGTCTTTTCTCTCCAGACGCACCGAGGAGCCAAAGAGGCGGAGGCTCCGGAGACTTGGAGAGATCTCCGGCTCTGCCGCGGCGTCCGCGACGCCCACAACTGAAGAGGTGCACCACGAGGCCACCGCTTCCTCTCCCGAGGCTGCGACGCCACCTCCTGGGGCGGAGGAGCGCCACGAGGAGAGGGAGGAGGAGGCTGAGGTGACGACGCCGCCGCCTTCGCGGCCTGATGCCTCTCCCGCGCAGCAAGAGAAGACGCCGGAGGTGGACGCGGCAAGGACCACGCCGCCGGCGAAGGAGGGCACGGCGGGAAGCTGCGTCTGCAGAGACGCTGCTGACGTCGACATGGAGGACACCACGGTGCCGTCGCCTCCACCGAGCTCGGGCCTTGGAGGGCCTACGGTGGGCGCTGAGGCTGCCGCGGGGACGGCCTCAGCAGAGAAGGCCAACCCTGCTCCTGAGGAGGAGGAGAGTGCTCCCCAGGGGCAGGGAAATGGCGGAGCTGACGGTGGGGCGCCTCGAGCCCCCAGAAGGCTCCCAGCGCAGAAGGCGAGGGGGGCTCTCGCCAGAGCCCCCAGAAGGCCCCTTGCACGGAAGAAGAGGGAGGCTCCCAGCAGAGCCCCCAGGCGCGCCTCGAGGTCACCCAGAGCCCAAGGCGCGATGCCCCGGAGTCCTCAGCAGGCGCTGGCGCTTCCAGGCCCTCTGGAGAATCGTGGGCCCTAGCCTTGCTGGGTCGGCGCCCTGTCGCGGCTCGCCGAGAGGCCGTCCTTCGCTCGGCGAGGGAGGTGCTCGATGGGCTCGAGGCCCAGCTCGCTGAGGAAGACCGCACCAGGGCGGAGGAGGTCGCCGAGCTTGCGCGGGGCTGGGCTTGCCTCCAGGAGACCGTGGAGCGCTGCCGCCGGAAGGACGAGGCAGCCCAGGCGCAACGCGAGGCGGCGCTGCGCTCTGCTGAAGAGATCCGCCTCAGCGTGGTCCGCGAGGTCGAGGAGACCCTTGCGGTCCTGAGCGCTAAGCGCGAGGCTCTCGAGGCGGAGACGGAGGCCAAGCATCAGGAGCTGGCGGCGCGCGAGGCGGCGGTCTCCACCAAGCACAAGGAGCTCCTAGACCGCGAGGCGGGAATCATTGCCGAGTCGGAGACCGTGCGGCAAGGCCTGGAGAAGCTCCGCGAGGACCTGCGTGTCCGTGAGAACCAGATGGTGCAGCGCGGGGCAGAACTTGATGCCCGCGAGACCGAGCTGCGCAAGCGCGAGGAACAGGTCGAACAGATCGAGAAGGATCAGTCCGCGCAGCGGGAGCACCTGGAGTCTCGCGAGAGCAAAGTCACTCAAGACGAGGCGTTCTACCAGAAGCGCCTCGCGCTGACCAACGAGAACCTCCGCAAGAAGGAGGAGCAGCTGGCGGAGGAGTCCGCGACCAAGGAGCAGCTCTTCCGCGACAATTGCAGGAAGGACTTGCGGAGAAGGCCAAGAAGCAGGAGGCGCGCTTCACGAAGAGACGCAACGAGCTCGAGGCCCGCATCAGGGAGCTTGAGGCTCAGAAGCAGCGATTCGACTCCCGCCTTCATGACGCTGTGGAGGCTCGGAAGCACGCGGAGCAGGACCTTGCCTCCTTGACGCAGGACATGAACGAGATGCAGCAGCAGGTGGGGCCTGTTGTGGAACTCGTCGAGGAAGCTCGGCGGAGCGCTCTGACTGCGCAGGTCTTGTCGCGCCAGCGGGAGCGCATGTTTGCTTCCTTGGTGAGGCGCGCGCGCCGTCGCGGCCGCCTGGGGACCGAAGCCCCCAGGCTCTCTGTCGAGGGGAACCAGGACGTCGCCGTCTACCTTGGCTTCTTCGAGCAGCTCCTCACCAAGTTTGAAGAGGTCGTGACGAACCTCGACGACTTGGTCGACACCGAGAGCCGCGAGCTCCTTGGCGTCGCGATCGGCCAAGTCTTCGCCAACCTTGCACACCTCCACCCCGGCTTCGACTTCGCGTCTGTGATGGAGCCTCTGGAGAAGGAGCTCGCCGAGAAGCTGGACGCCTCGGTGTGGGACGACGTGGAGAAGTACACTCAACGCTTCAAGAGGGTCGAGGTTGAGGAGAGCGACGACGAGGCTGGTGCTGAGGAGGTGGACGACGAGGACGTCGACGGCGACGACGACAACCCCGCTGCTTAGGTTGCCCCTGTAGAGAGATGTGCCAAGGGCACTAGTTATCTTAAGCTTGTCGCTTTTATTTCGTGCTGGTTTGTAAAGACACTTTAATTTGTGCAAGTGTGAGTGCCCCTCGGGAGGCCTTTTATCTGTTCCCTCATGTCTTTTTCGCTCTACGTCGTTAGGACCCTGCTCTTAGCGCAAATAGCACCGCCGCTTCGGTATGCCGGAGTCAGGGCTCGACAAGGCCGGGGGGTGCGTAAGGCTTAGAGAGGTAAGAGCCCTCGAGGCGCGATGCTCAGGGGCTCCCCTTTGACGTGCAAGCAGCCCATGAGGCGTAAGAGAGAAAAGAGAGGCTCGAGGGGCGACAAAACCAGCGAGAGGGAAAAAAGCTCATGAGGCGTAAGTTCTGGACTTAGCTCTGGCGAGACGCCTGCTTTGTAGAGGGGTTGTGTTCCTGGTGAGGTGTTCTCCCTCTCGAGGCTGCCTGAGACTGGCTTGGAGCTTTTGGAGCCCTGCAAGGCGTCTTGTTCCCTGTGTTGGAGAGAGAGAGAGAGAGACGAACCCACAAGCAAACATAGTTGTACAACTCATGCGCGCTCATAGATTTCCTCATGGGTATCTCACGAGGAGAATAAGCACCAAGGTCCTTGGTGAGGTGACGTGCATGGGAGCTAACCCACGAGTCAGAGCTCTTTGGTGAGATAACGGTCGTGGGCGGAGAGCCACGAGTTAGAGCTCGGATCCTTTGGATTTTACGACGCTGCTGGGATGCTCCCGAGACACAGGCACCGTGCTCAGCCCCCGCTCGCGAGGTGCGCATGGGGAAAAATGTGAGCGCGAATGAAATGTAAGAAAGCAAACTCACCAAGCAATATTACATAACGGCGCCGAAGCGCAATAGGTTCATGATGACCTGAAATTGTTCATTACACTTGGCGAGGCCAAGACAAAGTCCGCCATGTCTGGGCATGGGGTTCCACATGGAGTGGCTGAGGCTTCCCGCGGCCCGTGGCGACGCGTTGTAGGAAGCTCTCAGTGGAGATGGCCCTCGTGAAGGGAAAGCTTGGTGAAGCTGGGAGGTGAAGACGCGTGCTTCCCTCTTGAGACAAAAAATGCCTGCCGCGACGTGATCACGGGTAGAACTTGCGTAGGTGCTCGATGTTCCATGGATTTTTGATCGGATTGCCGTCTTCCGTCTCGAGCCGCACCGCGCCAGGCCTGGCGATGTGCGCGACCCTGTAGGGGCCTTCCCACATGGGTGAGAGTTTGTGGAGGCCTTCTCTGGAGAGGATCCTCCTAAGGACGAGATCGCCTGTCTCGAGGGTGCGCGGCCGTATGTGGCGGCTGTGGTAGCGGCGTAGGTCTTGTTGGTACTTTGCCGCTCGGAGGGCGGCGCGGCGACGTAGTCCATCGAGCAAAAAAATGCCTGCCGCGACGTGATCATGGGTCTCCCTCGTGAAGGCAGTATGACTTGGCCTGGCGAGCAACTCTCTCTGCTTCTGCGTCCTCTTCAGGGAGGACTCCGTCCCTAAGGTACTCCTTGAGCTCATCGATCCAGCCCGTCTCTTGGTGTGTCATGGCCAGCAGCAGGCATTCTCCTGTGGGTGGACCGCAGCCTGGTGCTCCAGATGTTGGTGGTGGTGGGAGCTCTTCGTCCATGTTCATTTCAATGGCTTCTTTTGGCTGTTTCACCGATGCCCTGGTGAGCCTCTCCTCGAACACGCCCGCCTGCTGGGCTTCTCTGCGTGATGCTCGCCTGGCGATGTCGTCGGCCTCCTGGTTCTCTCTTCGTGGGATGTGCCTGAGCTCCATCCCCTTGAAGTGTTTCTCGAGCTTGCGGACCTCCTCGAGGTAAGCGGCCATATGGCCGTCCTTAGGCGTGTAGCTCTTGTTGGAGAAGTTGACGAGGAGCTGGGAGTCGCCCTTGATGAGTAAGCGCTTGATGCCGAGGGCGATTGCGGCTCTGAGCCCGGCGAGGAGGCCCTCGTACTCGGCGATGTTGTTGGAGACCTTGTCTGTCGTGAAGCACAGCTGGACGGCGTAGTAGAGCTTGTCGCCCTTGGTGAGGTCAGGACGACGCCAGCCCCAGCGTTCTGGCATGCGAATGCTCCGTCGAAGTGCATGGTCCAGTGGCTTGGCACCGTGTCTCCTGTTGGCGTGGATTCTGCCTCATGAGGCTCTCTTGCTGCGTGTCTGTCCACTCGGCGACGAAGTCAGCCAATGCTCTCCCTTGATGACCCTGGTGGTGTCGAAGCGCAGGCCAAAAGGTTGCAGCTCAATGTTCCACCCTGCGACGCGGTCAGTGGCGTTTGGATTGCGCAGGATCTGCTCCAGAGGGAATGATGTGACCACCGTGATGGGGTGGCCCTGGAAGTAGTGGCGCAGCTTCCTGGAAGCGATGAGGAGCGCGAGGAGGAGCTTCTGCTGCATAGTGTACCACTCGCGAGCATCTCGCAGCACAGTGCTGACGAAGTAGACGGGATGCTCGACGAGGGCTGTCGATGGTGACGCAGCGCTGGGTTCCTCGGGAGCCTTGTCGAGCCTCTCGAGAGGTGGACCCTCGACGAGGGTGCCTTCTGGTTGCGGGCTCGGCATGGGCTCAGGCCTGAAGAGGATGTTTCCTTGTCGGGGGGATCTGGGCTTGGCGTGGCGGTGTCCTTCTTGGTGAGGACTGGCTCTTCCCTTTCTGCCACCAAGGCTGCGCTCACTGTTTGTGGGTGGCTGATAGGTACAGCTTCAGATGCTCGCCGGCCTTGGGGCAACCATGACAGGTGGGCTAGCCAAGTACTTCTTCAGGTCTTCAAATGCCTTGTCCGCCTCAGGCGTCCACTTGAATGTGCCAGACCGCTTCATGAGCTTGAAAAATGGCAGCGCCCTCTCGCCGAACTTGGAGATGAAACGGCCGAGGCTGGCCATGCATCCCGCGAGGCGCTGCATGTCCTTAAGGCGACGAGGTGGCTGCATCTCTTCTATGGCTTTGATCTTGTCAGGATTCGCTTCTATGCCGCGGTGAGACACTAGGAACCCGAGGAGTTTGCCTGACGGTACCCCGAAGACACTTGGCGGGGTTCAGCTTGATGCTTACTTTGCGCAGGCTGGCAAAGGTCTCCTCGAGGTCCTCCATGAGGGTGTGCTCTTCGCGAGTCTTGACCACGATGTCGTCGACGTAGGCTTCTGCATTTCTTCCCATCTGAGCCCCCAAGGCCTTCCTCATGAGCCTCTGGAAGGTGGCGCCGGCGTTCTTCAGGCCAAAGGGCATGCAGACGTAGCAATACACACCACAAGGGGTGAGGAATGCTGTCTTCTCCTCATCCTCCTTCGCCATCTTGATCTGGTGGTAGCCTGAGAAGGCATCCAGAAAACAGAGGAGGTCGCAGCCGGCGGTGGAGTCCACGATCTGGTCTATCCGAGGCATGGGGTACGGGTCCTTGGGGCAGGCCTTGTTGAGGTCGGTGTAGTCGATGCAGAGCCTGCCGCCCCCGGTGTGCTTGGGAACGACCACCGTGTTGGAGAGCCATGTGGGGTGTGGAACTTCTCTGATGATGTGCGCTTCTTTTAACTTCTCTACTTCCTTGATGATGAACTCTTGCTTCTCTGGCGCCTGGCGCCGTGCTTTCTGCTTCACGGGGCGTGCGTTTGGACACACGGCTAAGTGGTGCTCGATCACCTCCCTCGGTACTCCGGACATCTCTGACGGTGTCCATGCGAACATGTCAGAGTTTGCCCTGAGGAAGGCGACGAGCGCGCTTTCCTATTTGGGAGGCAAGCCAGCGCCTATGGTGACGCTAGCCCCCGAGCCGCTGGCGTCCAGTGACACCTTCTTCGTGGCTGCCTGCTCCTGTGAGAACAGCTGCTTCTTCTTCGCGGGCCTCTCGAGGGGCTCCATGTCCTCATCAGCGGGGAATGCCACGGCAGCGGCCTTGTAGGCGGTCTCGACAGAGCGCATTGCGTCCTGGACTTGACCGTGGATGGCGATGGTGCCGCCGCTGCCTGGAAGCTTGACGATGTTGTACGCATGGTGAGTGACGGCCATGAACTTCGCGAGGGCGGGGTAGCCGAGGATGGCGTTGTAGGGCAGGCCAATGTGCGCGACGTCGAAGTCGATCTGCTCGGTGCGGTAGTTCTGCGGCGTGCCGAAGGTGACCGCGAGCCTCACCTGCCCCAGAGGTGTGGTAGAGCCACTTGTCACCCCCGTGAAGGGCCTAGAGGGCATGAGCCACTCGTAGGGCACTTGAAGCTGCTCGAAGGTCTCGACAGAGATGACGTTCAAGCCCGCACCCCCATCTATAAGCGTCTTGGCGACGGCGATGTTGTTGATGATGGGGGTGCACACCAGTGGGATGGTGCCTACAGCCTTGGTCGACTTGGGGTGGTCCTTGGAGTCGAAGGCGATGGTGTACTGTGACCACTTGAGGGGCTGGGAAGCCTCAAGCCCTGGAAGCGCTGCGCTGACCTCGCGAGAGAATTGCTTGAAGTGGTTGTTGGACTTGGGCGCTGGGACCCGCCGAGGATGCAGGCTATTGCCCCCTGAGGGGCCTGGTAGCCCCCAGGGTTCTCGTCGGGGAGGTTGCCGTTTTGCCCAGCGTTGTTCCCCCGAGCCTGTGCTGGAAGTTGTGGCGTCCACCTCCGCGGCCACCACGGCCTCCGCCGCGGCCGCCGCCCCTGGTTCTTCTCCGCTCCTTGCTGAGCTGCTTGAGCTCCCAGCAGTCTTCAGTGGCGTGGTTGTGCCTGTTGTGGTAGATGCAGTATGGGCGATTGTCCCCTTTTTCTCTTCAGCCGCCGGAGAGGCCTCGCGAGGCTGCTTTGCGTCAGGCTCTGCCGCGAGGATGGCGGTGGTCTTGCGCTTCTCGGCAGGCTTCTTCTTGCTCCTGGACCCCTCTGGAGGGTCCTCCTCCACTTCCTTCTTGACGAAGAGGAGGCCCTCTTCAGCCTTGGCGCACTTGTCAGCCAGATCAAAGAGCTTCACCACAGAGGAGAGGGTGTCGTGGATGCCGAGCTTCTCGAGCATCCTGTGGTTCGTGACGCCCTCCCTGAAGGCGGAGATGACGTGCGAGTCCGGGATGTTCGGAATCTTGTTGCGGACCTGGCTGAAGCGCTGGATGTATCTGCGGAGGGTCTCGTCAGGCTTCTGGCGCACCGCGCGAAGGTCGTTGTAGGTGAGCGCGCGTTCGTAGGTGCCCTTGAAGTTGGCGACGAAGACCTTGCAGAGGTCCTCCCACGTGTCGATGGTGTTCTCGGGGAGGTTCATGAGCCACGAGAGCGCGGAGTCCTTGAGCGCCATGGAGAGCCAGTTGGCCATCACCTTGTCGTCGCCTCCTGCAGCTGGATGGAGACGGTGTAGAGCTGCAGGAACTCCAGAGGGTTGGTCCTGCCGTCGTAGCGTGGAGGGAGGTCTGGCTTGAACTTCACAGGCCAGACGACACGGCGCAGGTTGCGGGTGAAGGCGGTGCAGCCCGTGGCGTACGTCACGGCGCCACCAGCGAGTACGCCGCGGTTCTGGCGACCTGCAGCGGCGATCTCCTGCACGACGCGGTTGTGGCGGTCCCTCTGGCGCTCGATCTCCACGCGGGCATCCGCCGGAGTCCGCTGCACGATCTGGCAGTCGTGCGGCGAGGATGCGTGCGACGCGGCGCGGTGGTTTGCTGCCGGAGCTGCAGCTGGAGGAGGTGGCGGAGGCGGAGGGGGAGGAGGAGCGCCGTGCGCTATGTTCCCCTCGCGTCCGGAGTGGCGCACCAGCGAGCGGAGGGTGCTGGTGCTGCAGTGGTGGCGGCAGGAACGGCGGCGGCGTTGATGAGCTCCTCGAGACGCCCAGCCAGTTGTCATGGCCCGCCTGCGTGGGACGGTAGCGCAGCAGCTCTTGCGCCATCAGCAGCGCGGTGGCTGGACTGGGCGCTGCTCGGCCCATCGTGGAGGCGCTCTCGCGCCTGGATGGGTGCAAGGAGGAAGCTCCCTCGTCCTCGCCGTCGATGCCGCCGTCGTTGCCGCCGTCGTCCTCAGGGTGCTCGACGCGCGGCTCGGCGTTGCGCTCTGAAGCGCGGTTGGCGCGTGGGCGACCACGCGGGTTGTGGTTGGCGGCGGGCTCGGTGTTGGCCCTGCCGGACGTCCGTCGCGCGAGACGCGCAGCTCGCGTGTCAGTCATGGCGCGGAGAGGTTGAAGAAGTTGAAGACGCGCCTCAGCCCCCTACCTGGCGCGCCAAATGTCGGAGACTAGTCCCAGGAACTAGGGGTGTCTCTCAAGTGCCAGGAAACGAGTAAGGGGCTGAACACAACGTCAAACAAATCCTCAACAACCTCGGCGACGGTGCTCGTCGAGCTCGGTGAGGAACATCACGGCAGAGAGGTAACACGAGCCGCTACCCAGGTTCAGGCCCACCGTGAGGTGTAAAAGCCCTACGTCCTGCTAAGATGTATTGCACTGCTTGGAGAGGTTCACAGTACAAGTGTGCTTGCCGAGGGCACTGCTGTGGCTATGGTGGACTATGGTGGAATGAGCTCGTCTTCTTCTCAGACGTAGCTCCTTGGTTGTGGAATGAGTTGTGAATGCGGGATCCCCCTCCTAGGTCGTACACTGGCTCCTTATATACTGGGCTTGGTCCTCTTCCCCGAAAACTCCGGCGGGAAGGGATACCACAATGCCGCCGAATTGGAGCACAGCGCACAGCGCGGGGGCGTCCATGGACACGGTCCATGGCAGGGAGCACGTCGTCTTGGCAGAAAAAGCCACCGTCCAACCAGGACGGTGGGCTGGCGCTGCAGAGCTTTGGGGCGCGCCCCACGGTGACGTCGCAGTTGGAGCGTAGCGGCGGCCGGCCGCTTTATCACCAATTTGGCAAGTCTTGGAGTCCGCTTTGCTTGCCGCAGCTCCTTTGACCACTTTATACACGAGAATGGCAACTGCGGCGTCTTCGTCATCACGCGCAGGCGCGCGCGTCACTCTGCGGCGGGCGCAGAGCCCATGTGCGCTCTGCAGCGGCGCAGGAGCTTGCTTCCACTTGAAGGAACCCCGCGAGGCCTGGACCCTCGCCGAGGTTTGTTACCGTTGACCTCTCGCGAGGGAAAACCTCTCGAGGGGGCGCGGAGACGCGCCAGGGCCTGAAGATCTTCTAGGAGAGGCCTTCCCGAGGCAGAGGTCCCTCTCGAGGCCTCCAGGCCGATCGTTTGGTCCTTAGCAGAAATGCTCAGTCGAGCAAATAAGCCCTCGCGAGGGAAAATGCCTCGCGAGGCTCGCCAGGGTGAAGCCTGGTCCGTAGCAGAAATTCCTGCGGAGCGTTCGAGGGCTGTGGCAGGCCGGCCCATGACACCCTGGTTTTCACTGGGCCGACAATCGCTCTTTTCCCTTTTTGGCGTTTCGATGCCAAAGGGGGAGAAGTAGTTCTATTAGGTCTCCGTGTGGGATTTGCATGGGTTTTCGGGCACAAGCATATGCTTTTACCATTCTTGTTGCGCTTGTGTCCATTTATGTCGAACTTATTCGTGAACTTATTTGTGTTGTGTTTTCATGTGGAACTTATGTGTGTGAACCTTTAAGTTATGAGACATATGGATTTCTAATATGGTTATGAGTTGTATTCTTGTGCTAAGGTTTATTTCTACTCTATTATGCACAAGGTATAGTCCACTATCGAAACTCAAACTATTTTGATATGTCTCCATCTAGTTTCCTTACTATTTGGAAGTGCCCTCCTCCTATATGTATTGCATTTGTATTCCAATGCAATTTAATTATATGCACACATTCAGGGGGAGCTTCTCATGTCTTAAGCTCGGGAATCTAGATAATATATAACTATGCTTTCCTTGCAAATCCTAGTGTTGTCATCTAACACCAAAAAGGGGGAGATTGAAAGGACATTTATTAATCCCTTGTGTTTTGTGTGTTAGGCAACAACACTAGTGATGATTTAACATGTGAATCAAGTGATGCAGGTTTTAAGTGTGTAAAACATCTTTGCATCAAATCCAAAAAGGGAGTTGAAAAGAGCCAGTTTTGTTGCTGAAGAAAATCGGATTATCCGATGTTGGAAGATTCGGATTATCCGATTTGCAAAGTCTGCTGAAATTCTGCTAAGCACTAGAAGAAACTTCACACTGAAGATATTCGGATTATCCGAGTTGGAAAGTATCGGATTATCCGATGTCCAGGATTTGCTTGAAAACTGCTAAGGACTAGAAGAAACTTCACATTGAAGATGTTCGGATTATCCGAGTTGGGAAGTATCGGATTATCAATGGGTTGGCACTTTCAGTGACCTTGTGAAACGAAGCCACCGAGCAAATTAGCCCTCATTTGTGCCCTCCATGTCGGATCCAATGGACATGATCGACCTAGACTTGGCAGTTTTGAGCATTTAAGTGAAAGAAACAACATATATACACTGGAAATTATCTTCTTCTTTTTTTTTTGAAACGAGACACACTGGAAATTATCCAGATTGAAAATTTTCACGAGGAAAGTTTGAACCGCTGAAAAGATTATAACAGGCAAAAACTGAACTGATAACACCTGGGTAAATTGAACATTGAAATTATCTAGCACTGAACATAGAACATTGCAAGCAGTTATCATTCAGGTTATGTAGCAACAAGTGCTCCAGCTGAACTCATTAAATTATGTCACGTATTAGCCCATTTCACTTGTACGTTTAAGCCACACAAGATTCTGCAACTCTCATGGACGCAGATTCTTGTCCTTTGCATCTGAATGGATGACAGGTGTAAAGGGATAAGTCGCTTCGTGATTTTGCTTCAGAAATTCACTGAATCTGTATCTGAAAATATTGTGGTCATCTTCAAGATAAATTAGGTGATTGGTGTGCCTACCCGTTCTAGCTTGATCGCTCTAACACAAGATGCTGCTGTTGGAATATCACCGTGGTAGTTTCCAGTTATATATTACACTTTGTACTCATGTTATTCATGTCCACAAGACCACAATGGTGCGCAATACTACACTGCAATTTACAGATTATCATCCAAACCTGAAGAGTTTCCGCTGATGCTCCCTTGGTCCAGTTGCTTCACAAACTCAGAGAATGCGGTGCGAGAGGAGCCACCTTCCTTCCACGCCGCGGCGGTGCTCTCCCTGATCTCCATGAGCCGTTCCTCGACTGCTCGCCACCTCGCTGGCTCCATGTCCATGATCTGCCTAACCGTCGCAGCCACGTCGTCGGCGGTGACAAGCCCCCCGCGTTTATACCCTCTCACCTCCACGCCAGCCTTCAACTCCTCCACGATATACACCTTGTTCATCCACTGCTCGGCTATCAGCGGCCAGCACACCATCGGCACACCGGCGCCCATCGCCTCCAGCGTCGAGTTCCATCCACAGTGGCTCACGAACGCGCCAGTGGATGCGTGGCGCAGCACCTCCACCTGAGGCACCCAGGAGGACGCGGTCACCACGAGGCCCCTGTGCGCGGTCCGGGCCAAGAACCCATCGGGGAGCAGAGATAGCGCCGCGTCCGGCTCGCCGGCGAAGGCAGGCGGCGCGCGTAGCACCCAGAGGAACCTGTGATCGAACTTCTCGAGCCCCTTGGCCATCTCACCGATCTGCTCCAGCGACACGGTGCATCGGCTGCCGAAGCAGAGGAACACGACGCTGCGCTCGGGCTGGGCGTCCAGCCACGGGAGGCATGGGTGCCTCTCCTCCTGCTGCTTCTCCGCCTCCGCGATCACCGGCCCGATGCAGTAGACGGGCGGAGTGGCGTGGTCTGGGAGGCAGCGCCCGTCTCTCAGCGCCGCCACCGCCGAGCTCTCCAGCGCCTCGAAGGTGTTCACCAGAAAGCCGCTCACCGCCGCCATGCGACCGAACACGTCCAGCGCAGTCGTATACAGGTCCGTCCCGCTGTCGAGCACCGCGTCGACCAGGTGGGACGCCGGGACCGGGGGCACGCCGGGGAACGACACGGGCGCGTCGCCGAGATCTTTCAGCTCTCCGCCGCTCCGTGAGCAGAGCAAAGGCAAGCCGAGGAAGACGGAGAGGGTGGCGGCGCCCGTGGAGAAGAAGAGGTGCCCCGGGACGCCCACCTCCGCGGCGACGTCGACGGCGTACACCACGTCGAGCATGTCCGCGACGAGCGCGTGGACGGCGGGGAGGCTACGGAGGAAGTCCCGCAGGCCGGGTGCCTGGAAGCGGGTTGCGGCCTGCATGCGGATGAACGGGTGGGCGGCAGCAGAGGCCGCCTCGTGGGGATGGTCTTGGGCGGGAGGTAGAGGAAGGGAGTGGACGGAGAGGGATGGGAACCGGGAGGCGTACCGGGAGACGGTGGAGCGGAAAGCCGGGGCGGTGAGGTTTGGGTCTGGAACGACGACGGTGACGGCGAGGCCGCGATCGAGGCAGATCCCGGCGAACTCCAGCATGGGGATGGCGTGGCTTATGCTCTGGCCGGGGATGACGACCACCCTCCTCGCCGTTGACATTTTGCTTTCGTCTATGAATGTCGCAGCTGAGACTGAAATTGGACACTCGAGCAAAGCCAAGTTAAGCGCCATTGGAAAATGCGTGTGTGTGGCGTGCCACGTACAGATTGGTTACGGTTTCGACGTCCATTTTCATATTTTCAAAATGAATATGGATGTAAATATAAATATTGTCAAATATGACTACTGTGCGGTTGCTACCCGTATATTGACGCGGGTCGGATATTTTCACAATTCAAAACAAAAATATAACAAATTAATAGACTCATGTCTTACAATGAGTCAACTATAAACGGTATAGAGATAAATATAGTGATCTAATACACAATATTTTCAAGTTGAGTCGCAGAATAATACATTTAACCATTTCGTTATTTGTTTGGCCAATTGGCATATCGGGCTAGAATTATGAAATTGTCTAACATAATTTTATTCAGATAGGAATATATCCATTTCCATATTCACGTTTGTTTTAAAATTCAATATTGTATTTGTATGTGCGAACAAATCTGGATATTTACCATATTAATTTCCATTTTTGTTCGCATTCGGACTTTTACATATCCCTTTTAATTTTACGAATATGAATGCGGACAATGGATTATCCACCCTATATATAGAGTATAAGTATTAAAACAGATAACATTGTTTTTCAAGCAATACATCATCGGAAAGTAGTCATTTTCATAGAAGAAGTTGCCAAGCGGTTAGAACGAGACCTTTTTACAATGACACAATCTGAAGATTGACCACCACATACCTACAAACATAATGCAAAGGTCATGTCTTGCACATAATGAAAGGATCGTATGGCCACCTAGAGGGGGGTGAATAGGTGCTACTCCAAATTTTAATTCTTTTTCGATTAACACTTGACACAAAGGTAAATTCTCTAGATATGCAACTACGGTGAATTTACCTATATGACAAGTTAACACTAAACAAGATAAGATACAACTAAAACCTAGTGAGTAAGGAGTAACCGAACGGGAAGCACGTGGAGACAACGATGTATTCCCGAGTTCCTCCTTTTTAGAGGAGTACGTCTCGTTGGAGGGGTGTGAGTTTCGATACTCAACACCACAAATGGCCTCACCCTATTCTCTGATGAATCTCGCCCAAAAGACCGGTTCACCTTCCACTATCGGAATCCTTCAAGGCGGAATCCGGAGCCCTTACAACAAACTTGAGGCACAACCCACAACTAGATTGGGAGCTCCCAAACACCACAAATCTACTACACAAAAGTAGCAAACAAGTAAGTACAACAATATTCCTACGTTTTCCTAGTGGAAACCCTAGGCTAAAATCCCTCAAATGAATGAGGGGGAAATGAAGAACGCTTTGGTGAAGTTGTAGATCTTGGCCTTCTCCTTCAATCCTCCAAAGATCAACGAGTTTGGGTGGAGTGATTGGGAGATCTAGTTGGGTGAAGCTTTCATTAATGGAGGAGAGAGAATCTTGAAATGTTTGGTCTTCATTGGGGAAGAAGACCCCTTTAAATAGCCTCCTCATTAAGTGGTCGTTGCGCAGCCACCAACCCCGCGGCGGTACTACCGCTGGAGGCGGCGGTACTACCGTTGGGTTCTTTTCGAACCGGGCGCAACGGTTCTGCCAGGAACCAAAGCTTCACCCTGCGTGGTGGTACTACCACTGGAAGGGGCGGTACTACCGCTGTGAAGCGGTACTACCGCCCTGGTACCGCCAGAGATACCACGGAGCAAAACAGAACCCCGAAACGGGCGGTACCTCCAGCGGTAGCTGGCGCCTGGGCGGGTTCCTTCGCAGCCTGAGAAGCACGGAGCGGTACTACCGCTGGACCCGGCAGTACTACCGCTGCAGTAGCTGGCTCCATAGCGCTCATAAGTGCTCAGGAACCTGTGCAGCGGTACTGCCACTGCTCCCAGCGTTACTACCGCTGCCTGAAGCAGGATTCAGTGCAAAGCTTTTCGCAAGCTTTCTTCGATGGATCTCTTCATCTATAATTCCTGGGAAGTGCAAAAGACACCATTAGATCAATAATTGTGTTATCACTAACACCAAAAACATCATCAAGGGAAGATGCTCTTTCAATCTCCCCCTTTTTGGTGTTAGATGACAACACAATTATTCACAAGACAAATGATTTGTAAAATTTAGACGGAGCTCCCCCTAGACATGTGCATTATTCACAAGATGCTTTTGAATGCACAAATGCACACAATTTAGGATCAACACTCCCCCTAGATTTTGCAAACCTTGCAAGCATAACAACATACAAGGAATAAAAGGCTTGCAACAACATAAGACATGAAATAAACAGACCATCGGGTAAACAAATAAGGTTCATATGTCTTACACCACATGGAGAGATAGTTCCACCAACTGAAAATAAAAAGTGTTCACAAGCATAACAGAATCAACGAAAGAAACGAGCTTGTGACACACAACCCTTGCGAAACCCCCGCACAAACTACTAGATATCTCTCCTCCTTTGGCATCGAAACACCAAAAAGGAAGAGACCGATGCTAGAGCCCCAACGGTCACTCGAAACCAAACGCAGGCTGCTGGGAGGTGACTTCATCTTCTTCATAGTCCGACCAAGTGATCAAGTTCCCTACGCTGTCCTGAGCTTGCCATGCCTCCCATGAGGTGATGTTCTTCTCAGACCCGGACTGCACTTGTTCTCCTTGAGCACGGCGGCGAGCAACTTCAGCTTGGCGAGCCAACATCTTCTCATCATAGACTTCATATTGATGCCTCTCAACCTTCTTGGACACCTTGAAGATCTTCTTCATTGCACGACCCATCCAATGGAGAGGCCCTTCCTTGTTGGCATGAGAGGGACCGGCTTCATCAACCTCCTCCTTGCTCTTCTTCTTCTTGTGGGGTTTGACAAGGAGCCTCTTGCTCTTGTGAGGAATCCAAGTTTCGGGATCCCCAAGCTCTTCAACGGCATTCTACTCGAGCCACTTCCAAATGATGATGCGCATAATGAGAGGAGCAAAGGAGATGTTCTTATTCTTGCTAATTACCAACCAAAGTTCATTCCAAATGAAGTCCATAACATCCAATTTCTTGCCCTTGCCTTGCATATCCTTAGTGAGAAGCATCAAGTTCTTGAGATAGCCATGGATTTCATCAAAGTTACCCACCTTTGGGTTGATGGTCTCACGATAGATCCGGTGCATGATATCCCAAGTGAAAGGACAAGGATGTCGCCTAGAGGGGGGTGAATAGGCGATTTAAAACTTTTCCGGTTTAGTCTTGATAAATGCGGAATAAAACTAGGTGTTTTAATTTAACAAGCATACAACCTAAATATACTAGGTTCACCTATGTGCACCAGCAACTTATGCTAAGCAAGACAAGTAACAAGGTGATAGCAAGATATAATACTTCAAGCACGAAGGCTATCACAATGTAAAGTGCATAAGTAAAGAGCTCGGGTATAGAGATAATCGAGGCACGCGGAGACGATGATGTGTTCCCGAGTTCCTCCTTTTGAGGGGAGTACGTCTCGTTGGAGGGGTGTGAGTTTCAAACTCAAGACGCCACAAATGGCCTCACCCTATTCTCCGATGAATCTCGCACAAAAACTTGGCTCACCTTCCACTATTGATTTCATTTTGGGCGGAAATCGAGTCCCTTACAACAATCTTGAGGCACAACCCACAAAAGGATTGGGAGCTCCCAAGTGACCACAAAAGGTCTCAAACACCACAATGGTGTCTAGGGTCCAACGACCCAAGAGTAACAAGCTTACGAACTTTCACTTCCACGAATCCTCGTGGAGAGAGCAAACCGATGCAACAAAATGCAATGGCAAGAACACAAAAAGTGCTCAAGTTCTTCACTCCCAAATCCTACCAAAAGTAACTAATGCTTGTGGGGGGAGAAGAGAGAAAGAACAAAGAAGAGAACCACACAAGAACTCCAAGATCAAGATCTACTAGGTTCCCTTCACTTCGAGGAGAGATGGATTGGTGGAATTGTAGATCTAGATCTCCTCTCACTTTCCCTCAAAGATATGCAAGAATCATGGGAGGGATTGAGAGAGGGGCAAGATTTCCAAGGTCAACAATGGTGGGGGAGAGAGAGAAAAACGTGCTGCTAAAAAGCTTGGTCTCTTTGGGGAAGAAGGGGCCATTTATAGGTCCCCCCAAAAATAGAGCCGTTGGAGGAATTTTACACCGGAGACTCCGGCCTGAGGGACCGGAGAGACTCCGGTCTGCAGGCCGGAGACTCCAGCCTAGAAATTCCTGCAGCAACTCAGCAAACAGAAAATCTCATAACATTTTCATCCGGACTCCGTTTTCGATGATCTTGGGCTTGTTTCGAAGATAATCACAAGCTCAACAAGATCATGCACATAGACATCATAGTCCATCATGTGAGGAGGAAAACAAGAAGAGAGTTTGACCTCTCATAGAAAAGACAAACCGGTAAAACCTCCAACATCAAAAACGCAACAAGATATTCATATGAAATCCTTTTTGATGAACAAGAGCTTGGCATGAAGATGAACCAAGCTCTAGTTCCTCACATGGATAAAAGCCAAATAAGAACCAAGAAAGATGATATCCGAAGTATGCAAAGGTTTGAGCTCTCCACAAAGATGCGATCAAGTTACTCACTTGAGAGCCCCTCTTGATAGTACGCCGTCTATCCTATAACCCGTCTCCCACTAACACCATGAGACCGGTAAAATAGAAACCCTATCAAGATCATACCTTTGCCTTGCGCATTCCACTTCAACTAGATGATGAAGATCTTGACTCCCTCAAGTTGGAACATTTTTCTTGATTGCGCTTGCTAGCACATGCTTGATGAAGACTTCTCCAAATGCTCCCCCATACACCAAGATGAGAGAGCCTTGCTAATCTCCGTCTTCATGAATCTACTTGCACTTCATCTTCTTATCTTGATATATATGATGGCTTGGAGATAACATGAAGGTTCACTCAATCTTCTTTTCCAAGCCATGCTTGCAATAAGCTCAACTCTTCACATGACCATTCTTCATATAAACCCTTGGATAGAACCTTGGTCATCATATAAGTTTCTAGAGTCCAACACATGAACTCCAATCTTTTCCCATGGACAAGACTATAAGGATATCTCAATGCAAACATTAGTCCATAAGGATTGTCATTAATTACCAAAACCACACATGGAGACACCATGCACTTTCACCAAGTAGGAAACAGTCCTTTGGATTGACCAACCTTCCATTTTTCGGCACTCTCCGGGTCATAAAGAGGTAAGAGCTTCTAAACTTCAATGGGTTGTTCTCTCGGAAAGTGGACACGAAAGTGAGTCTTGTCAAACCCGTCCGGCACAAAGGGACCAAACTCCTCATACCCAAGCATAGTTGCAATGTCAGAACACTTTTCCTCAAACTTCTTGTCCTTGGTCATCCACACCACACGACGCTCCGTCTCATTGCCAAGATGAACGGTGGCAAGAAACTGAGCAACTAACTTCTCATCAAAATCTTGCTCCAACTCCATCATAGGAAAAAGACCAAATTCATCACGAATTGCAAGAGCTTCTCCAAAATAATTACTCTTGGCCCTCATGTGCTCCATATTGATGAAGTGTTGCACTACATGATTCTCCATCGGCTTCTTCAACAAAATCTCATTGTAGCATTGCTCTTGGAACTTGTTGTGGAAGAAAGGATTGTTACCCTGAATGGAAGGCACTTGTTCCATCCTCTCAATCACATAGCAATCGATAGCTCTGTTTGCCACAAACTCCTTGTCCTCAAGTTGGCTAGCAGTCTTGGTCCTCTTGGGCAAGGTCTTCTCCGATGCCGGATAACTCCGGCGAGTCACGGGAACTCCATCTATCTCATCTTGAATCTCATCACCGGTGTCGGTTCGTTGCTTCTTTCTCCCAACACTCTAGGTTCGAGGTTTACTCCCTGTGAATAGCATAAGGGGGACAAGCATAAAGATGAGAATGCATAAATTTCATGATTTTGGAGAAAAAGAGCACATGTGAACAAAAATTGTAGGAAAATAAAGCTAGAGGGAGAGTACCAAATCTAGTATTGGAGATGTAATAAGAGGTAATAGTACGGCTTAGAACAAGCACTAATACTACCTAGGGTTACTCCTCTAATTCTAGAAAGGGAACTTTAAATCTAGCCACAAATTTCCCACGAGATTTCTACACAAGGTTCTAGATCCACAAATACACACCTCTACCTACTCAATCTACCACGAATCCAAGAGGAACACCACTAATTTCATCTCTATCCATCAACTAGATGAGAGAGAGGGGTAGGGCATACCGGAATTCATGGCGGAGGATCGAGAAGGAGGAGAGATGCAGGAGTCGTCCCGGGGCGTGGAGCTTGAAGATCCAGGCCGGGGAAGGCTCCTTCCCGGCGGTGAGGGTGGTGGCGGCGGCAGATCTTGGAGGAGAGAGAGGTTGGGGAAGAAACGAATGAGGAAGATGCCTTCCCAATCGTTACCCCCGAGCCTCTATACTCGACCTGGGTCCGCGGCGGTACTACCGCTCGATCCAGCGGTAGTACCGGCCCTGGTACTTAGCGGGCACCGAGGCGATACCGCGCTGCTGAGTGCTTCGAAGCACCCGCAGCGGTAGTACCGCCAGGGTGGCCGGTAGTACCGGCGAATGGGGCAAATGCAGTTAGGGCTCAAAAGAGAGCCCCGAAGCCGTATTTGCCACCGGTTCCGACCATCCAAACTACCGAGAGCACGAAAAACGCATTTTTTTAGATAGAGAGGGCTTTTAGGAAAGAGTTGTGGCTTAGGATAGAGAAGTAACTGGGGAAGGAGAGGGTACTCAAGTTTGCAAGAATCAAACATAAAAGGCCAAACTTGGGTGCTCTCCCTAAAAAAAGGTCTAAAAAATCCAAATGAAATGCAACTAAGATCAACTCCTCATAAGAAGGAGGGCGGTGGCCGAGGCCACCATGTATGAGTGTTTGGCATGGCACCGCGAAGATATATCTTGGGTCCATAACCAATACTCGTCATTTTAAGCTCACAATTTCAACAAATGAAAATAGAGAAGCAAATGAGTTCTTACTATCGGCATAATGGGGGGAGGGATAGTCCAATGGATTAGGACCGCACTCCCCCTATGTCCATGCCTACACCTAAACCAAATAGATAGTCAAGATATAGGTGTGCATGCAAGATAATCAAGTCAAGCTCCTTGAATCAATGATATTTAGCTCATGCCTCAAATAACAAAATCTTGCTTCATCAAGGGGCTTCGTGAATATATCGGCAAGTTGATCCTTGGTGGCAACATGGCCAAGAGCAATATCTCCTCGGGCAACATGATCTCTAATGAAGTGATGACGAATCTCAATATGCTTCGTTCTTGAATGTTGCACCGGGTTATGGGCAATCTTGATAGCACTTTCATTGTCACATAGAAGAGACACTTTGTCACATGTGACACCGTAATCCTTTAAAGTTTGCCTCATCCATAGCAATTGGGTGCATCCACTAGCGGCCGCCACATACTCCGCTTCGGCGGTGGATAGAGATATACAATTTTGCTTCTTAGAAGACCAACTCACCAAGGACCTACCAAGAAATTGGCATGCCTTGGAAGTTGATTTCCTATCATCAATGTCACCGACCCAATCCGAATCCGTGTACCCACAAAGAGAGAAGTTTGAGTCCTTTAGGTACCATAACCCAAACTTTGAGGTATGAACCAAATATCGAAAGATTCTATGGACCGCCATCATGTGGCTTTCCTTAGGAGCGGCTTGATACCTTGCACATACCCCTACACTCAAGACAATATCGAGTCTAGATGCACAAAGATAAAGCAAACAACCAATCATGGAGCGGTATACCTTTTGATCCACATCTTTACCCTTTGGATTAAGTTGAAGATGGCATTTGGTTTGCATAGGAGTGGGCTTTATCTTTACATCTTGCATGTTGAATCTCTTGAGCATGTCTTGGATATATTTTGCTTGGCTAATGAAAGTACCTTCTCTCAATTGCTTGATCTCAAATCCAAGAAAATACTTGATTTCACCCATCATGGAAATCTCAAACCAATCGGTCATAAGATTTGAAAATTCATCATTAAAAGCTTTGTTAGACGAGCCAAATATGATATCATTAACATATAGTTGGCTTAAGAAAAGCTCCCCTTTAACCCTCTTAGTAAAAAGAGTGGGATCAATTTGCCCAACTTCAAACCCACGGTCTAAAAATAACTCTCGAAGGTGCTCATACCACGCACGTGGTGCTTGCTTAAGCCCATAGAGTGCCTTGTCTAGCTTGTAGACATGGTTAGGGAAGTTGGGGTCCTCGAACCCCGGTGGTTGCTTAACATATACCAACTCTTTCAAAGGACCATTAAGAAAGGCACTCTTCACATCCATTTGTTGCAACTTGAAGTTATGATGTGAAACATATGCAAGAAGGATATGGATGAACTCAAGACGAGCCACGGGAGCATATGTCTCTCCAAAATAAATGCCTTCAACTTGAGAGTACCCTTGAGCCACCAATCTTGCCTTGTTCCTCACAACCATTATACTTTCATATTGCTTGTTCTTGAAGATCCACTTGGTGCCAATAACGTTGCGGAAATCTTTTGGCTTGTCAACAAGCTTCCACACCTTGTTGCGCTCAAAGTTGTGGAGCTCTTCATGCATGGCTTCCAACCAATCTTGATCTTCAAGAGCTTCAAAGACTTTCTTTTGTTCCACCATGGAGATGTGTGCTTGATGAGCACTAAAGTTTGCCAATTGTCTTCTAGTGGTCACATTGCTCTTCAAGTCACCAATAACCTTTTCTAAATCATGACCTCTTAGTTCCAAGGATCTTAGAACTCTAGCTTTACGACGGGCTTCGATCTCCTCATTGGATCTTGGAGGTATCACTTGATCATCTTGATCATTTGAGTCCCCGTCTTGACCGTCTTGATGACCTTGATCTTCATTATGCACTTCTTCATTGCTTGAAGTAGATGGTTGATCTTGGTCTTGATTAGGCATTGCTCTTGAGTAGAAGGTTCATTGGCAATGTCTTCATCAACTTGGTGAGGGTCTTGTTCTTGTTCTTGGTTAGTTTCCCATTTGCTCCCGGGGTTGGCGTAGGAGGATCTTGTGATGAAGGAGGCTCCACTTGAGTAGAACTTGTTTCTCCTTGGCTAGCCTCTTGGTTAATCTCAATAGGGCGAAAGAATCCAACGCTCATCTTCTTTATGGAGTCTTGAGGCTCTTCACTATCTACATCACAAAGATTAAATTGCGCCACT
The DNA here is from genome assembly GCA_947311845.1 of Poa pratensis. Classification (NCBI taxonomy): domain Eukaryota; kingdom Viridiplantae; phylum Streptophyta; class Magnoliopsida; order Poales; family Poaceae; genus Poa; species Poa pratensis. The sequence continues at coordinate 90,477,559 of CAMZMU010000085.1, forward strand.
TGGGAGCCATCATTTTCATCAAACTCCACACAAGAAGACTCAACGATAACCCGTGAGAGTATATCGAAGATTCTATAAGTGTGGGATTTGAGACCATAACCAACAAATATACCCTCTAATACTTTAGATTGAAATTTAGTTAGACGAACTCCCTTTTTCAAATAGAAGCACTTGCAACTGAACACCCGGAAGTAGGAAATATTGTGCTTGTTGCCGGTGAGGATCTCATAGGAAGTTTTCTTCAAGAATTTGCGGAAGTAAAGCCGGTTAGTTGAGTGATACGCCGTAGAGATGGCTTCGGCCCAAAAGGTGAGTGGAGACTTAAACTCCGCCAACATGGACCTAGCCATATCAATAAGAGTCCGGTTCTTCCTTTCGGCTAAACCATTTTGTTGAGAGGTATATGCAGCGGAATATTGATGACGAATTCCCTCTTCATTAAGAAACTCATCCAAGGTGTAGTTCTTGAACTCGGAGCCATTGTCACTTCTAATGGCCAATATTGGGACATTGTGTTGTCGTTGAACTTCATTGGCAAAGTCGATGACGGTTTGTTGGGTCTCACTCTTGAACTTGAAGAAATAAACCCATGTGTATCTTGAGTAGTCATCAACAATCACCAAGCAATACTTCTTCCCACCAAGGCTAGCTTCGGGAACGGCACCAAAGAGATCCACATGAAGAAGTTCCAATATCCTCTTTGATGAGATAAAAGCCTTGATTGGGTGGGGAGAATCATGCATCTTTCCTTCAACACAAGCCCTACAAACAATATCTTTGGCAAAGGAAACATTGTCTTTTAGTCCAAGAATGTGGCCACTCTTGTAAAGGCTTTGCAAAGATCTCATATTTACATGGGATAAGCGGCGATGCCACAACCACCCCACGTCGGCCTTTCCGAAGAGACATATCGCTTGAGTGTTGGTTGACCCCAAAAAGTCCACCACAAACAACTCATTTTCGATATACCCAACGAAGGCAACCGTTAGAGTCTTGCTCCACAAGAGTACCACAATGTCAACATCAAATTGGACGGCAAAACCAGTCTTGTTAAGTGCACGAACGGACATTAAATTATAACCAAGGGACTCAACAAGCATGACATTCACAAGGGTGATATCCGGTGCAACTACCACCTTGCCGAGTTCCGATACCTTAGCTTGTGATTTATCTCCATATGTGACGGTTGTATGATTTATATTTGTTCTCAACTCCGTCATAAGCTCCTTGCTTCCGGTCATATGACTTGTGCATCCACTATCAAGCACCCATTTTGACCCGTCGGAAGCATAGTCCTACAAAAGATCATTGCTTGGTTTTAGGTACCTATTTTGCAATGGGTCCTCTTTTGTTAGCCACAAGGGTCTTAGGAACCCAAATAGAATGTGCAATGAAACCATCATAAGGACCAATGTATTTAGCATAAACATCACCATAATTATCAACATAAAGCATATAGTGAGGGTTAGCATTTCCCGCAAAGTCATTTCGAGTGGTTTTGCCCCTTGTGGCATCACCACCCGCAATGGTAGTTTTCTTTGCATGTGCGGGCTTGGCCTTCTTCTTGTTCTTCTTCTTCTTCTTGGCAACATAACCAAGACCCTCTTTCCCAATGTGTGGCTTTTGCATTTGCAAAAGATCATCAAGAGGCTTACTTTGGGGACTAGAGGTCTTGGCAAGTTCATCCTTCAACCTAGCATTTTCCTCAATAACATTTGCATGGTCACAAGAAGGAGTAGAGGAACTAGGTACATCACTTTTAGTTAGTTGAATTTGAAGTTGTTCAAAAGACTTGGTGAGAGTAGAGTGATCACTCTCCAAGGCCTTGTGAGCCTTGGTGAGCTTCTCTAGCTCCTCGGTTAGTCTTTCATGACCAACACCAAATTCAACATTTTCTTTCTTGTAAAGCTTATATTTAGCAATAGCATGGTCACGTTTTTTAATGATTGTAGAAAGAATAGCATTTTGTGACTCCTCAATGTTATCAAGTTTCTCTTCAAGAGAGACTCAAAGCTCATGCTCTTCCTCAAGAGCAATAGTGAGAGAAGCTATGTCATTAGCACATTCTCATTCAAGTCTCCCCTTTTCCTCAAGGAGAACTTGAGTCGTCTCATAATCGCTCATGAGAGCCTCAAAGCGAATCTTGCTTTCACCTTGCAAGTTAGACATGAAGTGATCCAAAGCAACACCTTCTTCCTTTATTCTAAGACTAATATGTTCATGTATTTCATTCATAGTCTTGGGAGAGGAGGAAGATGATACCTCGGTGGCCTTGGCCATGAGACACTTGGCGGATTGGATGGGGACGTTCTCATTGGGGGATTCAAAGAGTGAAGAGGATGTCGATGAAGCAATGACAATAGCGGCTACACCACTCGTGGTTTCTTCTTCGTCTTCTTCATCCCCGGACATGTACTCTTCTCTTGTCACCAACACCATTCTTGAAGGAGACTTCTTGTTAGGAATGTTCTTCTTGAATAAGGGCTTCTTGCTAGGGGACTTTGAACCACCCTTGAGAATAAGCCTTCCCCCATGGTCTTCACGGTTCTCATAAGGACAATCGGCCACGAAGTGATATCTATCTTGGCAATTGAAGCAAGTCTTCATCTTTGGGTTACCATCCCTGAAGCCACTTGATTTGAATGTTTGCTCCATTTGAGTTTTAGCTTTGGATGGGTTCTTCCAAAACGCCCTTGCCGCAAGAGCCACATAGTCTCTATGAGCACTCTTGATTTCTTCGGGGTCCAAGGAGTTCACATCTTCACAATCTTGATCTTCATCTTGTTCTATCACCTTGGCCTTCAAAGCAAGTGAGGCACCTTGGTGCATTCCTGAAAGGACAAGGATGTCGCCTAGAGGGGGTGAATAGGCGATTAAAAACTTTTCCGGTTTAGACTTGCTAAATGCGGAATAAAACTAAGTGTTTTAATTTAAAAAGCATACAACCTAAATATACTAGGCTTACCTATGTGCACCAACAACTTATGCTAAGCAAGACAAGCAACAAGGTGATAGCAAGATAAAGAACTTTAAGCACGAAGGCTATCACAATGTAAATTGCATAAGTAAAGAGCTCGGGTATAGAAATAACCAAGGCACACGGAGACGATGATGTATTCCCGAGTTCCTCCTTTTTAGGGGAGTACGTCTCGTTGGAGGGGTGTGAGTTTCAAACTCAAACGCCACAAATGGCCTCACCCTATTCTCCGATGAACCTCGCCCAAAAGCTCGGCTCACCTTCCACTATTGATTTCCTTTTGGGCGAAAATCGAGTCCCTTACAACAATCTTGAGGCACAACCCACAAAAGGATTGGGAGCTCCCAAGTGACCACAAAAGGTCTCAACCACCACAATGGCGTCTAGGGTCCAAAGACCCAAGAGTAACAAGCTCACGAACTTTCACTTCCACGAATCCTCGTGGAGAGCACAAACCGATGACAAATGCAATGGCAAGAACACAAGAAGTGCTCAAGTCCTTCACTCCCAAATCTCACAAAAAATAACTAATGCTTGTGGGGGAGAAGAGAGGAAGAACAAAGAAGAACTCAACAAATGGAACTCCAAGATCTAGATCCAAAGGGTTCCCCTCACTTAGAGGAGAGATTGATTGGTGGAAATGTAGATCTAGATCTTCTCTCTCTTTTCCCTCTAATTGGAGGCAAGAATCATGGAGGAATAGAGAGAAATCCAAGCTCAAGAAGGTCAACAATGGTGGGCTTTTTCGTGCTTGAGAGCTAGTCTCTTTGGGGAAGAAGGGGGTCTTTTATAGGACCCCACGAAATAGAGCCGTTGCAGGAAAACCAGGGGACCGGATATTTCGGTTCCATTTTGGATCGGAATATCCGGCCCTGTTGAAACCTTCTGGAGGTAGCCCGATATTTCCAACCGGATATTTCTAGAAGAACCGGAATATCCGGTTTTCTGAAAACTGACAGAAACAGCAAAACGAAAAGTGCAATATCTTTTTCATCCGGACTCCGATTTCGATGATCTTGGGCTTGTTGGAATCGCAACGAAGAGCTCTTCAAGATCATGCATAGAAACATCATAGTTCATCATGTGAGGAGGAAGCCACAAGGAGAGAGTTTGACCTCTCTTAAAAAAGATAAACCGGTAAAACTTCCAACATAAAAAACGCAACAAGATATGCATATGAAATCCGTTTTTGGTGAACTAAAGCTTGATATGCATATGAACACAAGCTCTAAATTCTCACATGGATAAAAGGTAAATAATAACCAAGAAAGATGATATGCCAAGTATGCAAAGGTTTGAGCTCTCCACAAAGATGCGATCAAGTTACTCACTTGAGAGCCCCTCTTGATAGTACGCCGTCTATCCTATAACCCGGTCTCCCACAAACACCATGAGACCGGTAAAATAGAAACCCTATCAAGATCATACCTTTGCCTTGAGCATTCCACTTGAGCTAGATGATGACGATCTTGACTCCCTCAAGTTGGAACACCTTTCTTGATTGTGCTTGCTAGCACATGCTTGATGAAGACTTCCCCAAATACTCCCCCATACTCCATTATGGGAGAGCCTTGCTAAGCTCTGTCTTCATGTATCCATTGCAAGCTCCAATCAAATGATATCTTCCATGATGTATCATATTGAGATTGCACTTCATAGACTTCTCTTGATATATATGATGGCTTGGAGATAAACATGAATGTTCACTCAATCTCCTTTTCCAAGCCACACTTGTAATATGCTCAATTCTACACATGACCATTCTTCATATAAACCCTTGAATAGAGCATTGATCATCATGTACACTTCTAGAGTCCAACACATGAACTCCAATCTTTTCCTATGGACAAGATCTATAAAAATATCTCAAAGCAAACATTAGTCCATAGAGATTGTCATTAATTACCAAAACCACACATGAGGGCATATGCACTTTCAATTCCAATAGCCCGAGCACGAGAGTCTTGAGCAATTTGGGCTTGAACTTTGAAAGATTGCATCTCTTGCATGACTTCATTGGAGGTCATTTCGGGGTAGTTGTGCCTTCCTTAGAGACTCTTCAAGTCGGCCGCTTCAAAGGGCATGAGGCCATTCATATACTTCCTCTTGATCCAAGCATCATTCACATGTGAACCCCCAAGGTCTCTATAGGCATTGGCGACGGCCTTGAGTCTTCGATACATTTGCTCGTGGTCTTCTCCATCTGGCATGAAGAACCCTTCGGCTTGGTTGCTCATAGCCTCATATCTATTTCTTCTCATGCTACCATTTTCAGCGAACACCTCGGCAAGACAATCCCAAGCTTCTTTGGCGGTGGTGCAATGTTCAATGTGGGGCAACTCCTTCTCTCCCACGGCAACACGGATCAAGTCAAGAGCGGTGACTTTTAGTTGACAATCAACTTGTTCTCTCCTTGTCTTGTTGGATTCATCCACGGCCTTGTATCCATCTACAATGATCCTTCAAACCTCAATGCAGGCACTGTTCACATGAGATCTCATAGAAGATTGCCATTTAGTAAACGAGGATGCATTTAGACTAGGTGGAGCTCCTCTTAGGTGTATAGGAGGATGAGGGATAGGTGGGTCGGGAGAGTATGTGAAAGGAACCGCACTATGCTCTCCCTTCCCATTTGTTGGTTTAATAGGGTTATCACTTTTAGTTAGATCAACCCCCATATTCTCTTTTTCCTCCTTCTTATCTGTTAGAACCTCAAGAGGACTCTCCAGACTAGGAGGTGGTGCGGCGCCATTGGCCCCCATGAATTTCGCTAACATTTCGCGCAATTCTCCCATTTGAGTTTCCATAGAGGTCTTCATGGTATTGAAGTCCTCCATGGAAACCTAAGTGGTGGGGGTCTCGGGAATCTCGTTCCCTTCGACGTCAACGGCCATACTTCTCTTAGGCGGTTAATCCCGAATAGAGAGCCGAGGCCCTGATACCAAATGAACGGATCGTATGGCCACCTAGAGGGGGGGTGAATATGTGCTACTCCAAATTTTAATTCTTTTTCCATTAAGGCTTGACACAAAGGTAAATTCTCTAGATATGCAACTACGGTGGATACAAGTAAAAGCTAGTGAGTAAGGAGTAACCGAACGGGAAGCACATGGAGACACGGATGTATTCCCGAGTTCCTCCTTTTTAGGGGAGTACGTCTCGTTGGAGGGGTGTGAGTTTCGATACTCAACGCCACAAATAGCCTCACCCTATTCTCCGACGAACCTCGCCCAAAAGCTCGGTTCACCTTCCACTATCGAAATCCTTCAAGGCGGAATCCGGAGCCCTTACAACAAACTTGAGACACAATCCACAACTGGATTGGGAGCTCCCAAGCACCACAAATCTACTACACAAAAGTAGCAAACAAGTAAGTACAACAAGATGCCTAGGTTTACCTAGTGAAAACCCTAGGCTCAAATCCTTCAAGTGAATGAGGGGGAAATGAAGAACTTGTGCAGGATTTGCTCCTAGCGGTACTACCGCTGCCTGAAGTAGGATTCAGTGCAAAGCTTTTCGCAAGCTTTTTTCGATGGATGTCTTCATCTATAATTTCTGGGAAGTGCAAAAGACACCATTAGATCAATAATTGTGTTATCACTAACACCAAAAACATCATCAAGGGAAGATGCACTTTCACATAATCGAGGATCAAGGTCGTGTCTTGGCCAATGCCGGTGATAGCCGACGAATTGCAACTCCAGCAGAAACCTTCGTGCCTACGTACCATCCATCCTTGTGTGTCTAAAGGAGTCGGCCATTGAGTGGCCGGACCTACTCGGTCCCAAGGAAAGCATCATCATGTAGTCACCGACGATGACGTATATATATAGCGCCCCGGAAGCCCAACCATGCGATAGTCGACGCGCTGGATAGGAGTTGCGCATTCTGGATTTACCGGATCTTGATGGTCAAGATCATGTCAACGGTGGTAACTCTGCCTTGGCTTCCAGCCAGGTGATGCAATTCGGTTCCCGGATCCCTGGATCATTGCCGTCCTATACAGCCGGGCTCTCGCTCCATCAACCCGATCCGGCTTCCACCATCATCTTTTCGTGATAGACTGTTGATAGAGGGCAAGGGAAAGTTTTGATTGAACCCCATGACACCTACACCCCCACACTTTTTCGTGGTTTTTCTTTTTAAATCCCTTAAATACACCATATGGATAAAAATTCGCGGGCCACTGGAACATTAGAATTAGAATATGGGAAAAACAGTTCAGAAGTTTTTTCGTGCAATTTAAAATTTATTTTTAAATATAGTTAATTCACAATAATTTTATTAATATATACATAATGTCGCAAAAACTCCGAATTATTTCCCTCAATCCATCCCAAATGTTTCAGTGAACTGCAACGTTATAAATCTATATAAGATTTGTGGTCTGAGAGATATATAAAAAGAAGTTGTCTGAGAGGGGAAAAAGTGCTATAACGGATCTTGATGCACCCATCAACAGTCTAGATAAGACAGGATGTGTAGCCGAGTACTAGTATTCAGAAAAACTCCTCTCGGGAGGGCAAGCGGCCTTAGAGCATCTCTAGTGGAACGTGTATACGGGTGTGTATGCTAAATATACACGATGTGAGGCAAAAAAAACGCTTCCAGTGGATCGTGTATAACGTCGTGTATCGTTTACACGTCCATCCACGATGGTACCTGGCGTGGGAATAAACACCACGAAGCCACGCTCGTGGACGAGCGGAAAGGAGCAACTCCTGGTCGTCTCGCGCTCGTCTCGCGCCCGTGCTGCCTCGTCTCGCGCCCGTCCGGAGCAACTCCAAGCTCGCCTCCGAGGTCGCCGCTGCCGCATCCGAGCTCGCCGTCGCTGACCCCTCCGGCACAGGTACGGTTCCGCACCTTTTCCCCCGGATTGAACCAGAGAAGAGAGAGGGCCACATCATCCGAGCTTGCCGTCGCCGCCCCCTCCAAGCTCGCCTCCGTGGTCGCCGCCGCCGCATCCGAGCTCGCCGGCTTGGAGGAGAGGAGGGGTGTACTCGGGGGAGCAGGGCTGGGGTCCGGCGGAAGGTTCGGGGCGCACGGGCTGGAGAAGGATTCGGGCTGGAGGAGGTCTCGGGCAAGAGCTTCGGGCGGAGGAGGAGGGCTGGAGGAGGAGGAATCGATGGGGCGGCGACCATGGCTCTATCGATTTGGTTCGTGGCCCTGCTGCAGATGATGAGCTTTTTTCGTGGTCGTTGGTCAGCACAGATTGGATCTAAGGTGTGGTGCGGACGTTTTGGTTGCTAGTTCTTTTGTATCTGGCTTCAGTATAGTGCTACTGCTAGTATAATGTAGGTGAATCAAGACTGAATTATTTGTAGTGCTTTTGCTTGTATGGTGCTGCTCTTGTTCAGAACTGGATACGTAGTGGTACTGCTATTTTTGTACTAAATATTGCTCCTAGTAATATGATGTCCGTGTAGTGCTACTGCTAGTATAATGTACGTGAATCAAGACTAAAATTTGGATATTGAAATAGAGCTGTTTGAAATTTGAAAATATAGCTGTTTGAAATTTGGATGTTAAAATATAGTCATTGTAAATATACACGTCCTAATATACACGTTCCGCTGAAAAAACAGGAGGTGTAAAATTTAAGAAGGTGTATATGGAGGTGTATATGAAGATATACACGTCCAAATTTACACCATCCACTAGAGATGCTCTTATCGTGCACAGCTACAACGCTGTCCAACCTGCAAATTCGATTCGGATCCCAGATTTGTCGCCGATCCGACATCTACTGTCCTAGTTCTGCCTCCAATAGTACTTGCAAGGGGTTTCATAAGATCAGATGCCCCAGACAAAACCGCGGCGCTCGGATTTGAGACTAGGACCTACGATATGGGATCTGTGATCGCTTTCGTTGCCGCGGTCGTCAGTTTCATTGCAGAAAACATATCTGAATTTTTCTTCCCGTTCAGAGGCGTGGTCGTGGATAGCTTCACTCCCCGCGACCGCCCACCGCGCTCGGAGGAGTACGTGAAATTTCCTAGCTCCCGATTGATTAGCCTATCTTTCTTACTTACATCTCGTGCGAATGCAGGACACGGGACGCGTCGATCATTCACCATGCTCGCTTTGCCCTCCTCCACTACAATTCCAAGAACCCGGTACGTTATCCGTGGATGCTGCATCAGTGTCCATCTCTAGTGTTACTTTCTTCGTCTTCCGCTGATCGATCGATCTCTGTATCTGGTAACAAATTTATTAACAGGGCGCCGAGTTCGATCTTGTCAAGCCTCTGATGGTCGCCTACGTCCTGTTTAGAGGCGACATGTGGTACCACGTAAGCTTCTGGGCTCGCCGGAGGGGCGCTCCGCCGGAGACCCCCGTGCAGCAGTTCTTCGGCGAGCTGCACTACAGACGATGCACCTGTGATGGCGACGATGATGCGCCCGCCGGAACGCACAGCTGCTGTACTCCGGTGGTCGAAACATGCGCGATCGTCAGTAAGTCCTCCATCCTATGTAACTTCTAGATGTTTCAACCGTGATTAACTTCTGACTCTGGATTGTAACACAGGTAAGATATCCACGTTTCGGCCGCAGCCGCCTACCCGCAAGAGTGAGTGTGCAAACATGGATTCAGTGGCTACCTTGCTGACGAATTGTTGTCATACAATCGTATTCATGATACGCAATTATTTGGTCCTAATCTATCTTACGTTTTTTGTTTTGTTGACAGAAAAGAAATCCCGCCGGAGTGTGTGTATACTGTGCCCCCCTAGCTTTGAGATTTTTCATCCCAAAAGGGAGAGGTTCGTGTGTGGAAAGGAGGAAGGCCATGAGAAGGAGTTCATCCGGTTGAATAATCTTCTTGAGAAGCCGTTCACTTGTACAACATAGCTAGCCATGATATTTTCCTGCAAAGGACATGTGCTAACATGTTCTTAATCACCAACTAAATTTCATTCGGTGATATTGTCTGTACTGACCAACTTCCGTGAATTAAGACATCATTCCCTGGTCACACATGTTCTCAGTTATATGGAACAGTAGTTTCAGTTCTCAAGTATGATACTTTAGTGGTGAGGATTTGTGCACGGTGATCTTTACCACCAGCCACTCTATTGTTCATGAATTTGTAGTAGAAACAGGGAATTGGTCTTCCAACTTTTTGACTCACCCTTGTCTTTTGATTCACCATTTTCTATGAGTTAAAATCTCAGATGCAATGTGCACGATTCTTGTAATATGGCGAGAGAAAGTTAAATTGTCGGTGAGTGCAGAAGAGGAGATGAGCCTCCGACATACTAATTTGGTTTCATATGACAAAAACATTATGTTCATACCTAGGAGTATACTACAGGAAATCCGTAAAACTAATGGAACATTAAACTTGTAGTCAAACAGCATTGTAATTGCAACCGTGCAGCCAAGGCCATGCTCTCTAGTACATGATAGAGATGGTGCTCAAATGTTGGAAGCACTGAAGCGGCGTAATTCTCGCCCGACAGCGTCACCATGGATGGCCGTTACACTTTTTCCTAAAAAAAGAAAATATCTTCCAACATTGCAATAGGGTATTCTTGAGTTGCAATGGTTGTTTTATTTCGATTGTCCCGGGAAAAAATTGTGGGCTTTTTGCAATGGAATGTTTCTTCCATGTTGTATTGTGTACAATAAATGAGAGATAATACTCCGTCCATTTTTCTTTACCTTTTGTTTTGGGTTTTTTCAAATTCAAACTTTTGAAAGTTTAACCAAGTGTATACGAAAATATAAACATGTATAATATCAAAATATGTAATATGAAATGTATTTTATGATGATTCTCATAATGAAATGTATTTTATGATGATTCTCATAATATTAAATATATATTTTCGACTATATATTTAGTGAAAATTACCAACTTTGCTAAGTGAAAATGTAGAAAATTCCCCACAGTTCGAGATAAGAGTAATTATGCAAAGTTTTCAAAATGTGCTCATAATTTAGCTCCCTTAGCAAAGTACTGGTGTGGAGATTGCACGAAATGTAGAAAATGCCCCACAGTTCTTCTACATCTCTTAAAAACTGCACAAACTGGTATATTCTAAGTAGTCCATAGTAAGAAGTCCAACTAGAATGTTACCAAAACAATACAATTATTCAACTACACATGCAATCGCAAGTTACCTGTGAGGTTGTGTTGTTGAACAGGGAACAAGATAAGAGTTTCTGGAAGCTTAGTGCTCATGTCAGGGTAATTTGAAAATATCTACTGATAATTGTCTTCATCGACCGTCAAAAATAGCTTCGTCTCTCCTTTTTTTTTTTTGACAATGTACTGTAAGGCAAAAGCCCCACAGTATTTCTTTATTTCAAATGCAAAACACAAAAATATTTACAGAAAGAGGGCAAAAACGAATTAACTATACAATCAAACTAAGATAGCAATACATGCTGTCAGCTTATCTCTATGCCTTGATTTCACTCTATGACTGTGTAGAAGAATATCATGAACGAATCCACTGCGCCAAGCAGCAAATTGTGGCCTGATGTGATTGAAAAATTTGTCGTTACAAACTTTCCAAATATTCCAGCAGGCTAGTAAGACAACCTCTGTAAAAAAAAAGGCTGAGAGAATTCCTTCCTGGTTCTGGTCTTCTGGATGCCATTTGCATCATATGTGCACCATCTTGCCACTCAATTTGTTTTTTTTAAGAACATGCAAAGATTGCATGTCATCACATTAAGAAGGAGAGCGTTTTACAGCCCTAATTACAAAGCCAAAGGCCTACATCCGCTCAGAGAAACCACATGACTACTCCTCCCCGTTGTCTGCTCCTAGCCTAGCCCGCTCCCAAAGCATGAAATCCTCCCTGATTAGCCTGATAATGTCTCCATCAGAGAGTTGCTTCCGCTGAAAGTACCGATTGTTTCTCTCCAGCCACTCAATTTGTAAGTAGTCCCGGACTCGGACACTAAAATTGCATCCAAAGAAAAGGTGGTCTCTGTTCTCATGACAATGAATGGGGCATAGCACACAATTAAAGTCCTCTGTCACATTCCATTGTCTTCTCTTTAGCAAATCCTTTGTGTTTAGTCTGTCACTAAGCAAAAGCCATGCAAACATTGTCGTCTCGCCATTTTGAAAACCTCCAGTTTGCTCTTGCATCTTTCATCCAATCTCTAAGTTCATATAGCATTGATGAGCATATAATGTGAGCATGTGTAAAGCTAGTTGTTTCTGTTGCCCAAGAGATGATGGTTTCTGAATGCTGGCCAATAGGACTTAGTTAATCTTGTGAAGGCATGAGATGAGGACTTGGGCGATGTCCATGGAAGGCATGAGATGAGGACTGGCGATCCCGAAGGCGATTCGGTCGGCGGCGCGCCGGAGGGCCGTCCCGCCGGCCGGTTTTGGGACTGCTCCTCGGTGAGCTCTGAGGAGGATGTGGGCGAGTCCCCGTCCTCGTCGGCGGCTTCAAGATCTTGGGACTACCTGTGTCGTACGCCGGAGGAGCGAGGCTGCGACCTCAAGGTCGTAAATTGGAAGAGGGCTAACAAGCGTCGGCTACAGGCCTGGGCGGCACGCGAACTCTCGGTCTCGGGCGTCTCTCCGGTAAGATCTAACATTGCTTCTACTAGTGGTGGTGTTGCAGGTCCGCCGGCGGTCAAGTTGCTGGTGATGCCCCCGACGACTTTCTCTTTGGGCGATGTCCTGGACGCGACAGAATGGACGCTTGTTCAGCGCAAAGGTAAGAAAAGAGTTCCATTACATGCTCCGGTGATCAGCTCCTATCGACCAAGGGCGAGGAGGTCGCCGGCGGCGAGCGGTGGTGCGGCAGCGCAATTCAAGGATCGTGATCTGCATGCCAGTTCAATTTTCAAATTTCCCGTTGCTGACATTGGGCACAAGGCCCAGATAAGCTTTTTTGAGAAAGGCCACAAGGGCCCAACAATCGGGCTGTCTGCGAAAACAAAAGGGACAAGGCCCAGGTTTTCTTCTTCTCCGAGGGTTTTAGGCTTACAACGTCGTAACCCTAGAGGTACTTTCTTGATCGCAAGACGCGTCTCCTTGCTGGCGCCAACTGTTCGTCGCTCTTTTGCGGCGGTAGTCATGGCGGGTAGGGGCGCTAATGGTGGCTATCCTCCAGAGGGCGGTGATTTCAACCAACCTCTCGGGAGGCAGAACTACAGAGGTCAAGGTTTCAATGGTGCAAGGGATGATCGCGGCGCAAACTTTGGCGCTGGGGGCAAAACAGATCGGTCGGGCGTCCCGGCTACGGCAACACGGGAACACAAGGTTACCCGCAGCAAAACTTTCGTGCCTCCGGACCAAGTAATTTTGAAAGAGGAGAGGGAAGCGGAGCGGAGTTGCCAACTATGATCAGCGTGGCCCTCCGGCTGGTGAATTCAGAGGAAACTTCGGAAGCTATAACGAAGGTTTTTATGAGAGGGGTAACAGGAACCTTCAGGGGAATATGTCATACAACAACAATCAGAGGTTTAGAAACAATCAAGGAAATTTTGGGGCAGCCGGTCAAGGCCGGGGAGGTGCTCAAGGGAGGGGTCGCTTTAATCGCCGCAATGGCAGCTCTAATTTAAACCAATCTACTGGTCTGGCTGTAAACAGCAACAATACTAACATGGAGGTGGAAGGAGAGGCCAGAATCCAGGCACAATCTGCTGTATACAGACCAAAAGATGTTGGGAGTTCAGATCAGCAAAGACAGGCACAAGAGCCACCAAAGTCTGCGGCAACGGGACAACAATTCAAGGTGAAAACGAAGCAGGATAAGACTCTTTGCTTTAGGTGTGCTCAAACAGGTCACATTGGGACTGATTGTAAAGCCATACTTTGTGTCTTTTGGAATCGGCCTTCCATGCTGATGAGGCATGCCCGCTGCCTAAAATGCCAAAGCCTACAGCAGTGCTTTATGGGATGGCCAGAGAGGCTCTTATGTACTTCAAGGTGAACAGATCAGATAACCTGCGTTTGAAGAATGAGACTGGCAAGGTTGGCAGAATAAAGATTTCTGGAGGGAAAATGTCGGCTCCACAAGTTTTAAAGGAGTTGGATTGGCTGGTTCCAGGAGACCACGCCTGGGAAATTTATCCAGCAGGAGAAACGGATTTTAGAGTGGTTTTTCCTACCAAGGCTGATTTATTAAGACTTAAACGGATAAAACATATTGAGGTTGAAGGGTCTGAGCTGTCCATGCATTTTGAGGACTGGTCGTCCAAGCTTTTTGACAAGTGGGGCTTGTATGATATTTGGGTTCGTATCTCGGGTTGCCCTGAACCTCTATGTCGGGACTACCTAGCTCTTTTCGTTGTGGGATCTTTGATTGGGGAGACCAAAGAAGTGGATATGAAATTCACTAGGGAGAATGGCATTGTTCGAGCAAGAATTGATTGTGCAAACCCGGAGGCTATTCCGAGATCTTTAGATTTTCTCTATGAGGGGGAGGGCTATGGAGTGCTCCTTGATTTAGAAGCACAGGATGGTTCTATAGTAGCTGCGGGTGATTTTATCATGCATGATCCAAGTACAGATGGTGGAGATAAACAGACAGACAAGGATGATCAGGAGAAAAAAGGAACTACGGAAGGGACAGAAGGTGCTACTCTTGGGAAAGACAAGAACAAGAACGTAGATGAAAAAGATGACAAGCGGGAAGCAATGGAGACAGATGACAAGCCCTCTGACTCTATTGAGCACATTCAGTTCGGAACAGTCCCTACTCCTGCACTTTCGAAGTGTGAAGGGGTCGGCTTTTAGGTTTCACCAATTCAGTTTGGAACTATTGGCTCGCCTAAGTTGCCTGACGTTCGTACTTGTGGTTCAGCACCAAGAAGGCTGTGGTCTGACAGAGTGGACGATGACGAGGAAAGCTTACTTTCCCCTATCGCAGCCTCGGCACCACCTTTGTCTCGGTGCCATGGTTCTTGCTCCGAGTCTCCGGTGGCCACGGCAGAGAATTCAGTTTTTTGTGCCATGGCAGTTCCAAGCCCGACTGTTTCTGATCAAACACAATCGCAGTCGAAATCTGTTCCGGCAGTGGATGATGCAAGTCAGAAGTCGGATATGCAGAAGTTTGTGGAGGCAGTGTCTCGCTCGTTTTCTCCGGCGGGCGGCATCTCGGTGACACCTCCATCCCTCATAGTTCGCCGAGGAGGCCGCTTGTTGCACCTTGACGCTCGCCTAGAGGGCAGTCTCCGGTGACTCCTTCATCAATTTCTCCAACACACGAGATCAATGGAGGGACTCAAACGTGTGGGTGATACACCTGTGGCAGATGCAAGACATGCTACTCTTTCAAATCAGCAGCGGGGGACAGGAGTTTTCTTGGGAGGGCGTTTCTCGGAGAAGGAGGTTATTGCGTATGGAGGAATACCTGTGGCTATGTCTACTGAGGTGCGATCAAGTTCGCGTCTATAAGCCCAGGCAAATGCTGATGATACACAATTGGCCAGGGCTCAAAAGAGGCTCCAAGACCACGACGAGCTCGGACAGACAGGTACATTACCATCTGTTTCTAAATTCTCTATTGCCTCTTTTTTGAATGATTTAGTAATGGCTAGGGCTGAAAAATTGGGGGTTTCGTTAGGGGCTTCACCTAGTTAAATTAAAAATTATGTAGCTACTATCAAAGATATAGATTTGCAACGTACCCTGGTAGTGCTTAAGAAGAAAGAGGATGACACAAATAATATGGATAGTTCTTTGGGTAAACAGATAGTTGACGAGGCGTTACAGCTGAGTTCAGACCTAGAGGAGAAAGATCTTTCGGGTGATGAAGGTCACGAGGACCTAGAACCCTGTATTTTTGACAAACCGGTAAAACGAACGTATAACAAGAAAAAATACGATTCTTCTATGGTTCGACGCAGTATTCGACTGAAATTTAGAACCAAACAATGTTAAAAGGCTGCTTTTGGAACAGTGGGGGTTTTAGAGATACGGCAAAACATTTAGTAGTTGCTGAAACAATTCGGGAGTACAAGTTAGATTTCTTTGTGGTCATAGAAACTGGTCGTGATAACTTTAGTGATCCCTTCCTTAGAAACTTGGCAGGAGGGCTCGATTACTTTTGGTATTGCCTACCTCCACAAGGGAGGTCTGGGGGAATACTTGTGGGTTTCAATGCTCAGAACATCAAAGTTAAGAAAGTAGTGCCAGGGGATAGATGTGTTAAGTTTCAAATAATTTCCAAGTTTGACAATTTTGAGTGGGTTATGGTGGCGGTTTATGGAGCAGCCCAAGATGCCCAGAAAGGGGATTTCTTGGCGGAGCTAGTTCGTATCTACGAAAATGAGACTTTACCCATTATGGTCGGAGGAGACTTTAATATTATTAGAAGACAAAATGAGAAGAATAATGATAATTTCAATGACAGATGGCCTTTTATTTTTAATGCAATAATTGAAAGTCTGGACCTAAGAGAAATTGATCTCTCGGGTAGACAATATACTTGGGCGAATCGCAGACCTAACCCTACTTTTGAAAAATTGGATAGGGTTCTCACGAGTGTGTCCTGGGAACAAAAATTCCCTTTGGTTAGTGTTAGAGCTCTAACTAGGGCAGGATCGGATCACACGCCTTTGCTTTTAGACTCAGGGGAACAAGCTCACCTGGGTAACAAATCACACTTTTCTTTTGAGCTCTCATGGTTTAAAAAGGAAGGGTTTATCGAAATGGTGGCCAAAGAGTGGTCGTCTATTTCAGTGGGTAATACACCCTTGGAGGTGTGGCAAAACAAGATTCGCCACCTTCGTGCTTTCCTTCATGGTTGGGTAAGGAATATTAGTAGCATATATAAGAAGGAAAAAGAAAAACTTCTTAATATTATTGATATACTAGATGTTAAGGCTGAAACGGTAGTTCTTGATGCAACCGAGAGGGAAGCCCTTCGGGATGCAAATCAGAAACTAGCCACGCTGAGGAGAGATGAGGAGGCTAAATGGGCGCAAAGAGCAAAAGTAAAACACATTCAGGAAGGGGGAGACAACACAAAATATTTCCACCTTATTGCTAACGGGAAACATAGACGTAAACGGATCTTTCAGCTTGAGCAAGAAGAAGGAACCATTATAGGTCAAGAAAATATCAAGAATTATATCACAAGGTTTTATAAAAATTTGTTTGGGAAATCGGTTGATCACCATGTATCTCTTGTAGAAACCGTAACAGATGACATACCGCAGATTTCAGTGCAGGAAAACGAAATTCTTACATCCGACTTCATAGAGAAGGAGGTTTATGAGGCCGTAATGCAAATGGAGAAAAACAAATCGCCGGGACCGGATGGGTTCCCAGCTGAATTTTATCAAAAACTTTGGGGTACTATCAAAGGAGATTTAATGAACTTGTTCAAAGCGTTTCGGAGGGGCGAGCTACCTCTGTTCCAGCTAAACTATGGCAATATAATCCTGCTACCAAAAAAAGAAAACGTCGTTCAGATCCAGCAATATCGCCCCATTTGTCTACTAAATGTTAGTTTTAAAATTTTCACTAAGGTGGGAACAAACAGAATTGCGGAGGTCGCACACAAGGTGATTCGACCAACTCAAACGGCTTTCATGCCGGGGAGACATATTCTTGAGGGCGTTTTAATCCTTCACGAGACAGTCCATGAACTTCATAGGAAGAAAATGGATGGAGTCCTTTTTAAAATTGATTTTGAAAAGGCCTATGATAAAGTTCAGTGGCCTTTTCTTCAACAAGTCCTACGCATGAAAGGGTTTGATCCTAAGTGGTGCAAATGGATTGAACAATTTGTTAGTAAAGGTAGTGTTGGTATCAAAGTAAACGATGATCTAGGTCATTACTTCCAAACACAAAAAGGCTTGAGGCAGGGAGATCCCCTCTCTCCCATTATTTTCAACATCGTGGCAGACATGCTTGCCATAATGATTGAGAGAGCTAAGGAGGATGGACAAGTTGCTGGACTTATACCACATCTAGTAGACGGGGGGTTTCTATTTTACAATATGCGGATGATACGATTTTGTTCATGGAACACGACTTAGACAAGGCACTCAACATGAAACTTATTCTTTGTATTTTTGAACAACTTTCTGGTCTGAAGATTAATTTTCATAAAAGTGAGATCTTTTGTTTTGGGAAAGCTAAAGAAGTTGAGGCGCAATATAGGTTGCTTTTTGGATGTCAGTCCGGGTCTTATCCATTCACGTATTTGGGTATCCCGATTCACTACCGTAGGTTGACTAATGGAGAATGGAAGCGGATAGAAGATCGTTTTGAGAAAAAGTTAGCAAGCTGGGCGGGCAAACTGTTGTCCTATGGTGACCGGTTAATTCTAATTAATTCAGTTTTATCAAGCTTACCTATGTTCATGTTATCTTTCTTCGAAGTACCTATAGGGGTGCGGAAAAGACTAGATTTTTTTAGGTCTCGATTTTTCTGGCAAAATGATGGGCACAAACGTAAGTACAGGCTAACTAGATGGAATATTATGTGCCGACCAAAAGAACAGGGGGTTTAGGGATTGAGGTTCTGGAAGTTAAAAATAAATGCCTGCTAAGCAAATGGCTTTTCAAGATTTTGTCTGAGGATAGTGGAGTATGGAAAGAATTAATTCAGAACAAGTATCTGCATTCCAAATCGCTATCTCAAGTTAGAAGCAAACCATCCGACTCCCATTTTTGGAAGGGGCTTATGAAGGTAAAAGATAACTTTTTTGACAAGGGTTCCTTTGCGGTGGGGAATGGAGAAGCAACCCGCTTCTGGGAAGATACATGGCTGGGGGACAAGCCCCTTTCTAGTCAATATCCTTCCCTTTACCATATTGTCCACCGTAAACAAGTCTCGGTGGCCGACGTGCTATCCCAAGCGCCCCCGTCGAACTTAGGTTTTAGGAGAGCTCTTACGGGTAACAAGGGGACAAGTTGGTTACACCTGGTAAACCGGCTAATGCATGTTACGTTAACAGAACAACAAGATGTTTTCAAATGGAGGCTCACTACAATGGGTGTTTTTTCTGTCAAATCCTTGTATTTAGATTTCATGAGTGATCATACAAGGTTTCTATGAAAATATTTATGGAAAATGAAAGTACCTCTAAAAATCAAGATTTTTATGTGGTTTGTGTATCGCAAAGCAATCCTCACAAAAGATAATCTCGCCAAGCGTAATTGGAATGGGTGTAAAAAATGCTGTTTTTGTGATCAAGATGAAACAATTCATCATTTATTTATCTCATGTCCTCTTGCAAAGATGACTTGGCGCATTGTCCATATGGCTTTCAACATTAAACCCCCAAATAGCATAACCAACTTTTTTGGTAATTGGTTGACGGGAGTCTCCAAGAAGGAGAAGGGTCAAATCCGAGTGGGTGCTTGTGCTTTGCTTTGGGCTACCTGGAATATTCGAAATGATTATATCTTTAACAGAGCAAAGAAAACTTCCTTTATGCAGGTTATCCCGATGGCTACTCATTGGATCCGTACGTGGTCCTACCTACAGTCAATGGACAAGCGAGGCGCGATGGATTTTGGGTGCAGCCGCCTGGAATCGGTGGCGTCGGATCTATTTTCCCAGTGCAGCTGGCGTTCTGATCTTAGGATAACATGTTGATGCAGAGTCATTTTATGTTGTCCTTGTTTTTTAGATGGCTGATTCATATCACAACTTTGTGTGATCCGTGATGTAATAAGTCTGTAAGATACTCCGGTACTTTTTAATAATCAATAAAAGCCGCATGCATCAAATCGATGCAGAGGTTGGGCTTGCCCCTTTTCTAAAAAAAAAAGTTAATCTTGTGAATTTAATTAGTGAAGAGTATAGCATGTAACTGAATCATGAGCTACAAGTTCAGAGAACTTCAGGATATGGGACTCCACGGTTGCATCAAGACCAAACATAGCATTTGTTTGCTAGAGTTGCACAAAGAAGACATAATAGTAGACTGCAGTGTCCATGTAGTACGATGATGTGCTCATATGTTTGGCCACATAGTGTAAGGCTGCAACTACCATTGTGCTTATTTTTGTTTTTGGTTTTCCTTGCCAAATTCATGGACGCGCATGTCTCTATGCTTTCTGTTAGAGGTTGGGTCTATTCAAACGTCTGATAGCTAATTAACCTTTTTTTGCGTAAAGGACCCTGGCATTAAAAGAAACATCAAACAGTACAAAACATCTCAACAAAGACGAAAATTATATCGAGATCCTTGAGATGCCCTTCGTCTTCAATCTCCTAACTGTGTC
Source organism: Poa pratensis (assembly GCA_947311845.1). Taxonomy (NCBI): domain Eukaryota; kingdom Viridiplantae; phylum Streptophyta; class Magnoliopsida; order Poales; family Poaceae; genus Poa; species Poa pratensis. Next base: position 90,497,704 of record CAMZMU010000085.1, read on the forward strand.
GACGGTGCGCCGCCGCTGCCGCTCCTCCCAGAGCCATCTTGACGTTGTTGGTTGCAGATGGGAAGTCGCCGAACGGGTCAAAAAGACCACATCCGTCCCGAAGCCGAAGAAGAAGGATGAACCGCCGATGAAACTCCATGACGATATGAAGAACGCCAACCTTGATCCAATATGCCTTGTGAGTTGGCTGATTCTCTGCTTGTCATGTAAATAGATTGGATTTACATGACCTACCCATCTCTCTTACATAATTTCTTCATATCTGGGAGTTGTTGATGTGGGTAATTTGTTTATTCATATATTTTGGGTCTTATTAGTGCACATTCGTGGAGAATCGCTTGTTATGGTGGTTGGGTGTATTAAGGAGCAGGATGCCACTCTAGTCAACAGGGAAGATGGCCATGGGTCTTGTGATGAACCATGTCACCAGCTGGTATATGCTTTGGTTGTGCTTGGTTTCTCTTGCTCTTCTTGGCTTTTGTCGGCAAGTCCCCAGCTTGATTGATATCTCTCTGAATCTAATCCAGGCTTGGTTCAGTTTGTAAAGCGGATGGAGGGCATGTCCAGGGCTGCTATTTTCTTTGGCCCAAGGGGTGGTTATATGTGGATTGTGCAGGCTGGATCGCTAATAAATCTTAAATAACCTTGTGAACTGAACTAGTACAGAATGCTAGTTCTGCTGTTACTGCATATGTTTTTCTTACAGCAGGACACGTTGGTGCATGAGGAAGCTTACTCATCCTTGTAAAGTGAACCGCTAAATGGAAGGAACTTGGGAGTAGAAGCAAGTTTATTATTCCCCCAAAACTGCTGCATTTGGGTTTGTAATGACAGAAATGAAACTATATGACTGCTTTAGTTACCTTGTAATTGGGTGTCTGCAATTTGAAAAGATTAATTCGGCCATGCCAAGATAAAAAAAGGAGACCCTCCTCTTTCTCAAACTTGCAGTGCTGAACTTGTGATATTATTTACACTTATTTATTTATTTATCCATGTTATATATCACGTGCTTTGAAAATGGTTTAGTGTGCTCAAGAGCAAGATTGCTCGTTGTGGATTTGCTGAACCCAAGCTCAATTGCACCGTTTAGATTATCTGAGAACTGTCTTTGAAGTCTTAGATATTCTGGGTGGCATGTACATGTAAAATTTCCTGATAAAGTGTGCTTATTTGTGTTTTCACTCACATACATAAGAGGTTCAGTTTGTAATGCTGGGCAAATGGTTTGAACAAGAGTGAATTGTTTTGCTTCGGTGATGCACAGGAAGCAGCTGCTCAATACGCCGAAATATTTGGCTGTGAGCAGGGTCAATTTCCAATAATGTATTTGGGCATTCCAATACATTATCGGAAACTGACTAATGCGAAATGGAGACATGTCGAGGAGCGTCTACAAGCAAGTCTGTCTAGTTGGAAAGGAAAATTACTGTCCCTTGGTGGGAGGTTGGTTCTCATTAATTCAGTACTTACAAACATGGTACTGTATATGATATCCTTCTTCCAGATACCAAAAGGGGTCTTGCATAAATTGGATTATTTCCGATCAAGATTCTTTTGGCAAGGGGATGGTGATAAAAAGATGTATCGATTGCTAAATGGAATGTTGTTTGTCGACCAAAGGATCAGGGAGGGCTGGGTATTCATGATCTTTATGTCAAGAATTCAGCCCTCCTCAGCAAGTGGTTGTTTAAGTTGCTGACCGAAGATGGAATTTGGCAAACACTCCTTAAAAGAAAATACATCGGCACGAAGGCGGTATCACAAGTGTATTGGAAACCTGGTGACTCCCACTTTTGGGCCGGCCTGATGGCGACAAAGAAACATTTCTTTCGCTTCGGAGTATTTAATATTAAGGATGGTACGGAGATTAGATTCTGTGAGGACAAGTGGTTAGGTAATACCACCCTCCGGGACCAATATCCGGCTCTATACAATATTGTTCGTCACAAAGGGGACACTATTGCCACTGTCATGCAGTGCTCGCCACCCAATGTGACGTTCAGGCGAGATTTAATTGGGCCGAGACTAACGTTTTGGAACGCTTTGCTGGCACGGTTGACTTCGGTTCAACTTACACAAGGCCCCGATGAGTTTCATTGGAATTTATGCGGGAATGGGAAATTCTCAGTAGATTATATGTATAGGGCGTTAGTATATTCCGATATACCAATCGATGACAATAAAAAAATATGGCAAATGAAGATTCCACTTAAAATAAAAGTGTTTACGCGGTATCTTCGTAGGGGTGTCATTTTGACTAAGGATAACATTGTCAAACGGAACTGACATGGAAGTACTAAGTGTATGTTTTGTCCTCACCAAGAGACAATAAAACACTTATTCTTCGAGTGTAGTTTCGCACGTTCTATTTGGTCATCTATCCAGATAGCGTCTAACTTATATCCACCCAAGTCGGTTGCGAATGTTTTTGCCAACTGGGTGGGAGCGATAGCCTTTATATGATCGCTTTGCCTTAGTAGAAATGACATGGTTTTCAATGATAAAGATGTTTCTTGTTTGCAGGTACTCTACCGGTGCACAGGTATTCTCCGTTCCTGATCCACCTTACAACAAACGGGTCATCGAGACCTCTTTACGGATGCGTGTGCACGTTTGAAAGAGGTGACGAGGGATATTTTTACACATCATGGATGGTCGCTTGATCGCCGGATTGATCCTCCATAGGCCGTCGAGCTCGTCTATTGCGCTGGCATTTTACTTTTTCATTTCATACATGATGATTGTAATTTGCCTAGTGCTGCACTTATTTTATTTTCTTCAGTTGGATTGCGGCTGTGTGCATTATTATGCAGAGGCCGAGTGTAATATAAAGCCCTTTATCTAAAAAAATTCTTTTGGCACAAGAGATGAGCTCTTTTCCTTGTGAAGTGAACTAGCACGACACCCGACCATGGAGATTAGTTCTCCCCCATGCCTGCACTGCCTACGTTACGCCCACCACTTGCTCTAAATAGAAAACAAAATAGAATAAGGATGCACGGAACTAAAAATTACTGACGAGATCTCAAAATACTATATTATTTAGCATCGGAGGCTAATTATTGTCCGATTATAGGTACTCGGAAGATGAGAAATTTTAGTTTCAACTATTTGCTTGTTATTACAATTAGGCCGTTTCTTCTCTATTATAAATAAAATATAGAAAATGCCCCACAGTTCTTCTAAAAACTGCACAAAAATCCTCCCATAGTAAGAAGTCCAACTGGAATGTTACTGCATCAATACAATTATTCAACTATTCAAGCAAACTTCAAGTTACCTGCCAGCAGTGGCGGAGCTCAAAAAAAATAGCTGGTCGGGCCAACTAAGACGGTTAAGCGATTTTTTTCGTTGACTTAGAATTTAGGGTGGAAATTGAGTGAAAATATTCATGCTATCAAATCGGGGACTAAGAATCTGGGTAAAGAAATTAAAATTATATGTTCAAAGATACATGATTGTGAATTGACTAAACATGGCTAGCAAGCTACCGGCAGTTCAACGAGTAAAAACAACGAGCATGTTTTTTTTTGGAGCAAAAGAAGCCAGCGTGCTTCTGTTTTTGTGAGAATCCAGCGTGCTGGTTGTTCTCCTCTTTGCTACTGTATTTTCGTAATGGGCTATAATATCACTAGCGAGGAGCTCTCAGTCTCAGCGCTTGTTGTCTGGCATGCGAGCTTTACTTGTTCGGCCGTCCATGGTATGCTGTGACGGATTGGGCCAGCAATGCATATGTATATAGCCTTTTCCTGTCAAAATCCTGGGCGGGCCATGGCCCGGGTTGGCCACAACGTAGCTCCGCTAGTGCCTGCGAGGTAGTGTTGTTGAACAGGGAACATGATAAGAGTTGCAACTTGCTATATAGGAGACGTTTGCAACTTGCAAGTAACTGCAAACAGGGGTAAATCATGCTTACTAACATCTCTAACGAAGTGCACTAACTGAAGACAGGAGAAGCCAAAACGCCATTGTCACCGACTCTCACACGAAATACACGAGGGTCGGGAAACCTGTCATATAGGAAGACCTCCACAACTTGCTGAAAAGGGACGTTGCCGCGTACGACCCAGAACTGCACCATCCTATTCCTACCCTCCTCGAAAGGTTCCAGCACAAGAAACTCTACAAGCGGACCAGTCGTCTCCTTCTAAGAACTTGCTAGAGAGATAGAGTTGAAACAAGGTCGGTGGTGCAGAGTAGTCATTCCAGCAATTTATAGAGCAGCTCCTTCTAAGAACTTGTTAGAGCAAATGATATGAGTTGGAACAAAGCCTGTGGTTCCGACGATTTCTCGTGAGCGGACCGAAACCGACTTTAGAGCATCTCCAACCGCACCCCCCAAAATCGGACCACATACTGCGCCCGGACGCATCCGGACGCGTCCGCGGAGGGTGACCGGACAACCCCTAAAAACATGCTCCTACAACTACACTCCTCTTTTCTAGTTGACATATTACTACAAAGGCATGCAACACGTCCGCATTTGCTACACTAGAATGGAAACTTGCATTGCATCCGCCTTGCTACGCTAGAATCTCCCTACTCGTCATCGGAGAGGACGATGACCGTTGCCGCTGCGCCGGCGGAGCCGCCCGTCCCGCACTGCCGGCCGGAGCCGGGCAAGAACCCTGCTCGGAGTCGGAGAAGAACCCGAACGAAGAGGAGGAGGAGGCCCCGGCGTAAGGGCGGCCTTCACGAATCGCCGCCTCCGCCTCGAACTGCTTGTCGAGGAACCCGGAGCGGTTCCTCATCTGCCTCATGAAGAGGCGGTCCGCCGCCTCCGCCTTCAGCTGCGCCTCCGCCGCACGGTGCTCCGCCGCATCGTCGTTGCGCAGCGCCTCCTCGCGGATCCGGCCCTCTTCCGCCTCCGCCTGAGCTCTCCACCGCTCCGTCGCAGCGCGTACCCGGGCGCGATGCGCTTCGGCCGCCGCCTCCGCCCGGCTGTGAAGCGCTTCGGCCGCGCAGGCCGCCGCCTGCCGTTCGACCGCCGCCTCCGCCGCCGCGCGTCGGGCTTCGTGCTCCGCCTCCGCGCGGACGCGCATCCTCTCATCCTCAGCCTGGATGAACTCCGAGTCGGTGATGTCGACGATCTCGGCGTCGTCGGAGACCATGAAGTATCCGACGGCCGACGACTCCGAATCCGCCTCCGCCGCCGCATCCGCCTCAGCCTGAGCTCGGATTTGGGCCTGCTGCCTCAGCTTTTCCGCCGTCATCCTGGCGAAGATGGTGGGGAGGCGGCGAGGCATGGTGGATGTGGATGAACTAGGGTTCCGGCGGCGGATGTGGATGTGGATTAGGGTTCCGGCGTCGCCGGTAGATATAGTGGTGTCCGGACCGCCATGAATGCGGGTAGTTGGGGGTTGGCCGCTGCCCCTGGCCGCTCCGCCATGAATGCCGGCGCCGGTCAAAGGCTAGATCCTCCCCTCCGGTAGGCTCCGGTAGGCCGGTCAAGGGAGGGTCCCACTATCAGCGAGTGAGGGCGCGGACGCGTCCGGGCGCCCCAAACCCGCCCCAGTTTTGTGCTGGGTTTGGGGTGTGCCGGACCGTCCGATCGTTTGGGGCCGCTATAGGGGCCGTCGTTGGGTTGCGGTTTTTGGGCCAAACCCCGTCCAGCCTGTCCGCCCGGACGTTTGGGGTGGATTTGAGGGCTCCGCTTGGAGATGCTCTTAGGATTCAGGATTCAGATCAGACTCGAGGAACCGACTTCATCTCTGAGCCGTATTATTCTTGGGCCTCTAAAAATCTGTACACAACGCATCTACGCAGTTTCGACGACTCTGACTTCTACCCCCCCCCCCCCCCCCAAACCGACCACCGCCGCCCGCGCGCGCGCCCATGGCGAGGGCAGGCTCGTCCGGCGCGGCGAGCGAGGGGATCCGGCGGCTCACCCATCTGTCCCTCGTATCCAAGGTCTGCTCGGAGCTAGAGGCCCACCGCGGCATCGTTGACCGCGACCTCGCCGAGTTCATCGTCCACCTCGGCCGCCGCTCCCCCTCCGTCGCCGAGTTCGACGCCAAGCTCCGGGAACACGAATTCGAGGTGCCGGAATACCTCGCCCGCACCCTTCACACCGTAATCCGCGCCATCCCCGCCGCCGACGCCGCTCCGGCCCCCCAAAACACCGCCTCCGATTCCGACGGTGCCAGGAGTTCCGAGGAGGAGGGTGCTGGGGATCCGGAGCTTCACCAGGTGTGCCACGGGAGGGTTTCCCGGGTGGTGGACGCCGGGTGCTTCGTCTGCCTCGACGCACACCGCGGCCGCGAGGGGCTCGTCCACGCCTCCCGGATGCCCGCCGCCGCCGTGAAGCCCGGCCAGGAGGTGTTCGTCAAGGTCGTCTCCGTGCAGTGGGGAAATCTGGGGCTGTCGATGCTGGACCTCGATCAGGAAACCGGAATTGAGCTCCCGCCAATGCGGCGTTATGGTGTTCCGAAGGCCGATCGATCGGCTGGTCGCGCAGGAACCTCTGGCAAGAGGGTTGGGCTCTCAGGAATTGTGATTAGCGAGGAGGAGGGTTCGTCTGGGCCTGCGCCACGGAGGCGGGCAAGGCGGATGAGCTCCCCGGAGAGGTGGGAGCTGAAACAGCTGATTGCTTCCGGGGCGCTGAATGCGAGGGACTACCCTGCTGTGTTCGATGAGGACGATGAGGATATACATCACCATGAAGAAGAAGAAGTGGAGGAGGAGCTCGAGATTGAGCTTAACGAAGATGAGCCACCCTTCTTATGTGGACAGGGCCGGTCCTCGATTGAACTGTCTCCGGTGAGGATTTCCAGGAACCCTGAGGGGTCGATGAGCCGAGCGGCGGCACTGCAAGCAGCGCTTGTCAAGGAGCGGCGTGATATTCAGAGCCAGGAGCAGAGGGCAATGGTTGATTCCATCCCCAAGGATCTGAATCGGCCGTGGGAAGATCCTATGCCTGATGCTGGTGGGCGGTACCTCGCGCAGGAACTGAGGGGGGCTGGCCTATCAGCGCGGAGCATGCCGGAGTGGAAGAAAGAATCTTATGGGAAAACTGTAACATTTGGGCAGAGGTCGAACCTTTCAATACAGAAGCAGAGGGAGAGCCTTCCAATTTACAGGCTGAAGAAGGAGCTTATCAATGCTGTTCATCACAATCAAGTTTTGGTGGTTATCGGTGAGACGGGTTCAGGAAAAACCACTCAGGTTACTCAGTACCTTGCTGAGGCAGGCTATACTGCAGGTGGGAAGATTGCGTGTACGCAGCCTCGCAGGGTTGCTGCGGAGTCAGTTGCAAAGCGGGTAGCAGAGGAGTCTGGTTGTAGATTGGGAGAGGAAGTTGGTTACTCCATACGTTTTGAAGATCACACTGGACCTAATACGGTCATTAAGTACATGACAGATGGCATGCTCCTACGGGAGATTATGGTAGACAAGAACCTCTCTGGTTATTCTGTTGTCATGCTTGATGAGGCACATGAGAGGACCATCTACACGGACATTCTGTTTGGCTTGCTAAAGAAGCTGATTAGGCGGAGAGCTGATCTTAAGTTGATTGTCACTTCCGCTACTCTTGATGCAGAGAAATTCTCTGGATATTTTTTCGACTGCAATATTTTCACGATTCCTGGAAGAACGTTTCCTGTGGAGATACTATATGCAAAACAGCCAGAGAGCGATTACATGGATGCTGCATTGATCACTGTGTTGCAGATCCATCTGAGTGAACCCGAAGGTGATATCCTCTTGTTCTTGACTGGCCAGGAAGAGATTGACCATGCCTGTAGCTATCTTCATGAGAAGATGAAGGCACTGGGTAAAGATGCACCGGACTTGCTAATCTATCCAGCATATGGTGCTCTTCCAAGTGAAATGCAGTCAAAGATCTTTGAACCTACTCCTCCTGGGAAGAGGAAGGTGGTTGTGGCAACCAACATCGCAGAAGCATCTGTGACAATTGATGGGATATATTATGTTGTTGACACAGGCTTTGGAAAAATTAACGTGTATAACCCGAAACGAGGACTGGATTCACTGGTTATCGCTCCGATCTCGCAGGCATCAGCTAAGCAAAGAGCAGGGCGTGCTGGGCGTACAGGCCCAGGCAAGTGTTACCGTCTGTATACAGAAAGCGCCTATCGTAATGAAATGCCCCCAACGACAACTCCGGAAATTCAGAGGATTAACTTGGGGTGGACGGTTCTTAATATGAAGGCGATGGGGATAAATGAACTAGTGGCATTTGATTTCATGGACCCTCCAGCACCTCAAGCACTTATCTCAGCTATGGAACAGCTGTACAGTCTTGGTGCCTTAGATGAAGAAGGCCTGCTTACCAAACTAGGGAGAAAGATGGCTGAGTTTCCACAAGAACCACCACTTTCAAAAATGCTCCTTGCTAGTGTGGACCTCGGATGCAGTGATGAAATAGTGACTATCATTGCAATGATTCAAACTGGGAATGTGTTCTATCGGCCAAGGGAGAAACAGACTCAGGCAGATCGGAAAAGGGGTAACTTTTTCCAGCCAGAAGGGGATCATGTCACGTTACTCACTGTGTATCAGGCGTGGAAGGCAAAGCAGTTTTCGGGACCATGGTGCATCGAGAATTTCCTTCAGGTATCATCACTAAGAAGAGCGCAGGATGTGAGGAAGCAGCTCCTAGAGATCATGGACAGGTATAGGCTTGATGTTGTGTCTGCCGGCAATGATCTCACGAAGGTAAGGAGAGCCATCACCGCAGGCTTCTTCTTCAACGCTGCCAAGAAGGATCCCCAGGGAGGATACAGGACCCTTGCTGATCATCAGCAGGTGTATATCCACCCAAGCAGTGCGCTCTTTCATCAGCAGCCTGAATGGGTGATCTACAACGAAATCGTCATGACCACGAAAGAATACATGAGGGAGGTCACAGCCATCAACCCGGTATGGCTCGTCGAGTTGGCACCGAGGTTCTACAAATCTATCGACCCGGCAAAGATGAGCAAGCGGAAGCGCCAGGAGAGGCTCGAGCCTCTGCATGACAGGTACAACGAGCCCAACTCGTGGCGCCTCAGCAAGCGCCGTGGATGATTTTCTTGGAGAACAGGGATTTACTTCTTTCTGTTGCTCTTTGATGTAATTTAGTCCAGAGTAGAAGTGTAAATACATCGACAGTAATCTCTGCCGATGCATGGACTCAAATCACCTATGTAGTTTTTCTTTTTCTGCTTGGATTTGGAAGTCTTGTGAGGCTATGTTTCAGCTTTGGTTTTAGATAAAACCCCAAATGCATATATCTTTTTATACCACGTGAGAAACTGTGTATTGTCGTTTTTTACTGTTGATTTTCAGAGCCGAAACTGTGTATAGTCGCTTTCTGCCTGCTGTTTTTTCAGATTCAAAACGACAAATATTTGCTCCGTCTGGTTGATCTGTGTCATCAGCAATTTACCAATGATGATGCAAAGGATTCAGGTCAAATCATCCTTGTAGTCGTTGAGAAACTTCAGTTATTGAGGTTTTTACTTTTAAGGTGGAGGAAGTTGATGTTTATATATACACACATCGCTGGCCAGTGTTTCCTCTCTCTGAATTGTTGCAAAATATGTTTGTTAATCGTGCACCTTATTCCTCCAGGAAATACTCAGTGCTTTCTTGCTACAAAACTGCTGGTGGTGTGGTGTCTTCGACTTGAGGGTCGATGGAGACAAGATCTGGTATTGTCTCTACAGCTATCTCTACTTTATGTACGCCCTAATGTTAGGTGTGCTAAGTCTAAGGGCTGGCCATTGACCAGAACTGACTTAAGAGCACGTTATGTACTGCTGGTTCAGATTTATCTCTGTTTGCTCCTTCACCATGTTCGAAAGACTTCAGCTCTGTTTAATACATGGAATGTTGACCTGCTGTACAAGTGGATTCACCAAGATGACGTCTCTCAAATCCTAACAATCCAGATATGCGATGATTCAGAGGATTTCCTGGCTTGGCACTTCGACTCTAATGGACATTTCTCAGTCCGTTTGGCACTACTTTGGCTTACAAGGTTTATGTTGCTTTGTTTCGAAGCGAGGTAGTGAGTCAGACCGGCGACTGTAGCAATGATAACAGCACAAACAAGTTGATTTTCAAACAGATCTGGAAGCTTGCTTGCCCACCAAAAGTACACCACTTTCTGTGGCGATTACTCATAACAGTCACCCTTATGAACATTGCAAAGTGTGGCATGGAGATCGATACTAGATGCTCTGTCTGTCACAGGTTCTTCGAGGATGGAAGGCATCTTTTTCTGAATTGCAAAAACGCTAGGCAGCAATAGCGGGCTCTGCTTCACGAGGAGGTTTGGATTCAGCTCTTTTCTTGCCCGACAGTTCCTGCGGTAATTCAGTGCATCCTTGCTCTGCGTGACAGCGACAAGATGCTTGTGGTGGCCTTCCTTTGGAGCTGGTGGAATGAGCGAAACAAAGGCAATAACAGCGAGCGGTGCGTCAGCATTGCAGAGTTCCAGTTCACTGTCCGGGCACACGTTGAAGTATGGGAAGCTCATCTCAAGGCCAAGCCAAGAGTCACTGTCAGGCAAGCAATGTGTTGGCAGCCTCCACCTTCAGACTTTGTAAAAATTAACGTCGATGCAACCTTTGATGCCAACTCAAGGTTGGGAGGCTGGGGGTGTATCTGCCGCGATGACACTGCTGTTGTGCGTTTTGCTGCGGCCGGCCGCCTAACTGTGGCCACGTCGAAGCCCTTCCTCTGTTTAATGCTGTCTAAATTGCTGATGACCCAGCGGAATGCCCTCTTTGCTGCCAAGAACAAGAGACGGCTGATCACTTGACAATGCAGTGCTCCTTCGCTCGGGAAGTCTGGTACTCAATGCTACTGCCATTGCGCCTCCATCGCTACACACCCATGGCGCAAACGGTGCTTGCAGAGTGGTGGCCGGTTGTGTCAGAGCTGCGCCGCGGCAATTGAGGAAGGAGTTGAACACTCTGATTAGCTTGGTGGCCAGGAGCTTGTGGCTGGAGAGAAATAGCCGGGTTTTTGACAAGGTAGCGTCGCTGCCGTGGACTGTCTGTAGGAGAATTCGAGAGGAGTTTCAGCTATGGCGCAAAGCGAAGCTGTGTGGAGCGGACCTGAACATTAGGGAGCAGTTGCTTAGCTGTGTCAGGTGGAGGCCGAGGTGATCGCTTGTGATCTTGCCTTGCGATTTCAAACTTATAAAACTCTTTCCCTATCTTAATACAGAAGAAACACACCTTGTATGTTCTTGAAAAAAAAATGCTGATGAGCTGGGAGTGGGTCGTGTGGTCTTTGAAACTGATTGTCTTGTCCTAAAGCATGCAATTGAGTATTCAGCGTATGATCTCTCCCGCTGGGTAGCCTTTTTAGTGAGCTGAAGTTTAAGCTTTGCCGTTGCTTTATCGAGGCAAGAATTATGTATGTTCAGAGAGTTTGTAATACTCCAACGCATGTGTTGGCGTCTTTGGGTGTCGGATTGTCTAAGAACACTCTATGTGGTTGTCTAACTACCTGAACGATGTCGCCCGTGATGTGACCAGCGATCTTGCTGTGTCTTAAATCTTAATGGGATATAAGTGTGTTCCGTGTAAAAAGAACGACTTCAGCTCAGTTACAAATACTCACAAAAACAGTGCAATGGCTGTAGAACAATTCCTGTAGCTCACCCAGGGAACAAAACATGAGCACAAGAGAGGAAAAACTACTATAACAAAACTTGATTTATCCACCATCCGCTTGCTGCGCATTAGTCTCGTGCCTTCAGATTTTTTCTCTCTCTTTCATTTCAATATGTTTCTAGTATCGCAGCCAGAACCTTACATGTATGGTTTGAATACCAGATTGTTGCCGAAATTCTGCTCTTTATGCTTAGCAGTAACATCAACACAAAATCACAACAAAATAAACACCACCACAGTGATGAATTAGTGGCTAAAGAACTATCTGATCAACTCTCCTCAAGCTCTGCAGAAGGCACTAAATAAAGCTTCCAGGCATATCATAATCAATGTGGACGCCGTTTTGCTAGCATCTTCCACTATATGCAGTCCCTTCTGTGTCTCTGTTTTCGAGTAACAGATCGACCTAAGCGAACCCGTCGCGCTGTGAGAGAGTCTAGCAAGATATCCAACGAGCATTCCACTGCCTCAGCTTGTCCTTCCAGATCAAATTCACTGAGCTCAGGCCGCATGTGCAACTCTGATAGGAGACCAGCTGCGGCTGCCGCGGTGCAGGTACGATCCCATGCTGGCTGAGGTCTGTTTTACGGAAACATGTCAACAAAAGTAAAGAGTCAGAGACACGAAGAATAGTGTAGTGTTTGGTTAAACAAATGAAGACAGAAAAGTGTAATCTTTAGCTCACCGCAGTTTATGCATCACCGAAGCGGTCAGCATAGACAATGAGATACAAGGTATGTCTTCATCCCCCCATATTGCTGTCCACCTCTCCTGTAAATCACAGGTATTAGAATACAGTTGCACTTGTGAATTTTGATACGCTTTAGTGCCTTTTTGATTCAAAGCAATTTTCACAGGACATTTGGAGGATTGAATCCTTAGGAAATTTTCCATGGCTGTAGTTAGTTGAGTTGACAAGGATTCAAGCTACTCCATATATTAGTTAAATTAGGATTTGAACTGATAGCCTAAATATATGTGGGCTAACACCACCTCATGGCAGGAAATTGAAAAAAAAAACTACCACGCTGCAGTTGCTCAGGAGATATAGCAGCAACAACACATTAAAGTAACCCAAATTCTCTAAATAACACACACACATAACATGCCACAATTGGTTCTAAGGTAAAAAATATTCAATATTCTAATCTCTTCACCATCTTCCAAATTAACCGGTCATTGGATTCCAACTACTCCATATATTAGTTAAATTAGGATTTGAACTGATAGCCTAAATATATGTGGGCTAACACCACCTCATGGCACGAAATTGAAAAAAAAACTAACACGCTGCAGTTGCTCAGGAGATATAGCAGCAACAACACATTAAAGTAACCCAAATTCTCTAAATAACATACACACATAACATGCCACAATTGGTTCTAAGGTAAAAACATTCAATATTCTAATCTCTTCACCATCTTCCAAATTAACCGGTCACTGGATTCCAATTCATTCAAATACTGCATGCAGCTTCTGCACCGACTCATCCAAAAACGTCAACAACAAAGCCTTTCATTCCCAAACAAGTTGGGGTAGGCTAGAGGTGAAACCCACAAGATCTCGAAACTAACTCATGGTTCCGGCACATGAATAGCTAGCTTCAAATAATTAAATTGCTATGGCTGATCACTCTACGTAATAATAAAGGGAAAGCTGGCATCTACTTATGATGCTTCAGATCACATCCAAACTAATTTATCATCTCAGATACTTATTTGTTATTTCTACTTTTCCAATTCCAGAATGTTTGTATGCTTACTGAAGGAGATTTACTTGCAACTGGCCGAGAAACCACACAAAACTATGGGCCAACACTGCAACCCGAGTTATAGAAATTTTTGCGCTTTTGGCCCCTCTATGGTTCTTTTAGCACTTTTGGCCCCCATAGACAGTATACCTCAGAGCATTACTGACTGGAACTAGCATGGGCTATATATGTCAGGGTGATGTTATATATGCTCCAACACCTAGTCTGCTGTTCAGCGACCACAAGGTAAAATCCAACAATGTCCACGAACATGGTTACAACGCCAAAACTAATTACGACGTACAATCTTACAACTTGATATACCCCTAAAAGATTACCAAAGGTTGCACACATGAGGATCCTATAAGGCAAGATAGGCAATTGTGCACTTTTTTTGAAGGACATAAAACTGTTACATGCTACTTGTGCAAAGATAAATATTGGGGCCACCAGCGTGATATTCTGTATTACATTTTGAAGCTTGACTAATAGAAATTATCTTGTAAGACCACCGACCTTCACTTTTTATGCTGATAAGTTTTATAGTTGCTATGTTCACAAATAAAACACTATTTCATAGCCCTGTGGTCTTTACATGCAATGAACGCTTAGGAGCTGGAGCATACCAAGTGCCACTCCACAGTCAAATTTGTTGTATCAGCTTGATCGCGCATTCATAATCCCTTAAACACGATGGAGCTCCCTTGACTTATGTATCTCACAGTGATGTTAGGCATGCTCTAACACCTATTCGTGGTGTTGCATGGCCATTGAAATCCAACGATATCTATGAATATGGGTACAACTCCAAAGCTAAATAAAAAAAATACTCTAGACATCCATCCCCCATCCCCAACTATGACCATGCCACACTGCAGCACAACTTGGCACCGCTGTCTCTATTCCAGGTTTACTTCCTCTACAGGGGAGAAGTGGTGGTGACATAGTGGTCGTGTATCCAGGGGAGAGTCAACGAGGAAGCAGACAATCACACGGAAGAAGGAAAAGGATGAAGCTTACCTGAACGGCTAAACTACATTTGTTGTAAGTAAACCAAGATTGCATCAATCTGATTTTGCAAGAGGAAGCAGACACGAAAAAAATAGGAGTGCTGTATGCTAAATAAAGAATACACTGAATTGTACCTTCAGCCTTCTGTATAATGCGGCAGAATTACTCCAGGTACCATCAAGCAAAACCAAGTTAAGAGGTTCATGTTGCACTCCCTACAGTGCAAAAGTTAACTTGTTACCATCTAGTAATACAGTGATATCTTGCCACATTATTTTAATTCTACCATGAAAGGTAACATCTCTTCTCCTACAGCATAAACACATAAAACCAGCATACAATCAAAGGATTGGTCAATATTTATACTCAGTACTTTTAACATGGTAGTATTCATAATTGTGATAATAATAATAGCATGCCGACAAATAAAATTCCAAGTTGGAAATAAGAAGACAGTATGGCTTACGTGGTAAATACTTTGAAAACTAAAGGTGGGTTTGCAACAGTTCAAATCACAGAAGACATGCTTCTCCTTCTCCTTAACAAAGCCTTTTGTCCCAAACAAGTTGGGGTAGGCTAGATATGAAACCCTGTCACGAGGACTTCTCAGGAGGTCACCCATCCTGGTACTACTCTCGCCCAAATGGGTTTCATATCCATAGGACTGGCTAGTTTTTACGTTGGCTCGCCAAGCCTATCACAACCCTTAGATATGAAACCTTTCATGAGGACTTTCCAGGAGGTCACCCACCCTAGTACTACTCTCGTGGGTTTCATATCCATGGGACTGGCTAGTTTTTACGTTGGCTCGCGAAGCCTATCACAACCCTCCTCCTTTATCCGGGCTTGGGACCGGCTATGCACAGAAGACATGCTTAAAGAAAAGAAATGCATACCACCTCCTGAAGGTCAGTATTCAAGGTCAAATCATCAAATTTAAGATCCTTGACAGACTTGGGGGTCGCGCTCTTATTTGGGTACAGAAATGAGACCTTCTCATTTCCTGGAGGACAAAATCAAAGCAGATATATACAGTATTTAAATGCAAAGAACACAAATAATCATACACGTCCAGGTCAATAGGTTGATATATCACTGAACCAATCTTCTAAGGAGCAGCAGTAATAAAACAGATTATTTCCCCTAAAATGTAATTAGATAGGGTATAGACAACATTTCGTTCCTAGTAAAATTATCGAACCATTAATACTTGCAATCTGCATTTGTTGGTGTGAACCATCAGCTTCTGAGGTTCTGTCATGATCAATCAATGCAATTGCAACAAGGTTTCAATTCAATAGCTAGCTACACAGGCATGCTTTGTTTAATCACTGTGAGTGAGTCTGCCAATGCACTGGGTGTTTGAACTACTAAGTGGAAACTAGAAACAGAAAAGGAACACCAACAATGCACGGAATTCAGGACAAACAGTACAGTAAAGGAATCATAAAACAAAAAGGTCGCCTTGGATGTCATTTGTCTAATGACTCTAATCTGAAGCTGTTGTGGATATGGGATCAAAGCAACATAGGACAAGGTAGCTACTGTCCAAACTGATTGACTGTAGCACGCATCGAATCATTTTTTATTGGAAGGTTATATCTTGAGTTAGTTAGCTGCATGCATATGTCATAATTTCGTACACAATCATAATATGCATTTAAAGGATTCCTTGTTTCGAGATAGGTTTTGAGTGATCAAGTCATTCATCTATATAAGGATGGATTATCAATTAAGCAAGCCATGGAAAATGAGCAAGGCAAGGTCTAACAAGCTATCACCCCAAGAAAGAATTCACATGTTTTGTTTATCAATGGTGGTTTGAAATTACCTGAACGCTGAAACGCGTCCCACATGATATCTTCATGTTCTTGGATGCCAAAGAGACACAAGGATGCAGCTTCGATGCCAAAAACTTGCCAGAGTAACTTTCCAGTGTTGTTTTGCCGCAAGAAGTCCTGAAAGAACAGAGATGCTCACACAATCCAAACCAAGGATACAGCAACAAATACAGTATAAAATCATATTTAGACAGACCTTTGGATGCATGTATAGCCAGAATCTTATTCCCCTCCATAGATTGCAAGGGGTAAGTTTTGAGCACATGCAATCTTCCATTGGTAGCCAGCACTGCAAATTTAGAGATCAGCACATCAGGCAAACTCTTGGAATGAAGATGAGTACAGAAGTGTGTGCAAAAACAAGCTTCAGCTCAGTAAACAATTAGACATGAATTGCTGCATTGTGTATAACACTGAATTCGATTACTTCACAGACTCGTGGGCTACCTTCTGGCAGAGATATCCCCTGCTCCCGAGCAGACGGCAACCAATCTGCCGAGCGGAGTAATACTGCAGCTTCTGGTCGGAGTCTGGGAGCGTCTTGTAGACAGCCCTATGCTTCCTGTCCTCAACATCCTTGAAGTCGCCCTACGAGTTGAGAGAAAGCCAAGGCATGAATTCACTAGCATTTCCGTCGATTCGATTCCAGCTATGTACATCATAGAAGCAACAATAACCTCTAGATCCGACAGGGTATTGGGAAAAAAAGGCATTTACCTTCAGCTTGGAGCCGACGCCGCCGAAGCGCATCTTCTCGCCGGCCGCGGACTCCATGTCGAGCAGCTCGCGCATAACGGAGGCCACCACGGTCGGGAGAGGGGCGGAGGTTCCCCATCGCTTCCACTCCTCCGTGCTCACCTCGCCGCCGTCTCCAGCGCCGGCGACCCCGGGCCGGGGAGGGCTTCCTCCTCCGACTCCTCGCCCGCTGTCTCGGCGGAGAAGACCATGAGTGAGCGCGCGGGGGCGGGACAGCGGCGCGCAGGAGGCGGAACCGGCGAGTGGGGAAGGAGGGTGAGATGGTGGGGGAGGAGGAGCGGGAGCGGGAGGCGGCGGTGGAAAGCGAGGGCACGGATGGAGGCGGGAGGAGCCAGCATTGCCACTGCTGTTTCTTTTTTTTTTTTTTTTGAAGGAAGTTCGTGTACAAGATCAAACACAGAGAGCACAAACACACACGAAGAGGAGGAAGAAACAGCACACAGACGACGACCGCGGATCCACCAAGCAGCGCCGTCCCTCCGAGCACCAGCAGCACGCCACCGGGAAGGAGGAAGACGAACTCACCTCACGCCACAGCAAACGCCTCGACCAACCTTGTTGAGATGCCGCAGAAGCCATCTGGCGCAAGCACCAGAATCTGAGCTTTGGAGGAGTATCGGCCTCGAGGCGCCGCCGGAACCACCCATCTTCCACACCGCCGTCCACGACCACCGACGATGGCGAGCTTCCAACCTGCAAACTTCCACGGATCTTGAGCAAAAGCAAGGCCAAGCACCGAAGTGAAGGCCACCGAAGCCCCCAGACAAGAGGTGGCGCCGCCATCACGGCCACCAGCTCGGGGAAGGGCACACCGCAGCTCCGGGGAGCAGCGAACGCGCCCAAGACGGCAGATCCGACCCCGGCCTCCACCGGAGCACCAGGGATAGAGGGGAGGAACGCCGCCGCAAAACGCCTCTCCGACCACGCCGCCCACTCCTCAGCGCCGCCGGCAGGCACCCTACACCAACCTAGATATGTACACGCGCGGGATCCGTCGATCCCCGACCTCCCGCCGCCGGAGCGGCCGCGGAGGCGAGAGATCGAACGGATCGCCGGCGGCGATCTGGCTCGCACGGGGGTCGCCCAAAAATCGTCTCCTAGACACTGTAGATGGGGAATAGGAGGGGGGTCGGGTGCGAATGCTCTTGCCATATTCCTCAGCGGAGCAACAGTCCCAAGTTCAGAGCGAAATAGTGGAGATTTTTCATTCAATTTTGGCACTTCAAACTTCAAGTTTAATCCTTCTGTCTCATGCTTATCCACAATAATTAGCCTATGTCTTAGTCAATTTTATTCCAGAATTTTCCTTCAAGAAGACGGTTGCCGCCAATAAACTCATTTGTGTTCCAAAAAAGATGACATTTTGAAATGAATGAATACAAGATGTGTCCTCTTAATGTCACTTATGATTTTTGTTGTAAATGGCCCAAAGGTTGTAATTTACGCTAATACTAGTTCCGTCCCAAATATAAAACGTTTTGGTGGACTATTTCAGCCAACCAAAACATTTTATATTTTAGGATAGAGGTTGTACCTCTGTTCCAAAATAGAAGATGTTTTTCTGACATCAAAAGGGCACATCTTGTATACATTCGTAACCATTTTGGATGTTGTTTGTAACATGTTCGACTTTGTTGTTGCCCGTATATGATTCTTGTCATTTTTGTTTGTCAATTGTTCTTCCTGCTTCGGATCTCATGAACCGTAATCATCATATTGTAGTAACAAATCAATATTAGATTCCCAAGTATACAAATATTGCAAAAATCATACTCTGGGGCTGTTGAATCTATGAGAAGAAGAGTTTCTGGTGCCTGTATGGGTTAAGGATTCATTTTCATGGTGCCATTCAGCTTGTCCTATAAAGTTGTTGTCTTTTTTATCCATAGCTTTTAGTGTTGGGGTTTAAAGATTTCGTTCTTGGTGCAATAGTTTGTCCAATAGAGGAAGTGACCGAGCTTGTCAATATGAGTCCAATAGTCAACGGAGTTTCTAACATTAACATTGAGGTGAAGCTCAACTAAAATACCATATGAAACTAGATCTAGAGAAAAATCTTGTGTGGCCTAGAGAGTGATGGAGCAAAAAAAGGGTGAAAATAGTGAGGCAGAAAAAAGGAGACACCTGATACATGCACTTATCTCTATATAGATGAACAATGTGTATAGTAGATAGTCTTGATCGGGGCCGAGGACGCATATTTAGAAACTCGAGCTTCCAATTTGTGTTATTTATTTAACATCTGCCAATACCTACAAAAAATTCCATCCTTACTAAGACCAAGAGGCGCACGAGAGCGAGGAGCGGGGCCGCGTCGAAGGTGGAACTTGCGAGTTGGGGAGGAGGTGGGATGAAGGGAACATGAGAGTAGGACGCGGCAGTGCAAGGCGAGGGCACAAATGGAGGCACGAGGAGCCACATTTAGATGTTATTGTTTTATTTCTCAGCGGGACAACATATTCAGAGCATCGAAATAATGGGTTTTAGACTTTTTCCCCAAAATTTGATTTTGGCACTTCAAACTTCAAGTTTTTATCTTCCTGTCTTTATGGCTCATGCTTGTCAATAATACTTAACCTAAATGTTGGTCAATTTCGTTCCATAATTTTTCTTATGTTTTCCTTCAAGACGATTCACGCCAATATACTCATTTACTCCCTTTGTACCAAAATAGATGACATTTTGAATTGAATAAATACAGGATGTGCCATCTTAATGCCACATGTGTAGATTCACTCATTTATCTCCCTACTATATAGTCCATGTTTTAGTGGCCTAAAACATCTCATAAATATGAACGGGGGAGTATGTAAAAAATCTGTTTCAATCTTAACAATCGAAACATTCGAATCGAGTCCAAAGGAGGAAGAAGTTTTAAATCAGGCCCAAAACCCTACACTGAAGCACGCCTAGTGTTTTTTTTTATATTCCTACTCGACAAGTGACAGTAGTGGTCAGCTCGAGTGGATCCGGCCACGTTACGGGCTTACGGCTCGATCTTCGCGCGTTCCCCTGTCGGCCCCTTCTTCCCCAACCTCCGTAAACCCTAACTCCGAACCACATCGATCGAACGGGATTTCAAATCGAAATCGAACGAGAAAAACGAACGAAAAGCTCCGCAATCTCGCAACCATGGACCGCTCCCGCTCCTCGAAGCGCGGCTACTACAACAACAACGACCAGGACTCGCCGCCGCCCCGCTCCAAGCCCCGCTTCGACCGCCGCGGCGGCGGCGGCGGCCCGAACCCTAACGCCAACAACTACCACCGCCGCGGACCCCCCGGCGGCGGCGGCGGTCCCGACCGCCGCGGCAACTTTCTCCCCCCGGACGCCGGGCCGCCCCCGTTCCAGCCCCCGCCGCCTCCCCCTTCCAACTCTGCGCCTGTGGGGGCCGGGGGCCCGGGCGGCCCCAGCCCGACCACCTCCTTCCGCATCATCTGCCCGGAGTCCAAGACCTACGGCTTCCCGGCCAACTTCATCGTCAACGCCCAGGACGACAGCGGCGCGATCATCACTATCCACGCGCCCTTCGCCGGGGATCCCGTCCGTGTCATCGAGACGGCCGACGGCGCGCCGCGAGAGTCGGATGGCCGCCCGCCGATGTTCTCGCCGGCACAGGAGGCGCTCCTCATGGTGCACCGGAGGATCCTGGAGACGCAGCCTGATGACGGGGATGATGACAACGAGTACGGGCCCAGGGGCAAGGATGCTCGGGACCGTGGCAAGGTGACCACGCGCCTCGTCGTGCCGCGGCAGCATGTAGGATGCCTGCTTGGCAAGGGTGGCAAGATCATCGAGCAGATGAGGTCCGAGACCAAGACGCACATCCGGATCCTGCCTCGCGACCAGAACACTCCGCGGTGTGTGTCGTTGTCGGAGGAGGTTGTACAGGTATGGTGCCTGCTACAATGTTGTAAACATTCCAACTCTAGTTTTGATATAGAGCATTAACATCTGTATTTTGAGTGGAATATAAGATATGCCACCGCTCCATTCTAAACTGTTAGCTGAACTAAAAATGGAAACAAATGTGGGTTAACAAATTATGTTATTTGATTGAGAAGACTTGGACTGAAGCCAAATCAACCCGATGAATGTTCACCTACTCCTTTAGGTTAGCAAGCGAATGCTGCATCTCCTGCGTACATCGAGGTTTGCTTCCCGTGATGATCTTCTGATGTGGCACTTAGTGCCATAGCCGCTGTCCCATTGGAAAGTATTACTTGCGTGTAAGGAGACACGGGAGGTAAGCAAGTGAACAAGTTATGGCATCCCTGTTTTGCAGTTCTCCAGTACTTCAGATTGGAGACTAATCAATCAAGATTCCTGCACCAGAAGCCAAGATGGAAACTAAAACTAATTTTTAGACACCCTGAGATGTTCCAGATCGGATTAGTCCGAGTTCCAGTCTGATCACTAATTTCGTAGTTGGTCGGGTGCCATTCAGATTGGAGATAAGTTGTGCACTTCTTTGTTCCAGGGGTGTTACCACGTTGAGTTAGTTGGAAGGGAAAAGTGCGTGGAGAGATAAACCAAGAGAAATTTGTGTGCAATTATGTTTTTCTAGTATGAGTCCTCTATTTCCCTTCCTATGTGTTTATTCCTTCTACCGAGTCTGTTATGGTTTTCTCAAGTTCATTTGCTTTCACGTGGAGTGACATTGCAGTGGTATAATGATAATCATTGGCGTAGTATAGAAAAAGAGTGAATTTATTTCCAGAGATGCAAACAATAATAAGAAGCTTAAGGTTAGAGACGAATTAAACAGATGAATGTTCAACTCCTCTGATATAATATAGTGAGTGAATGCCCTGTCTGCTACGTACCACAAAATCAGGTTTTTGTGATGACCTTAACCTTTCCCTCCTAGCTCTCACGATTTTGTTGACTGATCACCCTTTCTCACTTTCCCAGGACATGTCATGCCAGTCTGGTAGCTATGCATTTTTTCTGGAAACGTTTTTTGTTGCTAAACTTATTTAGTGATAGCTTAAATCACATGCATTGTCAAACTAACTGTGTTCCAGGTAGTCACTGATTGTTCCAGATTCAGCTTCCTCAAAATAGGCTTCAGTCCTGATACATTGACATTAAGTTAATTTAGAAGTGGCTTTAACCTGCCGGTTTCTTGGTGGAGAACTATCTGGCCTTCATTGTTTCTTAGCAACATATAATTGTGATTGTGATTTTAGATGCGTGGATGGACAAATTACTTTTGTTCCCATTTTTTTTACTGTAAATCTTATCATTCTGAGGTGTATTATTCTCATGATATGTCATTACAGATTGTTGGAGAAGGGAATTGTGTTAAAAAGGCTGTAGTAATCATCTCTGACCGTCTGAAGGAAAGCTTACACCGTGATCGTGGTCCCTTCCGTGGACGGAATTCACCAGACGATCGCATTTCTCAGGCCGATGAATACATGGGTGGTGCTCAGCCGATGCCTGTATTTGAAGAACCTTATGCCCGATTTGATCAAATTAGAAATAATGGTAGCATGGAGCCACCAGGATATGACTTTGATTCAAATGGTAGCAAGTTCAATGAACATCCAGAGCTCCCGTTTGATGAAATCATATTTCGAATTCTTTGCCCAAATGACAAGGCTAACAGTTTAGTAGGATCACGTGATGGAATAATAGAGATGTTGCAGGTTGATGTTGGTGTTGATGTTAGGGTTACTGATCATATTTCTGGATCTGATGAAAGGACTCTAGTCATCACATCTAGAGAGGTAAATGGCATTACTCATGTTCTTGTACTTTATCGCCCTGCACACTGTTCTAGAACTTGAGTACCTTATGAATGTGTTTTCTGTATACTACCATGGATCTAAATACCGCATGTAGTGATTATATGTCTCTAATGGTTTGGTGGTGTCAGTACCTAAATAATACTTGTCTTTTTGGACATGTCATAAGTCATACTTTTAAAATTTTGACTAGAAATATTTTTCAGATATATAGATTGAGAACTTGTAAATCATATGTTTAGATTTTTATCAAAAATTATATTCATAATATAAAGTGTGTGTGTATGTGTGTGTTTTATACATATACATATATTATAGTGAAAATTAGTGATCAAAGGTAAACTTGCAGACCATGTCAATGTTGAAAACGACATTTATTTGTGATATGTAGTGTGTACCGAGATAATGTGTTCATCGAGAGTGAAAACTGGAAAGTAGCATTTTCCAACATATCACCCAATAGTTCACTTGGAACACTCCAACGTGGTGTCATGGTTTGAATTCGATACCAGTGCCAACGGTGGTCAAGTGCACTGGCCAGTTTCAGTCTGAGATAAGAATTTAGGAGTTGAGGAGTTAGAAGATAGGTTTGCTTACTTTGAACAGTGAGTTTGGATTTTATCTCTAGTTCTATCTGTTGGGTGATCCCTCTGTAAGTCTGTATAATGGTGTGTTATATCAATAAACGGAAGCACAGAGTTATCTCCAATCTATGTTTGATGATATTTGTTAATCCTATCTCTAACTGCAAAACGGTTTATGTAAGTGCTGGAACGGAGGCTAAACTTGAAAGTAGCAGTTTCGAACATATACCCATTAGTTTTTCTTGTTATACCTGTAAAATTATAAGAGTTGTAAGGTTCTGGGAATTTTTTCTTTACAGTTTTTTTTTTCAAATGACTGGACATAAGCTACCGTTGGTCAAATGTGTAAGAATTAGATTGAAAGTGGAAGTAAATTGTTTCATGGTATCACAGTGTGTATGAACTTATATAGTCTTACGCTTGCTTGTGGTTAGTTCTGAAGCACATTAATAAATAATTGAACTGAATAGTTAGTTGGTTGCCTGTTGGTTTATTACTGCACATGTCAGTTGGACTAAGCAGGTTTTGTGGTCAAATTACTCCTCCACAACACAACATGTTCAATTCTTCGAAAAGGAAGAAAGACACACCATGTTTCAAATTTGAAGAGCCTTTCATGGCTTAAGTGCTTTTAGGAAGCATGGTAAGCATATGCATGCTCATTGATGAGCAGATAGTTGTGAGTTTATACAAAATCTTAGATTCTCGAATAAGAGTTTAGGTCCGACGATTTCTCAAAATTACATTGTAGCTTTCAGAAATTATATAACCAGTTACATGTATTCAGCAAACTCATGTATCAATATAGTTACATATAAACCTGCTTCTTCAGGTGCATAGTATATTTTCTCCTCAATATGTTACTGATTGTGCTACTGATCTAAAGTACCATCACTTAGTTGGTTGCTAACTTGGAGAGTTAACTTGCTCTAACGGTCTTTGACTTGTTGCCTGACAAGACTCTGCTCTTAGTTACTTTATGATTTTCACCAGCTGTGTATGTTCTGTAGTTATCTAATTTGAATGAAACTAAGATATGTTAGCTAAGTTGCATGTTTTATGTATATGCAGTTTCCTATTTTCAGCTCTACCGAGCAACTCTAGTTGAACAACAGCAGTATTTGCTTGTGTGTAACCGTACTTTGGCCTTATGTCATGACACAGAAATACTTTAATGCCTGTATTATTTTAAATACAAAAGTTTGTTTTAGTTGAAGTGTTATGCACACGTATATTTCAGTTTGTGTTAATTGAATTTTGGGATCTCCTTTTCCCTCACGGGTTTCATTTTTATACTTAATGTATCCTTGACTTTATATAGGGCCCAGATCATGAGCTTTTTCCAGCTCAGGAAGCATTGCTGCACATTCAAACCCATATCGTAGATCTTGGCCCTGACAAGGATAACATTATCACGACAAGGTTACTTGTCCCTTCAAGTGAACTTGCTTGCTTTGAGGGAAGGGATGGATCCTTATCTGATATACAGAGACAAACTAGCGCAAATATACAGATATTACCAAGGGAAGAACTTCCATCTTGCGCTCTAGAATCTGATGAGCTTATACAGGTTGGTCTTCATTGGCTGTAAACCTTCACTTCTATTTTTTAGAATCTAACCAGGTGGCTGAGCTCTATGTGCGACAACATGGATGTTTAATTGCAGTCTTTTTTGGAAGTTCATATCAATTATTTATGAGGGTTGCAGATGTGATTTCTGTGTCAATAGGCTAGAGTTAGCTTTGTTGGAGTACAGCAGGGTCTTGTTTCTCTCTTCCTTTTTTGAGCCAAACAGGAGTTATCCTGTTTCTTAGTCACTTCTTGCTCATGAGGAATGAGCTTTAAGTTATACGTTAAAAAATTATAAAAATATTCTATTTGCCTACACGGATGCAAAAGTTATATATTTTTTGAGTTAGAAGTTCATTGGCCATTTACAACGTTATGTTTTAACAGATTGTAGGAGAGATTAGAGCTGCTCGGAATGCTCTGATGCAACTAACTACGAAATTACGA
Source organism: Poa pratensis (assembly GCA_947311845.1). NCBI lineage: Eukaryota > Viridiplantae > Streptophyta > Magnoliopsida > Poales > Poaceae > Poa > Poa pratensis. The sequence continues at coordinate 90,523,051 of CAMZMU010000085.1, forward strand.
AGTTACTTATACCGTGAGATGTCTGGCCCTAACCAAGTTGGCAGCATTAGTCTACATGGATCCATTTCTCCAGTGAAAGGCTCACCTCGTGGACTGTACCCTGGAAATGACCTTCCAATGGCTATGTACCAACAACCACCACCACAAATGGCAACGTCATGGCACTCAAAGGTATCTCTGAAGTATTTTTACTCCTGATGTTCTCTGGTACCTCTGTCTTTGTCTTTCACAATGTGTTTAGTTGTACCCCCATACATCAATTTACTATTAATCTAAGTATCAGTAGGTTGTAACCTTGCACTCTTCATGGCAGAGCATAACAGTTGCCTAAATAATTCGTAATCATAGGGATATTTTTTACTATATGATGTTAATATTTGTACTGTGTGCAGTAGAGTTATAGTCATCTTACTCTTCTAGTAGTATTATTTTATCTGGAGTCTGATGATTATGTTGGGACTGCAATGTTTAATTGCAGGATAGTGGACTTAGTGCAAGTGGATCATTTGAGCAAGGGAGCAACATTAATGATGATATGAGGCAAACTGCTCCAAAACGGTAAGCTTGTGTGAACGCTGTCAATTCTTCTGTGTTGATCCATGACCACCTTACTTTTTCTTCTCCATCAGATTTGCCGTCCCCCTAGTCACTAGAAGCACTTTGGAAGTCGTCATACCAAACAGTGCAGCCTCAAGCCTCAGCATGAGGGCTGGGAGCAAGCTTGCCCAAATAAGCGAGGTGCCGTATATCCTGACTTTCTTCTGTTGCGAACTAAAGGACGGTAGGTACTTTCTTCACCATTCTAACTTTCTAACCTCTGTTGGAAACAGATGTCTGGTGCATCTGTCACACTTGCTGAAGATAGACCTGGAGTCATGGAGAAGGTTGTTCGAATATCTGGTACGCCTGAGCAGGCTGACAAAGCTCAGAGCTTGCTCCAGGGGTTTATACTTAGCAGTGAGTCTCTCTCGCCCCCACCCTATCTTTGAATTATTCCCTCATCGTCTGCACTGTGAAATGTATAACTCTTATTCCCTTTCCACTGCCAGTACAAGACGACATGCCGTCGGGCTAGTGGAGTCGCTGCCGTGTCTTACCCATCGCATGGTCAATAGGGCCATTTGTCTAATTCTTTTAAGAATCTCCTGCCTACTTTAGGTGGAGTGCATGAGTTCATGTGAGGTATTTTTCTCCAAGTTGTACGAGTTTTCCTTGATTAAGCCTTGTGTTTTTATGTGTAAAAGTGTTCATGTATGATATTAGCTGTTACGTTATGTCAAGCAGCGAGAATGTACTTGGCCTTTTTCACAATAGAATGAACATGCTTAAAGAACACTGCAGATAATGGGGGATACTTCTACCAGTAACCATTTATGAAACTTGTACCAGCTGTTACTCGTTTTGGGATTTCCGGCATTTTATAAGCTCGTTTTGGGATCCGATGTAGTGTACCGGGCATATTATAAGCTCGTTTTTGGTTTGCTGCATACATTAATGACAGTTGGCCATGTTTCTAGATGTTGTAAAATGCTGTCAACACTGTATTCATGTTGCAAGATAGTTTTACATTGCGGCAAACGTTGGCTTCTATGCTGCATACAAACACACGTGATGATTCTTCTTAAGAGATTGGCTACAGGTGACTGAATCCTTACCTCTACTGCCAATAAAGATCTGTTACATAAAAATGTTATGGTGGGTTTCATACTTAGAAAATTACAACGATAAGATGCACCAGAATCTTAAGCTGGATCGAACAATGAGGGAGGCAACTGACTCCGCCCCTGGCACTCTTATCACAGATTATTCTCAAACCCATTCTCTGAGTGAATAATGATCATCATGACATAATGGTCATGGCATCTCAACACTGGTAGTACCACATAATGAGGCAAATAATGGATTACAAGGACACCAGACAACAATTGTTATTCACCCGATTAAGATCTCAGAAGCCAAAATTGGCAGACTGACCTCCAGTATGATACAGACATGAAACAAACAAACAAACACATCTCAATGCTTCAAACTAGCAAGTTTGGCAACAATCATTCATATATATCTCAGGATTAGCTGCTCCATAACAATACCATGAACAGAGTGATTGAGAAGCATCACTGGCGATCATTAAACCCATTCTTATGCACATGCCAGATTTTTAACTCATATCACAGTTTACACCCAATCCAATGCGTAAAAAAAGTAACCTGATCATAGCAGAAAGAACACCAGGCCAAATAAAGAGGCAAAACATGGATCACAAGGAGAGGAGAGGAAAGCTAGACATCTGGTTTCCACCGAATTTCAATCTATTCCTTTTTTGACAATGACAAGAATACATGATTGCTTAAATCCACCAGGTCAAACAACCAAAACCAGACAAACCTATGTCTAATGTTCAACCAGATCATGATATGGCAGCATCAAACTTGTCATAAACACGACAGCAATCCAACACTTGTGGGACCAGCTCAAACTATAATGGTCTCTAGGCGAACTATGAACCACCATATTCATCAACCAACAAGAGCTCACCATAGATAAGGTAGCAGCACACAACAAGAACAGAACAGAAAGGATAGACAAGACAGATGGAAGACCAACTTATATCAGACCTACAGACTCGTGTTATCCCATCAGGGCTTGAAGATCGCACAACACACCCAGATCCCAAATTGCACCCAAATCCTAGTCGGCCTGGGGGCGAATCAAGCAAGCAGAGAACATGAATATCGATACCATAATCATCATGACCATCATATGGTAGCCTAGAATTTTTGCAAACAATAGTAATACAAGGATAATAAATCCGACGACAATTATTGGACCACCCTCAAATCAAAACATAACGATTTCTCGTCAGACCATCCATCAATCCACAACATCCCACCACCACCATAGATAGACAGATAAGGTAGCAGCAGACACACTATAAGATAGAATAGAACAGAAAGTATATCGATGTAGGACGAACAGAACAGGAAGCTGATTAGATCTTGTCGATGTCCTCGTCCTCGAACTGGATGTAGTCCTCGTCGTCGGCGTTGTCCTCTGGCCCGTCGACGTCGACTCCCTCGTTGAGCCTGAGCGTGTCGGGGAGCTCCCCGTAGGCCTTGAGCAGCCTGGACTCGTCGTTCATGTACTTGAGGATGACGTCGGCCTTGTCGTCCTGGTAGTCGCGGAGGCCGACGAGGACGATGTCGCCCGCGGCGATCCAGACCTTCTTGTGCATCTTGCCCCGGATGTGGCAGAGGCGCTTGGTGCCGTCGACGCAGATGGCCTCGCAGCGGCCGTTGCCGAGCATCCGCGTCACCTGCGCATACTCCTGGCCGTCCTCCTTGAAGACCAGCTCGCGCTTGTCGTCGTCGGCCTCGTTCTTTCCCCTCTTGCGGTTCTTGCCTCCCTTTCCCTTGTTCTTCGGCATGGCTGAGAGACGAAACCCTCGGCTGTAGATCGAGATGGGGAACGGTGGCTGTGCGGGTTGCGGTTTTTTGGGTTCGGCTTTGGGCTGCGGGTTGGGCTATATAGGTGGGGAGGGGTGGAGGACGGTGAGGAGAGCGTAGATCGTCGGATCTAGGGTTGGGAGGGATGGACGGCTGGGATTCGGCGCTGGGGATGCCGTGTACGGATGGGTCTCTGGAGAGGGGAGGGAGTTCGTGGGTGGACACCAGGACTCCGAAGTGGGGAACGACGGGGCAAAGCCGCAGTAGCGAAAGAAAACTTGGAAAGGAAAAGCAAACGAATCCACGTATACCTTTTTTTTTTAGATTAACTACCGACGCTTTATTGATCAATCATAAGAAGAATGTTTACAGAAATGCCCAGGTCTACAGGGGTACAGAGAACCACACATGCCGCCCTACCGAAAGAGTGGTAGCTGAGCGAGCTAAACGGTGTGCTTCAACATTTGCATCACGTCGTTCGTGGATGAAGCTCGCCTCCTGGAAGTTCTTCATTGCGTTATCAATCTCGTTGAGGATCATGCAATTTTGCCCTTAAATGACGGCAATGTACAGATTACTTAAATAAACCACATTAAGAGAGAAATCTCCACTCACGGCCCAAAAGGCCCAACGGGTCCGGACAAAAGAAACAGCAGAGTCACACATCGATTCGGATCGACCAAAAATGTGTCTGCCATTCCCTATTCGACCCCCCCCCCCCCCCCCCCTCCACATGCGTTACCCCGACGTGGGCTCACTGACATGTGGGGATAGCTTCCGTGTCTCATGTGAGTATTAAATTGCAAGCAACAGATAAAAGCATTAAGCAAAGTGTGTAATGTAAACAATGCATATGACATATAGACACATCAAAGTTGTTTTCTCCCTACATCTTGTGGCGGCGCTCTCTCCCCAGCGGCAGGAGGTACGGCGACGGCGGCGGCAGCCAGGTTCTTGGGAGCCGGCTTTGGGTCCGATTGCGTTTCTTTCAGAGTGCTCAGGGTGCTTTGTGCAAATTTCGGGGTCCTTTTGTATTTCCTTTTCTTTGTTTGGACTTTCTTGTAATTTGTACTGAGTACGCTGATTATATGGATCGGATCCTTCCTCTAAAAAAAGTTGTTTTCTCCCTAGTGGCAACAGCACATCTACAGCCTTAGTCATTTCTGTCATCTCGAGCCTAGGCTTCTAGAGGCATGAACCCACTATCTAGCATAAATACCCCTCTTGCAGTCATTAGCATCTACTTGGCCAAAACATCTACTAACAACAGAGAGCATGCAGGAACATAGATAAAACATGGATATAAATAGATGAACAAATTTGATCATAACTTCACAATTCATCGGATCCCAGCAAACACAACATATAGCATTACATAAAGATGATCTTGATCATATTAGGCAGCTCACAAGATCTAAATATGATAGCACAAGGTGGAGAGACTACCAACTAGCTACTGCTATGAACCCGTAGTCCCGTGAAGAACTACTCACGCATCACTCCGGAGACAGGCATGGTGATGAAGAGCCCTCCGGTGATGATTTCTCCTCCGGCGGGGTGCCGGGAAAAACTCCAGAACCCTCCCGGACTAGGGTTGACGACGACGGCGGCGACGGAACTTTTCGTGGATTTCTGATCGGGTATTTAGGGTTTCTCGAATAGATGAAATTTATAGGCGAAAGAGGGGCACCAGGGGGGCACCAGGTGGGCCAGGCGGGGTGGCGGCGCGGGGCCACCCTTGGCCGCGCCGTGGGCCCGCCTCCTCTCCTGGGCTGCCTCCTAGGCTTCTCCTTCGGACTGGTGCTTCGTTCCCGTGCAAAAATAAATCAGGTAAATAGGCGTGCCTTTTGGAGAATATTTCCAGATGAGAATTTCTGAAACAAAAAGACTGCAGAAAACAGGAACTGGCACTGTGGCATCTTGTTAATAGGTTATTCCCAGAAAATGCATAAAAATGATATAAAGTGTAAATAAACATGTGGTATTTAATATATGACAGGCATGGAATATCAAAAATTATAGATACGTTTTGGACGTATCAACCATCCCCAAGCTTAGTTCCTGCTCGTCCTCGAGTAGGTAAACGATAATAAAAAGATAATTTTTGAAGTGACATGCTACCAATATAATCTTGATCAAATAGTAATGTAAAGCATGTGAACTGAGATCAAATCATTCAAAGTAAATGTCTATATTGATATTAAGCAAACTAATGATAAAGCAAGACAGTTAAACAAGTCAAAATCTTTCATGGATGATGCTCTAAAGACATGAAACCGTACAAAGTTCATTATAGATGATTTAAGTATTCAGTGTAGAAGTTCTATCCTTCTACTTAAGCATCAAGCAATTTTTCACAACACAGAAAGGGTCCAGTCAAGTAAAAGCAAACATGAACGTCATGTGCAAGGAGTAGTGATTGCCATGCAACGGATGCACATAGAGCTATATGTGTATGAAAGCTCTCCAATGGAACTAGTAGGGGTGCATCCAACTCGGTTGCTCACGAAGACCTAGAGCACTTTTGAGGAGGCTCATCATTGGAATATACAACCCAAGTTCTATAATGAAAATTCCCCACATAGTTATACTAGTAAAACATGAAAAATCTCTCTCATGGAGTATAGGTGCTAAACATGAGCACAAATGATGACTATGAAACTGCAGGTGCTAAACATGAGCACAAGTGTGGATAAAGGATAGTAATGTTGCCCCCTCTCTCTTTATTTCTTTATTTCTTTCTCTTTTTTTTCTTTTTTTCTTTATTTTTTTTCTATTTTTTTTTCTTTTTATGTTTCTCTTTTCGATGGTCTCCATGGCTCTTTTCACTTTTCTCTCCCTCACTATAGGGGCAACATCCTAATATGATAACACACTTTTTGGTACAAATAACTCATAATGAACAAAACATGATATATGGAACTGAGTGTCTCTACCAGTGTAGCAGGATGTGCAACGATCTAGCGTAACATGGGTAAAACCACACATCAGTTGTCTAGAATCATGCAAAGCAATATATAACAATGATGAATGACAACAAGTCATGTAATGTAAGATGGAAGTTGCATGGCAATATATCTCGGAACAGTTATGAAAATGATGTGATAGGTAGTTATGGTGGCTGTTTTGAGAAAGATGTTTGGCTTATGTGTAGGAGAACAAGAGGAAGTTCTCCCACAGAGTTTGGATGTACTGTCGAAGTATGCACAACTCTCAATGTGAGCAGCAAGCAATGCACAACACCGAAGAGGCTAGCAAAATTTGGATGGTGGAAGTGCCAAAAACCGTAGCTCAACATTAGTCAAAAAAGAACTCACAAGCTTATTGCAAACAACTAGCAGCTTCAACATTAAGAGCATGATTAAATTTACTCCAAGGAGGGCCGTTCACGGCGGCACAAGTACCCCGTTAGATCCCTCGACCTTAGCACGCAACTATGTTATTACAAATTACTTTTCAGACATGAACAACTATCAAGACCAACTACACCTTCAACAATTTTAGTAGAGTTTGTAGTACGGGACAAGCTTTAATAACACAACCACTAATAAATTTTAACTTAAGTAACCAGCAAGGATTAACATCTAATTTCTTAATATCTCAAAACATTTGCAAGGAATTAAGTTATCAAAGTTCAATGATCTACAAGACTATGCAAATTTTTCCGTTATACAACTACCACACATTTAGCATTTTCTGTTCCAACCAGACGCCAATCAACTTATTTAAACAACTCTCCAAACAAATATAAGTGAAGCAAGAGAGTACTTTTTATAAAAGAACTAATAGCTCTGAACAAGAGGTACATGAAAAAACGAGAGCTAGAAGCTAACAAAACCTAAACATAATACTCAATAGATATAAGTGAAGAACAAGAGTATTCTACGAAAAAGCGGAGCGTGTCTCTCTCCCACACAAGAATGCTAGGATCCAACTTAGTTATGATCACAAAACAAAACAAAACAAAAACAAAACAGAAAATAAAAACACACAGACGCTCCAAGAACAGCACACAACATGTGAAGCAATAAAAATATAGTCTCACTAGAGATGACCTAATAATTTGTTGATGAAGAAGGGGATGCCTTAGGCATCCCCAAGCTTAGACGCTTGAGTCTTCTTGATATATGCAGGGGAGATCCATGGGAGCTTCCCCAAGCTTAAGTTTTTCTCTCTTCTTGATCTTCTTGTATCATCCTCCTCTCTTGATACTTGAAAACTTCCTTCACACAAAGACAACTCGTAGACTTCATTAGAAGGGTTAGTACATCAAAACATAAGCTCACTTGGTTCTGTAAAGACACATTGCATAATTTAATTTTAAACATTAGCTATTGTTACTAAGCAAGATCCTGGTCTCCCCCCGAAGAACGTAAATCAATACTTGCAAAAGAGACAATGCAAAACAAAAACAGAATCTGTTAAAACCAGAACAGTTCGTAAAGACGAATTTTTTCGAGGTACTTCCGTTGCTCAAATCAGAAAACGGTTAACTAACGAAAGATAGATATAAAGCTCAGGCTTCTGCTAAAAATTTGCAGATTACGATCACGTTCTGTGATTTTTTGGATTGTCGTACAGTAAAGAACAGAAATCTGTTTCTGGACAGCAAACTAAACTTTAACACTTTCTTGCATTAGAGGCTTTTCTTGGCACAAAAACAAAACAAAAGGATACAAAGGAGTTGTTACAAAAGTAAGCAACATCCTTGACTAATAAAAACTGAAAACAAAAGATAATGGGTTGCCTCCCAAAAGCGCTTTCTTTAATGCCTTTTAGCTAGGCTAGAAGATTTTAATGATGCTCTCGTAAGAATAAGAGTTGAAAAACAAAAGAGAGCATCAAGAGGCAAATATCAAACACATTTAAGTCTAGCCCACTTCCTATGCAAAGGAATTTTGTAATAAAATAAATTATTGAAGCATAAAGCAACTAGCATAGGAAGATGAAACAAATGCAACTTCAAACCTTTCAACATAAAGAGAGTTATTTTAGTGACTTGAAAACTTTTACAGCCATATTTTCCTCTCTCTCATAATAACTTTTAGTAGCATCATGAACAAACTCAACAATGTAACTATCACACAAAGCATGCTTTCATGATCTACAAACACATAGTTTTTATTAAGCTCAAAAACAGTGGGGTCATTAAACCCACTTTTGACAATAGTAGTATAATTAATATCATCAGGCAATATAGGACCATCATCAAGAGCATTATCATATGTAACAGCAGGGAGCACATTTTTTACTTTCTGTTATTTCTTCTTTTTCTTGAATCAAGGAATTTGTTACTTCAAATTTATCAAAAGGAGACATTTCAATAGAATCATAACATTCAACAATATTGCATTCTTCCTCCTTAGGTAGGCATGGAGGGCAATCATATAATGTAAGAGTTAAAGAGTTACTATCATTAGAAGGTAAATCCTCCTTTTTTTCCATCACTCTCCTCCTCTTTTTCATCCAATGAGCTCATAGTTTCAGCAATTTCTTCTTCCACAGTTCTTCTTGAGAATAAGTTTTCTCAAGATATTCAGTAATATAAGGATTATCATTGTAATATTCAAGGCAAAATCCAAGTATAGCAGAATTCTCAGATTTATAAGAAGCATCATAAGTATTCTTAAGCAAAGCAGTAATTTCATAGGCACCCTTCAAAACAACAAATTCTTCAATTTGTACAAGATTATCAAAGTCATAATTTCCTTTGGCATAAGAAGCCAAAGTCTCAGCATCATTATAATCGCATTGGAAAGGGAGGTTGTCGAGGTGTGCCCTCGGCAAGTCCCATGGTTGCTATACCTAGGGTTGATTGTGTGGTAGAGGACGCGTAGTATTGGTGGAATCGACGGCTGACAAGCTGGATTTACCCAGGTTCAGGGCCCTCGAGTGAGGTAAAACCCCTACTTCCCGCTTGTCTGTGTTTATGGTTTGAATATGGAGGTTACAAGGGTTCGACGAGCGGCAGATCTCGTCGAGGTTTTGGTGGCTATGGATTGCTTGCCTTGATCGATCACCCTCCCAGCCTTTATATAGGAGGCTGGGTCTCGGGAAACATAACCGACCAAGGTTACATATATGGAAAGCCTTAACCGACTATAACTTGATCTAGCTTGGAAAACACTCTTCGTTTTAGGCCTTCCTTCATGGGGTTCGATTAATCTTTGGGCTTCTTTGATCATCACGTGCACCAGGTACCCTTAAGCTGGGGTACCCACAGAGCATAACCTCGTCATTAGCCCCCGAGTACTTGCTTGACTCGAAGAATCGAGCATGTGCTCCCTTCATCGTGCACGTCATAGTCTTTGCTTTTATACTCTCGAATACCGAGCTCAGCTAACTGCTTACTTGAACAAAAAAACTTACTAATCTCCAGTCAGACTTGAGTCCCTGGATTCGAGCCTGGAACGCAGTCGCAAGATTTTGCCTAGGGATATTGACATAGTAGGCCTGACTTACTCGAAAATCGAGCTCAGTTAACCGCACATTTAGGCGAAACCATACTAGCCTTCAATCAGATTCGAGTCCCCGGACTCGAAGCTGGAACACTTTTGCAATTTATGCCTAGGGATATTGACATAGTAGGCCTGACTCACTCGAAAATCGAGCTCAGTTAACCGCACATTTGGGCGAAACCATACTAGCCTTCAATCAGGTTCGAGTCCCCGGACTCGAAGCTGGAACATAATGGATAGACTCGACTCAGGCCGTTGTAGGTCTTACTGATTCGTTCTGCAGTTTAACTTTTGATACCTAACGCGTCCGTCAGGATTTTCATCATGTCTGTTGACACGGAAAATTTCAAGGGAAAACACTGTTGGAGCGTCCCTCGGCCCATCTCGATTGCTCGGCGGGTCTTACCTTTGCATTTGCGTATGCAGCATCCGAAACATCTGCGATTGGCATAGTTCAGGAATTTATGAAGTTTGATTCTTTGTTTTGTGAAGTACTTAATGCTTTCAATCGAGCCTGTATTCGAGTGAATTTTTCTTACCTTGTTTTGGAAATCTATGGGAGCGCCACAGCGCTCCCATGGGAGTAGCCCCCGAGATTGTGGTTTATTGTCTTGCAATAGAGGATAATCTCAAATCATCCTTTTACACTGCTTTTTGTCAATCGAAATATTTTGTCTTTGAAATCTATGGGAGCGCGTGGGAGTAGCCCCCGAGATTATGCTTTATTTCGTTTGAAGTAGAGGATAATCTCAATAATTTTGCTCCTTTTTTTTTGATCAATCGCAACAAATTTTTGATATGCTCCCATGGGAGTACCTTTTGCTAATCGAATCCGTTCGTCGAATGCAATTTCAAATCCTTAGGCGTGCACTCGCCGCTTTGACAAGACATGTCTGTGTGGGCCCAATGTTCAGATTTTTGACCGCAGAAGACGTCGCTTTTATTTTGGACCTGACTTATAATGGTATAATCAAGATAGTTCTCGGGTAACACATCTGTGTTTGTGATTTGTGCCAGGTCCCGAGTTTTTCGAGTGGGTTTGTGTTTCCTGTTTGACTCAGCCCCCGAGCATGATTTTGGGTTTTCTGTTTGACCCAGCCCCCGAGCATGTCGAGTGGGATTTGGGTTGTCTGTTTGACCCAGCCCCCGAGCATGTCGAGTGGGATTTGGGTTGTCTGTTTGACCCAGCCCCCGAGTATGTCGAGTGGGCTGTAAGTCTTTGTGTCACTGATTTTTGAGCTAGAATTTTGATGCTTATGTTTTTACGATCGAGTTCCCGATTGTTGAGTAGCGTAAAAGCATATATGAGAAATATGGAGGAACATGTATCTTTATTCAAAATATGTGTTCGATCAGCAAGCCGCCTCATTAAAACCTTCCAGTCCCCTTAGGTACCCTGGTAAGGGAAAAGAGTGCGTCTGAAACTTGCTGATTCTTTGGCCTTATGTGCTATTACATATGAGGTTAAAAGATCTATGCATAGAATCGACGCAGGTGCGCCACGTTCCATGGGTTTGATGCTACTTCGCCCGTCTTTGCGTTCTTCAATCGATAGGCTCCTCCTTCGATGACTTCTGTGACAATGTAAGGTCCTTCCCAAGGTGATGCAAGTTTATGGACTTTCTTCTGTTTCTCCCGCAGCACCAAGTCTCCCACCATGAAGGACCGTGTGCGTAATCGACGACTATGGTAGTTGCGGAGGTCTTGTTGATAAACGGCTGTTCGTGCCAAAGCCGTATTGCGTGCTTCTTCCAGCAAATCGGCTGCATCTTCGAGTGCCTTGTTCGCGTCGTTTTCTTCATATGCTTCCACTCGTGGTGCATTAAACTTGACGTCAGATGGTAATACTGCCTCCGCACCATAGACCATGAAGAACGGTGTATACTGTGTGGAGGCGTTTGGAGTGGTCCGTAAGCTCCATAATACTGATGGAAGTTCATCTACCCATGCACCCGCGGCCCTTTTGAGTGGTACTAAGAGTCTCTTTTTGATGCCACTGCATACGAGTCCATTGGCCTTTTCAACCTGCCCATTGGATTGTGGATGTGCCACAGAGGCGTAGTTTAATTTGATGTTTTGTTCCTTGCAAAAGGATTTGAACTCTTCCGCCGTGAAGTTTGTACCATTATCAGTGATGATGCTATCCATTACTCCAAATCGATACATGATCGATTGTATGAAACGAACTGCCGTAGAAGCTGTTGAGCTTGCGATAGGGATTGCTTCGATCCATTTGGTGAATTTGTCGACTGCCACTAGCAAGTGAGTATGACCTCCTTTTGATGATTTCTTCAGTGGTCCCACCATGTCAAGCCCCCATTGGGCAAAAGGCCATGCTAATGGTATGGTTTTTAGCGCTGACGCGGGTGCATGTGGCTTGGAAGCGAACTTCTGGCAACCAATGCATCTTTTGACTATGTCCTCTGCATCCCTTAGCGCTGTAGGCCAGTAAAACCCTGCTCGGAAGGCTTTGGCTACGAGTGATCGACTGCCCGCGTGGTGCCCGCAAGTACCGGCATGAATGTCCCGAAGGAGATCCTTGCCATCTTCGAGTGCAATGCATCTTTGGAACATACCTGAGGTGCTGCGTTTGTACAACTCACCGTTTATGATGGTGTATGCTTTTGCCGTCGAGTGACACGTCTGGCCTCGTTTGTATCTTCTGGTAGTTCATTGCGAAGTATGTATGCGAGAAAAGGTTGAGTCCATATTGGCTCAATGAGAAGTACCTCAATCGGAGGATCCTCTGTGCTTGGCGCTTTGCTTTTGTCTGTAGCTGCTGTCGTAGCCGATGGTCGTTTGTCGATTGACCTACGTTCTATTCGTTCAAAGAAAACACCCGGCGGGACTGGTGCTTTTGTGGAAGCAATGTTGGCTAATTTGTCGGCCTCTTCATTGCTTTCTCTCCCTATGTGTCGTAGTTCACAGCCATCGAAGCTGCCCTCCATTATGTTGTACAAATCCCGATAAGCGATCATGTTGTCTGCGATTGCATCACAGGCCTTCATTGTTTGCTGCACAACCAAGTTAGAGTCGCCATAAATCATTAGTCGAGTGCATCCCATGGCTTTTGCCATGCGCATGCCATGGATTAGACCTTCGTATTCGGCCTCGTTATTTGATGGGAACTCGAAACCCATTTGCAAGATATAGCGCAGTTTGTCGCCTTTTGGTGATATGAGTATGACGCCCGCTCCTGCTCCTTCATTCTTTTTGGACCCATCGAAATACATTGTCCAGGAATTTGATACGTCAGGTACCCCTGGCAATTGGCTTCTACCCACTCGGTGTGAAAATCGGGTAGGACTTGTGATTTGATGGCTTTCGGGTGTTCGTACTTGATTCCTAGTGGCCCAGCTCGATGAGCCATTTTGCTACGCGCCCCGTTGCGTTGGGGTTTGTGAGGACGTCTCCAATCGCTGATTTATTGACCACCGTTATCGGGTGTTCTGTGAAGTAGTGCGCCAGCTTTCTTGAGGTCATAAATACGGCGTACGCCAATTTCTGATATTGTGGGTACCGCTGTTTGGACGGGGAAAGAACTTCACTTACGTAATATACTGGCCTCTGTATGCTTTGACTATGTCCTTCTTCCATGCGGTCGACCACCAGCACGGTGCTGACCACTCGGTTGGTGGCTGAGATATATAGGTAGAGTGGCTCATTTTCCTTAGGTGCTACGAGGATTGGCGGGCTTGTGAGCATCTTTTTGAGTTCGAGAAAAGCGGCTTCAGCTTCATCCGTCCACTCGAACTTGTCTGCTTTCTTCATCAATTTGTAAAATGGAAGTGCTTTTTCGCCTAGTTTGCTGATGAATCGACTGAGTGCTGCTACTCGACCAGCTAGCTGCTGTACCTCATGGAGTTTGGTAGGTCTATTCATTGTGAGTATAGCTTGTATCTTTTCTGGGTCTGCTTCGATTCCACGTGCAGATATCAAATAACCCAAGAGTTGTCCAGCTGGGACACCGAAGGTGCATTTCTTTGGGTTAAGCTTGATGTTGTATCGATTGAGATTCTTGAATGTCTCCTGTAGATCACTGATTAATGTGTCCTCCTTTTCAGTCTTGATGACGATGTCGTCGACGTAGACCTGAACATTGCGTCCTATCTGTTCTTGTAGACAGTTTTGCATCATGCGCTGGTAAGTTGCGCCTGCGTTTTTGAGCCCGAAAGGCATGGTTGTGTAGCAGTAGACCCCGAGTGGGGTTATGAATGCTGTTTTGTCTTCGTCTTCTTCTTTCATCCGAATTTGATGGTATCCTGAATATGCATCCAAAAATGATAACCGAGCGCATCCTGCTGTTGAGTCGATGATCTGATCGATTCGTGGTAATGGAAAGTGATCTTTTGGACAGCATTTGTTTAGGGCTGTAAAATCTACACACATCCGCAGGGTGTCTGAGTGCTTCTTTTCGACCAGTACAGGGTTAGCAACCCAGTCTGCCTTTTTGATTTCTCGAATGAACTTTGCAGCAAGTAACCTATCAACTTCTGCCTCGATTGCACCTCTTTTGGGATCGGAAACACGGCGCATAGTTTGCTTGACTGGTCTAGACCCTGGCTTGAGTTGTAGAGAATGCTCGGCGAACTCCTGGGGACACCTGGCATATCAGCTGGGCACCATGCGAATATTTCCCAGTTTTTACGGAGAAATTGACGAGCGATTTTCCTGTTCGCTGGTAAGACTCGATGATATGTTGACTGTTTTTGAGGGATCAGTTGGGTGCACTTGATGCTTTTTGTGTCGTTGGTTGCATTGAATTGTCTGTCGGATGCTAACCTCTTGTGTTCCGGCAGAAGTGTGCGGTCGTTAGAAACCTCGAGTTTGGCGAATGATTGCTCCATCCCATACATCTCTGAGATTTTGCTGAAGTCACGGTCACATGAATCTGACCTTTGAAAGTTCCCGTTGATCGTGATGACTCCTTTTGGTCCTGGCATTTTGAGCTTGAGGTAGGCGTAGTGTGGGACGGCCATGAATCGAGCGAAAGTGGGGCGCCCAAGTATTGCATGGTATTGTGACTTCCAATCGACCACTTCGAACTCAATCGACTCGGTTCTGAAGTGAGTAGGATCTCCAAACGTAACATCGAGTTGTATGGTGCCTTCTGGGAGCACTGCTTTGCCTGGACGATACCGTGGAAGGTACTTGCGGATTTTGGCAGATTTTCGACTGATTTGTTCATTCTGCGTAGCGTATCTGCAAAGATTATGTTGAGACCGCTACCTCCGTCCATGAAGACCTTGGTCATGGCGTAGCCTCCATTTGGGCGTCGAGTACCAAGGCTGCATGCCCTGGTCGATATACTGCGGGTGGGTGGTCCTCTCGATTGAAGATAATCGGAGTTTCTGATCCTTTCAAAAAATTGTGATGGCTGGGGGTGCCATGACCGCCATATTGACGTGTCGAGTGTGTAATTTTTGCTCTCTTTTGGAGGGACGTCCTCGCTGGATCATGTTCATCTGCCCGCGAGTTACGGGATATTTTTGTTCATCTCCTTGCTGCATCTGGTGCACGGCTGCTGCCATTTGTGTTCCCGTAACGGGTTGTGCTGGCACCATGTATGCTGGCGTCGGTTGCGCTGGTGTTGGTGCAGTATACACCTGAGTAGGCTGTGTTTGCGGTGGTATGGAATATAACTGTGCTTGTTGTACTTGTTGCGGTGCTGGATATGCTGAACAGGCTGTGCTTGTGATGTAGTCGATGGAGCGTGCGTCAGTTGAGGAGGTGCACGTCCATCTCTTTGCATTCGTGATATATGTTCAATCGCAAGTTGATCGAATTCCCTGCAATTTCTCAGCGAGTGGCTAGAGCGAAGCTTACCATCATCCCCTCTGTAAAGATGGAATCTGCAATAATCGTTCATCCTCTCTTCGACTGAGCGCTCAGGCTCTTTGTCTGCTCGCCTGCGCCATTCGGCCTCTGTAGCTATCGCGGTCGTCGCGTCTGTGTTCTCGACTGTCACGTCGATCGTCTGTACGGTGGTCTCGATTACCTCGGCGGTCGTCCGTATGATGATCTCGATTATCACGATGATCGTCGGGTCGTCTGTCAGTTTGGTCGCGACTGTCCCTTGACTGGACAAAGCCTGCTGCGATGAAGTTTGGATGGTCATCGTCGTGATAACGATTCTTGCGTTTGCGCCTTCGATCATCTCTGTAGCTATCTCTGCGGTCTCGACTGCCACCCTCGTGATTTTCATGTGATGCTACGGGTCGAGTGCCTCGTACGGAGTCTTCTCCGTCTGCCCACTTTGTTGCGAGTACCATGAGTGCGGCCATTGTCTTTGGGTCTTCTCGACCAAGTGTTTCTTTGAAGTCTTCCCTCCAGAGTCCGTTTTTGAAGGCGTCGATTGCCCTATCTTCTGATACGTTGCCTACTGAGTTACGGATGGTGGTCCACCGCCGTATGTACGATCTCAGAGATTCATCTGACTTTTGCTTGCAGGTCCGGAGCTCCTCGAAGGTTTTGGGGCGCTCACATAGAGGCTCGAAGTATTTGATGAAATCACCTTGAAGTGTTCCCACGAATCGTAGTATGATTCGGGTAGCGATTTGAGCCAATCGCGAGCCGTTCCTTCCATCATAAGTTGTATGTACTGCATAGCTGTAGTTGTGGTGCCGCGCTGACATCCGACTGCCAGCCTGTAATCTTCTAGCCAGCCTGATGGCTCTTGTTTGCAGTTGAACTTAGGCGTGGTAGCTAGCGAAAATTTCTTGGGCATACGAGCCTCCCGGATCCGTCGAGTGAAGCATAGCGCTCCACATGGCCCGATTTCTGCTTCCGAGTCTGAGCTGTTGCTGTATGACCTCCTCGAGTGGCTCCTACTGGAACGATGACGGCGTGAGCTTTTTCGACTGCTCCTTCCCCGAGGGCTTCGACTGCGACGGTCCCGATCTGTATCTCTCCTTGGAGTTGCTTGTGGATGCTGTATGGCTTGTGCTGCTATTGCCAGTTGTTTGTACAGTTGGAGGTGCTGATCCCTCTTTGGGTCTCCTGCAGGAGGTTCGATTGTTCTGAGGTAGGTGCCTAGCGTCATCAGCGCCCCGGCTGGCTCAGTAGGTATGGGAACTCCTTCCGCGTCGACTGCCATAAAGGCTGGGTTTAGGTTTCGAGTGACCGCTGCACGATCTGCGTCTCCGAGGTTTATGAATCGTGACCTACGCGGGGTCGTTTCTGCCTGTTGAATTAGACAATGCTCTTCGTCGAGCACTCGATATGCTGGCTTGCTTTTTGCGTTCTTCGAGTACTGCTCGGTAATTCTTTAACCGTATCGATTCTTGCCATTGGAAATATTGTAAGGTCAATACCTCTTCTGGAGTTGCGTTTGCTGGTAGCATTGTGCAGCTCTCGATTACTTTGCTCACTTTTTCCGCCATCTCTGCGGTGATGGTCAGCGTGGTTGTTCCGTCTGGCATGGTGACTGTGCAAGGGTATTCTGTAGGTCGACGGCATGTTGCGGCTGCTGATGTTTCTGCTGTACTCGCGGTATATACCTGATACGGTACCACCCGATCCTCCATCCATGTGTTGCTGATGCGCATTATGGATTCGGCGTCGTCATCCAGGCTCATGTTGGAGTTGCTTTGCTTGTTGGGGTTTCCGCCACAATCGAGTATCTTCGAGTGCTTTGTCCAGGCTGCTGCGTCGCAGGTGAATATCTCGTGGCTGGCACGGATTTCTGGGCCGTTGAGATCGGCGAGATATATGTTGTCGTCTATGTTCTCTTCGTTCCCCGCGACGTCGTTGCAGTCGACGATGTCGTCGAGTGACTCGATTGAGTTGTTTGGGCGGTACGCAGATTCGATCTCGCTTCTTCCAAATCTTTTTGCCACCTCGTCACGGAACTCTTGCGAGGTCATGGACGTTGCAGAGTCGCTTGGCGATTGGATCGGGACGATCTGTGACGATGTCGCGCCCAAGATGGATGGTGTTGCAGTCGAAGCGTTGTCGATTGTCTCCATGTTGAGTGTCTCCACGTCGAGTGGATCTAACAGGTCCTGCACACCATCTTTATCGACAAAGAAGTTAAATTTTCCAACCGTAATATCCAAACCTGATTCGAGTCCGGCGAAGGCTTGTTGAGCTTCCATCGAGTGCGGCGTGAGCCTCCTTGGAGATTTTGGCGAGTGATCGCTTTTTGAATTGATGCTGGTAGATCTTGCGGCGAGTTGCTGTTTGCAACGGTGGTCGGTGATTTGCTTTTTGATGATGCAGTAGGCGAGTTACCTTGTGCAGATGCGATCGTCGGGTGGCCGCTTGATGATGAAACCGGCGAAACCGTGAGCCCAATACTACCTTTCCCACAGACGGCGCCAATTGTCGAGGTGTGCCCTCGGCAAGTCCCATGGTTGCTATACCTAGGGTTGATTGTGTGGTAGAGAACGCGTAGTATTGGTGGAATCGACGGCTGACAAGCTGGATTTACCCAGGTTCAGGGCCCTCGAGTGAGGTAAAACCCCTACTTCCTGCTTGTCTGTGTTTATGGTTTGAATATGGAGGTTACAAGGGTTCGACGAGCGGCGATCTCGTCGAGGTTTTGGTGGCTATGGATTGCTTGCCTTGATCGATCACCCTCCCAGCCTTTATATAGGAGGCTGGGTCTCGGGAAACATAACCGACCAAGGTTATATATGGAAAGCCTTAACCGACTATAACTTGATCTAGCTTGGAAAACACTCTTCGTTTTAGGCCTTCCTTCATGGGCTTCGATTAATCTTTGGGCTTCTTTGATCATCACGTGCACCAGGTACCCTTAAGCTGGGGTACCCACAGAGCATAACCTCGTCAGAGGTGTTTATGCCTCCTACAGCAAAAAGATTCATTAAAGCACCATGATTCATCATATGTAGAGCACAAGTTTCTAGCAAGAATTTTCAATTTATCTATTTGTTCCCATAAATATTTCCCTTTTGTGACAAGCGGTATTCCTTATAATATTTTTTTTGATCCTCCATAAACCCACCTTGCCAATATAAACTAGTTTCAAAGAAGTTAACCATAGATAGCAAATAACGAACTAGACATAATAACAAGAAGAGCAGAAAAATACTAGTTGCTGAAATTTTAATTTTTTTTTGTGGTTTTTTATTTGTAAAGCAAACAAGATAAAATAAAAATAAACTAAGCAAAATAAAAACAATGTAAAGAGAATGGTGGTGTGTAACTCCCCCTGCCGTAGCTTCAAATTCCCCGGCAACGGCGCCAAAAAATATGCTTGATGACGTGGAAACACACGTTCGTTGTGAGACCCCAAGAGGAATGTATGAAGTAGTGCAGCAGCAATTTTCCCTTGAAATCTACCAAGGTTATCAAACTAGTAGGAATTGGAAGAGCTTCAACACGGTGTCAGCGGCGCCGTTACAATCACTGACGTGGACCTGCACACAACACAATCAAAGTACTTTGCCCCAACAAAACAGGAAGGTTGTCAATCTCCCCGGCTTGCTGAATACAAAGGTTTAAACGTATGGTGTGAAAAGTAATGATGAGTGCAAAAAGGAACAACGAGGAAATAAATGCCGAGCATGGTAGAAACAGCGTTTTTATCAGTGTGGAATAAAGGACCGGGTCCACAATTCACTAGTGGTGTCTCTCCATAAAACAGATAAATATGTTGGGTAAACAAATTACAGCTGGGTAATTGACAAAGTGCAAATGCATGACAATGCAAGATATGATAAGAACATGTTCATTGTTAGATCTATTGGGCATTACATCAATATACATAGACCGCTTACTAGCTGCATCTATGACTAATAATCCACCCCCGGATAGCTTTCGTGTCTCCCGTGAGTATTAAGTTGCAAGCAACAGATAAAAGCATTAAGCAAAGTGTGTAATGTAAACAATGCATATGACATATAGACACAGCAAAGTTGTTTTCTCCCTAGTGGCAACAGCACATCTACAACCTTAGTCATTTCTGTCATCTCGAGCCCAGGCTTCTAGAGGCATGAACCCACTATCTAGCATAAATACCCCCTCTTGTAGTCATTAGCATCTACTTGGCCAAAACATCTACTAACAACGGAGAGCATGCAGGAACATAGATAAAACATGGATATAAATATATGAACAAACTTGATCATAACTTCACAATTCATCGGATCCCAGCAAACACAACATATAGCATTACATAAAGATGATCTTGATCATGTTAGGCAGCTCACAAGATCTAAACATGATAGCACAAGGTGGAGAGACTACCAACTAGCTACTGCTATGGACCCGTAGTCCCGTGAAGAACTACTCACGCATCACTCCGGAGGCAGTCATGGTGATGAAGAGCCCTCCGGTGATGATTTCTCCTCCGGCGGGGTGCCGGGAAAAACTCCAGAACCCTCCCGAACTAGGGTTGACGAGGACGGCGGCGACGGAACTTTTTGTGGATTTCTGATCGGGTATTTAGGGTTTCCCGAATAGATGTAATTTATAGGCGAAAGAGGGGCGCCAGGGGGCACCAGGTGGGCCAGGCGGGGTGGCGGCGCGGGCCACCCTTGGCCGCGCCGTGGGCCCGCCTCCTCTCCTGGGCTACCTCCTGGGCTTCTCCTTCAGACTGGTGCTTCGTTCCCTTGCAGAAATAAATCAGGTAAATTGGCGTGCCTTTTGGAGAATATTTCCAGAAGAGAATTTCTGAAACAAAAAGACAGCAGAAAACAGGAACTGGCACTGTGGCATCTTGTTAATAGGTTAGTCCCAGAAAATGCTTAAAAATGATATAAAATGTAAATAAAATATGTGGTATTTAAAATATAATAGGCATGGAACATCAAAAATTATAGATACGTTTTGGACCTATCAGGATGGAATAGTGCGTGACCTAGATCGGCGGCCCTCCCAGCCTTTATATAGGAGGCTGGGTCTCGGGAGTTCGCATCCGATTAGGTTTACAGATAAGGTAGGTCTCTACCGACATAAGGTTCGCCTGTCTTGGGGTGTACTTCATCTTCTTGGGCCTCCCTCATGGGCCTCAGGTGCGGTTTGCTAGTAGGCCACCAGTTGGGCTTTTGTTCGTACGTGCACCAGGTATCTTAATGATGGGGCACCCGAAGGGTAGGCCCACGTCAGTAGCCCCCGAGTGCTTGGTCGACTCGAAGAATCGGGCAGGGACTCATCTGCGGGTGCACGTCATGATTTGCTTGCTTTATCATGAATCTTCGGGTCGGTAGCACATCGACCAATATTTTGCCTGTTGATGTGAACATTTGGGTCGGTAGTATATTGACTGTTATTTTGCTTATATTTTGTTGTCCGTCTGACAGGTCTTACAGATGGTGGCATAGTAGGCCCGGTACACTCGACGGATCGGGACCAGTTAACTGCGCTTGGGCAAAACCTTACTAGCTTACTTCAAGCTCGCGTCCCCGGACTCAAACCCGGAAAAAGCTGG
Source organism: Poa pratensis (assembly GCA_947311845.1). Taxonomy (NCBI): domain Eukaryota; kingdom Viridiplantae; phylum Streptophyta; class Magnoliopsida; order Poales; family Poaceae; genus Poa; species Poa pratensis. The sequence goes on from CAMZMU010000085.1 coordinate 90,544,347, forward strand.
TCAGGTTCGACTCAGGCCGCGGATATCTTAGAGGAGTCGACCTGCAACATGATAGAGTGAGTACCCAACGCGTCCGTTGGGATTTTCTTTATGCCTGTTGGCACGGAAACATACAGGGTAAGCACGACAGGTGCAGGCCCTGGCCGGCTCGACTGATCGGCGGGTCTTATCTTTACACCTTGGGTGCAGCATCCGACGATCATATGCGGCGGACGCAACTTGGGAAGTCTATTTGCGACTGTGCTACTCGTGGATTTTGCATATAGTTAAGTAGCGGAATCGACAGAGGTTCGACTGAACGTTCTGTGGCCTGAAAGCCTTTTTTGACTGTATCTTATCGGGTGCGCGACAGCGCTCCCGTTGGTAGTAGCCCCCGAGATTGTGCTTAATTGCTTGCAGTTGAGGATAATCTCAAGTTTTGTAACTTTGCAACAGTCGACAAGATTTTTGATACGCTCCCGATGGGAGTTGAATGCTTTGAACTTGAAGCAGTCGAATGACCGCCTGCTTGGGTCGGATATTTTTCCTCAGAGTCGACAAATATAGAGACTCGAGTACCTTTTATGCTGCATCGTAGTTTGATGATGTCATGGATGACGTTTTTGCTTGTCTACACCGTCTGGCAATCGATGGTGTGCTCGCCGCGAAGGATGGGACAGGACACTATAGTCCTTCTTGTCAATGTTGACCAGGAGCGGTGACGCTTAAACTAGATTTGACCGTTTGGCGCGAATTTTGGGAGATGTGATGATGGCCTCCTCGTTTCTCATGCGTAGTGGGCGGCGTGGCCGGGGACGGTTGCGCTCCCTGGCCGCCACATGTATGGTCGGATCTAAGTTAGAGCGCACGATCCTCCATCGACGGATGAGATCGGCCGCCCGCTTGCATAAAAAGGGGAACTGTGGGGTAAATGGTTTTTTACTTCCATTCCCCCCAGCCGCCGTTACCTGTGCTTCTTCTTCCTCGCTCTGTTCCTCCATAGACACCAAGCTTTTGCCATGACCAAGGCGGGCGCGAGGAAGGGGATAAGCGCTGCCCCCGCTACAAGCGCTTCCGCCGTGGCGAGCGCCACCACTGCTAGCACCGCCGCTGTCGGCTCTGCCGCCGCGACATTGAAGAAAGCTCCCGGCGGATGGACGAGGTCCACCGTGAAGGAGACACATCTGGACTCCTACCGGCGGGATGGATGGCTCCCCGCCGCCGAGCTGCTGCATGTACGCGCTGAGATGGTGACCGTGGTTGTCCCGTCTGGCATGGTGACCGTGACTGGGTATACCACCTCGTTGCCGTTGCCGCGAGCAGCTCCACTCGCGGATGCTTCGGGATCCGTCCCGTTGTTTCCGCCGACAGGAAGTACCATGCAAACTTGGAAAGGTCTGGCGTGCGAAATTTGATTTTCGCCGCCACTGTCGCAGTTGTCGATGGAGACGGCATCGTAGTTGAGGTAGTAGTTGGACGGAGTGCGATGCGCGTCACAACCGTCGCAGTAGGCGAACTCGAAGTCCGCGTCGACCTCGCTTGATGAGTCGAAGGGTGTCGATGCCGAGCTCGGTGCTTCATTCGATGGAGACGTGACTTCCGCAGCCGATGAAGGTGCGGACTTTGCTTTTGATGGAGGCTCGGTCGACGAAGGCATGATCGATGAGGACGTAGTCGATGAAGATGAGCCCGCCGCAGTTGCGGCTGTCAAAACGGCCGACGTCACGGTCGGTGAAGATGCAGTCGATGGAGATGCGGGCGCGATCGCCGTAGTTGACGGAGGTGCGATCGTGGCGAGTTGAAGCGGGTTTGTCACGTTGAGCGCTCTCCACTGATTGACATGATAATGCATGTTACCGAAAATCAGATCCGCACCTGAGTGGAGGTCTATGAACACCGGGCGAAAAGCCTACGAGTGCGGGTTGAATTCGAATGGCCGAAGTAGATCGCTTTGTTGATTGCCGACGAGTCGCCGGTTGTCGATGAAGATGAAGCCGCCGAATCCGCAGGTCCATCGCTAGTCCTTCCCACAGACAGCGTCAATTGACGTGGGGTGACCACATCAAATCCCATGGTTAGGTTACCTATAGAGTTGGTAGCGCTGGTAGATCCGTCGGCTGACAAGCAAGGCGTTTACCTAGGTTCAGGCCCCCCGAGGGTAATACCCTACTTCCTGCTTGTCTGGTATTGATGTCGAGGTGACTACAGGTTACAATGGCTTCTCGGCGAGATGCAATCCCACGAGGATTTGGTGGATGGAATAGTGCGTGACCTAGATCGGCGGCCCTCCCAACCTTTATTTAGGAGGCTTGGTCTCGGGAGTTCGCATCCGATTAGGTTTACAGATAAGGTAGGTCTCTACCGACATAAGGTTCGCCTGTCTTGGGGCGTACTTCGTCTTCTTGGGCCTCCCTCATGGGCCTCAGGTGCGGTTTGCTAGTAGGCCACCAGTCGGGCTTTAGTTCGTACGTGCACCAGGTATCTTCATGATGGGGCACCCGAAGGGTAGGCCCACGTCACAATGACCGAGAGCTCCACAAGGTCACCCTCGAGCATACCAACGATACCATCGTCGAGTGTGTCATGGAGATCTCGGGCGAGAGCGTGGTGAGCGAGGAGGCTTGCCGCTAGCTCATGACCACCGAGTGGCAAGCCATGGCGGAGCTGCAAGCCGAGAGTGTGGCATACTTCGCCGCTCACGAGGCTGCTCCCCAGGACATGAAGGAGGCTCACCGCCAGGCCCGCGAAGTAGAAGTGCCGGAGAGCAGGAGGCGGCGAGACAACACCGGGTGGTGGAGAGTGCGTGTGTGTGCCGTCAGGAGAGGCGCATACGTGCGTGCGCATCGGCGGAGAGGCATCGACTGGTGCTCGAGGCCACGACGGAGAGGAGTTGGTTGGTTGGCGCGGGAGACGAACGCGGGTGAGGCTGCCCCCTCTTACTTCATCGAACATGCGTCGAATGAGAACGAGCCCTCTTACGCCGTCGACCCGACGGTGAATGACGACGAGGCTGGACCCAGCGAGTCCTCTCCCGGTACCTAGATTAGGTTTTAGTTAAATTTAATTTGTCTAATTTTCAATAAAAATCAAGGTGTTTGTTTTAATTTGTGAGTGTTAGATTAAAAAAACAACTTCCGCGGGCGTCGTTGGTAGCAGCTCCCCATTATATCGGACATTTGTCCAACACCTCCGATAGCGGACACATTTTTAGGGGCGCAGAACATTTTTTTTGGGTCGTTCGAAAGCGTTTCATAGATGCAATGCTTTCATCCAAGTTTCAAGAAGATACACACTTAGAGCATCTCTAACAGTGACCGAAAAAGTGGTCAAATCCGAAAAAAATTGACGTTTTCAGTTTTTGTTGCCAAAAAAGCCCGGAATAGAGCCCGTAAAAGTGGTCAAACCCGTAAACTTTTTTCATGCGCCTGGAAATCCACCCCACGACCCCTCTATTTACAAATTTGGAGGCAAAACTGAGGGTGCCCTGAAAACCGGTCAACTACGCTTCCGTCCTAGACGCCGGGGGGCTTCGTGCGGGCTTCCTCGACGCCGGGCGGCTTACCGACCGTCGCGTCCGGAAGCGGAGGAGCTGCTGGGCGCCTTGGGGGCGCTACATGAAAGGATCGATCGATCAGCTCTACCTAGCTAGGTCAATCGATCCGATGATCGATCAAATGATCGATCCGCTGGCTTTTATCATATTACCTAGCTAGCTCAATCTGCTTAATTTAGTGATGAAGATTGAAAAATGTACAGTGGTGTTGGGAGGACGAAGAAGATTGTAGACAATATTCTATTTTATGGTCAGCTTTACAGGGTCTGTTTTGGCCGAGCAATTTTCAGCCTTTAAAACAGCCAAAACACGAACTGAAAACCCGTGATTTACGGTCACTGCTAGAGATGCTATTATGGTGAAGCCTTCCGTTTATTTGTTGTTTTTTGTGCCAACAAAACTTGATTTTTTTCTCACGAAAGTTTGTAATGTTTTTCAAAGATTTCTCAAATTTGGAATATGGCTACATGCTCTCCTAGGTGAACATTTACTCTGAGGTTACTTTGATTATTATATATTTTCTTTTTTTGTTATATGTTCCTATGAAAGGGAGTGGTGTTTTGACTTCCGAGTGCACATGCACCTTTTATTTAAAATGCATTTTCGATGTATTATAACATGTAAAAAAATTAAAAAATAAATGTTCACATATAGATTTTATCATGCTATTTCACAAAAAACCAACGCTTTTTGTGTCTTGTGTAAAAAGACAAAAGGTCTCCTGAAAACCCTTATTTGACAACAAAAACATCGATTTTCAGTGAAACAACTTTGTAAACACATAAATTGTGAAGATGTATCTGCGCGAAATTTTATTTCTGATTTTTTCGACATTTTAAAATATGTTTTTCAAATAGTGGGTGCATAGTGGATTTCACCCTATGAAAATCATTTTTCTGAAGGTGAAATCATGTCTGTAGCGTACTAGCGTTTCACCATCATCCATCTCTGTGCCTCGGACCTCCTTGGTTCCGAGTTCCGACGGAAATACAGGTCTCCAGGGGCGTGTTTGGTAGCCTGCAGGGGTTTCCCACCTCGCTGGGGGCAGGCTCCAGCGGGCATGGCCGAAGGAAAACAGCCCCCGAGCTCTGTTGGTGGGTTTGTTTGGTAGCATGCAGCAAAGAACGCTGCATGGGCTGGGCAATTTGTTGTGGCTGTTTGGTTACATCATTGCATGGCCATATGCAACTATGCCTATGTTTGGTTGTATGCAAAGCAACTGCTAATGGCTACCTCTTTCACCTATGGTGATGTTACCCGACAAATAATGGAGCATAAACCATAGCATAGCATAGCATAATAGGATACCGAGTTCACAAACATGTCTATGCAGCACGATCAGAAGCTCATGCTGCATCTGAAGTTCATCAACGGAGGGGTTAATATATACCTCCTCCTACATATTTGATGTCTACGTGTGCTTCTATTCTTGTAGACAGTGTTGGGCCTCCAAGAGCAGAGGTTTGTAGGACAGCAGCAAGTTTCCCTTAAGTGAATCACCCAAGGTTTATCGAACTCAGGGAGGTAGAGGTCAAAGATATCCCTCTCAAGCAACCCTGCAATTAAGATACAAGAAGTCTCTTGTGTCCCCAACACACCCAATACACTTGTCAGATGTATAGGTGCACTAGTTCGGCGAAGAGATAGTGAAATACAAGTAATATGGATGATTATAGTAGTAATTGCAATCTGGAATAAAAATGGCAGCAAGCAAACATGTAGCAGAACTTGTTGTAAACGGTGTTTCAATGCTTAGAAACAAGGCCTAGGGATCATACTTTCACTAGTGGACACTCTCAACAATGATCTCATAACTGAATAAATAAAAGCTACTCTTAAACACTCTCTTGTTGGATAACAAACACCATTCATTGTGTAGGGCTACAAAAGCACACCTCAAGCCGGAGTAAACAAGCGCCACAACGTCATAAAGGAGTCACACACGGTGCACACACTGTCACCTTTACACCGTGGAGAGTACCGGAGTTCATATTAAAGTAACCTCTAGAGTGCATAATAGATAAAGAGTAACATCTACATATTCAACTAGATTAGCACAACTGAACACAAGTAAATACTACTCGGGATTATTCTCCTTCTTGATGAAGCAAGAGTACTATGCGTAGGGCTGCAAGAGCACACCTCAAAGTCTGAGTAAACAAACACCACAATTCCCAAGAATAAGCCATGATAAATGTCTAAATTATTCATAGAGTCACACAAGTACCCACACTGTCACCTTGATACCGTGTTGTCACAATGACTCCAGAAACTAGACAAAATCACTTGAGTAGCATAAACATTATTAATGTATTCAGCGATACTAGCAATACACATGATCACATAAAGATCACACCATGTGAGAGAGAGATGAACCACATAGCTACCGGTAGAGCCCTCAGCCTCGGGGGAGAACTACTCCCTCCTCATCATGGGAGTCAGCAGCGGCGATGAAGATGGCGGTGGTGTCGATGGAGATGACTCCGGGGGCAATTCCCCGTCCCGGCGGCGTGCCGGAACAGAGATTCTGTCCCCCGAAACTTGTCGTCGATGGCGGCGGCGCTGCGGAACTCTTCGTGGAATATGGCTTATTGTTTTAGGGTTTTCGCCTCGGGGAATAAATAGGCGAAGGGGCGACGTCGGGGGCCTCGAGGGGCCCAAACCATATGGCGGCGCGGGGGCCCCCTGCCGCGCCGGCCTGTGGTTTGGCCACCTCCTGGCGCTCTTCGTCTCTCCTTCGGACTCCGTGTACGTGTTGGAAAAATAGGGACGTGGCCTTTTGTTTCGTGCAATTCCGAGAATATTGCAGAAGTACTTTTCTGAAACCAAAAACAGCAGAAAACAGGGAACTGGCACTGTGGCATCTTGTTAATAGGTTAGTCCCAGAAAATGCATAAAAGTGATATGAAGTGTATATAAAACATGTATGGTATAATATAAGCATGGAACAACAGAAATTATGGATACGTTGGAGACGTATCAAGCATCCCCAAGCTTAGTTCTACTCGTCCTCGAGTAGGTAAAACGATAACAACAAATAATTTCTGAGGAGACATGCTTTCACACAATCTTGATCATAATATTGTAAGACATGTAAGCTGTGATCAAATCATTCAAGCAAATGTATATAGTTGATATCAAAAGATAAAGCAAGAGTCAAACAAGCTAAAAGTTTTCATGAACTATTGCTTCAAAGACATGAAACCGTACAAGGTTCATTAAAGATGATTTAAGTATCCAGCATAGGAGTTCTATCCTTCAATCCAAGCATCAAGCAAATTTTCATAACATAGAAGGATTCAGCCAAGTAAACATAAACATGAACGTCATGAATCAACTGTTTCGAAGTCTACTCAACCGGTGAGCGCAAGCATTTGGTATTGGCACCATGATGTTATGGCAAAGAGAACATTAATGGGGGTTTGGAAGGCCAAAGGAAGAAAGTCTCACAAAGCTATAAGTGATCATTAGACAAGAGGAAGTCTTATAATCGAAGCTATGTAAGGAGTAGTGATTGCCATGCAACGGATGCACATAGAGCTATATGTGTATGAAAGCTCTCCAATGGAACTAGTGGGGGTGCATCCAACTTGGTTGCTCATGAAGACCTAGAGCACTTTTGAGGAAGCTCATCATTGGAATATACAACCCAAGTTCTATAGTGTAAATTCCCCACATAGTTATACAAGTAGAACATGAAAACTCTCTCACATGGAGTATAGGTGCTAAACATGAGCACAAATGATGACTATGAATACTGCAGGTGCTATAACATGAGCACAAGTGTGATAAAGGATAGTAATGTTGCCCCCTTTTTCTTTATTTTTTTTTTTTTTTTTTTCTATTTTTTTTCTTTTTCTGTTTCTCTTTTCGATGGCTCAATGGCTCTTTTCACATTCAGGGGCAACATCCTAATACAACAACACACTTTTTGGTACAAATAACTCATAATAAACTAGACATGATGTATGAAACTGAATGCCTCTGCCAGTGTAGCAGGATATGCAATGATCTAGCGTAACATGGGTAAACCACACATCAGCTGTATAGAATCATGCAAAGCAATATGTATGTGATGAATGACAACAAGTCATGTAATGTAAGATGGATGTTGCATGGCAATATATCTCGGAACAGCTATGGAAATGCTGTGGTAGGTAGGTATGGTGGCTGTTTTGAGGAAGATGTATGGGCTTATGTGTAGGAGAACAAGAGGAAGTTCTCCCACGGGGTTGGATGTACTGGCGAAGTATGCACAACTCTCAATGTGAGCAGAAGGCAATGCACAGCACCGAAGAGGCTAGCAAAATATGGATGGTGGAAGTGCCAAAAACCGTAGCTTAACATTAGTCAAAAAGAACTCACAAGCTTATTGCAAACAACTAGCAGGTTCAACATTAAGAGCATGATTAAAATTCACTCCAAGAAGGGCCGTTCACGGCGGTACAAGTACCCCGTTAGATCCCTCGACCTTCAGCACAACTTAGTTACTACGATGAACTTTCAGACATGGAAAGCTATCAAATCCAACTACACCTTCAACAATTTTAGTATAGTTTGTAGTACGGTACAAGCTCAAAGACAACAATCCACTAATGTTTTTAACTTAATTAACCAGCAAGCTTTACCATCTAATACCTCAAAACATTTGCAAAGAATCAAGTTATCAAAGTTTCAATGATCTACAAGACTATGCAAGTTTTTCATCATACCACTACCACATGTAGCATTTTCTTTTTCCAAGCAAACACCAATCAACTTATTTAAACATAAACTCTCCAAATGATAATATAATGCAGCAAGAGAGTGTTTATAAACACGTGCTAACAGCTCGAAGAGATGCATGAAAAACAGGAGCTAAAAGCACTGCAGTAGCTAGTTAAGAATACTCAACAAATATAAGTGAAGAACATGAGTATTCACATGAAAAAGCGGAGCGTGTCTCTCTCCCACACAAGGATTGCTAGGATCCGAATTTATTCAAACAAAACAAAAATAAAAGCACACAGACGCTCCAAGTAAAGCGCATAAGATGTGAAAGAATTAAAATATAGTTTCACTAGAGATGACCTGATAAGTTGTTGATGAAGAAGGGGATGCCTTGGGCATCCCCAAGCTTAGACGCTTGAGTCTCTTGAATATGGTTGGGGATGAACCACGGGGGCATCCCCAAGCTTAGCTTTTCACTCTTCTTGATCACATAATATCACCCTTCTCGCTTGATCCTTGAAAACTTCCTTCACACCAAACTCAAACAGTTCTCATTAGAGGGTTAGTGCATAAAAAAAATTCTCATATTCTGATGAACAATCATTCCCAAAGCTTCTGGACATTAGCTACAGCCACCAATGCTTTGTGGAGCAAAGAAATCCACACAAACATCGTAAAAGAGCGAATGCAAAACAAAAGGCAGAATCTGTCAAAAACAGAACAGTCTGTAAAGACGAATTTTTCGAGGCACTTAAGTTTCTCAGATGGATCTGGCCCAAAATAATGAAAGTTGCGTACATATCTCAGGAAGATGCGTGATTTTTCGTAGAATTTTTCGAATTTTCTACAGGGAGAAAGCTCAAATTCGTGACAGCCAAAAATCTGTTACTGCGCAGAAATCCAAATCTTGCATCAACTTTCAATAAAGAACTTTACTTGGCACAACAATGCAATAAAATAAAGATACAAAGGAGTTGCTACAGAAGTAACAACTCCTTGACTCAAAAAAAAAAAATAACAGAAAATAAAAACAATGGGTTGTCTCCCATAAGCGCTTTTCTTTAAAGCCTTTTAGCTAGGCATAGTGATTTTGATGATGCTCTCATATGTATAAGAGTTGAATATAAGAGAGCATCAAAAAGCAAATACCAAACACATTTAATCTAACCCACTTCCTATGCAAAGGAGTCTTGTAAGAAAACAATAAATGAAGAACAAAGTGACTAGCATAGGAAGGCAAAACAAGTGCAACTTCAAAAATTTCAACATAAAGAGAGAGACTTAATATTATTGTGATATATGAATCGTGTCTCCCTCTCTCATAAGACCAGTAGGTCTTAAAGTACCCAGCAAATAAAAGCAAATCAAGAGAAAGCTCAAAACTTTCATCATAAAGAGAAGTTTAGTAACATGAAGATTTCTATAACCATACTTTCCTCTCTCAAAATAATTTTCAGCGGCATCATGAATAAACTCAACAATATAGCTATCACATAAGCATTCTTATCATGATCCACATGCATAAAAGTATCATTACTCTCCACATAAGCATGAACATTATCATTAGTAATAGTGAGAGTAAAAGTATCACATCCATCATTGTAATCATCATAAATAGGAGGCATAGAATAATCAAATGATTTTATCCTCAATAGTAGATGGACTGAAATATCATATTCATCATTGTAAACATCATATATAGGAGGCATATCATAATCAACATAAACTATATCCTCAATAGTAGGTGGACTGAAAATATCACAATGATTATAATCATCATATATTGGAGGCAAAGTATATCAAAGCAAATTTCCTCCTTAAAGCTTGGGGGACTAAAAATATCATATTCATCACAACCAGCTTCCCCAAGCTTAGACTTTTCCATAGCATTGGCAATAATGGTGTTCAAAGAATTTATAGTAATACCATTGCTACCATCATGCAAACAAGCCTCCATAGGTTTTTTAATTTTCTCTTCAAAAGCATCATGTCCTAATTCAATATAAAGTTCATAAAGATCTCTAATTTTTTTGTTGTTTTCCATTAAGCCTAACTAGTGAAAATAAAAACAAGAAACAAAAAGAAATAATTGCAGAATCTAAAGGAAATACTTCGAGCACTCACACACTAGCAACAATACTAGAAAATAGCTTAGTAGCCAGAGGATGTGAATACCTTTTACCTTACCTCCCCGGCAACGGCGCCAGAAAATAGCTTGATGTCTACGTGTGCTTCTATTCTTGTAGACAGTGTTGGGCCTCCAAGAGCAGAGGTTTGTAGAACAGCAGCAAGTTTCCCTTAAGTGAATCACCCAAGGTTTATCGAACTCAGGGAGGTAGAGGTCAAAGATATCCCTCTCAAGCAACCCTGCAATTAAGATACAAGAAGTCTCTTGTGTCCCCAACACACCCAATACACTTGTCAGATGTATAGGTGCACTAGTTCGGCGAAGAGATAGTGAAATACAAGTAATATGGATGATTATAAGTAGTAATTGCAATCTGAATAAAATGGCAGCAAGCAAACATGTAGCAGAACTTGTTGTAAACGGTGTTTCAATGCTTAGAAACAAGGCCTAGGGATCATACTTTCACTAGTGGACACTCTCAACAATGATCTCATAACTGAATAAATAAAAGCTACTCTTAAACACTCTCTTGTTGGATAACAAACACCATTCATTGTGTAGGGCTACAAAAGCACACCTCAAGCCGGAGTAAACAAGCGCCACAACGTCATAAAGGAGTCACACACGGTGCACACACTGTCACCTTTACACCGTGGAGAGTACCGGAGTTCATATTAAAGTAACCTCTAGAGTGCATAATAGATAAAGAGTAACATCTACATATTCAACTAGATTAGCACAACTGAACACAAGTAAATACTACTCGGGATTATTCTCCTTCTTGATGAAGCAAGAGTACTATGCGTAGGGCTGCAAAGCACACCTCAAAGTCTGAGTAAACAAACACCACAATTCCCAAGAATAAGCCATGATAAATGTCTAAATTATTCATAGAGTCACACAAGTACCCACACTGTCACCTTGATACCGTGTTGTCACAATGACTCCAGAAACTAGACAAAATCACTTGAGTAGCATAAACATTATTAATGTATTCAGCGATACTAGCAATACACATGATCACATAAAGATCACACCATGGAGAGAGAGATGAACCACATAGCTACCGGTAGAGCCCTCAGCCTCGGGGGAGAACTACTCCCTCCTCATCATGGGAGTCAGCAGCGGCGATGAAGATGGCGGTGGTGTCGATGGAGATGACTCCGGGGGCAATTCCCCGTCCCGGCGGCGTGCCGGAACAGAGATTCTGTCCCCCGAAACTTGTCGTCGATGGCGGCGGCGCTGCGGAACTCTTCGTGGAATATGGCTTGTTTTAGGGTTTTCGCTGGGGGGAATAAATAGGCGAAGGGGCGACGTCGGGGGCGCCTCGAGGGGCCCAAACCATATGGCGGCGCGGTGGGCCCCCTGCCGCGCCGGCCTATGGTTTGGCCACCTCCTGGCGCTTCTTCGTCTCTCCTTCGGACTCCGTGTACGTGTTGGAAAAATAGGGACGTGGCCTTTTGTTTCGTGCAATTCCGAGAATATTGCAGAAGTACTTTTCTGAAACCAAAAACAGCAGAAAACAGGGAACTGGCACTGTGGCATCTTGTTAATAGGTTAGTCCCAGAAAATGCATAAAAGTGATATGAAGTGTATATAAAACATGTAGCAAATGGTATAATATAAGCATGGAACAACAGAAATTATGGATACGTTGGAGACGTATCAATATTACAGACCACTAATCAGTACCTACTGGTCATCAGGGAATGCATCGACGAACAGGCTACGCAGGTAAGCCATAAGCCAGGCACACCTCTCCGGCTTGCTCATGCTGGAGTACTTGAGCTGCTCCTCTGCGTTGTCCGCCAGAAAGTCCATTGCCTTGATGATCAACGCTGGAGAGTACATGCTACGTGGCTGAATTGTCCTCACCTTGAAGATGGCCTTCATTTGAGCGAAGTTGGTAATTGGATGGTTCAGCAGCTCCTCGTCCCTGGGGAATGTCTAGTAATGGCATTTTCAAATCGTTAGTGTACACAGTATTAGAAGCTGGCTATGAACAAAAGAGTACAACAGTTGGGTTCAATGGAAGGGAAAGCAAACCTGAAGGTGATGAAGCAGTTGAACATCAGCCATCATCAGAGTCGTGCTGGTTTCATACCAAACTACTCCAGGCATGCGCTTCAGTTCGTTAATCCTAACCCACCTGACTCTCCACTTCCTCAGATGGTTGTACACTGAGTGCTGGTGATAGTCAGACAGTGAACTCAAGAACAGCATCGCTGACCTTCCTGATGTAAAGATCCTTGAAGCATTTGTCAAACTGGATCCCCTGCTCCACTAGTTGCACTACCATGTTCAGAACAAATAGGGATAGAGGAGCTGTCCATTGCATTGTCTGCCTCGAAGTAGATCCACTACGCATCTGAGAGTGCACTCTCTTGTTAGTCCCCTTGGCAGTCATGTCAGATTGCACATCTGAGTCAGTCACTGAATCCATAGGGAGTGCATTCAGAGGCAGTACGTCGAGAGGCTTGGAAGCTAACTGATGGTCGAACATCTTGGGCAGTGCATTCTCGCATAGCGCTTGCAGAGTGATGCATGTAAAATGTATACATGAACTTTGCACTTTATTGCTCATATTCCAATCATATTTGCATCATATAAGGGTTATATCAATGTTTTATCATGATTTTGGAAATATCTCAATGATTTCCTATTTTTATGGAATTAACCCTGCACAGGCAGAAAACCCCGTTTTCTTATTTTAATGTTTCAGGGACCCAAACGTCAACGAAATCACCTGGAAATTTACGGGCGTCAATATTTGGAAGGAAGAAGACCTGTGGGAAAAGGAAGCGAACAACGGAGGCCCGAGGCCAAACGGGGGTGGCCCACGCGGCCAGGTACTGTGGCCGCGTGGGGCCCACCGTTTGGCCCTCGTGGCTCCGTTGCCGTCGATCTTCGCTCCACCGACATAGTCTTGACCTAAAAACGCCTATAAAAAAGGTCCCCCGACGTTCTCTGGAAGGAGCGCCGCACAAACACAGAAACACCGAAACGGAGATCAGGAGCTGCAGATTGGAGGGGGAAAACTCCGGCGGGGCGCTGCCGGCGTGGTCTCCATCTTCTCCATCGACTTCTCCACCGTCTCCATGATGAAGAGGGAGTAGTCCACCTCTGGACTATGGGTTTGTGGAAGTAACTTATGTATCTCTCCTCTCTTGAGCTTCACTAATTAGCACCGTATGAGCTGCTGAACATGATTACGGTCACCGTTGTAATACCTTTGTGGTGGATCTTTATGAGTTAATATATGTTTGAGATTGCAATGTTTGTTTCAGTTATGAGTATAGATGCATATTATGTACCCCGTTCTTGTCTACTTGTTTTGATCAAGCATGTTTATGAGAGCGTGTGTGGGGGAACGTGTGCATTAGTTGGAGTAACGGGGGTGGCTAGTGCAGTGAACGTGAGAGAAAGTTCTGCGATCCACTTTGGTATCTTTACCTTACTTTGTTACCTCACTAGGGATAAACTAAAATACCATGCTACCGGGGATGTGGGCGTGACCATTGCCACTACTCCATGACTAGATCTAGCATGTTCTTATTTTCACTTCATGTCATGATACTTAATGCTATACTCTGAGTTATCTTAATTACTGAGGTGTTATGATTTAGTTCGCATCTTGGTGGAGTATAAGAGAGGTTAATAACCAAAAGATCTCTATGTTAGGACGTGATGCCCATATATCTAAGTAACTTGTTATCAAACCCTGTGTTGCAATCTCATATGTTAACTTGTGTGTTCCATTGTCTACCACTTTATAAAGAGAGAGTGCATTTGTGAAACCATGAACCCCAGTCCATTTTTAATCATAAGAAACACCTTTCCAACACCATATACCACTTTTCTATTTTCAGCCATCATTAAATCCGAAAATACAAAAATACTTTTCATCTTGCATACATCATTCAAAAACCCAAAAATATCATTTATCATTGCATCCACCATCATTGCATATTTATTTCTTGTTTGCATTGCATAACTATCCTGATATCATTCTTACACCTTGTGCTTGACAACCACAGGTGAGGTTGAGGACCAAAACATCTAACCTTGTTTTGTAGGTAACCAAAAGAAGGATAAGAAGATAAATCTACCACTTCAGATTCCCCGAGAGTTCGATATTAAACCCTCGAGTCACCCCTCGTGGGGAAAACTGTCTTCCACTTACTATACACTCTGCACTTGGAGTCTCAACCTAATCCCGTTTATTTGTGCAGGCATCAAGACTTGCTCTTCGGGATCATCAAGACGTTTTCTGGCGCCGTTGCCGGGGAATCGTAGCTGAGAGATTTATCCAAGGGTGTGCATCATCGCATTCATCTCACAACAAAGTCAACGTCACCAACTTGTGCTAACACCTAAGCTTGGGGAGGTTGCACCTACGTGAGCACCATCTTATCCATCTTTACTTACAAAGCAATTTATTTGTTTTGTTAGTGTCATTGCATATCATATCATATTTATTTCAGTTTTGCATAAAAAATTAAAAATACCAAAAAAAACTTGCTAAAATGGGAGAAAGAACTAAGTTGTGTGACTACACAAACACTCCTAATGATCAATTTATCACGAGAGCTATTGCCACACCTAAGATAAATGCTGAGAGTTATGAAGTAAGTCCTAGTTTGTTGAACTTGATAACTAGGGAACAATTTGGTGGTAGTGCTATGGAGGATGCCTCTATGCATCTTCATGACTTTGTTGAAATATGTGACATGCAAAAGTTTAAAAATGTGGAAAGTGATATCCTAAAACTGAAGTTATTTCCTTTTTCACTTAGAGGAAAAGCTAAAGAGTGGTTGCATTCCTTGCCATCTGGTAGTATTAATTCTTGGGATGATCTAAAAGAAGCTTTCATTAAGAAATATTATCCCCCTGTTAAAATTTTGCAAAATAGAAACAACATCCTTTCTTTTAGGCAAAATGAAAATGAACATGTTGCTATGGCTTGGGATAGGATAAAACTTATGCTTAGAACTTGTCCCTCACATGGAGTTAATGAATGGACCATATTACACTCTTTCTACAATGGTTTAAACTACATGTCTAGAAACATACTTGATTCTGCTGCTGGAGGTGCTTTTATGAGTAAGACTATAGTAGAAGCTAAAAATATATTGGAAAGCATTTTACAAAACTATAGTCAATGGCATACTGATAGGGCACCTAATCCTTCTAAGAAAGTGAACTCTATTGAAGAAACTAATGATTTGTCATCTAAAATGGATACTATTCTTGCTTTGCTTAATAAACCTAGTGTTGAAAATGTTCCTTTGCAAGAACTAGTTGGAAACAATTCTGAAAATATTGATGTCAACTTCATTAGGAACTATGGTAATAATGGGTATGGTAACAACAATTATAACTCTTATAATAAACCCCCATATGTTCCCAACAATCGTCCTTTTGTTCCATATCCTAATGCTAATGATAATAATTGGAAGCCTATGTTATCACGCAATGATAATTCTGAGGCTAACAAAATTCTCATGGAACAAGTTGCTAGTCATAATACCATGATACAAGAGTTGAATAAGTCTGTTGCTTCTATTAGTTCTGATATTAAAGGCTTACAACTCCAAGCTGCAGGACTAGACAAAGCTTTGTCTAAACTAGCTGATAATCAAGCCACTTTATTGAGTATGTCTGCAGGGAAACCACAAGCATCACCTGTGGTTGGAATGAATTCTGTTAACATTGCTGAAAATGTTCCTCTTACTTTGGAGGAAACTCTTGATGAATTATTGAACTACCCTGAATATTTGTTGCCACTCATGTCTCAACTTGGTAGTTTAAAAGAAGAAGCTAAAGAAACTGAACATGATGAATCTCTTATGCTGATTGAGTTGGAAAAGAAAGTTGAGGAAGTTAAAATGCTTAATGAAGTCAAGGATCCTTTGCTTGACTTAGAAAATTGTAGCTTGCATGAATTAATATCTATCTTACAAAAATTTGCAAGTGATCCTTCCATCAACACTAACCAAGCAGGTTTTGGTTCTTATATTGCTAATCATGTCTTGAAAGAAAAGATTGCTAGGTACAACCAAGAGGCTATGATACCACCTAAGCTTGGGGATATGTGGATACCTAAGGTACTAGTAACTATTGGAAAAGAGACACACCATGCCATACTTGATCTAGGATCTAGTGTCTCTGTTTTATCTAAAGAACTATATGAAGTGCTTGAATTGAAAAATCTTGAAAAATGCTCTATTGAACTAGCACTTGCTGATGACTCTATTAAACATGCTTTGGGAAAAGTAAGTGATGTTATGGTAGAGTTACATATGACTTTTGTGCCTGTGGATTTTCTAATCATGGATATGGGGAATAAAACCTCTAGTCCTATTATTCTTGGAAGACCTTTTCTTCGTACCACAGGTGCTATCATTGATTCAAAGGAAGGGAATGTAAAGTTTCAGTTTCCACACAAGAAGTGCATGGAACACTTTCCAAGGAAGAGGGAACCACCAAAGTTCAAGCTCCCTCATGAGCTTCGTCCACAATAAAACAACAAGTAAGAAGCCTAGCTATATGGCTATAAAGAAAGCGCTTTGCGGGAGGCAACCCGGTTATTTTTGTGTGTGATTTTTCTTTGTGTCCTCTTGCTGTAACAAGAGATTTTGTGTCTAGTTAGGTTCTGGAGTTTTTAATAAAGTGCCAAGTTTTACCCTTTTTGGTTTGAAAAAGTTGCTTATAGCGTTCGGAGATTTTATTCCTGCACGAGTCAGTGCACGGTATGATTTTTAATTCTTATTCTGTAACTCCGAATGAGCTCATATTTGAACTGTAGTTGCAACTTTTCATCCTCTGTATGCATGAATTTTTTCGGAATTTTTCGAGAAAGTTTGGTAGGGTAGAAAAATACGTTTTGCTGCTGCTGTTTTTCTGGACAGATTCTGTCCCATTTTGTTTGATGCATGCTTTGAGCTTTTAAGTTGAATCTTTTTGATCCAATTGAGTTTATGAGTAGGCATACAACATTATACTTTCTGGACATTCATATGAATTTTTGTTCAAGGATTATATGCAGCAAGGAACCTATTTGTTTATCACTATTAATGCACCCCACAGAAAAGAGATGGGAGAAACGGTGTTTTGAAGTTTTTTCACAGGGATTGGAGGAGATGCACCAAGAGCTATCCAAGGATGGTGAAGACCATAAGCTTGGGGATGTGAAGACAACCCCGCTGGACCTACACACTCTCGGTTTGCACACGTCCAACTTCTGTTTTTCGATCGAAACACTTTATCGCATAAACTTGGAGCGTCGTTTTTTGTTTTTGTTTGAGTCTTGAGAGACCACCACACTATCAATTATATATGAGAGAGCTACTGGAAATATGGGTTGAAATATGTTGGATGCTTTTATAAGATTGGGAAAAGGGATGTTTGACTTGATTTTTAATGATACATATAGTTGCATGATTCATGAGCTTGTTTATGAGTAATAGTTTGCAAATTCTTTTTGTAGAGCTATCACTTATTCATGTTTTGGTGCTGATTGTTATTTCACTTGGTTTAACATGGATTAGTTAGTTCTATGGACACTCATGCATGCATCTAGATGGTCAACTTTCTCCCTTTTGCTAGCCCAAAAACTCCAACAAGCAAAAACTTGTTTCCAACACCTTCAACCAAAGTTATTCCAGTGAGTCCACCATATCTACCTATTGGCTTTATGCTATTCCGAGTATGTTTAACATGTTGTTTGTGTTATCTTACCTCTGAATGAAAATGTTTATGTTATTGATTGCAATGGAAAAAATTGGTTATATAGCTCTCACGAACTTGATGCACAATGTTTTTTATTTGCATAATAAAACTTGACCCATTGTGATTAAGATTATGATGTTTGTGGCTTGATGAATGTTTTGGGTTGGAAGTTAGCCCATATGTGCTGTCACATGGCAAGCTTTCAACACGCTCTTCATCTCATTTAGTTGATATCATGTGCTTTTGTCTATGGATGCTTATCATGTTGAAATAAATGTGGAAATAGAGTGAGTTTAAATGAGTTTGTGTAAATGGTTAGAGAGACGCCTGGGCCGCTAATCTAAGCCATGCATCATTCATGGTGGAAATTTACTTACATACTATGGTGAACCTTCTGTGATACACCTTGCAATAAAAAACTATTCCAAATGGTAAATAAAAAGGGTGTTGAGATTGTTCATTTTGTTTGTTTGTCTTGTCATTTTGATATGGGCTTGTTCCATATCTTGGGACAAGAGGTACCCCAGTTGACGCTCTTGATGATACTATTATGCTTACAATGATATTTAATTGAACTTGCTTTGTTTCCCAAGTTGAGTAACACATGGTGTAAGTACTTGTATTCAAGGGGCATGAGACATTCAACCCATTCTTTATCAAGCACACTACTCATATTTGCTTTCACTTTAACCTTAATCATTCAAGATGCTATGATAGGGGCAATGAGAGCTTGACACCAATGAATACCTTATTGCAATCATTAACTTAAGTAGAAGAGTTTGGAAGTTGGATGAAACTTATGCATGCTTTACCTCTACTCACATATACATCTTTCCAAAGTGTACACCTATCATATTCAGATTTTCATCTACACTCTATGACCATTGTAGGATGTTCTACTTATCATTATGCATACATGTGTTCCATATTACTTGCTACTATGTTACACTTTGTGAACTATCAATGAACATCCTTGTCTTGAATACTTGATATCACTTCATAAACTATTTGCATATTGCTACTCCTTTGAAGAATGAATCATTTGACTATATGTAGCAATAGTAATCATCTTTGATATCCATTGTTAAGTATTAAATTGCAAAGTCCATGTTAGTTTTATCATCTTCATACTCGAGGACGAGCATGGATTAAGCTTGGGGATGTTGATGCATGTAAAATGCATACATGAACTTTGCACTTTAATTGCTTATATTCCAATCATATTTGCATCATATAAGGGTTATATCAATGTTTTATCATGATTTTGGGAATATTCATATTTCCTATTTTTATGGAATTAACCCTGCACAGGCAGAAAACCCCGTTTTCTTATTTTAATGTTTCAGGGACCCAAACGTCAACGAAATCACCTGGAAATTTACGGGCGTCAATATTTGGAAGGAAGAAGACCTGTGGGCGAAGGAAGCGAACAAACGGAGGCCCGAGGCCAAACGGGGTGGCCCACGCGGCCAGGTACTGTGGCCGCGTGGGCCCACCCGTTTGGCCTCGTGGCTCCGTTGCCGTCGATCTTCGCTCCACCGACATCGTCTTGACCTAAAAACGCCTATAAAAAAGGTCCCCCGACGTTCTCTGGAAGGAGCGCCGCACAAACACAGAAACACCGAAACGGAGATCAGGAGCTGCAGATTGGAGGGGGAAAACTCCGGCGGGGCGCTGCCGGCGTGGTCTCCATCTTCTCCATCGACTTCTCCACCGTCTCCATGATGAAGAGGGAGTAGTCCACCTCTGGACTATGGGTTTGTGGAAGTAACTTATGTATCTCTCCTCTCTTGAGCTTCACTAATTAGCACCGTATGAGCTGCTGAACATGATTACGGTCACCGTTGTAATACCTTTGTGGTGGATCTTTATGAGTTAATATATGTTTGAGATTGCAATGTTTGTTTCAGTTATGAGTATAGATGCATATTATGTACCCCGTTCTTGTCTACTTGTTTTGATCAAGCATGTTTATGAGAGCGTGTGTGGGGGAACGTGTGCATTAGTTGGAGTAACGGGGGTGGCTAGTGCAGTGAACGTGAGAGAAAGTTCTGCGATCCACTTTGGTATCTTTACCTTACTTTGTTACCTCACTAGGGATAAACTAAAATACCATGCTACCGGGGATGTGGGCGTGACCATTGCCACTACTCCATGACTAGATCTAGCATGTTCTTATTTTCACTTCATGTCATGATACTTAATGCTATACTCTGAGTTATCTTAATTACTGAGGTGTTATGATTTAGTTCGCATCTTGGTGGAGTATAAGAGAGGTTAATAACCAAAAGATCTCTATGTTAGGACGTGATGCCCATATATCTAAGTAACTTGTTATCAAACCCTGTGTTGCAATCTCATATGTTAACTTGTGTGTTCCATTGTCTACCACTTTATAAAGAGAGAGTGCATTTGTGAAACCATGAACCCCAGTCCATTTTTAATCATAAGAAACACCTTTCCAACACCATATACCACTTTTCTATTTTCAGCCATCATTAAATCCGAAAATACAAAAATACTTTTCATCTTGCATACATCATTCAAAAACCCAAAAATATCATTTATCATTGCATCCACCATCATTGCATATTTATTTCTTGTTTGCATTGCATAACTATCCTGATATCATTCTTACACCTTGTGCTTGACAACCACAGGTGAGGTTGAGGACCAAAACATCTAACCTTGTTTTGTAGGTAACCAAAAGAAGGATAAGAAGATAAATCTACCACTTCAGATTCCCCGAGAGTTCGATATTAAACCCTCGAGTCACCCCTCGTGGGGAAAACTGTCTTCCACTTACTATACACTCTGCACTTGGAGTCTCAACCTAATCCCGTTTATTTGTGCAGGTATCAAGACTTGCTCTTCGGGATCATCACAGAGGCACTCTCTTCTTACCGCGAATCTGATCCACGAAACACGGCAATGTCGGCCTAGTCAGGCAATCTATGAACATGAGCAATCTAAGTACGGAGGCTAAGTAACGTGGATTCGTGGTCTACATGTGAAAGAACAACAGATCTATAAGGTACGAGCAACAGATCTACGGTACGAACAAGCATAAGGTTCAGAAAATCTTACATCCACCGGGTGCATGCATGCATCTTGCCGTCCGCCTTCATGCCAGAGGTCGCCGTGGAGGCGGTGGAGGTCCCCGGCGAGGTCGCCGTCGAGGTCAGCACCTCGGTGGAGGTCGCCGTCGAAGTCGCCTTCGCCGTCACACAAAGCGCTCCAGCCGCCATTGCAAGAACTCGAATGGAACAAATGGCGGGACTCGATTTGGAGGTGAGCTAAATAGAGTGGTGATTTTTGGCGGGCGGTGACCGAAATCCTCCCGCCGATTTTCCCCGCTCGCTCCATCTCCGCGTCCTGCAGCTGGGCGGCGCGGCGTTCCTCTAGGTCAGCCGCCCGCAGCCTGGCTGCAAGGAAACGGCCGATTCGGCCGTTCCCATTGGCCTGACCCAATGGTGCTTTACGCTATACAAGTTTCGGGTTGCTGATTCGGCCGTTCCCATTGGGCCTGACCCAATGGTGCTTTTCGCTATACAAGTTTCGGGTTGCAGAAAGCAAGGGTGGGCCAGATTCCCGGTACGCAACCGAAACTCCTCCTGCCATGGCTCTCTTTGCCTGACCCGGCCGCGAGCACGACAAGTACCGCATTAACCTCGCGCTCGCCCTCTCCCTTTGCTTCTTGGACCAGGATATGCTCCGCACCCGAGTCGAATCGCGCGAAGATGGACGTCGGCGGCAGCGGCAGCGGCGGCGCTGACCTCAGGAGCAGCATCAAGAAGTGGAAGATCATCTACCCGGTGTACCTCAACTCAAGAAGACGGTGGCCGAGGGCCGCCGCATCGCCGCCGACAAAGCTGCCCGACCCCACCTGCATCGAGATCGCGGACAGCTGCGCCTACCTCAAGATCCCTCGCGCGATTGAGGTGATTCCATATCGTTTCACCCCCTTCTTATATCGTTGAAAAACGCAGTCTTGGGGATTGCCCTTATTCTTCCTTAGATTCGTTATATACGGGCGTTGATGGTTGGACTGCTTATGGGTGTATGCATTGGATAAGGGGTATCCGCGAGATTTTTCCAGTGGGGAGGGGTGGGTGCTGCAGCTCAACATGATGACGGCTCCCAGTCAATCCTGCAATCAGAACAAGTAAGCGCTAAAACTGCTGGCTTGCCGGACACCCCTTACTTTCCATCTAAGCATTGGTTTGATTAAATGGAAGCTATGCACACCGTTACAATCTATTCCGAATCCTGTCAGTGCAGCTAGTAGAGCTGCAGGGATACATATGTGCTATGTCAATGTTTGATCTCTTCTATGAAGAAAGGTCGATCCTGCAAAGTCTTCTTCACATTGACACTATCATCTTGAATTGCTTACACATGGTTTGTTATGACACTTGCCCCTTTTTTTTGCGTGATATGTTTTACCTATGACTATTATTTTCAGATAGTGATGCTGTGAAGTGTGAATTAAGTTGTGGATGTTCAGTGCATTTAGACTACAACGCAATGTAATATTTCAACTATAGCATTCAACGGATTCAGTGTCTAATCTTTTAATATTTTCAGATTTGCTTGATTATTTTGTTCGGCTCTTAGTTAGACTTAGTACACCTCCAAAGTCCAAACCGATTACAATCTTTTCCCCGAATCAGTTTATGTTTGGCCAATTCATTCATCATCCTGAAGCCTATTTTCATTTGATCCAGTCATTAAATAACAAAAAATTGGTATTACAAACATGATTACGAAGAGTTTAACTTAATAGGAGAAGTGAAGTTGCGGATTATGGTGAAAAAACTTAGTAACCCAGACTACGAGGCATACTAGGTGACATAGGAATAAATAAGAAATCATTTTATAATGAAAATTGATGGTTTACACATTTAAAACACAATAATGCTGAAACAAATTTAAATAACCAATATTGCACTGTGAAGTCAAGTTCAGGAGTTTTTCAGACTAGGCACTTGGCATTCTCCAAATCTGTGGTCTTAGTATGTTGGTCAAGGAATATCCAATACACAAAAATTGA